>CM061063.1:116141740-116741740 GCA_030762895.1 Sophora flavescens
AACCGTTAAGGGAAGAGTGTATACCATGAGTGGTGCTGAGGCATCGAATTCCAATGATCTTGTGCAAGGCAAGTGCGACGTTGCTGGTAATCTCTTGTCTGTACTTTTTGACTAAGGCGCAACTCATTTTTTTATTTCGATGGATCGTGTGAAAATTCTAGACTTGCATGTTTCTTCCTTGCCATATAATCTGATTGTTTCTACCCCAACTGCTGAACCTGTGACTGTTAATTCTATTTGCTTAAATTGTCCTATCATCATTCAGAACAGACATTTCCTTGTAAACTTGATCTGTTTGCCTTTAGTACAGTTAGATGTAATCTTAGGCATGGATTGGTTATCTTTCAGCCATATCCTAATAGATTGTGCTCAGAAAACCTTAATCTTTAGGGAGGAGTTTTTTGGATTTTTATCTGCTAGTAAGGTAAGAGCTTCTTTGAAAGAAGGAGCTCAAGGTTACATGCTGCTGTTTTCCTTGGACGTCGAGAGCGAGTTTGACTTGGAATCCGTACCTGTCGTTCTAGAGTTTTCGGAGGTTTTCTCTGAGGATGTACCTGGATTGCCACCTGTTCGGGAGGTCGAGTTCGCGATTGATATGATTCCAGGAACTGGACCAATATCCATGGCACCATATCGCATGTCACCATCAGAGTTAGAAACCTTGAAGGACCAACTTGAGGAGCTGATGAGGAAAGATTTTATACGACCTAGTGTGTCACTGTGGGGAGCTCCAGTCCTGCTAGTAAAGAAGAAAGATGGAACTGCTAGGCTATGTGTGGACTTTCGTTAGTTAAACAAAGTCACGATTAAAAACAGATATCGTCTTCCTAGGATAGATGATCTTATGGATCAGTTACGTGGCACGGCAGTGTTTTCAAAGATAGATCTGCGGTCAGGATACCACTAGATGCGAGCAAAAGCACTATGGGCATTATGAGTATTTGGTGATGTCGTTTCGAGTGACGAATGCACCTGCTATATTCATGGACTATATATGAATAGGATCTTTCGTCCCTTTTTGGATCAGTTCGTTGTCGTCTTCATTGATGACATTCTGATATATTCTCCGGACAAGGAGACTCATGCTGAACATCTTAGCATTGTTCTTTAGATCCTGAGAGAGAAACAACTCTATGCGAAACCATAGAAGTGTGAATTTTGGTTGGATCAAGTTCAATTCTTGGGGCACATAATATCCCGCGATGGAATCGTTGTGGATCCGACGAAGGTCGAGGCTGTTTTGGAATGGGAAAGGCCGACAACGGCAACAGAAATCCGTAGTTTTGTGGGTTTGGCTGGCTACTACCGGAGGTTCATTGAGGGATTTTCCAAGATTGTAGAACCTCTCAGCCAGTTGACGCGTAAGGACCAAGCGTTCGTGTGGACAGAAGCCTATGGGAGAAGCTTCCAAGAGCTGAAAAGGAGGTTGACAACCTCACCGGTATTGATCCTACTTGATCCCAGGAAATCTTTTGAGGTTTACTATGATGCTTCGCATCAAGGTTTGGGCTGTGTGCTGATGCAAAATCGAAAAGTTGTAGCTTATGCTTCGAGGCAGTTGAAGATTCATGAGAGGAACTATCCGACGCACGATTTAGAGCTGCCTGTTGTGGTCTTTGCCTTAAAAATCTGGAGACATTTCTTGTACGGGGCTACTTTTAATGTTTTCAGTGACCATAAGAGCTTGAAGTACCTGTTTAATTAGAAGGAGTTGAATATGCGTCAGAGACGTTGGTTAGAATTCCTGAAGGATTATGACTTTCAACTATAGTATCACCCTGGAAAGGCGAATGTAGTGGCTGATGCCTTGAGCAGGAAGACAATTCACGCATCAGTGATGATGGTTAAAGAGCAGGAATTGCTGGAACAATTCCGAGATCTAAGTTTGTAAGTGGAGAGTACACCAGGAAAACTGTGTCTGAACAGGACCACCGTGTCAAATGGATTAATGGAGCAGATAAAGGAGAAACAAGAGACTCGATCGCATCTTCACGCATGCAAAAGAGACTTAGTACGTCAAGGAGCTCTGTCAGAATTTAGAGAAGGAATAGATGGAATCTTGAGGTTTGGCAAGAGAATCTGTGTACCTGATGATGCTGAGATGAGGAAGCTGAATTTAGAAGAGGCTCATAAGAGCAGGTTGAGTATGCGCCCAGGAGCCACAAGGATGTATCGAGATCTTAAAAAGTTGTACTGGTGGTATGGGATGAAGAGAGATGTAACGGAATACGTCGCTTCTTGTTTGGTATGTCAGAAAGCCAAAGTGGAACACCAGAAACCAGCAGAAATGTTACAGTCTTTAGATATTCCAGAATGGAAATGGGATGGAATCTCAATGGATTTCGTGACCAGTTTACCAAGGACTAAGAAGGGGTATGAGGCTATATGGGCAATAATGGACCAACTGACTAAGTCAGCTCACTTTTTGCCAATCAATATGAGATACTCTGTGGAGAAGTTAACCCAACTGTACATCGGAGAGATTGTTAGACTACATGGTGTGCCTTCAAGCATTGTTTCAGATCGAGACCCACGATTTACATCGAGGTTTTGCCAGAGTCTGCAAAAATCGCTTGGAACGAAACTCAAATTGAGTTTCGCATATCATCCGGAAACGGATGGACAAACGGAAAGGACAATCTAGTCACTAGAGGACTTACTGAGAGCTTGTGTTTTGGAGGATGTCGGGGGTTGGGACGAGTCCCTACCGTTGATAGAATTCACCTACAAGAATAGTTTCCATTCAAGCGTTGGAATGGCACCTTATGAAGCCCTGTATGGTCGATGATGTCGGACGCCTTTGTGTTGGTGCCAGGATGGTGAGAGTTTGTTGTTGGGTCCAGACGTTGTGCAACAAACAACAGAAAAGGTGAAGATGATCCAGGAGAAAATGAGGACTACTCAGAGTCGACAGAAGAGCTACGCGGACAAGAGACCCTACCAAATTCAGAGGAAGGCGAACATGTATTCTTGAGAGTCACGCCAACTACTGGGATTGGCAGAGTACTAAAGTCCAGAAAGCTTACACCCAAGTTCATTGGACCCTACCAAATTCTTCGTCTTGTAGGTCCAGTAGCTTATAAAATATCTTTACCACCCTTTCTTTCCAATATTCATGATGTTTTTCATGTCTCTCAATTGAGAAAATACATTCATGATCCATCGCATATCATAAAGCCTGATAAAGTACAGTTAAAACAGAACCTGTCCTTTGTGACTTCGCAGGCACGAATCGCGGATAGGATGACAAAGCAGCTCACAGGTAAGCAAATTCCTTTGGTCAAAGTCATCTGGAATGAGACAACCGGAGAAGCAACGTGGGAAGCTGAGGACAAGATGAAGTTGCAGTACCCCGAGTTATTTCAAGGTACGTAATTTCGAGGACGAAATTCTTTTTAGAGGGGTAGAGTTGTAACACCCTGTTTTTTGTATGCTTCTTTATCACTAAATACACGCTTTAATGTATTTATTTTTGATAAAATCCAGAGGATTATTTTATTTAAAATAAAATCATTTTCTTGTGTTGTTTTACCGTATGAAGTCACAGTAAAATTTTCGATCGAAAATTCAGACGAAAATCGGTCTGGGTTCTTACTACCAGTACAAGTTTACTGAGCTAGAGACAAAATTTTAATTCTTGAACGAGACGGTTAGTGTTTTTATGATGTTTTGTGTGGATTTGGAATTTTTCGAAAAATCTTGTTCAGGGCCAAATCCTAGGGATTTCTCAGGCGAAATCGTAGGGATCCTATGTTGTTCAAGTTCTTTTCTTTATGTTCATCATGGACCAAGGCTCCTTTATGTTAAAGGATGCTATGTCTAAGTGATTGGAAAGTTTAAAGATTTTTACTCTATTTTTATGTAAAGACCAAAACCAATGAGTTTTAAAGCAATGGTGTTTTAGTTTTGTTTTCCAAAATGATCATGCATTAAGACTCCTTGATATAGGAGGATGCTAGGTCCAAGAGATTGAAAAGTTTGAAGATTTCTAACCCCTATTTCTTGAAAAGGCCGAAACCTTCAATGGTTATGGCAAAGATGTTGAGTTTTGTTTTCCAAAGTGATCATGGACTAAAAAGCTCCTTATGTTAAAGGATGCTATGTCAAAGTGATTGGAAAGTTTAAAATATTTTCTTGCTTTATGTTCCTATGATGGCCGAATGTAACATTTGACCTAGGATGTGTTATTTTATTTTGTTTTCCAAGATGATTGTGGATTAAAGCTCCTTTATGTTAAAGGATGCTATGTCCAAAAGATTGGATGATTTAAAGATCTCTAACCTCACAAACTTGTTAAGACCGAACCTAAGAGTTCATGGTCTAAGACATTTGATTTTTTCGTTTTCCAAAATGATCATGGTTTCAAGCTCCTTACTATGTATGGATGCTAACCTAAAGAGATTGGAAAGTTTAGAAATTCCTAGCTTATTTATCTATGCTTGGCCGAAACCCTAAGTCAAGTACTTAGTGGAATTTTTAATTCAACTTTGTTAAAAGATTGTTGTTTGTGAACTTCTAGCACTTAAGGATAATAAATCCAAGAGTCGCATAAATTTCGGAAACCCCTAATCCTAGTTTATTGTATGAACCGAGCCTATACCTTGTGGTTAGTGTTCTCGAGTGATTTTTTTAACTCATGATTTTATGTTGGTAACCTTTGACTTCCATCGCCGGAGAAGCGAGGACGTTCGTGAACCTTCTTTTCAAATCCAAAACTCATAACTCGTACGTGAGGTAAGAGGGGATTTCCTAAAGATATTCAATAAATGTATGCATGTGTGTAAGTGTTTAACTGGATATTTATATGTTGATTGAGCTTACTTGGTTATCTAATGCACTTGAACTATTATGCTATTATCTGATTTTGAACTGTGCTTGTTCTAAATGTTATAATGCATATCTGTGATGAACTGCTTTCAACTGTGATATTAGCATTGAACTGAGAATATATACTGCTGTTGATTGAAAGTTTGCTAAGCCAGACTTGTGTCTGTGCTCAACTGTTATAAGGATTAAAAAACTCAATAAGCTTTGAAGATGAAGGGATTGGTGTTCTTTTCCAAAAGCTCATTAACTTAAAGTACTTGTTTTACATGTTGAAATGGTTTTGGTGAACTATTGTTATACAAGAGAAAAATCCTTTTCGAACTATGTGTCTTCAAGTGAAAACTTCAAGATTATTTGGCAATATCCTATTGGGGATTTTCAAAGATAAAAGTATTTCAAAGATGCTTTACAAAAGATTTTCAAGGAAAAGGTTTTCTCCTAAATGTTTTAGAAACTTTCAGATAGCCTGGATAGGTTATCGAGGATTCGGTTTTGAATTTGTTTTTCACTGGTCGAAAATTAAGTACTTAAGAAAGAGAATCTAGTACGCGAGACGTCGCCTCTAGTATTCAGTTATATGCCATGATCTTGGATCAGTGTTAATTCGGGGCCATGAGTCCTATTCATGATGTTCTGGACTGAGGGTCCAATTCTCGAAATTGAGGGCAGTGCGTTCTGATTTCGTTGTAGTGGACTGTGTGTCCTAATTATGTTGTTGTGGACTGTATGTCCTAATCACGTTGTTGTGGACTATGTGTCCTAACCACGTTGTGGTGAACGTTGTTAAAGGTGAATGTTGTTTTCTACGACCATAACCCTTGATTGTGGCATCGGTCTCGGGCGTTCTGATTGAGCATTCGGACTGTGTGTCCTATGATTTTAAGTTTTCAACTGATGGGAAAATGATGATTAAGTCGTTAGCTTTGGGCTGCGACAGCGTAACAGAATGAACACAAAGAAAACCTTTAAATAAAAATATTTTATCATGTGCATTTCCCCAGGCAGACGTGCTTTCTTATATATCAGATACAAGGTGGTATCTGGGAGTCTGTCCATGTAAACCGAGTTCAGAGGCATATGTGACGTTGCTCGTCCGGAGACCTTAAATGCATGAGGGTATGGAGGCAACTGCCCGGTGGGCTAGAGACTGACCAACTCTAATTCTTCTCCGGTGGAAAACGGTGTTGATATCTCATGAGAATAAGTTAGAGCCTGATATTGAAGTGCCATGCATATTTTCAAAGGTTGACTGTGCGGATTTGAGACCCTTTGATATAACACTGTTATGCTATGTGTATGCATGATTTAACTGCTTATATGATTCTGTGATGTATGTATCATTTATATGGTTGTTGTGGGACATATCTTATGACGGTATCTCACTCTTGCACAACTGTATGTTCTTTTATTTTCTTCCTGTATCGGGTATGCGGGTGCTTTTAGATGGATTCGGACATTCCCTTGGCACAGACGAGCTCGAGGAGCGAAGTATTTGATCACGCTGGGTTGGTAGGGAATTGGACTATACACGAGGGTGCGACGACAGCAACATATCAGGGACCGGTCACGAATACCGAAACGAATGCTAACGGAGTGCCCGTGCGAAGGATGCCTACCGTCGAGACGAGGACTGTGATGCTTCCACCTCCATGGTACTGCCTCCATACGCTACAAGTCACCGGACTCCTTCATGACCACTTTGATCCAGTTGAATCACTTGTAGAGGATCCAGTGGAAGAGGATCCCGAGGAAGAACCATTTGAGCTGATAGAGGCCGGGGACGAGGAGGAGGAGGATCCAGAGTACCATCCGCAGGATCTCGATGATGACGATGTCCTTATCGACGATGACGATGTCCTTATCGATGATGGCGGTGACGTTATTGATCCGGCAACTGATATCTCGTCTGGGGGTAGTGTCTGTGGTCACTCTGCATGCATGAGGCATCGGTAGATCGTTTGTTGGCTTTTGGAGTTGTCCCGATAGTCCCTAGGCTTTTAGAGCCATCTTTTGAGTCTTGTACCCAATTCCCTATTCCCAGTTTGATGTTATCTTTTTACCTATTTCTTCAGTAGCTGTTCCAGTGTATGTTGGCAAGTTCGACAAGGCCTGTCTTGTAATCAAACCTAAGATCCCAAGTTGGACAGTTATCATTATATGTGTGATGTTGATTTTCATGTTCTGAATGTTCATCACCTTTTCTTAACTATTTTTAACTATTATAAAAAAATGAGTACCCTTTTTCAGTAACCCTATATAAAAGGTTATTTTTCCAAAGGCGACCAGCGTTTTAAATAAGTTTCTTTTCCGCAATGGGTAACCATGTGACGCCGGGTTTTAGGGTGTCGCAACTTCTCCACTAGTGCTTGGAAGTTCCTGATCTCCAACGGTAATACCGATTCCTTAATCTCGAAGGGCAGATCAGCTTCAAACTGCTCACACTTCTATTCCTCACTAGGATTGTCTTGAAAGAAACTGAAATACTTGGCAAGGGATTCAAACCTCGCCGCATACTCCCCTACTGTCAGGTCCCGCTGACTTAGCCTCATGAACTCCCGCTCCTTCTCTTTCCAGGCACTCTGAGGAAAGTATTTTTCTAGAAACTTGCCACGAAATACTCCCCAGGTGATCGGCTGGTGCTCAGCCTCCAACAACTGCCTGGTGCCCTTCCACCAGTACTCAGCATCGCCCACTAGTTGGAACACGGAATAGGGTACCTTAGATTCCTCTGGAGTATGTACCAGATCAAAGATCTTCTCTAGATCCTGAATCCAAAGATCAACCTTTATTGGATCCACGTCTCCATCAAACTGCGATGGATTCTGACGTCGAAAAGCGTCCAGATGCCTTCCCTCTGTAGCTTGTTCTGCCCTCTGTGGCTCCTATTGGTTCTGGGCAGCAGCATTAGCTGTCTGAAGAGCTATGGCAGCAGCCACGTCAGTCAGCACTTGGGCAGCGAAATCCATTCCTCCATATCCTCATCCACGTCCACGAGCACCTCTCTTGTTCACACTGACCTATACCACACAAGCAGTCAGATAACAGCCAGAAAAGGGATGTGAACCACAGGTTATCACACATTACCTCAAAGAAGTAATTCAAACAACATCCAAACGAAGAAAAAAACACAACTTCAAGACAACGGACCTAAACCCAATCATTCCCGAAAGACTCGACTAGCTCTGATACCAACTAATGCAACACCCTAAAACCCGGCGTCACATGGTTACCCGTTGCGGAAAAGAAACTTATTTAAAATGCTGGTCGCCTTCGAAAAGATAACCTTTTATATAGGGTTACTAAAAAAGGGTACTCATTTTTTATTATAATAGTTAAAAGTAGTTAAGAAAAGGTGATGAACATTCAGAACATGAAAATCAACATCACACATATAATGATAACTTTCCAACTTGGGATCTTAGGTTTGATTACAAGACAGGCCTTGTCGAACTGGCCAACATACACTGAAACAGCTACTGAAGAAATAGGTAAAAAGATAACATCAAACTGGGATTAGGGAATTGGGTACAAGACTCAAAAGATGGCTCTAAAATCCTAGGGACTATCGGGACTACTCCAAAAGCCAACAAACGATCTACCGATGCCTCCTGCATGCAGATTGACCACAGACGCTACCCTCAGACGAGATATCAGTTGTCGGATCAATAATGTCAGCGCCATCGTCCATAGGGACGTCGTCATCGTCGGGATCCTGCGGATGGTACTCTGGCTCCTCCTCGTCCCCAACCTCTATCAGCTCAAATGGTTCTTCCTCAGGATCCTCTTCGGGATCCTCTTCCACTGGATCCTCTGCAAGCGGTTCAACTGGATCAAAGTGCTCATGAAAGAGTCAGGTGACATGTAGCGTATGGAGGTAGTACCACGGAGGTGGAAGCGTCACAGTCCTCGTCTCGACGGTATGAATCCTTCGCACGGGCACTCCGTTAGCATTCGTTTCGGTAGTCGTGACCAGTCCCCGATATGTCGCGGTCGTCGCACCCTCGTGTATAGTCCAATTCCCTACCGACCCAGCGTGATCAAATACTTCACTCCTCGAGCTTGTCTGTGCCAAGGGAACGTCCGGATCCATCTAAAAGCACGTGCATACCCGATACAAGAAGAAAAGAACAGAACATACAGTTGTGCAAGAGGGAGATACCGTCATAATATATATTCCACAACAATCATATACTTGATACATACATCACATAATCATATAAGCCGTTAAATCATGCATATACATAGCATAACAATGTTATATCAAAGGGTCTCAAACCCGCACAGTCAACCTTTGAAAACATGCATGGCACTTCAATATCAGGCTCTAACTTAATCTCATGAGATATCAACACCATTTTCCACTGGATAAGAATTAGAGTTGGTCAATCTCTAGCCCACCGGGTAGTTGCCTCCATACCCTCATGCATTTAAGGTCTCAGGATGAACAACGTCACATGTGCCTCTGAACTCGGTTTACATGGACAGACTCACAGATACCATCTTGTATCTGATATATAAGAAAGCACGTGTGCCTGGGGAAATGCACACGATAAAATATTTTTATTTAAAGGTTTTCTTCGTGTTCATTCCGTTTCACTGTCGCAACCCAAAGCTAACGACTTAATCATCATTTCCCCATCACTTGAAAACTTAAAAGCATAGGACATACAGTTTGAATGCTCAATCACAACGCCCGAGACCAATGCCGCAGTCAAGAGTTGTGGTCGTAGAAAACAACATTCACCTTTAACAACATTCATCACAACGTGGTTAGGACACACAGTCCACAACAACGTGATTAGGATACACAGTCCACTACAACGAAATCAGAACGCACTATCCTCAATTTAGAGAATTGGACCCTCAGTCCAGAACATCATGAATAGGACTCATGGCCCCGAATTAACACTGATCCAAGATCACGTGCATATAACCGAATCCTCGATAACCTATCCAGGCTATCAGAAAGTTTCTAAAACATTTAGGAGAAAACCTTTTCTTTGAAAATATTTTGTAAAGCATCTTTGAAGTACTTTTATCTTTGAAAATCCCCAATAGGATATTGCCAAATAATCTTGAAGTTTTCACTTGAAGACACATAGTTCGAAAAGGATTTTTCTCTTGTATAACAATAGTTCACCAAAACCATTTCAACATTTAAAACAAGTACTTTAAGTTAATGAGCTTTTGGAAAAGAACATCAATCCCTTCATTTTCAGAGCTTATTGAGGTTTTTAATCCTTATAATAGTTGAGCACAGACACAAGTCTGGCTTAGCAAACTTTCAATCAACAGCAGTATATATTCTCAGTTCAATGCTAATATCACAGTTGAAAGCAGTTCATCACAGATATGCATTATAACATTTAGAACAAGCACAGTTCAACATCAGATAATAGCATAATAGTTCAAGTGCATTAGATAACCAAGTAAGCTCAATCAACATATAAATATCCAGTTAAACACTTACACACATGCATACATTTATTGAATATCTTTAGGAAATCCCCTCTTACCTCACGTACAAGTTATGAGTTTTGGATTTGAAAAGAAGGTTCACGAACGTCCTCGCTTCTCCGACGATGGAAGTCAAAGGTTACCAACATAAAAATCATGAGTTAAAAAAAATCACTCGAGAACACTTACCACAAGGTATAGGTTCGGTTCATACAATAAACTAGGATTAGGGGTTTCCGAAATTTATGCGACTCTTGGATTTATGATCCTTGAGTGCTAGAAGTTCATAAACAACAATCTTTTAACAAAGTTGAATTAAAAATCCCACTAAGTACTTGACTTAGGGTTTCGTCCAAGCATAGCTAGGAATTTCTAAACTTCCAATCTCTTTAGGTTAGCATCCATACATAGTAAGGAGCTTGAAACCATGATCATTTTGGAAAACGGAAAAATCAAATGTCTTAGACCATGAACTCTTAGGTTCGGCCTTAACAAGTTTGTGAGGTAAGAGATCTTTAACTCATCCAATCTTTTGGACATAGCATCCTTTAACGTAAAGGAGCTTTAATCCATAATCATCTTGGAAAACAAAATAAAATAACACATCCTAGGTCAAATGTTACATTCGGCCATCATAGGAACATAAAGCAAGAAAATATTTTAAACTTTCCAATCACTTAGACATAGCATCCTTTAACATAAGGAGCTTTTTAGTCCATGATCACTTTGGAAAACAAAACTCAACATCGTTACCATAACCATTGAAGGTTTCGGCCTATTAAAGAAATAGGGGTTAGAAATCTTCAAGCTTTCCAATCTCTTGGACCTAGCATCCTCCTATATCAAGGAGTCTTAATCCATGATCATTTTGGAAAACAAAACTTAAACACCATAGCTTTAAAACTCATTGGTTTTGGTCTTTACATAAAAATAGAGTAAAAATCTTTAAACTTTCCAATCACTTAGACATAGCATCGTATAACATAAAGGAGCCTTGGTCCATGATCATCTTGGAAATTAAAACTTAAATACAAATCATACTTGTAAAAGTTGAAACAAGATCCATCTAAACCTTATACATCGATTCGGCCTCCTTAGAAAGAAGAGGTTAGGAAACTTTGTTTTACACAACCTTTTAGTATGTGATAGTATGAGTAAATACAAGAATATAGAAAGTGGTTTCAACTCAAAAGGAGCTTTCTACCATTTTTGAGAGGTTTTAGAAGTTTGAAAGCTTAAAGGAAACTTAAAGCAAAACTATGAACATAAAGACAAGAACTTGAAAAATAAACAACATAGGATCATTACCCTCAACAATATGAACAACTTTGATGAAGAACTTAAAGTAAAAATCTTGATAAAAATGTAAACTTTGTAAGAAAGAAGAAGAAGAAAGGTAGTAAAGTGAAAATGTGAGAAAATGGAGGAAAGTGATGAATGGTGGAAATGAAGAGTATTTATAGAGAATGAGGGTGAGGGTCACGGTTTTGAGGGGAAAGAAGAAGAAAGAAGAGAAGAAAGAAGGTGGGTGGCTTGTAGAGAGGATAAGGAGTTAAGGTGATGTGATGTGATTGGAGAGAGAAATATGAAAAAGTGAGATTTTGAAAAAAAAAGTCAAGATTCACTTTTGAGATGTGTCATAGCCTTCACATCAAGTCACTCCATGTCACTTCATCCTCTTGATGCTCTGCTCCATTGCGTATCAGATGACTTGCCCGATCGTATTTCCCGATGATTTCGCCAAGGAAATCCCTAGGATATGGCCCCGAACAAGATTTTTATAAATGACGGTGTTGGGGGTATGAAACCCATTGACAAACATTTTACTTTATTATGAAAACTTATGTTGTTATGAACATATGTGTGTGTGTGTGTGTGTGTGTGTGTGTGATTTCTTTTGTGTCGCACATGTGGTTATCTAATAAAACTCATATATTGGTAACTCACCTTTGCACTATATTTGTGTGGTCTTGTGTCGTCGTACCTTGGTACGTGACTACAGATGATGAAAGATGATTCCAGCTTCACTAGGGGACATTAGTTCCAATTCTTGAAGATGTCAGACGTCAGACATCGGTTATAATGGTAAGAATCGTGGAAGTCTTCACCACAAATAACTTTTAGAACGATCATCTTAGGTTTTTGAGACGTTGTAGATTTCTGATAGTATGTATGAGTATGGCTCGGAGAGCCTTTATTTTGAATGGAATATTTATGGCTCGAAGAGCTTTTCTTTTGGATGAAAATATAAATATTTCCACAGGTGTTTTTATTTTGGGATGTTGGAATTACAGAGGAGACTCTGTTGAATTTTTTGTAAAAATTCTAGCTTTTTATTGAAGTACATTTCAAAAATTATCGCCAGGCTAGGATTGTAAGCCTGAGCGCCGGTCACGGCTTAGGTTTTGAGTCGTGACAAGTTTTATATACAGGACCAGAACCTATACAATGATAGATGAAAATGTGGTGTTATTATTTTAAAATAGGTTTAAGTTTTACCGCAACTGCGGGAATAATTTTATACCCACTTTCATGACATATAGACAATTACACGAGATATTTTCCGAAAACAAACCAACAATTATTATTTTATTTTAATATGTTATTACGAAATTGAGTTAGTAATGTAATGCCCAGAGGGTTGTAACATTAGTGGTATTAGAGCTGCTCGAGTGTTTCAGGAACCTTAGGGAATAGGTCTGTTATGTTTTTGTTGTGTGATTTCTGGTTGGTCATTGTTTGAATTGTTTCCTTGTCGAAACAAATGTGTGTTGGCTTATAAGTATTTGTTTTTTTTTATCTTGATGGGTTACACGAGTTTTGACTTGTAGGAACCCATGGTTATTAAAGTGCGTTTGACCCATGTGTGACATTCGGTAATCCTTTTTGGATTGTGTCAGACACTTGAATAGTATGCCTGTTAAGGTAGATTTTCTAGGAATGTTCGCTAAGAATGTTCCAGGTTTATCGTTTGCAAGAAGGATATTGAGTGGTCGATCGATCTAGTTTCTAGATTCGGTCCAATTTCTAATCACCTTGTGTAGGATGTCACCTAAAATTTTAATCGAGTTAGACGACTCGATTTAACTGAAAGATCTGTGGTCTAAGCAGTTTGTTAGACTGGGGGATTATTGTAGTAAGTATCAATGTGGTGTGAAGGCTTGAGACTATGCGTGGATTTCTGAAAGCTTAACAAAGTGACGATTATGAACGAGTATTCTTTGCCATGCATAGTTGATTTGATAGATCACTCGCTAGGAGTTGTTGTCTACTCAAAGATCGACTTGAGGACAAGTTATCACCAGATTGGAGTGATGACCGTCTATGATTTTGCGCCGTCACCTCAGCTAATTAGGAGGAAAGATCAGTTCTTCGTATGTCTGATAGATTGATTAAGTTGTCCGTGAGAGTGCCCGATTCAAAGTGACCATACTAATCGTGTCTGGAAAGACCTGTGTGCTTGTTGGAACCAAGGCAATATGATTTGAATCTTCACCCTTGGGTGAGTGTCTCATGATTAAGGAAATTCTTATCTGTACTGTTCATTCCTTTATGAACTTCTAAATCGACAATTGTTCCTCAAATTCCGATGGTTGTATTAGACAATCACTATGGTCAATTTCGTACCTGTAAAACTGATTTTCTAATCTTGATTTAAAGTCTATCATGATTTAGCAATTAGTCATGCTAGTCAGTAATTTTAATTTACCCTAATGGATTTTCTTGTATGTGAGAATTTGTACTCACATTTCTGAATAACCCTCAGTGTGTTGGACATTTGAGTGGATTCATTTGATAGTATCCATTGGTCTGAATATTTTCACATTTCGTAGAAAAATTGGTTATGAATATTTCTTAAAGTGTATTTTGCATAAGATCTTTGATTTTAACTATGTACTTATTACGTGTTAAGTTGCATGCAAGATCACTCATGTAAAAGATAAATCAAGGATTAAAGGATGGAAGACCAGGAACACAAAGCAATGGACAAGGACTAAAGCATCAAGAAATGAAGTGAAATAAGCAGACGTCCAATAATAAACGATGGTGTATGGTATTACCTAAGTTATTATGTGCCCTAATCAATGCTACTAAGTGGCGATCATGATGATCATCAACATACAGCTCACGCCTATCAGGGTCGTCATCATCATCATCATCATCACACCATCATCATCATTTTCAGGCTGATGAGGAGGATCACACGAGCCCTTAGTGCTCACATGGACAGAGGGTTGGACACCGGCTGTCATCTGCTGGGACATAGAAGCCAATATTGCCAGCTGTTGGGCAAACTGCTCGACCATCTCCTGTCTAAGCTCAGCTGCAATCTCCTGTTTTAGCCGTGCTCTATCTGCATCAACATCCTTGTGGCATTAGTGTGAAGATGAACCATGGTATTGACGAATGCCGACGCCCCATCCAACACCAATGACACGGCCCGGGTGGTCTGGTTTACCGATGGCAGCAACTAAGATATCATCGCGTCCTCTAGGAACAAAGGTTCCTTGGGTTACCTGCTCGTTCAAGGCCTCCTATAACATATAAAATATCAGGTCACATTACAATTCGGTAACAATCTTAAAATGACAATTACAATTCAAACTATACTTACAATCTTCTCAGCTACTTGGCGGGCCTCCTCAGATGTATATTGTCCCGTTTTTCTTTGTCGGGCCCTCTTCCATTTACGATGGCGTGGGGGTGGAGGTGGATCAACAACTTCTGGAAGATTTTCAGCGTTAGGATCCACCTGAGATGTTGCTTCCTGATGTGCTTTCTTTTCCTCTTCCACCATTATCTGACCAAGTTTTTTATATCCCCCACGAGACATGACATGGGGGTAGACATTCTTGTTTGGTTTTCCTGACCCTTTTTCCTCTTCTCCTGTTATAAATAGAAGACAATTAAATTACATAAGTAAATAAAATTAATGAAATTACATAAATTTAGAGACAAATCAAATAAGTTAACCTGAAAGCTGGGATCATGTCGGCTCTGAACAAAGCGATCCCACGTCGCCTGGTCAAGAAACGGGTACACCTCAAGTGGGTTCTTTTCACATGTTGGATTGAGTACATAGTATCTGCCTAGGTCGACCTTAAAAGCCCTACAACGCTCACCATCATACTTTTTCAAACGCTTCTTCATATCCGTCGTATCCGGTATGTCAAAGGTGAGCTACATTAACACCAAAAGAAACAACGAATTACTGTATGATATTAACAAGATTAAAATAAAGTAGATACAGATAAACATAGGACTTAAAAGTATAGATACCATAATACTCTCCCATATCTGATCCTTCACGTCCGCCGGTACATCTTTCCAATTATCAATAAGTATACTAGGCCTGCTTCTAGCAAGGGTCGCCACAAAACTGTTAAACTGCTCTGCCATTGACCCAATAGGATTGAGGTTATTATCAAAGTCTATTCTTATCCTTTGATTTGAACCACGGTTGACAGTCAAATTCCTCATTCGTGTGGCACGTCTACCCTTTCTACCCGTAGACAGGGTCTCTGACCCACTGCATGAATGAGGGATATCGTCAGGATCAGCCATGTATACCTGTTTAAACAAAAAAAAAACTTGTTAGTATGTCAGGATAAATATCAAAAATAACTTATAAATATCGATCAACGTACGTAAACATAACTTATAAATATCAACGTAAACATATAATATGACTTTAAACATAACTCAAACTAAACTTACTTTGTGGTCAATTAGTAAAGTTCTCCCATAACCCTTCTTGATGATCATTACGAGTAGCATGTACATCATCCACTTCATTTTCCTCATTGAAATTAGGCACCTGTGTTGAGAAATATGGAGTATCAGAAATATCAAGAGTTGAATCTTGATTTCCCTCACTACCATTATACATGTTTTTTCCCTGGAGAACCACTGACCACCTTTTGTTAGAAGGATCACGGATATAAAACACTTGTTTTTCTTGGGATGCCATGATGAAAGGCGCTTCTTTATTACCTACCTTATTAAGGTCCACCAATTTGAATCCTAACTCATCGATTTGCACACCATTGTTACTGTCGACCCACTGACATTTAAAAACAGGTACTCTAAACTTTGTATAATCAACCTCCCATATCTCTTCAATGATTCCAAAGTATGAAACGGATGCCATAACAGGGTTTTCATCTTTCGAACTAGAGAAATGCATGGACTCAGCGACAACCATAACCCCACTGTTTTGCATAGTACATTTGTCATCCTGGGACTTTGTATAGAAGGAAAACTTATTGATATCGTACCCACTCCAGCATTTGACATCAAAGTTAGGCCCCTGTGCTAGCCATTTTAATGTACCAGAAGCAATACCATCCTTTGCAATTTTTTCTTTAAACCAGTTCAAGAAAGTCTTTTTATGCTTGTTCAAACACCATTTTTCATTCATTCTAGGGTAAGTTTCATTGATGATGCTTTTGTGCTCACATAAGTATGGTTCAACCTCATCAGTGTTATTCAATTTATACAAATGTGCTTGAAGCACTTCCTCCCGATCCATGCTCTTAACAGTGATTCCTCGTGTACCCTTACCATCATATCTTCCTTCGTGACGAGACTTCGGAAGCCCTACAGGTTCCGCTTCTGACATGTAGCCTGTACAAAACTCAATAGCTTCTTCTGCAACATACCTTTCAACAATAGATGCTTCGGGACGGTGTGGATTCTTCATATATCCTTTCAAGATCTTCATGTATCGCTCAACCGGGTACATCCACCTTAAATAAACGGGGTCGCACAATCTAATCTCCCTCACTAGATGAACAATCAAATGAACCATGATGTCAAAAAATGAAGGTGGAAAATACATCTCCAATTGGCACAAGATAATGGCTGCCTCATTTTCCAAGTCATCCAACTTTTTAGTGTCAATGACCTTGCTACATATAGCATTGAAGAATAAGCATAACCTAGTAATGGCATGTCTGATTTTTTTAGGCAAGATGTCATGAATGGCCACCGGTAGTAGTTGTTGTATCAAGACATGACAATCATGAGACTTTAAGCCAACTAATTTGAGATCTTTCATTGAGACACGTCTTTTGATATTTGAAGAGTAACCCTGTGGCACTTTGACTCCCCGTAGACATTCACAGAAACTTCTTTTCTCTTTTTTTGATAAAGTATGACATGCTGGGGGCAAATAAGTCTTCTTATCCCCCACTTTATGTGGAGCTAACTGCTCTCATATACCCATCGCAACTAGATCCAGACGAGCATTCACACCATCCTTTGTCTTTCCTTGAATGTTGAGAAGTGTTCCGATTAAACTGTCACACACATTTTTCTCCACATGCATCACATCAATACAATGTCTTACATCAAGCTTACACCAGTATGGAAGATCAAAGAAGATCGACATCTTCTTCCATATTTTATTCTCGGTAGCCTTCTTCTGGGTCTTCCTATAGATAACATTAGTGTTGTTCGCCCTTTCATAAACCTGCTCTCCAGTCAAGGCTACCGGAGCAATTTCATTCTCCGGAAATCCATTGAAAGCTTTTCTCAATCTATGATAAGGATGATTACGTCGGATAAATCTCCGATGCCCAAGGTAAACTGTCTTCCTTCCATGTTGCAGTTGATGGTAACATGTGCCTTCTTCACATATTGGACATGCTTTATGCCCCTTAACACTATACCCACACAAGTTCCCGTATGCTGGAAAGTCATTGATGGTGCAAAATAACATGGCACGCAATCTGAATGTCTCACGGCAATACCCGTCGATCACATCAACGCCTTCATCCCACAACATTCTCAAGTCTTCAATCAAGGGACTCAGATAAACATCAATATCATTTCCTGGCTGTTTAGGACCCGAAATCATCATACTTAACATAATGTATTTGCGCTTCATGCACAATCAAGGAGACAGGTTGTAAATTACCAGGAGAACAGGCCATGAACTATGAATACTACTTAAGTTTCCATATGGATTCATTCCATCGGTAACAAGTCCAAGTCTGAGGTTTCTGGGCTCATTGCCGAAATCCGGAAACAAACTATCAATTCTCTTCCATTGCAAAGAATCGGCCGAACGGCGAAGCTGTCCATCATACTTCCTCTCATCTGCATGTCATCTAATGTTCTTTGCGTCATTTACACTAGCAAACAATCGCTTGAACCGTGGAATCATGGGAATATACCATAACACCTTCGCAGGAGGACCTTTGGTGACCACATCATAACTAGAATCACCTTCCACTTTGTAGCGTGATACCCCACACCTGGGGCACTCGTGCATCTCTTCAAACTCTTTCCTGTACAATATGCAATCATTGGGGCAAGCATGTATTTTCTTATACTCCATACCCATCGGACACAATATCTTCTTCGTCTCATAATTTCGAGATGGCAGTGTGTTGCCTTCTGGAAGCATGTCTTTCAACAACTCAAGTAATTCGGTAAAGCTTTTATCGCTCCACCCATTTCTCGCCTTCACATTGAACAATCTTAACACTGCTGACAACCGTGTGAAATTAGTGCACCCCGGATACAAAGCCACTTCCGCATCACTGCACAAAGTATCATACACATGTGCGCGCCGAAAAGACTCTTGCCCAACATCACGGATCATGTCCTCTAGTCCATCATCCATTTCCACGTCATCAACTTCCTCTCTATCCGACACCCTCGGCCTGTCTAACGATTCACCATGACATATCCATGTTGTATAACTCTTGAAAATCCCCTCACAAATAAGATGATCACGTATCTCCTCAGCTTCTAGTCGTCTCTCATTCAAACAGTTAACACAAAGACAATAAAACCTTCTGTTACCACTATCAGGAGCATTTGTTTTTGTAAAATGTAGAAAATCTTCCACTCCATTCTCATACTCATCACTTGTCCATCTAGCATTCATCCAACCGTGATCCATGACTAAACCAATAACTTCGTACTTAGTCCAACATATTCATCAACCACTTCTTATGACAGGGTATGGCCCTATCCCATTCGAGAAGAAACTTTTTCAACATTTGGTTAACAGTTAGTCCTTAACTCTCATGCTCATACTCGAAGAAATTTCGGCAGCATTTCCCTTCGGTCTCCGACGTACACGACTTGAACGCGATGACATCCACCACGATAAAGTATGCACCCGGAGAACGAAAGGAAATATATCAATCCGAACTTTCATCAAGTATATAACATTAGAATCAATGAATAACTATTTTAACTTAATGACGAAAAATTTCTTTCCCAAACTGTCCAACTTTGGAAATTAGAGATCCAATACAATGAGCGGTACATTAAGCATGTACACGTGTGCTCATTAGTATTGCATCTCAAAAGGGAAACTAAGGCTTTACTAATTAATTAACATTAAGAAAAATAATAAAACACTCCAATCCCTAAGTATAATGCAAACAAAAACCAAACAAGAAAAATGGAGAGGAGAAAGCTTACCGGGTGTGGGAAGAACACTCAGCCGGAAACCGTAATGAATAATGGATATTCTGCTTAATATTCTGCTCGGAACTTGTACCGTAATATAGTTTCAATAACAGCAAGTGTACCTATAAGAAATAGTTTCAATAACAATTATGTAGCTTGATCAGTATAGAAGCATAAATACAGAAGAACTATGATGACATAGATAAAGCACACACATACATATAAGAAATAGCTGAGCTTACAGTAGAAAATCCAAGTTGATGAACACATATAAGGCTACACATATACATGATTTAGCAGGTAGAATGATAAGTCATGGTACCAAAAAAGAAAGGTAAAGAATCAGAGCACCAAAAAAGAAAGGTAAAGAATCATGGCCCATATGTGCATTGCAAATAAAATCTCAAATTACCATTCAAGTTAAAGAGAGGGGTATGTTGTTAGAAATAAAATAAAAAAAACCATTCATGAACCTTTACTTTAACAGCTTAAGCTTTCAGAAAAGTTAGCTATAATATGGTATTAGAACCTCTATGACTTATTAGCTTAATGCCCCATCCTTCTCAATAAATTATGTTGAGTTCAATGTACATGGGTTGCATTTTTCCATGTTTCAAGCCCACTCAACAACTTCAGCATAATCTAAAAATGGAATGATAGTAAATAAAACTTCAAATTACCATTTAAGTGCAAGAGATGGATCAATGCCAACCAAGCTATGCTCATAGTTTTGCTACAACTGAATTACAACCATATTAGAAAAACATATAGAACAAATTAAAAATAGTACCTATACGCCTCTAATAATAATCAACTGCCACTCACCAGTCATAAGTAGGATATATTAAAACGAATCTTAAAAAGGATATGAAGTATGACAGTAGATAGCTCTTTGTTATGAAAGTCAAATGAATATGTTATCAGGTAGTTCATATGTTCATTATTAAACAACACTATCAAGCCTATCAACAATGTTACATATATCAGAAAATGTAACTGGGAAACTAATGTAACTACAGTTGAATCATGCATGTATAGAAAATGAGAGTGGGAAATGGTTTAGGGGCTAACCGTGGGGAACGCAGCGGACGACGGCGGTGTTTGAAGCCAGCCGGGTCAACAGTGGTACCAAACGACGGAGAAGGGCGGAAAGG
Source organism: Sophora flavescens (assembly GCA_030762895.1). Classification (NCBI taxonomy): domain Eukaryota; kingdom Viridiplantae; phylum Streptophyta; class Magnoliopsida; order Fabales; family Fabaceae; genus Sophora; species Sophora flavescens. The sequence goes on from CM061063.1 coordinate 116,162,611, forward strand.
AACAATCTTGGGCGTGGAGAAGGACGAAAACGAAGGAGAAGGACGCAAACGACACGCGAACGACAGGAAGGAGATGGTGCACACAAACGGCGGAGACGGGCAGCCGAACAAGCTTGGGGGTGGCGGAGGGTTTAGCTTAGGAAGGAATGGCAGCAAAGAGATTAAAATAGAACAAAATAAAGGGCGCGATCGATGACCAAACGTTGGAGGGAATGAAAATAGGGAAAAATAGGGACTCCATTACACATCGGTTGTCCTTTAACCAATGTGGTTATTGTATATTACACATCGGTTCTACAGAAACCGATGTAGTAAGTCCAAAAAATTTTAAAATTTAATTTTTTGTTTTAATTTTTAACATCGATTATAAAAAACCGATGTGATTAATAGCTATTAGACACTGGTTATGTAGTAACCGATGTAGAAAATCCAAAAAGAATTTAAATTCCATTTTTTGTTTTAATTTTTCGACATCGGTTGGAAAAAAACCGATGTGGAAAATTTTTAACATCGGTTATTATCAAAACCGATGTGAAAGATTTTTCTTTTAATTTCAAAAATGTCACCGCCTCGTTTTACACATCGGTTTTAAGGAAACCGATGTTAAATATCCGATGTTAAAAGCATATTTTACACTAGTGAAAGATTTCACTATTTGAGGTAAAGGGAGTAAGGCTGAGGGGTTCTAGATAGTCATATGCTATTTTGGTGTTGTCTTCAAAATTATCTGTCGTGGTTGTTCTGTGGTTTTAATTATTTAGTTTCTAATTGGTTATGTGATTTGATGTGATTCATTGAGTTATTTGGTTATAACGGTGATGCATGCTTCAACTGTGTTGTATGGGATTATCTGTTTGGTTGATCGATTGACTGAAAGCCAGACAGTGGTCAGTGCCCAAGTAAATTAAGGATAAAAACTTAAAAAGCATGAGGAAATGTTTAAGGGATTTGATTTAAGGAAGTGGAAGTAGATATTGAAAATCATCATATTTGATAATGTTTTTGGTGAAAGAAAGATTGATGAGTATCTTGATGATATTCATGTCTCAATGTATTTGTTAATCATGGTGTCTTGATGATATTCATGTCACAATGTATTTGTTAGTCATGGTATCATGGTGATACTCATGTTTCATGTTGACCATTGTGCCTTAATGGACAATGTGCCATTTAAAGTTGACCATTGTACCTTAATGGACGATGTGTCATTTGTTTTGTTGACCATTGTACCTTAATGGATGATGTGCCATTTGTTTTGTGTTGACCATCGTGCCGGGAGTTTTGGACGATGTGCCATGTATTGTGTTAACCATAGTGCCGGGAGTTTTGGACGATGTGCCATGTATCGTGTTGACCGTTGTGCCAGGAGTTCGGACAGTTTGCCATGATCCGAGTTGACCATTGTACCAAGAAGCTGGACAGTGTGCCATGTATTGTGTTGACCATCGTTTCTTTCATGGACAATGTGCCATGCTAGAGCCTGATCAGTTCATTTATTTGGTGAGTGAATCTCTAGGAGATTAGGTATAAAGATTAGATGTTATACTGTGAAGTGTCATTAATCTTTTTATAAATGACGATGTTTGGAGTATGAAACCCATTGACAAACATTTTGCTTTATTATGAAAACTTATGTTGATATGAACATGTATATGTGTATATGATTTCTTGTGTGTCGTGCATGTGGTTATCTTATAAAACTCATATATTGGTAACTCATCTTTGCACTATATGTGTGTGGTCTTGTGTCGTACCTTGGTACGTGACTACAGATGATGAAAAGAGGATTCCAGCTTCACTAGGGGACATTAGTTCCAATTCTAGAAGATGTCAGACGTCAGACATCAGTTATAATGGTGAGAATCGTGGGACTCTTCCCCCCAAATAACTTTTAGAATGACCAGCTTAGGTTTTTGAGGCATTGTAGATTTCTGATAGTATGTATGAGTATGGCTCAAAGAGCCTTTATTTTGAATGGAATGTTTAAGGCTAGGAGAGCTTTTATTTTTTATGAAAATATAAATATTTCAGCAGGTGTTTTTATTTTGGGATGTTGGAATTACAGAGGAGACTCTGTTGAAATTTTTGTAAAAATTCTAGCTTTTTATTTAAGTACATTTCAAAAATAAATAGGCTCGTCAGGCTAGGATTGTAAGCCTGAGCACCGGTCACGGCTTAGGTTTTGAGTCGTGACAAATTTTATATACAGGACCAGAACCTATACAATGATAGATGCAAATACCCACTTTCATGACATATAGAGAAATACACGAGATATTTTTTGAAAGCAAACCATCAATTATTATTTTATTTTAATATGTTATTACAAAATTGAGTTAGTAATGTAATGCCCAGATGGGTGTTACATTAGTGGTATTAGAGCTGCTCGAGTGTTTCAGGAACCTTAGGGAATAGGTCTGTTATGTTTTTGTTGTGTGATTTCTGGTTGGTCATTGTTTGAATTGTATCCTTGTCGAAACAATGTGTGTTGGCTTATAAGTATTTGTTTTTTTTTTTTTATCTTGATGGGTTATAAGTATTTGTTTTTTTTATTTCGGTGTTCAACAACAGATTTCATTATAAGGCACCATGTTGAAACTTGGCATGCACCCTACCTCACCTTGGGTCCAGGTGAGTGCCAAATATGAAGGCTGATGTGTGAATCTCTTGTTTCGAAAGTCACATGTCTGGGGTTGCTTGTAACCGACATTTGAACACCTACAACGTAAAGTTTACATTCATGATCATTGATGTGAATGTGACAATACTCAATTATGCACATAAATGGAGGTTTAAGGCGAGAGGCACAACACATTATTTGACATTTGCAACTAAAAATTCCCTATTTCTTACCTTGGATGTTGTGAACCCATTTAACCTAGACGCTACATTCAATCCCCTGCCTGGCCATGAAAGTGGACCTTTGATCGGTATTTTAGTTGCCGCATTTGTTTCGGGTTCCTTGAAAGTCCCACGTCCTTCCATGCCTTTTCTAGCTTTCAATGGTCTTTGTACGGTAACTGGAGTGTTGAACTGCAACCGCTTACCTTTCATTGATTTCCCACTATTAGAATCTGTCTTCTCCTTCTGTAAAACGTGAATGTTTTTAACTGATTAGGTGTTGCATATGATTAAGAAAAAATTTACATTGAAGAAATTCCATGAATGAACTTTTTAATGATACACTACCTTGACTAGTGTTGGTCTTACGATTTGATGGTGGTGTCTGTCATCCTTAGGCGGTCCCATCCCGATACTGTTGTTGGTGTTGTGATGTGTTTGTCGGGTTCAGCAGCAACGTTTTTGACATTGTTCCTAGAAAAAGCATTTTGCATTAGATCATCATCATGATAAGATAACTTCATTATATCAGTATCTTCCAATAATGCGTTATACGTCTATGGGCTGACATTCCCTATGACCCACTATGGGTGTAGTAAATTGACCTTCCTCCACACATATGCCCTTTCCCTTGTCAACGGTTGGCTTAGGTTTGTGTTCCTCGCCAATAAAATTGTTGCCCGATCTCTTATTCATGATTCCATTCATATCATCAATGATGCAGGTCGTATTAAGCGCTGATGATATGAATGGAATCATGAATGAGAAATTGGACAACAATATTTATGGCGAGGTAGACAAACCTATGCCATCAGTTGACAAGGGAATGGGCATATGTGTGGAGGAAGGTCAATTTATTACACCCGCAGTGGGTCGTAGGGCATATGTCATCCCTCATACGTATAACTCGTTACTGGTAGATACTAATATAATGGAGTTATTTGATTTTGATGATGATCTAATGCAAAATGCTTTTTCTAAGAACAATGTCAAAATGTTGCTGATGAGCCCAACAAACACATCACAACACCAATAATAGCATCGGGATGGGACCGCCTAAGGATGACTGACACCACCTGCAAATCAGCAAACCAGTCAAGGTAGTGTATCATTAAAGAGTTCATTCATTTAAATGCTTCGATGAAAATTTTGTCCTATCATATGCAACATCCAACGAGTTAAAAACATTCACGTTTTACAGAAGGAGAAGAAGATGGATTCTGACAGTGGGAAATCAATGAAGGGTATGTGGCTACAGTTCAACACTCCATCTACCGTACAGAGACCACCGAAAGTTAGCAAAGGCATGGGAGGATGTGGGACTTCCAAGGACCTCGAAACAAATGCCGCAACTAAAATACCGACCAAAGGTCTACGTTCATCGTTAGGCAGTGGATTGGATGTAATGTCTAGGTCAAATGTGTTCACATAACCCAATTTAATAAATGGGTTTTTTTAGTCACAAGTGTCACATAATGTGTTGCGCCTCTCTCGCCTTACACCTTCATTTATGTGCTAAAGTGAGTATTGTCACATTCACCTCACCGATCATAAATGTCGGTTTAAAGCAACCTCAAATATGGGACTTTCCAAACAAGAGATGCGTGCATCAGCCTTCATATTTGGCACTCACCTGGACAGAAGGTGAAGTAGGATGCATGTCAAATTTCAACATTACCATGCCTTATAATAAAGTCTGTTATTGAACACCATAAAAAATGTAACACCCTTTTATCATCAAGTCGCGGTGAGATCATGTGATGCATTGTTAATGTACCTAACGCAAAGATAATTCCTCTGCAGGTGATTGAGACAGTTTCAATGAAGGATACATGGACAAAATCATTGTTTGCCCTAGGGATAGCAATTTCTACCCATTTGTGGGGATCCCCGCGGGGAATTCCCCAAATGAGACCCGCATGGACGGGGACGGGGGACAAAATCCTCCCGTAGCTATTTCGGGGGTGGGGACCATACCCCCCGCCCTGCGAGACAGTTGCAATGAAGGATACATGGATAGAATCACAGTTTGGCCTAGGGATGGCAATTTCTATCCATTTGTGGGGATCCCGGCGGGGAATGCCCCAAATGGGGCCCCACGGGGACGGGGATGGGGGACAAAATCCCTCGGTAGCCAATTCGGGGACTTGGGCGGGGACCATACCCCCCACTGTAACACCCCAATTTTCACTGTTTTTCAATATCGGTAAATATTCATATATGTATATATTTGTTTATATTTTATTCTAGACTTACAAAAATTACTTTGGAGAAACTAAGGTCATTTCCCTGTTATACTTATTTTATAAGGTTACGTGAAAGTTTTTGGTTGAAAATTCAGACGAAACCTAGTCTGCGTTTTCAGACAGTAAGATTTTACTGAGCGTAAACCCTAATTTTGACTCGTGAATGAAACAATTAGGTTTCATATTTCGCCCCGAACGATTTTCCACATTTTGAAAAAATTTGTTAGCAAAGAAATAATATTATTTTATTCGAACGTAATCTTTTAGAAAAACGCGTAAAAACCTAAGATGGGTAAACTACGGAGTCGAATATGGAGCTAAGGTTTTAGGGGAGTTTGATGTAGCAGAGGGACAAGGAGTCCGGCCTCAAATTTTAGAAATCAGGAACTTTCAAGTGAAATGACCAAAATACCCCTAAGCTTAACCTAACCGACAGAGAGTTAAGTTTTAACCATGGTTAAGGAACCAAGGTTAATTCATGTGGTCCAAGGGCAGTCACACCTCTCCTTTATTCTTGGCCACATGTTTGTTAATCATAGTTACTTTTAACCCTAGTTAAGTTATAATTAACTATAGTTAAGTTATTATATTATTTTCTAACCTAACCTTGGTCAATTTAACTCAACCATGGCTATTTGTTTAGATTCAACAACTCATTTACTCACTTATTCCTTGCCAAAACCGCAGCCCCTCCTCCTTTTAAGACCCCATTTCCTTTCATTTTGCTCATCTTTTCTTCACATGAACACAAAAACTCTTAAGTTCTTTTCACTTGATTTACAAAGAAACTCTTAGATCTTACACTTCTTGAGAATCCAAAGGTATAGCCTTCTAATCTATGATCACCTCTTCACTTCTCTTCAAAATATTTCTTCCTATTTCAATGATTTCTTCAAGTTCAAGTTCTTAGATCTAGAATTTCAATTAATTCTAGAAAATCATAGAAAAATCATTTTAATGTGAGATCAATTTCTATGATCTCCATATGACTTCTATTTTCATTATCCAAGAGCTTGAAAAATTTGGAGATCTCTAGCTAATTCTTCTTAGCTTGGCCGAACCTATACCTTTATGGGTGTAGATGATTTCGTCAAACTTTAACTTGTTTTCTTGATTGGTTGTTCATGGCTAGGATTTGTTGGTACAAACCTTGAAGCTCTAGGTGAACACCATAATCTTGCTAATTGATTTCAAGGGATCAAAAAAGGTACGAGGGAGTATGCCATCATCTTACCTTGGGGTAGATATGTTGGTAGTTTTTAGTGTATATATATGGTCATGAAGTATTTAAACATATGAAGTGGTGTAACTTATTTATATATGTGTGTGGTCCTCTTGGAGGATTTGGTTGATGTTTAACTATGGTATATGTTCATATTGGTATGATTGATCTTTAAGCGAAATCTTGTTCATTGTTGATTGTTTGTGAAACAAAAATGCCTAACATGTAAAAATAAGGCCATTCTGCCATGTTAAGATAAATGAGTTCCATAATGTTATAAATTGTTTGAATAATTTATATGAGTTTTGCATGATCATATAAGACTATAGAAATTGGTTTGGATTGATTTGGATGTGTATAATGAAAGTTATGATTTTATGAGTCCTTAGGGTCTAAAATGCAAATTCTGGGAATTTTCAGGGACTGTCCTGAAATTCATATTTTGTGTATTGTGATGGTATTCCTTGATGAGAGGAAACCATAGAAATTGGTTTGAGGTCATTTGGATTAATATATAAAAAGTTATGGACTTTTTAATAATTAAGGACCTATTAGCAAATATTGAAGAATATGAGACCCAAAAATATAATTTTTTTGAAAATTGTTGGTTACTGAAAATAATTCTCAATGGAGTTGGTTTGGTGTGATTTGGAGTTTTAAATAAAAAAAGTTATAAGGTTTTGAGTAAATAAGGACCTTTTTGCAATTAATGAAAGTTTAGGGACTAAATGGTAATGTTCGAAAATTACAGTTTTTGGACAGAGAGACACAGTTTTTCATGGCTAATTAAGTGTTTCAAAACCCAAACATAAGTTTTGGACCATTAGTGTTTAAAATCGTTGAAAAAGAAATTACGCGTTTTTTAACTTAACGACGTTTGTACAAGTTTTCAGAAATTTCGTGTAAATGAGAATGTCACTGTAAAATCAGTATTTCAACTTGTTCATAAGAGGAGTTTAACCTAGGAGAATAATACATTTGAGGCGAAGAACCATATTTTCAAAAGTAAGGCTTTTAGGCTTAAATTCAATAAAAAGCGGTGAAACCGTCGTTAAGTGTTTTAAAAGATTTTCAAAGAAAAATGCTTTGAGGGATTTGGAACTTTCATAGAACTTGATTTCAAGATGGTTTTCCTTTAACTAAAGGTTTTGGTTTTAAGACCAAAAAGAATTTTAGTCTGTGAGGACGAGCATTTACGATAAATCACAAAACCTAAGTCATAAAGGACTTAGTGAAAATACGAACGTAATAATTTATGACGTATAGTGGAATAAGACTTTATGTTATACAGTATGGATGATTTATTATCCATATATCCATAAGATTTAATGGACTCAGAAGTATTTGATTTCTTGAAAGCCAAGAGAAAGGCCCAATTAGAAAAGTTCGAAGAAATAAATAATTGGATTTATGATCCAATCCAGTGTTTTAAGATACCTCTACACAAAGATAAAAGGTTACTTAAGAACGTTAGCTCGTTGTTAAGTACCGGTAATTCGTACTTTAGAACAGCTAGCATCTGATAAAGCACGTTGAATAGATTCTGATGGAATCACGATGTCATCCGGTGGATGGGCGAGAAGAACGCATTTTTCCAGCAAAGTTTGCTAAACACATTGTGAAACTATGTTCTGTAAGGCCGTTGTGCTTAGGAGATCGAGCTAACACTTTAATGCGGGTGCGAATTTCGTGGTGACGATCTATTGGTGCTAGGGGATGTCGGGGTATAAAATACTCACAAGGGCTCAGTTGGTAGCTCCTTCTGTGGCGTGGTGATCTTGCAATGAGCCGACATACTCAACTAGATGCTACGTGTTTTCTGGTAGTGTAGGATGTTCCCGAAAAAGTCAATGTGCACGACGATGACTATGGACGCATTCTATTGCCCAAGGCTGGCGTAGTCCGGAACAATCCTCTGAACCACTCTCTCCGACTGTTGTTAAAACCATGGTATAGGTATCAGAGGTCATTCCTCGAGTCTTAGATGTTTCTATCTAGGAATGTGTGATCATGTGGTCATGTTTCTGTGAAACATTAATTCGATTTTAAGAATGATGTTATTATGTGGTGAATGATGATATGTTTGATCTTTTATATTTGCGTGTACTTGAGAGTCGCGCTACTGCATATCTGCCTTATGTGTAAAATGAGTGGGAAGCTCACCTCATTTTGTGTTCTCTGGTTGTGTTCCTTTATGATCGACGAAGATGACGACAGCAGTGTTTCGCCATCACACTCAGCTGGAGTTTGATTGGGCTTGGACGCATGGACACTAGGAGAATGGGTTTTTAGTAGTAGACGTGAGAAGTATACTCACGGCCTGACGATGTATCATCCGAGACTATTATAGTCTTAGGATTGACATTCCATCATTGTTTTGTTTTTGACCAGCATGGTAAGTCTTGTGTCTATGTCATTATTATTATTATTATAAACATATTTCCAGTTTGTTGTTATTTTTACTAGCGATGGTATTTCCGCCATTATCTAGATATGTATACTTATGACTATGTATGTCTATGACTTTTGGGTACTTGCGTATGGTTTAATATATATATATATATATATATATATATATATATATATATATATATATATATATATATATACATGTATGAGTTGATGACGTACAACGACAACTATTTATCGAACTATTTGTGAAAAAAAATAATACCCGTATTTTTCGCTAAGAAATAATTATTTTCCGCTTTACTCGATCTTATAAAATAGAAATGTCACCGATAACGTAGCACCCGATAAGGGTGTTACACCAGCCCCGCGAGGTCCCCGCCCCGTGGAAAATATATATTTACCCTATATATATATATATACATGTATTATATTATATCTATTAAAATATTATATTTTACCTCACATGTTGGAGTGTTGGAAAAGACATGGAAAAAATTGATATTGTAGTTTTGAAAATTTTTGTAATGTTTATTAAAATATTATGTTTGTATTATTTGAGTTTGAACTTATTATAACTTTAAATTAAATTTAAGACTTATTAAGACTTTTTTAAAATTTTATTGGATTTTAATTTATGATTTTGCAATTTTTTTAATAAATGTTCAAGGTCCCTGTGGGGACTGCGAGGATCTGCGGGGACGGGGACAAGGGAGGAAAACCCCCCACGACGGGGATCGAGGGCGGGGATGGGGGGAGAGTTGAGAGCGGGGTAGTGCCCCCCACCCCCGCCCTGCCCCGTTGACATCCCTATTTTGGCCGGCCAACCTGGTGTCTCCCGTCATCAATTGCTGTAAGTTGTCGGGCAACATTAAAACTTATAACTATAATACATGTTCTTTCATTCCTTTTGTATAAACCATTGTCATGTTGAAATTATTTATGGGTGATGCTAATAACTTTACTTGACCTTGTGCTAAGAGGAGATCACATGGATGACCTCGTCACATACTACACCATCCAATGGATGCCCGCCACCTAGATCTTAGGGGTGGACAATGGGCGGGTCGGTCGGTTTCGGGCTGAAAAACCCCAACCCTAGGAAAACCGAGAGATAAATATCCTCACCCATTCCCGTCAGTTTAGTGCCTCGGATTAAGCGGGTTCGGTTTGGTCGGATCGGCGGGTCGACGGGTCGACGGGTCGACGGGTGGGTTGGGTTGGTTTTAGACCCCAAAAAAAAAAAACAAAGCCAGAATGGAGGAGAGGCATCATACTTCATACATCATACAAAGAACCAAAAACACGAAGGGAACAAGAACATAACCCAGAAAGATTCAAACTTTTTACAGAAAGATTCAAACTTTTTACAAAAAATATCAAACTGTCAACAAAAAATAACCTATTCTTCACAGGTCTTCTTTGTTTGCACTTCATAGATCTTTTTATTCGCAGATCAGTCCACGTCGCAGATCCATCCGATGAAGCTTGGTCGAAATCTTCCATTTCGAGCAGTGAGGCTAGGCCGGAGAGTGGGGCTGGACGCGGTGGTTGTGCAAGCTCCATGATGGTTTAGCTAGTAGAGGCGTTACGGTAGAGGAGCAAGAAGAGGTTGTCACCGTCATTGAGGAACGAGAGGAAGAGAGAGAGGAGCAAAGCGCAGCTGGTAACGATGGTGGCGTAGGAAGAAGTGAACAAAAGAGGCTGAGATGGGAGTGAAGTGTGAAGTGTGAAGATGAAGTGTGTTACTATGTTTGAACGAGAGAGGAATGAGAGAATGAGAGGTTTTGATTTTTGAGAAAATATAAGATGGAAATCTGAATAATGAATGAGAGAATCCGAAAAAGATAAGGATAAGATACTGAGAGTCAATGAGATTGAAGAAAAATCTGAGCAACCAATCAGATTAAAGGGAAATCAGATATGAAAAAAATTAATAACTTAATGTATTCGGGCGGGTTCGGTCGGTAGCAGAATGTTTTACCCAAACCGAACCCGCCCACCTAAAACCATATAAAACTGTATCTCTCACCCGCTGACCCGCGTACCCGCCCGTATCCGTCTGCCCAACAATTTTCTGCATCGGTTTTCTCGGGTCTCGGTCGGGTGCAGAAATTTGTCCACCCCTACTAGATCTGACATATGTATGCATTGACTTTATGAGATTACACCATCGTTTTATGTTTGTGTGTATGTTATCTGCAAGTTTGAAACATCATGGCAAAATACAAATATATGTTCCAATCAGGGAGTCGGTCTGTCATTTGTACCTAATGGTGATATGTGTTCAAGAACAAAGATTCTACAAGCTGGACTCAAATACTGAAATTTGCAAGATACTTGACAGAGTGGGCCATGTGCACAGTGGTATGTTGAAGTTAAAGTTAATCATATAATTTATCGAACATGATACTCGTTGATTCACAAATTATCAACTAACATGTATGGATTGTCACAGTGTGTTAGACTCATGGTTTGGGGTGAAAGGGAAGGTTTTTTGGGTTAATTGGTACTCTTTAGTTGCTACTTTTTTTTCGGTGGGATATACTACTTGGATGTTGGAGGTACATGGAGGCGATGCATTACGAAAATGGGTGGGTTTTTTTTTTTATTTGGTTCCATGGACAGACTTGTACATGCTCGTAATTGCAACATGCTTGTATGCGGCAGACTACATGTGGCACACTGTTTTTTTTGTTTTGTTTTTTTATACACTTATTTTCAACTTTTTAATTAAGCTTCCTTGTACGTATGCTATGTGTTGCCTTAAAAACATATGTAATAAGTATGAGCAAGTGTACATAAGTGAAACAAGTAGTAAAATGTAAGAACGATCGTTCCCACGAGGATTATAATGGTATGAAAATACCCAAAACTCAAATTAATGGTTCTTTTTAGCTAAGATTAAAAGGTTACCAAATAGTGTGTGGAAGTGTTGATTTTCAACAATTAAGAAAGAGCAATATTAAGGAATAAATTTTAATAAGCAAGACAATAACAGTGGGTCGAAAATAGAGATGATAAAACAACTATAGGTATGATTGCTTGTAATTTCAGTTATGATCCACGATGCTACAACATTTAGCTCCAGAAAATTAAAGTTGTGTTTTCCAACACTTGAAATATAAGATTCATTAAATGCGTTCTATTCCTAGATTCATATTAATTACACACTCTTATGTTCCAGCTAGCTTAAGGACTTGAATGATTATTCCTAATCCATTCAACATCAACTAATTTTTCAATTAGTGACTTAACCCTTATCTCTTAACCAAATCCACTTAGATTAACTTTTCCGAGTTCAATAAGCTAAACATTTACTTAACTTGATCAGGCTCATATAAACAACATTCATAAGCAGATTAAAAGAAAATGGAGTAGCAAAACTTCACATAAAATAAACTAAACATCCATTACAAGTTCACATACTCATAGCTACAGCAAGTTTAACTCATAATGAGCTTACAAGAACTGAAAATAAAATATAAAATGGAGAAGGAAGTCATTACAATGGAGGAAATGAAAATGGACGATGGAGAGAAGGAAGAAGAAACTATTCAGCTATTGCTCCTTAGGTCGGGAAAATGAGGAATAAAGTGTGTGTACTCAGGGTGTAAGAGAGTGTCCCCTATTTTTCAACTAGTGACTTAATCCTTATCTCGTAACCAAATCCACTTAGCTTAACTTTTCCAAGTTCAGTAAGCTAAACATTTACTTAACTTGATCAGGCTCAAATTAACAACATTCATAAGCAGATTAAAAGAAAATGGAGTAGCAAAACTTCACATAAAATCAGTTAAACATCCATTACAAGTTCACATACTCGTAGCTAAAGCAAGTTTAGTTCATAATGAGCTTACAAAAACTGAAAATAAAATATAAAATGGAGAAGGAAGTCATTACAATGAAGGAAATGAAAGTGGATGATGAAGAGAAGGAAGAAGAAACTATACAACTGCTGCTCCTTAGGTCAGGAATATGAGGAATAAAGTGTGTGTACTCAGGGTGTAAGAGAGTGTCCCCTATTTAGGGTTTTTTAAAGGCCCTTACCTTGAATTCTCTACCACTATCTTCATCCAATAGATCCACAGCACCATGAGAATACAACTTTATCACTTTGAAAGATACCAACCATCTAGACTTCTATTTCCCCGGGAACAGTTTCAGCCTGGAATTAAACAATAGGACCTGCTCCCCTTCATGGAAGCTCCTTTTGTGAAATTTCTTCTCATGCCAGGCCTCTGTCTTGGCTTTATAGGCTTCAGCGCTTTTATAAGAGAATAGCCTAGTTTCCTCAAGCTCATTCAACTCGAGCATCCTTGCTGCACCAACTCCCAACAAGTCCAGATTAAGTTTTTAAGTGGCCCAAAAGGCTTTATGTTGCAGCTCTAATGGTAGATGACATGCCTTGCCATAGACCAACCTGAATGGGGACAACCCCAATGGAGTTTTAAAGGTTGTCCTGTATGCCCAAAGAGCTTCATCCTAGATGAACTGACCAATCCTTCCTTGTAGGGTTCACAATTTTCTCAAAAATCCTTTTTATCTCCCTTTAGTCAACTCAGTTTGGCCATTAGTCTGGCCACCTTGTGCTTCACTCCATATTTTATAAGTAATTTTGAAAACAACTGATTACAAAAATGGGTTCCTTCATCACTAATGATAGCTCTAGGGGTGCCAAATCTAGTAAAGATGTTAGTTTGTAAGAATTTGATCACCACTCTAACATCATTTTTAGGTGAAGCTGCTGCCTCAACCCATTTAGAAACATAATCCACATCAAACAATTCAATTTCTAAAATGGTATTAAGGGGCATTTCATGTTGCTGGAAAAATTCCCCATCCTTTGACATCTATCACAGTGTTGTGCAAAAACATGTGCATCTTTAAAAGTTAGGGCCAGAAATAACCTGATTGGAGCACTTTGGCAGCAATTCTCATGCCACCAAAATGACCTCCATATGGTGAGGAGTGGCAATGCTTCCGGTTGCCATGGAATTTTTTATCTTCTGCACAACTCCTCATCAAATGGTCTAGACAACTTGTACAAGTAGGGCTCATCCCAGAAATAATTCTTGGCTTGATGGAAAAACTTCCTTTTCTGCTGAGCATTCAAATCTTCTAGAATCACCCCACTGACCAGGAAATTCACCACATCAACATACCAGGGTGTTGCAACATTCTGGATTAACAGCAACACCCCTAGGCAGCCTTGATAAGTGATCAACCACTTGGTTCTCCACCTCTTTTTTGTCTCTGATTTGAAGATCAAACTCTTGGAGGAGCAAAACCCCTCTGATTAACCCGGGCTTAGCATCCTTTTTGTCAATTAAGTACTTGATTGCAGAGTGGTCAGTGTACACAACTACCTTGGTTCCCACCAAATAGGCTCTGAACTTTTCAAATGCAAATACCACAATCAACAATTCTTTTTCAGTAGTGGTGTAATTAATTTGGGCATCAATGAGGGATTTGTTGGCATAGTAAACAGGATGAAAAATCTTGTTGTGTCTCCTTCCCAGAACTGCTCTCACAGTAAAGTCACTAGCATCTCACATCAATTCAAATGGTTTCTCTCAATCAGGTGGAGCAATACTGGGGCGATGTCGAGTAGTTTTCGTGGTTTCAAAGGCCTTCAAACATTCAACAAGAAAAATCATAGGTCCTATCATGCTCCAAAGATTTGGCATAGAGGCTTTGAGATTTTTGAAAAATCATTTATGAACCTTCTATAAAAACCAGCATGACATAGGAAACTGCTTATTCCCTTGACAGAGGTAGGGGGTGGCAGCTTTTCAATGACCTCATTCTTGGCTTTATCCACCTCTATGCCCTTCCTAGACACCTTGTCGCCCAAAACATTTCCTTCTTGCACCATAAAATGGCACTTTTCCCACTTCAAAAACATATTTGTTTCTTCACACCTATTCAAAATTTTATCCAAGTTGACAAGACAGCTTTGAAAGGTCTCTCCAAAGACTGGAAAATCATTCATGAATATCTCCATGGATTTCTCAATCAAATTTGAAAATATTGTCATCATGCATCGCTAAAATGTTGCTGGAGCATTGCACAGCCCAAATGTCATTCTTAAGAAAGCAAGGGTGTCATAGGGTCATGTGAAAGTTGTTTTTCCTAGTCTTTTGGTGCTATAGCAATCTAATTGTACCCAGAATGGAAATCCAGGAAACAATAGAACTCTTTTCCAGTCAATCTATCAAGCATCTTATCTATAAAAGGAAGAGGAAAATGATCCTTCCTTGTGGCCTTGTTCAAACGCCTGCAGTCAATACAAATCCTCCAACCAGTCACAGTCCTAGTTGGAATGAGCTCATTTTTATCATTAGTCACAACTGCTACACCACCCTTTTTAGGAACACACTGTATTAGACTCACCCAAACACTATCAGAAATGGGATAATTGATCACTGCATCTAGCCACTTAATTATCTCCTTTTTCACAACCTCCTTCATTATTGGATTGAGTCTCATTTGGTTCTCAATGATGTTTTTGGAATTTTCCTCCAACACAATTCCATGCTTGCAAAGTGGTGGACTAATTCCCTTAATGTCAGTCATTTCCCACCCTATAGCTCTCTTGTGTCGTTTCAAGACTTTTATGAGGTTGAAAAGTCAGGGAAGATGAAATAATAACTAGGAGAGTATCATTATCACCCAAATAAACATATTTTTGGTGCGCAAGAAGTTGCTTCGGCTCTAAAACAGGGGGTCTTTCAATAGAAGGCTCATTATCTCTAAAAGTATCATCAGTTACCTTTAAAGACTCGAATCTCCTGGACCATTTAGGCTGAACTGCTTTGTTGTCCACTACATCAGCTACTTCTTCATTAGAGGAAACTTCAGTATAATTCAATGTTGCAGCATCATCCAGAACAACTTGATCCTTCCAGAACTGCTTTTGCACCAAGCATCAAATGACTGAATAAATGGACACTCTTCCATCCCCTCGTCTGGATACTTCAAGGCATTGAACACATTGAAGGTGAATTGTTGATCGTTGACTCTCATGGTCAAATCCCCTTTTTGAACATCGATTAGGGTCTTCCCAGTGGCCAGAAAAGGTCTTCCAAGTATGATAGACACTTCTCTATCAGCTTCAAATTCTAGGATGATGAAGTCCACTGGAAATACAAACTTATCCAATTTGATCAACATATATTCAATCTTTACTTCTGGATGTGCAATGGATCTATCAGTCAATTGCAGAGTAAATGAGGTGGGGCGAGCTTCTCCAATGCCTAACTTCTTGAATATGGACATTGGCATCAAGTTGATACCAGCCCCTAGATCACATAAGTCATGGCCACAGTAGGTCTCTCCAATTGAGCAAGGAATTGTGAAACTTCTAGGATTCTTAAGCTTAGGAGGAACCTTGTTTTGCAGCATTAAGCTGCACTCTTTGGTCATAGCAACAGTTTCAAACTCCCCTATTCTTCTCTTCTTTGTTAGCACATCCTTCATGAACTTTGTGTAGTTTGACATTTGCTGCAGTGCTTCAACTAAGGGAATATTCATGTGCAGCTGTTTCAAAACTTCCAGGAATTTTTTGGATTGCTTCTCTTGATGAACCTTCCTCAACCTCTGAGGAAAAGGAGGAGGGTGTCTCTCAGGAACAAGCTTGGGCAATGGTTTAGAAGCTACAGCAGGTTCCGTCACAGTTATCTTAGCAGGTTTCTCTGTATCAAACTTCTTCTTTTCCAGAACTGCTTCAGTCTCAGACTTTTCCACTTCAGCTTTCTTCTTCTTTTCTGTTACAGCAGGTAACTATGTTCCACTCCTTAAGTGAATAGCCTTGTACTACTCATTATCACCAGAACTAAAGGATTTTGGGGTTTCGGTAGAAGCAGGCAGGGTTCCGCTTGGTCTTAAATTCAAAGCACCAGGGTGGTAACTCTTAGAGATGAGAGTTATCTACTGTCTTTTAACTTGAGCTTTTGTTATCTTTAAGTATTTTATGTCGATATTTTAGGTGTTTTAAGTTAGTTTTGTGAATATGTGTGATTGTATAAATTTTAGGTAATTTTATGTTTTTAATTGTTTAGGAATATGTTCATGGTGTTTTGTTCTTTTTGTAGTTTTTGCTGCAGCATGTTCAATTCTGCTGAAAAATGCTCTGCATATGCTGTAGCATCTGGGCGCAAGCTCCTCTTCAGAATGCAGTAACAAAATCTGTGGAGAAGAACACCAAGTTTTAGCAACTAATTTTCCAATTAGTGACTTAACCCTTATCTTTTGACCAAATCCACTTAGCTTCACTTTTCCAGGTACCCATCTCTCACTTTGCTGTGTCTCGATCCTTTTGCTGTAACGTTGAGATTCTTCAGTGATTTCTATTACTTTCGTTTTGATAATGAGGTTCAGAGTTTTTAGCATATGAGTTTTTATCATCTCAGGAAAACACATTGAAGAGTTCTTCACTCAAGTACTTGAAGATAATATCCAGTACATGAAGATAATAGATATTGGACAATGATCTAACTGTCAGATCTTTGATTAGGTGCAATATTGTGTGATTAGTTGTGTATTGTAGTGTCCTCCAAGTTTCAAAGATAAGCTTCATTATTCTCTTCTCTTAGATATTTTATAATAGATGACACCTTTGTTTTATGTTTATTTCTACTGTATATGTTGCTTTAGCGATCGATTTAACGACCGAATTTTTCGGTATAAATTGGTCTTCAGAACAAGTTTTGGGAACCAATTTAGCTACCGATTTTTGTGACTTAGCGACCGATATTTTTTGGGTCTCCATTAGCGACCGATTTCAAATTCGGCCCCTAAATTTTTTAGCCACCGGGGTTTTCGCAACCTTCAATATTCGGTTGATAAATCAGTCGCTAACACATTTAGCAACCGAATTTATTCCATTAGCGACCAATTTTTTCGGTCTCTAAATACCCTTTTTCTCGTAGTGTGAATTTGGATCATAATGTTATTTTTTAACTTGATAGTAAGGTCGTGGTGGATAATTTTGAGTCCCAAAATGTTGATGCTACCGAGTTTGGTATTGTTATTAGTGGGGAGACAAGCCAAAGAAGTTACCCATAAGTTTGTTAGGTGACTGGCAATATAGCTAGTCCCCATATTTTTAATTGCATTCCTCGTTGTATTACCGATTAAATCTTATTTAAAATGAAATAAGCTTCTTTTGGTACAAGAAGAAAAAAACTCCATATCTTGAAATTATCAACTATAGGGGTTGGTATCGTGGCAAAGTACATCAAATGGGTAATCCTTTAATATAAGACTCCTCAATAGTAAGTAGAAGTAGTATAAAGTGAGAAAGTATATAAGGATATATTATCATCGATTAATTAAACTTGGTTGATATATCAATGTACTTTATTCATTTAAGGGTGACACCCTTATTTTTTCACCTGTCACTTCCTTAATCTAATCCTTTAATCTTTATATCTCTTGGCTTTAATTGAATTGAAAGGTAAAACTATTAAGATTCGTGAAAACTAACTCATAAAAGAAATAATGAGCTTTTCTAATCAAATGTATATATTTCACATCATATGAGCATTTCTGGTTATTGAACAAATCAATAAAGATGATACAAATTTTCTTCAAGAAAAATCTTCTATAGCCACAAATTAAGAAATTTACTCTCATATTTTATCATTCAATATTGTCAGCATAAAGCCTATGAATAAGTCAATTCTCTGAATAATTTTATATTGTTAAGATATGCCTGGCTAGGTAAATCCCCAATTTCCTTCCCAAATAAAAACCTGGCTAGATAAAACACTTTCGTACTCTTTCGTTCCATTGAGATATAATATAATAACATAATTACTATAATAGTTTTTTTTTATATTTCAGAGATATATTGGAAGAAATTATGTCTCCAACTTTTTCCGATGATTAATCATCTCTATTTGTTTGTTTTTTTAAAAAAGAGCATAAGTAAAGAGTTAAATAAGAATATATCGGTCGAACCAGATATTAGTCCCATAGCAGGCTCAAAGGGCCTAAACTGTGGGATACTCTGACGGATCGACTCACTCGGCCCAAATGACTAATTAGGGTGAGCTCCGAATAAAAATAAAAATATATCAATTTTTAAATTATTAGTAAACTAAGATTTTAATATATTTTAAACTAAATTAAGGATATTAACATTTTTACTTGCTGACTTTTCATACAAATCCACTGTTAGTAAAGATTCTCTAAAGTTATGATTATACGTCCATTTGTTTTATATTTTAATATAATTGATTTTGAAAGAATTGATATTGGAAGTATTGATTTTAAAAAAAAATTAAGATTAAAAAAAATATATGTGTTTGGTAATGATATTTTAACCGTGAAATTAGAAGACTTAATTGGTTTTCTTTGAATGGTAAAATAAAATCATTTTTGAGATGTAAATATAAAGAAGCATGTCTCACACCTAGAACCAATTTTGCTCAACCAAAAAAAGATAAGAATTGTTGCTTCTCTTGAAATCAATTCTACCTAACTTAAAATTAATATTTTTATGCAATTTGTAAACAAACAGTTCAAAATCCCCAAAAACCACTTTTACTGTACACCTAGAACCTTTGGGTTGTGCAAAACCTTAAACAAACAACCACATAATATAGGTGCTTGCATGTAGAAGCAGTTTTAGTATATGAACTTTTTTGAGCTTGTTTGGATCAGGTTTATTATTCAAGGAAATAGCTTAAATTTTGAAAATAAAATCGGATTTAATTTGATATGTTTGGCGAATCTGATTAAATTATAAATAGCGGATTTTTTTGAAGAAAAAAATAGAATTTTTAGAGAAGCTAGAAGTTTATATTATTTTAAAAATTCTTAGATTATTTTGAAATCAATAACATTCTTTTCATTTCACCCTTGTCGAACTAACTACCAAAAATATTATTAAATTATATAAATGATTTCATACTTCTTATTGTAATTTTTTGTATAAAATTATTTTTTACACGATTCAAATAAAATAGGTTATCTTAAAATATTTTTTATCAAACACATTCAAACATAAAATTGATTTTGTTATAATCGATTATAACAATAATAAATTATTGAGATATTCTATTTTTCGTAGTTAATCCACACACTTTGTCCATTTAGATGTTACTATATCTTGTGAATATTGATCAAAGTTATGTTATTTGCATTTTTTTATAAAATATAAAATAGCATAACAAAGATTAATATCATTTATATTTATTTTAAAACAATAAAAATATCTTTTATATTATTTTAAGACAAATAATGTGTTATGTTAAAGTAAAGAATTTTTTTCGTAATTTTAGTTTTTTTGGATGTGGAATGATTATCATGAGAAAATTTTCACTTCTATGAAACTTATTATATTATAGAAAATTTGTATAGTCAAATGAAAATAATAATCAGGTTTCATCCAATTAGATATGATAATTCAAATCAAACGCAATTAATTCAATTTTATTGGTTGGTAGATCAATCCATATCAATTTCCATTCTTTCAAGTCATTCGTAGCATGTAAAAAATTATTTTTCTTTTTAACTTCAAGACTTTCAAGTTTCAAAGGTGTATGGAATTGGAGTGTATAGAATTTTTTTTATAAACATTGTAATTAGGGTCTTTGGCTCTCCGGTAACATCCCGAGGTATCTCCGTAAGGTTCGGTTTGTTGGATAGGCTATGAGACTAAGTCTCGATCGGTTACTTATAGTAATGAATTAATCATTGATTTTCGTAACCTCCTAATTAGAGTATCTACCATCAGGATTCAAACTTACGTTCATTTCCTTATGAGGTCGAGATGTTTAACACTCGATCAACACTGAGTTGATGCAGTGTATAGAATTTTTAATTAGTGCCAATATGTTGCAGCTCAAGTAATAAGTAATTTTGAATAAAAAGGTTTAGGAGCCAGAGTAATGTCAGAGATTTCTGTCCACAGAAACACATTAGTAAGAGGGATAGTAAATAGTAAATAAAAAAGAGGGATAGTAAATAGTAAATAAAAAAGAGGGATAGTAAATAGTACCCCCAGAAGAAAATAGTCTCAAACCGAAGAGTGTGAGAATATTAGTCAAGTCTCGGATTCAATTATTTATTTTTTGAAATAATTGTAGTAAAAAAACAAGTGTGGGCAAAGGAAAGTTCTTAATGCAAAACGGCAGATACCCATCAAATTCTTTGGGTTTGTTTTGGATTATTTTTTCAAGATTTTTTTCTTAAAAAAAATTTGGCAATGTATTATTATAATCTTGGGAAGAATATTCATATGAGAAGAATTTCCAAACACGGCAAAAATGCATTCTTTTTCTTTTAATTTGCCCTAAACAAATGTGAAAAACGTATCAGCTAAGGCACAAAAAAAATATAATAAATCACATCAGCTAATCACTTATAAATAGCTTAATTCTCAACACAAACCACCTCAAAACATAAAACACTGACCATAATTTCTCACCACCCTTCATATATATCACATTGCATTCACAACCACCATGGCTGAGAAACACCACCACCACCATCTCTTCCACCATCACAGGGACGAAGAAAAGCCTGTTGGCACCGTGGATATGGTCTACTCTGAGACCACATTTGATGCTGCCGGAGCTGAGGTTGACTACAAAAAGGAAGAGAAGCACCACAAGCATCTGGAGCACCTTGGTGAAATCGGAGCCGCTGCTGCTGGTGCTTATGCTTTGGTAAGTTAATATACTTCATTTCCAGATATTACAATTTACAACAAAACATTAATTAATTAATTTGCCTAAAAAAAACATTAATTACATTTCATTTTAATTTTAATCAAAAACCTTAATTTTAACCGAAATACTAATTTTAACTGAAAAACCTCCAAAATTTTTATTAAATGAGCTTCACCAGTAATCCCACATATTTACATTTCATGTAAAATTTACTACATGGGCCCACCTCATTTGTTTTTTAGAGACAAAGGTATAAGCACCCCTCCGACCTTGGGTGCTTATTAAGAATTGTGTCCAATGGCTATTTTCATATAAACATCTATACTTATTTGGATAAACATCCCGGATACAAACCATTGAAGGTGTTTTAAAGCCCTTCTCAAAATGACAACTCTAGGATTTTAACTCCTCAAAGAGACATATTGCGACTAACCACTATATATTGGATTAATAAAGATGTTTTAATATTGTCAATTGTTACAAGTTACAACCAAAGAAAAATTAGAATAATTTTCACTTAAAAATATTTAAAAAGTCAGACTAAATAACAACAGTTTGTTTTTTCTCCAAAGTATTCTTCTATTTTATAATATCTCAACAGTGAAAAATATATTGTTGGGAGGAATTCTCATTTAGATTTTATTCTAGAAGATTGGACTTTCATCTATTGGAGAAGATCTGGAAAAAAAAATCATTTAATTTGATGTCAAAACATTATTATTTAAGAGTCATTTTAATATCACAAATATTTTAAAAATGATGTATAAAATAAAAAGTTCCTTAAAGGAAGCTTCATGTCTTGTAAGCTTAACCCAGTCAAAAAAAAAAAGTTTAGTAAGCTTAACACAAACAATAAAAAATAATGGCATCACGTAATTCTAAATTTCAATAAATAAAATTTTAAAAATGGGAGTTTATACTCTTGATTTTTTTTATATTCATCATCTATCACCTTAAAAAGGACGTCACCTTACTCATCAAGAGCTATAGTGTATCTGATTTTGTTAATTTAATCTTTTGTACATATATACTACATATATAGCATGAGAAGCACAAGGCAAAGAAAGATCCAGAGCATGCCAACCGCCATAAGATAGAGGAGGAGATTGCAGCGGCAGCTGCGGTTGGAGCCGGTGGATTTGCCTTTCATGAGCATCATCAGAAGAAAGAGGCAAAGAAGAATCATCATCTCTTTGGTTAAAATAAATATAAACAAATAAAAAGAATATAAGAGAGGAAATATATGGTGTTATTTGGGTTTTACTCTACCCAGTTATAGCAACAACCCTAAATAAACAATTTATATAGTGGCTGACTAATTGATGTTTTATGTTTTCAGCGTGTGGATTTCGAGTGCTGAAGCTTTCATGACTTCAGTAATAGTACGCTTGTAATTAATCTTTATGTCTCTATATATATTGTGAAATATTTGCCTCTAAAGTCGAAAGTGTGACACCCTAAACTCGGGTCATCACATGGTTACCCGTTTACGGAAATAAAACTTAATTTGCTGGTTGCTTTGAAAAATAATGTTTTCTCAACGTTTATCTTTTCAAAATATGGTGATAAAATTTTTTTTTCCTTTTTCTTTTAACCTCATAACCACAACAACGTAATCAAATCACACTTAAACACATAATGTATATAAGTCATATAACTATACTGCCTCATATATTTTCTCACCTAACTCATAATCAGCTTTATTCTCAAAACATAATACAACATAATAGTACCTAAGCTGGTCGTAACTAACAGACACTACAACCGATAAAAGCAGCAACAACATGCCTCGAACTAGACAGCCTCCGTATTCTTGTAGGGATCATACCCCTTGTACGATTCTGATATGTTTGTAAGAGTGAGACGCCAATATATGAATTTACCACAATAACTAAATGGACAACACAAAAGAAGGCACATACACATATACATGTCTATAACAACGTACTCATTCATATTATATCATATCGTTTATCAATGGGTTTCACACCCCAAACATCAACGTTGGAAAAACTATGCATGAACACTTCAATACATCATCTAAACATTCATACCTAATCTCATGAGATATCTCCAACCTCGTGATGAGTTGATCGACTTCTCGATTGCCACAGGCACACAGCCAAAACCCATCGCACACTATCCAACATCGTGGCACGTTGATAACATCGGAGATGGGGTCTCATTGTCCAAACCCCGGCACAATGAGAACATCATTAGTATGATCTACCCCGACGCCGCAAGGTAATCCCTCGTTTGGTCATGGCACGTCTGCCAAATGCATGCAAGAAAACATTTTTGTTCTCAACACTTTTCTTTGTGCTATATCTTTATTTGTCAAAGCTCTCAAAAGCTTCCAACCCATCATCGTTTCAAACATCTAATGCTCTCAAAAGCATCATCGTTTTAACATTGAATGCTCTCAAAAGCATCATCGATTTAACATTGAATGCTCTCAAAAGCATCATCGTTTTAACATCTTCACAACTTTTATTAACAACATAAGACCTCAAAGTCCGCGTGCTCAATCACGAAGCCCCTAGACCGTTGCAATCAGTCTTAGGTTCGTGGTAATAGAAAACATCTCAAAACGTTTTAACTTCTTTACGTATATACCCAGTCTACCACACAACGAACCTTAATACCCCGACGCCTCTGGTTATTAAGTTCCATATCATCGTTTTACATCGTTTTTGTCTGGTGAAAAATAAATCCAAAATAGGATAACGTCCATAAGAACACCAAGATTCCCGACATCTCGGTTACTAAGATCTATATCGTCATTTACGTCATTAAGTAAAACTCATTTACCGAAAATTCTTTCTACTTGAAATTCATTTGTAAAACGTCAAATCATAGAAGAATCAACTTTTCCTTTGGAAACTCATTTTTCCAAAATAACGTCAAATCATCAAGAACTCTTTTACTGAAACTTCAGCTCTAAAAATTAAATCAATTCAGATTAAACCTCTTCTCAAAATAAGTACAGTTGTTTTTAAACTTTCACCGTAAATAATTTCGAAACTTGCCGTCGTTTATCATTTTCCAAGAAAATGTTCTTAAAGTCAAACTTTGACTTTGACTTTTATTTTATTATTTTTTTTTTTTATAAAGTATTTTCGAATATTAATTTCACAAAATAATTTTTTATAATATTTCGGAATTTCTAGCGTAAAAATTAGCAGTACAAAAAAATTCACTTCGTTACGCTCACCGTGACTCATAAATTTTTTTTACACTAATAAATCATTAAAATAGTAATATTTCTCAAAACTCATTATTTTTCCAAAATAATAATTTCCACCACTATTATATTCCAACATTCCCCATAAAACGTTGAATATAATTTTCACAACTCATTAAAGCTTTTATCTAATTAATCGGTTATGCACTGACCACTGCCAGGCCTCTCAAACAATATTCAACGTTCATCATTCAACAACATCATCATAATTATATCACCAGGCAGATCATGCATCATAGCAACATAATATACTACCGCAGATAATTAAATCAATTAAAAGCGGATCAATCACCGATACACGGATAAACAACACAACGTAAGCAACATAAACAATTAACCACAACCACATATAAATCATATCAACCACACTAAAGCCAAATATTTATTGAGAAAATCCCTCGTAAGCTCCCCTTACCTCTTGAAGATTCAAACTAACGTTTTCAAACAATCTCCCGATTTGATCCTAGTTTCCTCCGTCGGCTAAAATCGCTTAACTCGGTTGTTTCCTTCAAACGAATTGCAACCAAAATAAATCAAATCAAACAAAAACATACTTGACTCATGGAGGTTAGGTTTCGGCCTCAACAACTTTTCTAGGTTAGGAAAGTTAAAATTTTGTTAACTTAGGGATTTATGATCCATAAGTAACTTAAACAGATTAAGTCCTTAATCTAAGATCATGAACCAAGAACATGGAATAAAACTCATTTAGTTCCAAGAACTAGGGTTTATGTTTTTCTCAAGATTTTAGGCTAGAGGTTTTAAAATTGTCTCAACTCTTGGATTTAACCAACATACAAAACCTGGAGTTGGATTAAAGTGTTACTAGACAACATTTGAATCAAAAATCCATCAAATATTCATAGCTAGGGTTTTCGACCTTAATGAAAAAAATAGGTTAGAGTTTGATTTTTGATCTTCTATATACTTAAATACAAGAACTATCAAGATACTAGAAGATTGAATCATGAATCAAGACATGAAAATGAAACGGAACCCATGAACATTACTTTTCAATGGATTCGCCCAACCCATAAATCAAGGAAAGAAATTTCTCATGATCATATGCTTCTAGATGATGAAAATAGAGATGATTATAAGATCATAGCAATTGGTTTCATGTCAAAAGGATTTTTCTAGAATTAGTTATGAATTTTCAAAGTTCTAGATCTAGAAACTTAAAAGTGATGAACATAGATGAAATAGACTTTAAATCATGAAACTTATTGAAGAACATAGATATGATTAGGGGAAGAAGAATAGGATTCACCTCTTGAAGATCAAAAATAAGTGAAGATCCAAGGACTTACTTCACAAAGTGATGATATGAACTTAGAACTTTTGAGTTTTTGAAACAAAAAGGCAATAGGAAGAAAATGAAATGTGAGGGAGGGTATTTATAGAAGGGTGGCTACGCCACTTTTGAAGGACCAAGTAGAAAGGAGGTGATTTCTCAAAGGACTTATGTGCAAATAATTCCTAGGGACCATTTTGCAAAGATTCCAAAAGTATAAGGATTATTTTGAAATTTGTCAATAGATTGAAATGATGACCATGTGCCACATTAAATGTGTCCTCATCTTGACTCATCTTGGTTGAATTTTCCTTGAGACTTTTTGAAAAAACCTAGAATAATTGAGAACACTTGAGAACATTGTAGAATTGTGTGGAACTTTGGAAAACATGATGGAATTGTGTGGAACATTCAAGAATCAACTTGACTCTTCCAAACTAAGGCAGCCCCCACTCCTTCTTGGGCTTGCGCATGGGCCTTGAAAACTTGGGCTTGAATTTATTTTTGTGGGGCCCACCAAAAGGCTTAAAGCTTAAACATGACATAGGAAACTTACATGATTTTTAATGGCTTCATGAAATTAAATTTATGGACAAGGAATTTGGGCTTTAAGCCACGGTCCACTAATGGATTTGGAATAAAGATTCTGGCTCAATTCACTTAGAAAAACATAGGAACTAACTTAGGGACCAAAGTGCAATTAATAGAAAGTTCAAGGACTAAAGTGCAAAATCCATAAATTGTCACTTTAACCTTATAGAATCCTCTAGACTCAAAAGTGTGATTCATCTCCATGAATCATCTCAAAATTCTAAGATAACCTCTTTATCTACTCTTGGAAACTCCGAAATCCACTCTGTCGTTCACCCGATTACGTATTTCGCTAGTAAAAACGTATATTATTTCATTTTTTATGAAATAATTCTAAAAATACACAATTGTAGGAAATGAAATAAAAATCTTAAGTCTTTCGTTCACGAATTAAAATTAGGTCTTTTGAGCAGTATAAATATATTGTCAGTGAAAATAGCGGGCCGGGATTCGTCCGTCGTTTCAACCTAAATTTTAATCGTAGCTTCCTACATTCAAGCAGGGTTGAGTGGTAAACTTCGTTTATTTAAAATAATTTTCTAATACTCATATAAATATATACAAATAATCATTCGTATTTCGATTATTTTGAAACAGTAAAAATCGGGGTGTTACGTGAAGTATTACCAATTTACGTGTCTTTACAATCTTATTGCACAAGTTATCCCTTTTTCAATTGTTCTTTTTCTTCGCGTGGAATTTTCATTTGTGTATATATTTGGTTTGTTGAACGCTTTTTTCCCTTTTCTTTATTTTTTTATTCAATATGAATCACAACTTTTTATTAATATAATAAAATAATTCCATCAAATGTGTCATTAGTCATTCCTCGTGTGATTGTCCAACCCAGCCGATATGATCACAGCGTATGGGATTGTTGGTTTCTCTCGATTATTTAAATGCTACCTGATAGTTGGATCCGGTGTTGAAGCCTAAAGGTACATATTTAGTTGAGTTAAGTCACATCGCAATCCATTCTTTTGAAAATTGAATTGAACCGGCTAATTCGATCTGTTGAATAAGGAATCAATCAGGTATTTGATCTATTCAATGTAAAATATCAGTTGGTTTTAGATCAAATCGGTGAACGTCAACCAAAAATCGGTGATAAAAAACTAGTTTGAATCAGTCATTTTTTTATTTTCCAATTTTTTTGAAATTATATTTTTTAAATTATAAAACTATATTTTTAGCCAAATAAAGGTCCAAAGACAAGTTAATATAAATACATATACATGTGTTTTTATTATTTTTTATTTTTCTTTGATATTTTATCTTTGGAAATATATAATAAGATTATTTTATGTTTATTTAAAATTTGATTTGTCTTAAGTTTATTACTTAATATAATATATGATATTATATATATATATATATATATATATATATATATATAATTATCACTGGATCGATCATGGTTTAATTATAATTGAACCTTGAACTTGTGTTTTTAATGGTTCAATGATCGATCCGGTTTTTAAAAATATTGCCACAAACGTGAAAAAATGAGTCCCGAAATAATTATTTTAAAATTATGTGAGAGAGATGCTTTTGTGAAATGTGATTCGCAGTGTGAGTTGTACTATAAGAAAACAGGTTTTTAGCGATCAAAATCAGCAACCAAATCACCTTGATCACTAATTGTGACTATGTTTGCAACGGATAAGGCCCATATTTAAATTGAGTCTCTTCGTTAAGTTTGTTTACTTCGACGACCGAATTAGCGATCGCCTATGTTGGTCGCAAACTGCACGATCGTTAATTTGAAAAAGATAAAAGTCAACCGTGTTGATATATTTTGTGACCGTATTGATGATCGTGTAAAAGCTTTCTTTAGCAACCACATTAAAAGTGGTCGCTAATTCAATTTATATATTATTAGCAACGGATTTAGTGACAGATAAATTCAATCGCTAAATCAGTAAATTCCTAAATCGAGCCTACACCCCCTTCCCCCTTTCACTTTCACTCTTTTCATCTCTTTCCTCCTCCCTCAGTCCCTCCGGTGAGACCCCTCCACAGCACACACACGCACTCCTCCGACGACTCCCCTCCCTCTCACTCCACCGCGCACACGCACAATCTCTCTCTCTCTCGCTCTCTTCCATGTTTCTCACCAGAGAACCATCACGAACCACCCCCAAACGACCACGATCTCTCTCTCAGCCTCTCTTCTATGTTTCCCTTCCCCTTTTCCTCTTCCATTTCCCTTCTTTTTCCCTCACCCTTAGTCGGAAACCACCACCATCAACGCTCTTTGCTCCATCACCACCACCACAACTGCTCCATGTCTATGTATGTACCTGAGGTAAAAATTAGGTCATGCCCTAGGAAAATAAGTTATTCTGTGATTATCTCTTTCCTAAGTGGTACATGCTTTTGATTATCTTTGTTTGATTTTTAGTTGTTCTGTTCTGAGATCAGGATAAGGGTATAAAGTCTAAAACAAACAAAGGGAGTAAATTTGACGTCGATTGGTAATTAAGTTTAAGAATTTCCTCGAGTTAAATTCAAAATAAACCTACTAATTTCATTATTAAATACCTCCACTTGAACACATTTCAAATTTTGTTTTCTTACGATGTTATTTTTATATTTATCGTGTTAAAATATGTTGGTGATTATTTATTTTTTGAAAATTGCTATACGATACAAATTTATTGCTATTAAAAAATTGTTATGAAATGAACCAAAACAAGTGCGAAATATAGAATAATAGAGAAGAGAAAAATAGAGAAGAATATGAGAGAAGAATATAGCCTTTTTAACATGCTCTTCATGGTGCTCACTTTACAATGCTCATGAATCCTATTTATAGGACATAACTCTTGGAACTTACAATTATATTGAAGTACTGAAGTAATGACTCATTAACATGATATTTAGCACATGAGAGGTGTAGAAGCTAATTAGAGATCCACCCTAAAATCTCTACTAGAAAAAACTCAGTGGTAAAAAATCTTAGTGAAGCAAAAAAGAGTACAATATTCTTTATATGAGAACTGCCTCATTAAAAACCTTGTTAAGGAAAATCAAGTAGGACAAAACCTTGATTAAAGGAAAAAGAGTACAGTTTTCTCCCCGGTTCGGAGTATCACTTCGAGTTATATGAATTTCAACATCCTAATTTTCTCTCTATGAAGCATTTTGAAGCAATTATATTTGCTCGACAACCTTTGCTATATTCTCCTTTAAATTGAGCTTTACAAACATTATTTCTTTTAATTGGAATTTCATTTTCACAAGATAAATCACAAGATACTTGAACAAGATAAATCATAACTTTATCCAAAAACATTAATGACTTCATCCTGAATCATAAAAATATCTTACATCTCGCAAGATCAATTAGTTTAACAAATTGTCATATGAATAAAATAATTGTATCGAATGAAATGTTGTGAAAATATAGAAAAAATATTTTATTTTTTCAATACGTTTTAGTTTCTGAAGAATTATATCTTACTGATAAGTATCGTGGAAGAATATCATATC
This sequence comes from Sophora flavescens, assembly GCA_030762895.1. Taxonomy (NCBI): domain Eukaryota; kingdom Viridiplantae; phylum Streptophyta; class Magnoliopsida; order Fabales; family Fabaceae; genus Sophora; species Sophora flavescens. Next base: position 116,192,636 of record CM061063.1, read on the forward strand.
AATCTCTGTAGTATTTAGCAATATGCTTATTGTGATCCGATTTTGGATCGTTGTATTAACTGGTAAAGATATATTTATTTATATTTTTATCTAAGACCTAGGAAATGATTTTGGAGAAAACAAAATCATATCTAAAACATAATCTATGGTAGGAGGCTTTGGTTAAAATTTGGGTTTAAAACTCAGACGGAAATCGATCTGCGTTTTTATTGACAGTATATTTTTATACCTGTAGAAAACCCCAATTTGACCCGAAACTGAAAAATTGTAGATTGTATATTATGTCTGTGAGGAAGTAAATTTTCCAAATTTTTGTCCAAAAATAAAATATTAGATTTTATTCTGACGAATTCTGGCGAAAAATGGACGGAAACCTTAATCTGGAAACCGTCGGAAACTAATTGCAGATACGACCCGGCACCTGATGATGGGACATATTGCCACCTAGGGTTGTGAGTCATAGGGGTGACTCAACTAGCATTTATGACAAGTAATAATGATTAAGATATTTTAAGGTAAAAAGACCAAGATACCTCCAAACTTTTGTGGTTATTAACACGACACATATACACACTCTTAACTACTCATTTTACATGGTTGTAAACCTCCCACATCTCTCCAATTTCGTGAAGCCACATCCACTAAACAATACCTATTTTATTTAGCTTTCTTTTCATCATTTTCCTCTCAAAAATCGAAATCGAGTAAATGATGAAGCTGAGTACGGGATTTCCGGTAACCGCTAATGGATTGGATCGATGAGTCATGGATGATTCATGAGATGTGGTGCAAAATCAGTCCTTCATTCTCCACCACATATTTTAACCTAACCATGATTACTATTAACTATAGTTAAGTTATTATAACCCTAGTTAAGTTATTATATTATTTTCTAACTTAACCTAGGTCAAGTAAACTCAACCATGATTCTATGTTAACATTAAACAAAGAATTTTCACTCACTCATCCTCTCATTTTCGTGGCTGCCTATTTCTCCCCACACTTAGACATTTCATTTTCTTTCCTAAGTCATTCTACTTACAAAACACTAAGAACTTCATAGTGTTCTTGCTAAGTTCATCATAGTTCTTCATTTCTTCTCAAGTTCTTGATCAAACTTCTTCATTCCAATGTGGGGAATATCTTCCTCATCATCTTAGCTTCATTAATCTTCCATCAATATTCAAATTCATCAACTATTTCATGAATTTCCATTCTTAGATCTAGAACTTCAAATAATTCTAGAAAATGGTAGAAAAATCATTTTAATGTGAAACCAATTTCTATGATCTTAATATGACTTCTACTTTCATCATCTAAGAGTATGTGATAAAAATAATTTTCCTTCCTATTTTTATTATTAAGTCCGAATCTATGCATATGTGAGCAAATGAGATTTTGTTCAACTTTTAACTTAGATGAGGTTGGTTATAAGCTATCTAGGGCTTCTATGTTATAAGTATAAGAGTTTGAAATCAAAAGAAATTACTAACCCTATTTTCTAGTCTTGGCCGAATTTGTGTTCATGTGAACAAAATAAGTTTTCTTCAATCTTTAACTAGATCATGATTTATATGAACTATCTAAGGTGTGTAGGTTCTAGGTCCAAGAGCATGCGAGCAAAAAGAATTTCTAGCCAATTATACTATGTATGACCGAAACCCTAACCCTAGAGGTTAGAGGATTTTGTTTCATATTTTTTAATTGTAACACTTGTTTTATGTTAGTTAATACTCTAGTAACTAGGATCCAAAAGATATTATTGAGAAAATAACCCTAGCCCTATTTTTGAGTTATGGCTGAAACTAACCTAGGGTTGTCGTGATTGGATTTTGTTTGATTAATTGTTGTTATGTTGGGTTGGTTGAAGGTTAACGGATAATCGTGGTCTAGTAACGAGGATCGGAAAGTTCGGGACATCCGGTGATAAGTCAGGTGGGGGAAAGATTCAACCTATCGTCAGAATGGATAAGTAGTATATATTATAATAATTGTGTAGGGCGACCTAAACCCTACTAGTGGTCGAGTAACCGACAAGACCAAAATCATATTGGAAACTTTTCCATAATACCAATGATGATTTGGGAATTGTAGGTTTATTGCCACGGGGATAATTTTAGAATATTTGAGGATGTCTAATTTTATTATTATTGACTGTTGTGATACACTGGTTGAGGTATTCTATTGCATGTGACATTTTATTTTGTTGTTTGGATATTTTACGATTATTGTATCATGTATGATCTGCCTGGTTTGATAACATGCTTAGTTGGTTGTTAGGTAAGGATATGTGTTATTCGGGAGATATGTATGTGGGTGAGAGAATGAATGTGACTTAGAGGTGCCTAGCTTAATTAAGTTGTTTTATACATGAGATTATGAGAAATGATTTGAGGATTTATACGAGTTTCTAGTGAAAGGTTGAGACACTAGGTTGTGACCCCGTAAGAGTCGGTGATAATTGCATTAGTGCATTGTGTAGCAATCGGGCTATTTGCATCATTACATTGTGTACCAATCGGGCTACTATCATCATTACATTGTGTATCAATTCCAGCTACTATCATTATTATCGTGTGTAGCACCTGGCTACTATCATTACTATCGTGTGTAGCAATCGGGCTACTAATATTATATTATATTATATTATATAAGATAGAGGGGAGTGCTCGCTCGGACGAAGGACTAACCTTCCTATTAGGATGGAGATGGTGTGACGTGATTGTAGTGGTCACGTTAGCATAAAGGTTTAGTTTGCGTGAGATTAAGGGTAGAGGACGGATTATGATTTGAAGATGATTGTTAGTTATGTGTGATGTGTGTCTGTGATTGTTATTATATTATGTGCTATGTATTCCTTTCCACTTTTGATGATAGAAATGTTTCTTACCCCTATATTTTTCCCGTATGTTGTATTTTATTTATTGATCGTATGAGAAGACCACTGTGGAGGAGCTTGATCTTTGAGGAGCTGGATGGGATTCCATATGAACCGGATGCGGGAGGACGAAGTTATGGATTCCAACGATGTAGTTTAGTGTCTAGGGCCAATGGGTCTTATAAGACGTTTTATATTTCTCGCAAATGTTAGTTTGTTTAAATATGCACTGCAAGGGATCCTTGCTTTGGGATACCAGTGTTTTGATAACTACGATGCAATATATATGTGGGTATGTATTTATTATATAAAGTGTGATGCTTTAACTTTCAAATGTTATATGTTTTATATTTAAGTTTCTAATTTTTACGTATTTTACGTTAAGCGCGCGATTAAGAAATTAATTAATAAGGTTTTAAGTTAATGGCACAACAGGGCACAACGGGGTGTCTCACTTATGTAGCACTAAGCTAAGGTCTTCAGGACCTAAATATTTCTGATTAGTAAACTTGTACTGATAGAGAAAACGCAGACCGGATTCGATTGAATTTTCAGCTGAAATTTTTACCGAAGCTTCCTAAGATAGACTAAGTTATGAAAATGATCTTAGTTTATCAAAATAATCTCTAAAACTTTAAAATCAATTATTGGCAAGCACACATTTAAGCACAGATTAACAAGAAATAGAAAAATCGGGGCGTTACATTACTACCCCACTAAAAATAAAATTCGTCCTCAAAATTACGTACCGAGAAAAGATCCGGTATCTGTAATCTCATCTTCTCTTCGGTCTCCCAAGTTGCTACTCCTGTTGATTCATCCTAGATATCTTTGATCAGGGGAATTTGTTTTCCCGGAGTTGCTTAATCCTTCTGTCTTCGAACGGTACCGGTGTAGTTTCATAGGATAGGTTCTCTTTTAACTGTACTTCATCGGGTTCAATTATATGTGATGGATCGGAAACATATTTTCTGAATTGAGAAACGTGGAATACATCATGGATATTTGAAAGAATAGGCAGCAATGCAATTTGATAGGCTACTGGACCAATACGACGGTGGATTTGATAAGGTCCAATGAATTTTGGGGTAAGTTTTCTGGATTTTAAGACTCTGCCTATCCCTGTGGTAGGGGTGACTCTTAGGAATACATGCTCACCTTCCTGGAATTCGAGAGGTCTCCTCCTACGGTCGGCATAGTTCTCCGTCCTGATACCAGCACAACGGCGTCTGACATTTCCTTCCGTACAAAGATTCATAGGGTGCCATCCCTATACTCGAGTGGAAACTGTTGTTGTACGTGAACTCGATAAGTGGTAACGAATCGTCCCAACTTCCACGGTTGTCCAGAACGCAAGCTCTAAGCAAGTCTTCCAAGGTCTGTATTGTCCTTTCAGTTTGTCCATCTGTTTGAGGATGGTAAGCTGAGCTTAGCCTTATCTTAGTTCCTAGTGCTTTTTGCAAGCTTCCCCAAAACCGTGAAGTAAACTTTGGGTCTCAATCTGAGACTATACTGGAAGGCATTCCATGAAGTCTAATTATTTCCCTAATGTATACTTTGGTTAGTCTCTCCACCAAGTAGTTCGCCTTGACAGGTAAGAAGTGTGCCGACTTCGTCAACCTGTCTATGATCACCCAAATTGAGTCAAACCCCTTTGAAGTCCTCGGTAATCCTACCACGAAATCCAAGGATATACTGTCCCACTTCCATTGGGGTATATCTAGAGACTATAACATTCCACTAGGTCTCTGATGTTCTATATTTGCCTTTTGACAAGTTAGGCAAGATGCCGCATACTCTGCTACTTGTTTCTTCATACCTGGCCACCAAAATCTTTGCTTCAAGTCTTGATACATCTTAGCTGATCCTGGATGGATACTCATGGTACTTTTGTGTGATTCATCGAGAATCATCTTCTTCATCTCCGGATTTTTGGGAACACGATTCAACCATTACATCTTAAGAGGTTATCCGATCCCAAACTAAACTCGGTGACTTTTCCTTGCTCCATGAGCTCTTTCTTTTCTTGGAGGAATGCAACAAGTGACTTGTTGCGGAGACATGAATGGTCTTTCGGCTCAGGCATCTCATACAACGTTACCCTTCCCGGGATGATATTGTAATGCAAAGTCATAGTCCTTCAAGAATTCCATCCATCTCCTTTGTCTCATGTTGAGTTCCTTCGATCGAACGGATATTTAAAACTTTTGTGATCGCTGAAAACATCGATCTTGGCTCCGCTGCATGATGTCTCCATATTTTCAGCGCAAAAACCACAACAGACTAACTCTAGATCGTAGCGTCGGATAATTCTTCTCATGGGTATTTAGTTGTCGTGACGCATTGCTACAACTTTACGATTTTGCATTAATACGCATCCTAAGCCTTGATACGAAGCATCACGGTTTACACTTCATAAGGCACATTGGATTCTGGAAGTATCGGCACACAATGAAGTTGTCAATCGTTCTTTTATCCTTTGAAAGCTTTCCTCGCATTCCGCAGTCCACACAAAGAGTTGATCCTTTCTTGTAAGTTGAGTTAGTGGCGCGACTATCTTGGAGAATGCTTCGATGAATCACCGGTAAATCCAGCTAAACTGACGAAACTTCGGATTTCCGTTCACGTCTTGTGCCTTTCCCAAGAAAGCACTTGCCTCCACTTTGGTGGGGTTAACAGCAATTCCATCTTTAGAAATTACGTGTCCCAAGAACTTTACTTCTTCGAGCCAAAACTCACACTTAGAGAGTTTTGCATATAACTCATTTTCCGTAGAATCAGTAGAACTTGCCGCAAATGTACCTCGTGCTCTTCATGACTCCTAGAGTAGATGAGGATATCATCGATGAATACGACTACCGACTTATCCGGAAATGGTGAAAAATTTGATTCATATAATCCATGAAAATAGCTAGTGCATTTGTCACTCCAAAAGGCATCACAACATACTCATAATGCCCATAGCGAGCTCTGAACGCCGTCTTGGGTATGTCCTAAATCTTGACTCTAATCTGGTGATAGCCCGTCCTCAAGTCAATTTTCGAAAAAACAACAGCTCCTTGCAATTGGTCCATCAGATCATCTATGTGTGGCAACGGGTACTTATTCTTGATTGTCACCTTATTGAGTTGCCTAAAATCCACGCACGCCTTGAGCCTCCATCTTTCTTTCCTACTAAGAGAACAGGTAATCCCAAATAAGAAACACTGGGTCTTATGAACTGCTTGACAACAGATCTTCTAGTTGAGCCTTCAATTCACCGAGCTCCGAGGGTGACATCCGGATAAGGAGCAATCGATATTGGTCCAGTTCCCGGAACTAGATCGATAGAGAATTCCCTTACCAGTGGTAATCCTAGTACATCATGAGGAAACACTTCTGGAAAGTCTCTTAAAACCGATATAGCATTCAAACTAACTTCTTCCTCGACATCTAAGCTTGTTAAAATCAAGCATTTCTGATCTTTTCCTCGAGAAAGATCTCTTCAAATAGGTAGATAGGAATCCAGAAATTTTGGAATCCGGAAAAACCAGGTTCTTGTGAGCACAGTCTAAAAGTACATGAATGGAAGACAACCAATCCATGCCCAAAATCACATCTAGTTGTATTAAGGGCAGGCATATCATATCAACAAGAAAGTGTCGATCTTGTATGACAATCAGACAATTCAAGCACACATAATTTACCGTAATAGGTTCGGTGAGTAGGTGTTGGGGACGATCAAATCATATGGTAATGAAGTAATAGGTAAGGCAAAAAGTCTCACACAATCATTTGAGATGAAGGAATGAATTGCACCCGAATCGAAAAGCACTGTTAAAAGGTTACCAACTAGTTCACAAGTACCTTTCATAAGGTCTTTGGAGTTCGAGGCTTCTGCACCACTCATAGTAAAAACTCTTCCTTTAGCTGTGGGTTTTGAAACTCTGGCACTGTTAACTGTGGGTTCCTGCTTCTTCACCTTACAGTCCTTTGCTAAGTGTCCCATCCGATCACAGTTGAAGCATTTCATCCCTCTCACGGGACATACATCAGCTAAGTGGGTGGATCTCCATATTTAAAACACCTCCTCCCTTGACTATTACCTTGACTCCTCCGGTTAATACTTCCGTGGCTAAAGCAACTGGGATGATCGTGGGTAACTCCAATTGTTCCCGGTTGGTCTAGAGCATGGCTTCTTCTGGGCTTGTCTTCCTTTCTAGCCTTGGTTCCTTGTTCGTGAGGGTCCCCAACATTTCCTCGATTGTCCCTTCCTGTCCGCATCTGTTCCACTTTTCTACATTTCTCCACCAAAGCTTGAAAATTCTTGATTTCCAGGGGCAGTACTGAGTCTCTGATTTCGGACCACAATCCTCCTTCAAACCTTTCGCACTTCCAGTCTTCATCTGGGTTGTCTTGGAAAAACCAAAAATATTTGGCCAATGACTCGAACTTGGTCGCATATTCTCCGATGGTCATTTGTCCTTGTCGCAAACGCAAGAACTCCTGCTCTTTCTCAGCCCGAGCACTCTGGGGAAAGTATTTGTCTAGAAACGCTGTACGGAAAACCTCCCAAGTAATCTCTTGTTGGTTCGCCTCGAGTATTTTCCTGGTGCCTCTCCACCAGTACTCCGCATCACCCATCAATAGGAAAGTGGCATAAGGCACCCTAACTGCCTCAAGGTTGTTGATCAGTTCAAAAATATTCTCTATCTCTTGAATCCACAAGTCGGATTTCACGAGATCAACATCCCCATGAAACTGTGGTGGGTTCTGGCATCGGAAAGCGGTCAAAGCACGACTTTCAGTAGCTTGTTCAGCACGAGCTTACTCCTGTTGGTGTTTGTGCAGCCATAGTAGCGGTCTGTTGAGCAATTGCAGCTGCAACGTCTGCCATAGCTTGTACTGCAAAATCCATTCCCTCACCAACCGGTCCGCGCCCACCAACAAAACCATCTCTACGGCCTCCTCTGCAGTCATGTCCTCGTCATGCCTCTAGCTTCATAACTGACCAACAAGATAAAATCAGTTAAATGGCAACTAGATGAGGAATATTCAATTATTTATACAACATTTATTACTTCTAAGAAGTAATTCAAACAAGCCTATTCAGAGATCACACAACACAAACACAATAGGCCTAGTTTCCAAAGATTCCCGAAAGACTCGACCAGCTCTGATACCACCCTCAATGTGACACCCTTTCCCGGGCATTACATTAATTGACCCTTTTTACTAATATTAACGATATTTGAAGGCATGTCGATTGTTGGGAATTTGCGTATAAAACAAAATAAAAACGCGGAAAAATTCCCATCGAAGGATCCATGCGAATGGTCATGATTCATGATTAGAAAGTTTACCTCTTGAAGCGATGGCTGTTGGTTGAAATTGTCTATCACGAACACCGCACGAACGATGTCTCCGAGGTATCCACACGAGCGGACTCAGTGAACGTCCAACGTCCACGAACCTGAAGCGTCTTGTCTTGCGAGTGCTAGCTTCAAAACCGAGGCTTCTTGTTCACTCTTACTCTCTCTGCGGCGGCTAGGGGTATCAACCTTGTGTGCACAACAACTTAAGTGTTCTACTTATAGTATCGCCTCCTTAAGTGAGTTAGTGAGTAGCACTTGACCTAAGCCCATGTACTATGCGCTAGGCCCAATAGGAAAGTCCAACTCTCCTTTTAATGCTTCTTTTAATCCGCTCTTATGTGTGTGACCCTATAGGTTCCCAAAACGTTAGTAGTAACATTAAATCCCATTTAATATTACAAACAAGTGAGCGGTATCTAGCAATACATCACTGCTACCTAAGTAGTGAGAAAGTCGATGATTTGACGAAACCTTTACGTGACAAATATTCATGTGCATTATTATCCCTTTGTCCATATATCTATATTGAACACAAGGCATAGAATGTGTCACCCTTGTATGGTTCAATATCATGTTCCCCGATACCCAGTAGACTTAACAACAAATGAGGTCAATATCTCATATTGACTCATTTCAAGATGGCCATGCATTTCTACAGTCTCACTCTATCGGGGGCCCACGAATATTACTCTTGTCATGTAGGAGGGACAAATTCCATCTAGGTCACTCACATCCCTCTCGCATGGCTCGTGGTATGCCCAATGACCGTCTTTATAATCATCCTATTACAAATGACGTTTGACGATATTAAAGCACACGACTCCTCATGTACGGATCGTAGTGATTTCAGGTCGAAGGATTGTATGCACCATTGTCAATATGAGAACTACTTATGACACTCACATAACGCTCCATGTAGTGTTCTCATGGCGGGTCAATCCAGTACATCATTACTCTAATGTGTACCTATGTGTCGACTCGATATCTCATATCCATGACCCGTGAGATATGGTCATCAGTCTGCACACATAATAGTCTCAATTGTATTATTATTGTCCTTATTTATAAAATACTTGACTACGGATATTTAAGAATAGGATTTCATTGTTCAATAGTGTCTCACGATCAAGTCATATACTTGATATTCTATTAAACTGAAATCCCTATTCTAAGGAATTTATTATGTTTAAACAAGTAACACAATAAACTGGAATGCCTCATATCATATATATATATATATATATAAAATAGCAAGATACAAATGTAAGTCTAAAGAAATACATTGGCCTCTAGGGCTTATACCAACAATCTCCCACTAGCACTAGAGCCAATCAGGCATAAATCTAATGCCCATCGATCTAGTGTGACCTTCATGCTTCATTGAGCAAGAGGTTTCGTAAGTGGGTCAGCAACGTTGTCAAGCGTTGGTACTCTGCATATTTTCACATCTCCTCTATCGATAATCTCTCGAATGAGATGGAAGCACCTAAGTATATGCTTGGATCGCTGATGAGATCTAGGTTCCTTAGCTTGTGCAATGGCCCCATTGTTATCACAATAGAGATCAATGGGGTCCACAATACTAGGACCCGTACCAAGCTCAGTAATGAACTTCCTGATCCAAACAACCTCCTTTGCTGCATTGGAGGCGGCAATATACTCAGCCTCTGTAGTAGAATCCAAGCAATCGTCTCCTGCTTTGAACTCTTCCGACTTTACAATCCCCATCATTCAGGCAGAAACACATAACCAGATTGCGATCCGGAATCATCCTTATCGGCCTGGAAGCTAGCATCGGTGTAACCTATTACAGCAAGCTCTTCCTCGCCTCCATATACCAAGAACGAATCCTTAGTTCTTCTCAAGTACTTAAGGATGTTCTTGACAATGCACGATGACTTTCACCGGATCGGATCGGTACACGCTCGTTATGCTTAAAGCATACGATACATCTGTCGAGTACATAACATGGCATACATGATAGATCCAATTGCGGATGCATATGGAATCTTACTCATGCGATCCCTATCCTCTTGAGTGGAAGGGATTGTGCCTTTGATAGGCATATACCATGTGACATAGGCAATAGTCCTTTCTTGGATTCATGCATGTTAAAGCATCTCAACACTTTGTCTATGTATGTACTCTGACTTAGGCCAAGCAATTTCAGCAATCTATCCCTATAGATCCTGATCCCCAATACATAGGTAGCTTCACCCAAATCTTTCATAGAGAAGCAATTCCCTAACCGTGTCCTTACATTTTGTAGTGTAGGGATGTCATTTCCAATGAGTAATATGTCATCTACATATAACACCAGAAAAACAACAATGCTCCCACTAACCTTCTTGTAGACACAAGGTTCATCTTCATTTTTGATGAATCCGTCTTGTCTTACAAAGATCATCAAAACGAAGGTTCCAACTTCGAAGCTTGCTTCAATCCATAGATTGATCGCTGCAATTTACATACCTTTTCAAGATCCTTTGAAATGTCAAAGCCTTCAGGTTGTGTCATGTACACATCCTCAAGAAGCTTTCCATTAAGGAAGGCGGTTTTGACATCCATCTGCCATATCTCATAATCATGGTATGCAGCGATGGCAAGTAAGATCCGGGCGGATTTAAGCATCGCAACAGTGAAAAGGTCTCATCATAGTCGACACCATGAATTTGCTTGAAACCCTTAGCGACCAATCGCGCCTTAAAAGGTGTGTACCTTACCATCCATGTCAGTTTTCTTTTTGAAAACCCACTTGCACCCTATGGGTTTTACCCCTTCGGTGGCTCTACCAAGGTCCATACCTAGTTGGTGTACATGGAATCCATCTCGATTTCATGGCCTCAAGCCACTTCTCGATTCTCGGGCCAGGATGGCCTCCTCGGTAGGTCACAGGCTCATCTTGATCCATGAGCAATACATCACCTTGTGGAGTCATGAGAAATCCATATCTCTCGGGCTGGTCACGTATCCTGTTAGACCTACGCTGGTCTTGTGCTCTTTGGAGCGGGTTGTTCCTCCACAAGATTCTCGTGAAGGTTGCTCCCTGCTCCACCAATGGTAGGTCACTACTCTGTGATTCTTGAATTTCTTCAAGTTATATCTTCCTCCTCTCTGGTTCCTATGGAGATAAACTCCTTTTCTAGGAATACACCAGTCAGTGCGACAAACACTTTGCCTTCGGAAGGATTATAGAATTGGTATCCCTTGGTTTCTTTGGGATACCCCACAAAGAAGCATTTACCGATTTGGGATCAAGCTTATTAGAAACTTGACGCTTTACATATGCTTCACAACCCCAAATCTTCATAAAAGATATGTTGGGTCGATCTACCACCCATATCTCATATGGTGTCTTTTTTACCGTTTTGGATGGAACACGGTTAAGTGTAAAAGCTCTTTGTTAATAGAGCATGTCCCCGAGAAAGAGTTTGGAAGGTTTGCATGACTCATCATAGACCGAACCATGTCCAACAAGGTTCGATTTCTCCTCTCGGAAACACCATTCCATTGTGGTGTTCCGGGTGGAGTGAGTTGAGATAAAATCCCACACTCTCTCGGATGATCATCAAACTCTAGGCTCAAATATTCACCACCTCGATCTGATCGAAGAGCTTTAATATTTTTACCAAGTTGGTTTTGTACCTCATTTTTGAATTCCTTGAACTTTTCAAAGGATTCCGATTTATGTTTCATAAGATACACAAATCCATATCTACTGAAATCATCGAGAAATGTGATGAAGACGAAAACCACCTCTAGCTAATGTGTTTAGGGGTCCGCATACATCGCTATGTATAAGACCCAAAAGATCGTTGGCTCTTTCACCTTTGCCGGTGAATGGAGCTTTAGTCATCTTTCCCAATAAACAAGACTCACATATCTCATATGATTCATAATCAAATGAGTCCAAGAGTCCATCTTTATGGAGCTTCAAAATGCGCTTCTCATTTATATGGCCTAAACGACAATGCCAAAGATAAGACGGGTTCAACTCATTTGGTTTGAACCTCTTAGTATTTATGTTATAGATGGGCATTTCAAGATCAAGGACATAAAGTCCATTACTCATGTGTGCACTAGCATAGAAAATATCATCCAAATAAATAGAACAACTTTTGTTCTTTATTATAAAAGAAAAACCAATCTTGTCCAAACAAGAAGCGGAAATGATATTCCCGCTAATTGCAGGCACAAAATAACAGTTCTCTAACTAAATAGTAAGCTTAGTGGGCAAAGTCAATACATAAGTCCCTACATTCAAAGCAACGAACCTTTGCTCCATTTCCGACTCGTAGATCGACTTCGCCCTTTGTCAATGGTCTACTCCTGTCTAGGTCCTGCACATTTGTACAAATGTGAGAACCACATCCAAGATCTAATACCCATGATGCGAAGTAGATAAATTGACTTCTATAACAAACATACCTGAAGCGGAAGTCTCACTTCCCTTCTTCTTCTTGATCTCTTCCGGTATTTTTTGGGCGGTTCCTCTTCCAATGTCCGGTCCGACCACAGTGGAAGCAATTGCCTTCCTTAGCCACACCACCCACAAGCTTCAAACCGTAATCTGGGTTTGATCTTGTTGATGGCCTTGCCCTTGCCCTTTTGTTTGTTCTTGGGCTTCTTGGGCTGCTTCTTGCTATTTCCACTGGACCATCAAAATGGCCTTCCGATTTCCTTTGTTAATATTTTGTTCAGCAGTTCTCAACATGCTCAACACAATTGCGCAAAGGTTTGTCAAGATCATTCATATTGAAGTTCATCACAAACCGACTATAGCTCTCGTGCAACGATTGCGGAACTAAGTCGGTGGCCAACTCTTGGCCTAAAGGAAATCCGGTCTCTCGAGATTCTCAATGTACCCGATCATCTCGTAGTACATGAGGATCACAGGGGCTCCTTCTCGCCAATTTACACTGGAAAAGGGCTCGGAAACTTCGAACCGCTCATGCCTTGCTTGCTCTTGGTAGAGCAGCTTGAGGTGCACGATCATATCGTACGCCTCCATGGTCTCATGTTGCTTTTGCAGCTCGAGAGGTCATGGTAGCAAGCATAAGACAGCCGACGTCTAAAGCGTCATCCCGATGCTTCTTATAAGCATCTCCATGTCGACCCTAGGGAGCGGTTGAAGCCGGTGGCTCCTCGAGAATAGGCTCCTCAAGAACATACAGCTTTTTCTCATGTTTGAGGACAATCCTCAAGTTTCGTACCAGATCCGAGAAAATTGCGTTCCTGATAGTTTGTCCTTCTCAAGGACGGATCGCAATGACAAGTTACTTGATGTGTTTGATGCCATGGTAATCTACGAGAGATAAATATGCAAAATATAAGTATCATGCCATGAAGTTATTTAATTAGGTCTTTAATTAAATACGCCTCCCACTATTTTACTCAAAACAATGACCCTCACCATTGATTCGGAAAATCCCGTTGGAAGATTTTCTAGTGGGCCAAGATCCATATTTCACCTAGCTTTAAGTCACTTTGGCCGATCACTTAAAATTCGGTTATTTAGGTAGGAAACACTTTCCGATTGCATCTCATGCAACTCTTGGACAGTTGGGTGAATAACTCTTATTCTAATCCATCACATGGACTAAAGCCCAACTTATGAGCTTCTAAGCCTTTCAATCCTATTGAAGTTGGCTTAGTTAAGTCAGACCCAATGGATAGCAGTTGAACATTACATTTGTCCCATCGCGCCTTACTATTATAGATAAAGGTACCCGCTTTGGCGGACCCCACTGTCGATCATAGTCCTGACGAGTGCCATGCATCGGAAGGCCTTTAAGTGTGACTTAATATTTCCTTTTGAGGGATTTGTTTAAAGTTTGATCTCATCATTTGTTAAACTCTTTAAATTATTATTTACATATATGCATCTCATACATATAATAGTTAAACTCTTTTAACATACTATATACATACATGCATCTCATACATATATAAGGCAAATAAATGTGATATGGTTATGGCCCCTAACGCATTGATTCTCCCAAGCCAATGAGAGAATCTAAACTAAAACCTAGGAGCGTCCAAGCTTCTCCAAGCAAGATCTCCCACGTGATAACGTCTTCTTGTCTCCATCATTACATTACATAAACAGAAACCTCATTTTCATATGAGGGGAGTGAGATGAGAAAAGAAGATACATATGGAATATAAGAGAAAGGCACGACACGCAGGCCGTATTTCAAAACATAAACCAAAAGATAAAAGGACTAAGGTCATAACCATTCACCATACATAACCAAATAAATAGTAACAACCAATAATAATACACAATTATTATTATTATTATTATTATTAATTTCATTAATTAGAGATTTCAAAATCTGAATTTTGAAAACATAACATATATATAACAAATCACATTTATTATAATTGATGTTACTATAAATCACATTTATTACAATTGTTGTTACTACAAATCATATTTATTGTAATTGATATAAATCACATTTATATAAATCGCATTTATTGTAACAAATCACATTTATTGTATAAATCACATTTATATAAATCACATTTATTGTAACAAATCACATTTATTGTAATTGATATAAATCACATTTACATAAATCACATTTATTGTAACATAAATCACATTTATTGTAATTGATATAATTATTAAATGGTGACATAAAATTTTCAAAATTTGAATTTCGAAATTACACACTTCGAAGCGTGCCTCGCTTCCTTGGTGGCTAGGGCGTCAACCTTTCAACCCTAAAACCGCAAGGCCCGTGAACACTTCACGTTGCAAGGAACGGCGGCTACGGTTTCAACACTTGGAACTCTCACCGCAACAACATGAACTTTTCATGTCTGAAACCCCTTAACGCCGCCAACACAAAACTGAAAACAATCATGTTTAACATCAACATTTGACGCCATCGCAGAACATAATAAGGATTCAGAACCAACGTACATATCGCATACATACACAAACATGCAATAGATGTATATATCATATACATACGAAAAACACAGAAACAAGGTTTCGCAAACCAGATGCAAACGATTTTCAAAAACAATTTTCAGAAAAACGATTCACATTATAAACATGTTATCATACATAACAGATAAACCACGTAACAGAATCATGGTTTTGCAAGCGCTCGATACCACCTGTTGGGAATTTGCGTATAAAACAAAATAAAACGCAGGAGGAAAAATTCCCATCGAAGGATCCATGCGAATGGTCATGATTCATGATTAGAAAGTTTACCTCTTGAAGCGATGGCTGTTGGTTGAAATTCGCCTATCACGAACACCGCACGAACGGTGTCTCCAGAGGTATCCACACGAGCGGACTCCGTGAACGCTCCAACGCCACGAACCTGAAGCGTCTCTCTTTCGCAGTGCTAGCTTCAAAACCGAGGCTTACTGTTCACTCTTACTCTCTCTCGTGCGGCTTAGGGTATCAACCTTGTGTGCACAACAACTTAAGTGTTCTACTTATAGTAGCGCCTCCTTAAGTGAGTTAGTGAGTAGCACTTGACCTAAGCCCATGTACTATGCGCTAGGCCCAATAGGAAAGTCCAACTCTCCTTTTAATGCTTCTTTTAATCCGCTCTTATGTGTGTGACCCTATAGGTTCCCAAAACGTTAGTAGTAACATTAAATCCCATTTAATATTACAAACAAGTGAGCGGTATCTAGTAATACATCACTGCTACCTAAGTAGTGAGAAAGTCGGTGATTTGACGAAACCTTTCTCGTGGACAAATATTCATGTGCATTATTATCCCTTTGTCCATATATCTATATTGAACACAAGGCATAGAATGTGTCACCCTTGTATGGTTCAATATCATGTTCCCTGATACCCGAGTAGACTTAACAACAAATGAGGTCAATATCTCATATTGACTCATTTCAGCATGGCCATGCATTTTACAGTCTCACTCTATCAGGGGGCCCACAGATATTACTCCTGTCATGTAGGAGGGACAAGTTCCATCTAGGTCACTCACATCCCTCTGCATGGCTCGTGGTATGCCCAATGACCGTCTTTATAATCATCATATTATAGATGACGTTTGACGATATTAAAGCACACGACTCCTCATGTACGGATCGTAGTGATTTCAGGTCGAAGGATTGTATGCACCATTGTCACTATGAGAACTACTTATGACACTCAAATAACGCTCCATGTAGTGTTCTCATGGCGGGTCAATCCAGTACATCATTACTCTAATGTGTACCTATGTGTCGACTCGATATCTCATATCCATGACCCGTGAGATATGGTCATCAGTCTGCACACATAATAGTCTCAATTGTATTATTATTGTCCTTATTAATAAAATACTTGACTACGGATATTTAAGAATAGGATTTCATTGTTCAATAGTGTCTCACGATCAAGTCATATACTTGATATTCTATTAAACTGAAATCCCTATTCTAAGGACTTTATTATGTTTAAACAAGTAACACAATAAACTGGAATGCCTCATATCATATATATATATAAAAAATAGCAAGATACAAATGTAAGTCTAAAGAAATACATTGGCCTCTAGGGCTTATACCAACATCGATTTCATTCGGAAGTTAATACTTAATTGGTAATTCATTTTAAGTTAAAACTCTCAACATAAGATGGGGAAATTAAAAGATAAACTTACATTCATAGAAAACATACATAATATTCACATTGATAACAAACACCTTCTTAGTGACAGGTGCATTGACATAAATTTCCTTGAGTATACATCCAAGTTACTTAAAACAAAATACTAAAGTCATACTAGAGGTTAAGGAGACAATTTAACCATGTTCTTGAAAGGATCCATCCAACATTACCACTCCAATTTAAACATGCTCTTAAAATCAACATGCATGAAAAATTTTTTGCAAAACCATCAACTTTTCCTCCCTTAGGGTTTCCGACAACCCTCAAAATAGGTCATGGGAAAGTCTTCTTCAACATGCAAGTGTTGATGATGGTAAGAAGAATGAGTAGAAGTTGAAAAAATGTAGTTTTGAAACAAAATAAACAAACTTTCATGAATCAACTCAGCATGCAAGTGAAGATAATGATCATAGAAGAGAAGTGCAGAACCATATATGAAGTTTATACCTAGGAGCTGCTGGAAAATGGAAGCTTGAAAGCATAAAAAAAAAACTTGATCTTTCTTAAGAAGAAAACGAACTAAGTGTGGTTTTGAAGTTTAAGTGAGAAAAGGTGATGAAGAGTGAAGGAGAAGGGTTTAAGTAGAGAAGGAAGGGGACCGGGGGGCACTGGTTTCAGCAGAAAAGGGAGAGGAAAAAAAATTAAAAGTATTTTTAAAATAAATTTAGAAATATAATAATTTATTATGATAATTATGATTTTGTGTCATAAAATTACTATTCATCTTACAAAAAACCAGATTTTCCTCACCCAACACTCCAAAATCTGATACAACTTATTTCCCTTATTTTTGTTTCATTCCGGTTAAATATCTATACCGAATCGATTGTATTTCTAATGAAAATCGCACTCGTAAAATCAATAAAATAAAAAATTTAACGAAAAATTTTAAAATAGTGGAAACATTAGCAATCGTACTTAGAAGCCTAATCGTTTCGTTCATGAGTAAAAATTTCATTTTATGATCAGTAAACTAGTACCGATAGAGAAAATACAGATCGGGATTCGTTTGAATTTTCAGCTGCATTTTTACTGGAGCTTCCTAAGATAGACTAAGTTATGAAAATGATTTTAGTTTATCAAAATAATCTCTAAAACTTTAAAATCAATTACTGACAAGCACACATTTAAGCACAGATTAACAAGAAACTGAAAAATCGGGGCGTTACAGCTCCAACCCGTAGTTTTGAGAACCAACATATATGGTACCGAAGGCCGGCAGCCGCAAAAAAAAGTCTTGATTTTTTTTTCACGCAGAAGGGCACCAATTGTATCGTGGGGCTTTCCAACGACATGCCCATCGGTATAGAGTTTCACTAATGCCGATGGCAGTGCCCGTCGGTAAGGTTGTTCGAATTGGTCTAGCTATTGTACCGACAGCTCCCTTGTCAGAAATGACATAATTACCGACGGCCGCCATGCCGCTGAAAAAAAAACGTCGGTAATAATAGTATTTCTTGCAGTGTCTTTACTTAAAAATTAAATGATCAAATGTCTTGGTTATTTTTGATGAGTTTTTCTCGGCTTTACCAAACTGGGTTCGCTTTTAGAAACTATTTACCAGCTTTAGGGTTGTTAAAACTATTTACCATTGTGGGGTCCTTTTGGACACGTGACATATTTTATTTTTTTCACTCTGACGGGTCAAAGGCGCCAGTCAAACTGGCACCTTTGAAGGCGCCAGTCAGACTGTCGCCTTCCAAGTCAAAGGCGCCAGTCAGACTGACGCCTTCAAAGGCGCCAGTCAGACTGGCGCCTACCAGTATTAAAAAAAAGCAAAAAAGAAAGATAATTGATAGCAATAATAAGAGGTATAAAAAAATAATAACAATAATAATTTACACCAATAAATATTCATCAATTATTACAGTGGTAAACAACTTTTTTACCTTGTAATAGCATTAATGTCATCGTTACTCCCTATACTTATAGTATAATTTTTTTTAGCAGTGTTCCTTTAAAATTGCTGGTAACTTTCTTTTATTCTTACAAGGTAAATTTTTTTTTACTGCTGTAATAATTGATGAATATTTATTGGTGTAAATTGTTATTGCTATTATTTTTTTATGACTCTTGTGATATTTACTTGTTATTATGGGATTTTTTTATTGCCTCTTGTTGTTTTAAATGGCTTTTTGACCAAAATGGGTTTCTTTTAGAAACAATTTATCAGTAGCAAGTAGCAAATAACAATGACAAGTAGTAAATAATATCAAAAGAGGCATAAAAAAATAATAGCAATAACAATTCACACCAATAAATATTAATCAATTATTACAATCTTAAAAAAAATTACCTTGTAAGACTTAAAAGAAAGTTGCTTGCAATTTAGAAGGAACACTACTACAAAAAAATTATACTATAAGTATAGGGAGTAACGATGACATTAATGATAAAGTATCTATTTAAAACAACGATAGGCAATAAAAAAATCCCATAATAACAACTAGTAAATAATATCACAAGAGTCATAAAAAAAATAATAGCAATAACAATTTACACTAATAAATATTCATCAATTATTACAGTAGTAAAAAAAAATTTACCTTGTAAGAATTAAAAGAAAGTTACCTGCAATTTAGAAGGAATACTACTACAAAAAAAATTATACTATAAGTATAGGGAGTAACGATGACATTAATGCTAAAGTATCTATTTAAAACAACAAGAGGCAATAAAAAAATCCCCTAATAACAAGTAACAAATAATATCACAAGAGTCATAAAAAAATAATAGTAATAACAATTTACACCAATAAATATTCATCAATTATTACAGTAGTAAAAAAAATTACCTTGTAAGAATTAAAAGAAAGTTACCTGCAATTCAGAAGGAACACTGCAAAAAAAAATTATACTATAAGTATAGGGAGTAACGATGACATTAATGCTAAAGTATCTATTTAAAACAACAAGAGATAAGAAAAAAAAATCCCATAATAACAAGTAGCAAATAATATCACAAGAGTCATAAAAAAATAATAGCAATAATAATTTACACCAATAAATATTCATCAATTATTACAGTAGTAAAAAAAATATTTACCTTGTAAGAATTATTTGAAAGTTACCAGCAATTTTAAAGGAACACTGCTAAAAAAAATTATACTATAAGTATAGGGAGTAACGATGACATTAATGCTATTACAAGGTAAAAAAAATTTTTTACTACTGTAATAATTGATGAATATTTATTAGTGTAAATTATTATTGTTATTATTTTTTTATACCTCTTATTATTGCTATCAATTATCTTTGTTTTTTTATTTTTTTTAATACTGGTAGGCGCCAGTCAGACTGGCGCCTTTGACCCATCAGAGTGGGGAAAAAAATATGCCACGTGTCCAAAAGGACACCCCATTGATAAATAGTTTCAGAACAATCATAAACTGATAAATAGTTTCTAAAACAAATCCAATTTGGTCAAAAAGCCGTTTTTCTTTGATGTAGGTTTTATACCATTTTTAAAAAGTTGCATATGTGTACAGATATTTCCATATATAAGAAATATAACCATGTATGTTTTAAGTTTAATGCTTTCGGATATTTTGTATCTTTTTTTTCAATGTTATACCTTTTGAAAATTACCATATAATTAGATATTCCATATTCAAACAATATCTACTATAGAATACAAGTCACTCTCTTCTTTTTTAATTTTTTAATTTTATTTTCCTTAAAAATGATATTTAATCAAATAAATTAAATAAGGTTACCTCCCAATATAAAACCTCACTCAATCAAGAAGCACCATCACAATTTTATCTCCACCCTACCACCATGTCTGAAGAGAAGCACCACCACCACCACCTCTTTCACCACCACAATGAAGAAACAAAGTCCGAGGAGAGCATCTACACCGAAGTCACTGAGACTGACTATGAAAAGAAAAAGAAACATCATAAGCATTTGGAGCATATTGGTGAGCTTGGAGCTGCAGCTGCTGGTGCCTATGCTTTGGTAATATAAAATTTTATGTCAAAGGTTTTTAATTATGGTTTGTAACGATAATTGTTGTCAAATGTAACAAGAGTCTAGGCACTAACTCTAATTTGCGATTGATGTATTTTTATGTTTAATCCCACCCTTTTATTTTTCATATCACCTATTTGTCTAATATTTAATAATGATCATGTTAAAATTGTTTGTCTTATGCCTTTAAAAACATATCAGTAATAAGAGTTTTGAGTAATTTGTAACAAGTATCAATTTCTTAAATATGTAATTATTTATAGCAAAATTTTTAAAATATTCAGTTTATTAAGTTTTAAATATCATGATCTGCTTTTACAAATTAACCGGCGGGCAATTTTAATTATAAATTTATAATGTTTGTATTTGTCTACATTTGCTACTTAAAAAATCTCAAATCTATATAATTATGATATAACATGATAGGCTAATACATGATGTTTTTGATTAATTAATCTTGTGTAGCATGAGAAGCACGAGGCCAAGAAAGACCCAGAGCATGCCCAACACCACAAAATAGCAGAGGAGATTGCAGCAGCTGCAGCTGTAGGAGCAGGTGGATTTGCCTTCCATGAGCATCATGAGAAGAAAGAAGCAAAGAAACAAGATGAGGAAGCTCATGGAAAGAAGCATCATCTATTTGGTTGAAGCTTATTGTGCTCTGCTTCTAGAAATAAATGATCTATCTTATGTATGGGATCAGTTAAATAAATCATGATAATAAGTACCATGAATAAAACAATCATTGGAAGGCATGTGATTGATCGACATTTCTTAGTGTGTTTTTGCGTCCTAACTCCTAAGTACCAAGTTCCAGTAGGATTAGCGTTTGAAGCTTCCAAGTATATGTTTGGTTAAGATTTTCTCAAACGCGAACCCATCTTTTCTCCGCCCCGAGGCATGGTTTTTTCACTTTTTCTCAAAGCTCACATTTGGAGCTTTATCTCAACGGATTTCTAAACCCCAGTTGGTGTTGAAACATATCTAAAACAAACACATACTAGGTCTTTGAAACAATCATATGCATGGCATCTAGTTGCATTTGTGCTTAATTTCGTGAGCATGTAATTGCATAACCCTGCTGCTAACTAGTGCCGGATCCAAAAATATATTTTGGTTAGTGAGAGCAGAAAATAGTCTATAAATTATTTCATATAGAAAATATATTATAAAAGCGATAAAAAAAATGATATAAAATACGCACGAACGAATCCAAAAATATTGATTAATGGGGACAAGATCATATACTACAGATATTTTTATAAAAAATATATAAATGTAAATTTATAAGCGATAAAATAATAACATCATCATCTTATCCAAAAATCAGATATTACAAAAACTATATTATTGTATACCCAAAAAAAAATAAAGACAAGATCAACTTCTAGAAATTTTAGCTACTCTCTAGATGTTTTCATATTTTGACATTGTTATATGATTTTTTTTTTCATTTTCAATACTCATTGAAATTTTTTTTTTGTTTTTGTTATTTTATGTATAAATATTTAAAAATAGGAAATCGAATAAAAACAAGATAATAGTTTCATAATTTTAAAAATAGAAAATGAAAACAGGAATTTGGAATGGAAAAAAAAAACTAGACACTAAAGTTGTTTTTTTATAAAGGAGACCGTAGAGTTGTTAGAGACCTCACTCATTAATTATAGACAGGCTATTATGTTTTCAAGTAAAAAAAAATTGTAGCGGTCCATTTATTTATTTATTTATTTATTTTTGGATGAGTCCGGGTATCGATTTTCCGGTTGGGAATTAGAGACTAATCTCTTGAGGTAAGGATTGACCTCTCCCAACAGATGTTCTTCTATACGTATGAGATATGAATCGAATCACTGACCACATACTTAAATGACCCAATTATCTATAGACCGTACAACGTCGTGTTGGTGTCGATTTATTTTCATATATGCTATTCCTTTTCCTATTGTTTGATCAGGTTTGCTCGCATCGAATACTTTTGTGCACCTGAAAATGAACCCTAACAAAATTACTTTTAATTATAAAGTATTCAAATATTGATAAATTATAACTTACTTTTAATCAAAACTTGATCAGTTTTGTAAACAGATTGCCAAACACAACAAATTTTTTTTTTTTTTTTTGTCTTCCGGCAAGTTTTTGCTGGAAACATAATTTTTCAAAAAAACCTTAACACACTCCTAAAAAACTGTAGTTTCAATGTGTTCAAAATATTCCAAACACACCGGTAAACTACAGTTTCGAGTATGTTTTTTTTTTTAACACATACACGGAAACTATAGCTTTGTTAAAAAAATTTACCGCACACTTGAAACTATTCAACAATCTCAGACATGAAAAAAACTACATGATAATCTTCTTTATTGAACTTGTGAGTGCAAAAACGTAGCAGGTGAGGTAAGAACTTGATGAAACAGTGGTGCAGTGGAAAGGAGTGACAATCACAATCACGGTGACATACACGGCGGGCCTAGGTAGAAGATAAGTCTCCCGGCGGCGACAGGCGGAACACGTCTAGAATTGGGCGTTTCTGCTTCTGATGGATCATGACACGATCGGAGCTTGGCTAGGCAGTAGTCGAACGTGACGGTGGCACGATGAACGACGATTGTGGGTCACTAGGTGTCTAACACAGGGGCTCACGACTGAAATTGATGTCGAAGCATGGTGAAGGTGTTGAATCGGCGAGACTAGCACCTAGTAGTTACATCGTGAGAGGCTAGTATCGAGACGGCGGAAGGTGGTGCTGCTAATGGTGACGGTAGCGAGGTGGTGACACTAATAGTGATGTGCAGAGAATGAACAGTGATGATTTGTGATGGTTTTATGGTTCTAACCGTGGAGTTTGGATTGGGGTAATTTGGGAGAGTAATGGTGATTGATGGTAGAAGGTGACAGACTGATAATGTTAAGGAATGAGAGGTGGGAGGTGGGAGGAGAATAATAGGAAGAAGAGAGAGAGAGAGGGAGTGTGACATGGGTTAAAGGGCATTTAGGGAATAAACAAAAAATTAAAGGGGAAGGAAGGTAGGTGGGGAAAATCAATTTATGAGGTATGAAAATTAAATCCCTCACATATATTACATAGTTAAGCTTGGTCCCAATAACTAAGTGGCCCAGAAGTGAATCCATTCCACTGTAGGCCACTCTCTGTCATCCTCTCACCTGGAGAAATTAGGAAACACAGATTGCACAATCTCTTCATCTCGAGCTCGATCTCGATCTCGATCTCATTACCGCAGAAAACGCAAAAGCATCGTCAACCATCTCTCACTGTCTTCTGCTCTTCGCACAACAGAGCGAGCCTCGTCAACCAACCCTCACTTTATTCGCGCAACAGAGCAACAGGAACAGGTATATATGTTCAGCGATTGAACTGATTTTAAGCATAAAGTTGTTTGTGGTTTAATGGTATACAACATCTCCTTCGGGTACACACAATTTGAAGCTATAACTAAGACCTAGTCTATTTGGTAAACATACGGTTGGTTCAGTGTTGTGTGTTTTATGTAATCCTGTTGTTGTTGATGATGATGGTAGCAAGTATTGTCTTTTCTAAGGGGCGCTGTTTGTTTTTGCTTATATTAACCACTGTTCTTTTACTTAATATAACTGCATCCTAGGTTGCGAAGGAGCAGGCACTGATTAGAAAGTAGGATTCTCGTCACAGTGATGATATTAGTAATTTTGTCAAGAAAGCTACCTCACTTTTGGACTTCTATTATTGTTTGTCTACTTTTGCTGGACTTGGTTGCAGGTTTTCTTGTTAAGATGTATCTACTGAGAGTTGTGGTCTCCTGTGGGTGTTATCAAGATTTGATTGTATATAAGCAATTATGCATTTAGGGATAAACCATAGAAGCTGCTGGTTGTGTTTAAGCTAATTGCTTGTATATTATATGTGCATTTCTCTAGTAAATTTGAGAGTGGATCTGTGTTGCTGGTTGGGACCTGCTACTTCATTTGATACAAGGTCCCTGCGAAAGGGTTCGTGTTGTTGTCCCCCCAAAGGCTGAATACTGAAAAACACTATCAAGGCAAAGGAATATTGCAAAGGAATGTTGATTTCATTGTCTGATACTGAAAAACACTATCAATAACAATAAGCATTGGAATGAAATGGCAGGATGTTCTGAAAGCGAACAAACAGTCTTTTGAAAACTATTGTCCACTTTTGCATAATAAGAAATGTTTATTTTTTTAATTAATTTATTTTAATTATGGTTGATTTGGCCCGTTAGCCCGACATAGGACTAGGCTGGGCCATCATATTTGCACCCTGAGGCAAATCCGGGCTGGGCCAGGCGGCTCGATTTGACAGCTATGGTTGAGAATTGTTGGGGGGGGGTCGTGTAGGTTCTCCTTATTCTTCTTCGAATTGTTGTTCTCTCTCACTCTGGTATTGAACCCGGAGTTTGATCGGACTGTTTATGTTCTTCATTTAGTTTTATATTTCTCAGATTTTCATTTCCATCTGGGGTGTTCTCCTTGTATTCGTGCTCAGGTACTTTATTTGAGTAGAGGTCGATTTATTTGTCATCTAGGTGAAACCTGTTGTTTTAAGTGAATAATTATTTAAATATAATGCCACATTGATTATGATTCTCAGATACTTTCAGGAGAATACTATTCTTTTAGGTGAATAATTAACTAAATATGCCTGTATGCATTGCTGTGACTCTCATTTACTGGATTGTTTGTTTCTACTTTCACTCTATTTTAATATATGAATTCAAGGTAGGTTTAGAGAAGGGGTATTATGTAAGAATCAATTAATCTCGGAATGATAACTACATATTCTTCTGGATAAGTGACCTGCATTAAATTACAATCTATGCATCTGTATACTGCATTAAAACCTGACAAGTTTCCTACAATCATTGCTCTTTAGGTGAAGCAAGGATAGAGATATTCTTGGATAAGTACAGAAGAGAGTTAGGGGCTTTCCGTGAAGCAAGAAGACATATATTCTTGGAAGTGCTGGAAACCTGGTATGTATCACTGACTTTACTCCCTTAATGCTGTCTCTTCTTGTCGTTTGAGTAGTTTTGGTTTGATCCTACCAATTCTGACCCTCATTTGTATGATCATGATAATACAATTCAAGTTTTTCCGGTTCTTGTTTCTTTTAAACAATGATTGATGTGTTGTTATTTCTAAAATCCGTGTGACTTCTGTTCAGGTGTTTCCATTTGTGTAATCCTGGTGAATTAAACATACCCAGCTAAGTTTTAAGCATGGATCCAGAAGCTGCACGAACTGCTCGAGAATCTCTAGACCTTGCATTCCATATGTCCAATATACTCGACACAGGTCTAGATCGTCACACACTTTCTGTCCTTATTGCTCTTTGTGATCTTGGAGTCAATCCTGAAGCACTTGCTGCTGTTGTCAAGGAACTGAGAAGAGAGAAACATTCATTGTCATCTTCGCTGCCTGCAGCCCCATCATCTCTGTCATAAATGGATATTTGATTGAATGCTATTCTGTTCATACTTGCTCAAGTTCTGTGATCCATCCCTTTTGTCTGTTCGTAATTTGGTTATTGAATTTCTTTATATGTTTGCTTATTTTTTTTGTTTCACTACAAAATTAATGTGTGCATTGGAACTTGTATACAATTAGAAACACATATTTAAGGCACCAATCTTTCAGTTTCAGCAAATGCCACTTAACTTCGAGATGAGATCCATGCATTCACACAACTTTAACGGTTTAACCTATTCCTTATTGCACAGATTCAAAAACTTTTATACTTTGGTTTAGGAAAGAAAGGGGAAGGAGGAAAATAGTAGAAAATGATATGATTATTTAGTCGTTTGGTAAGATAGAATGAATGGAATGAAAATTATTTTTTTCTCTTATCTTGTTTGATTGTGTAGAAAGTGAATAAAAAATATTCGTGAAATGATATAAATATACTTAAATAAAAATGGGATGTAAATTAGGAGTGTTTATGTCTTTTTCATTCAAATCTCTCCTCACCCTCCTCTTTTCTTCCCAAATTTGGTGGATTAACTTTTTAAGTCGGGCTTACAAAATTCTTTCTTTCGTTCTCTTTTCATTTATCAACCTAGCAAGGGAAATTTCATTTTTCTCCTCTTTTGCCTCAAAACAATTGAAAATGCATGATGTAGCATAAGCGTAATGAAATATGGCGTCCTTTACAAGCTTAACAAAAAGAAGCTAAATTCAAATTAATTTTAAAAATACCTTAATGTGATAAATTGTTTCTAAAATTAAACTAAACTATTTAGTCAACTTTCTGGTATACTATGGATTTCCCATCGGTCCATGATGCAACGTTCCATGCAAGTCTTGATCAGGTCAATTATTATGGATATATTAGGACTTAGGTTGGGCTAAGTTAGGATTAGGATAGCAGTCAAGATAAACAAAAGTATTTTTATATAATGTGTCTCTTATGGTATTCATTGGCATGTGCGGAAATCTTATTACAAGATACTCCCTAACTTGCAATCAAAGTTTCAAAATGCGGAAATCAATTTGCAATGTTGCATAATATAAAAATAAGCCATGGTTACCAGAGTTTAAGGTACTACAAATTATGGCTTTATAGTTTGAAATAATACAAGAAAGAACCAAAATGAACACGAAGCGAGCCTCCGAAATTATGATCTGCACCTTTGATCTTCGCCATGGCATGCTCAGAACTCATTAGCATGATCCAGAATCACTTTTGCAATTGTGTATGTTACCATAGTCATCACTCCAGCATATTAATATTAATGTACCACGAATTAGAACAACAAAGTGGCTGTAGTTTAGTGGTAAGAATTCCACGTTGTGGCCGTGGAGACCTGGGCTCGAATCCCAGCAGCCACAAATTCCGACCTTAGCTCAGTTGGTAGAGCGGAGGACTGTAGTGGGGAGTTTACCTCAAAGTGATCCTTAGGTCGCTGGTTCGAATCCGGCAGGTCGGATATTATTTTTTTTTTATTTCAAGTTTTCGGTTCCCATTTCATTATCTGATTCATTGGAATCCTAGAGTAACATATTTATCAATCATATTTGTTCCCCAAGGACCTTTAACTCAGTTCAGTTCCTTCTTGGTAGTACATGTCCTTGTTTCTGTGTGAAGCAAGAGTATAAATGAAATTGAATTAAACAATCACTGGTAGGAGGCACCGTATGTCCTTTTTACCTTGAAGATGGGGACGATAAACATATCTTCAAGATAAAAGTTAGAATAATTTTTTAAAGTATTTTTTAAATATACGTGTTTGATATCCAAGGATGTGACTCTCAATCTGCAGTAATGGCCTTGTCCAAGTCAGATCCAAGGCCCAGCAACTCTCGGCTGAGTGCAAAAATTAGAAATCTCCTTCTGCTGCAATGGGAGGTCGTCTTAAGCCATACGTTAAGGGAAGGTAACCAGGTAGCTGACTGACTTTTTTTTACTTTTTTTTGGGCCTACGCCCCTTTTTGTAAAAAAAAAGAAAAAAGAAAAAAGATGATTAATGAATTTGATAGTTTTTATTAGATGGCTCTGAATTAGAATTTTACAATATATTTTCAATAGACCATAAAAGAGTTTGTGTATTTTTAATACATCGGTTATAATCTAAGTCAAAAATTAATCCAAACTGTTCCGTCCAAATATCTCAGGTGGGAGATACTCGTCCGGAGAAGGTCTTGTGGGAGTGTTTTGGAATTAGCTTGACAGAATCGGAATTCTGCTCCTACGTATCCAAATGGGAATCAAAGCAAACGTAGTTCTAAGTGAGGGGGTTGGACCCCTATTTATAGAGATGTTTTGGAGTAACAGTTTGGGTAGGATCATTAATGAGATCCTATTTGTTAGGATCGGATTGTTATTGCGATTAGATAATGATAAGGATAAGGCTCCGAGTTATACGGAGAGATATTTGGACCAATGAGATATTCGGCCCGATCGATTGTGATCGGGATAGCTCGGGGCCGAGATATCTTCATCCGTGGCCTGCTGCGGAATAGGCCCGAGTAGTTACCCTCGGGTGTCAAATGCATTAATAGGTCTTCGGCTTTATGGGAGTTCGGGTCACAGCCCACCTACAAGAATGAGCTCGGTCTTGTTGACAATCCTCGGTCTTATATCTTCGGCCAGTACACAAGCCCCCCGAGCTCCGAGTTTAAATAAGCGAAAGAGCTGACAAGTATTAAACCGAGCTTATTCTTCGACCACGTGGACTTCCGTATTCCCAGCTGTCATTTCAACCGAACCTTTCCTCCTATCAGAGAAGGCAATCATTTCCCTTAATCCTTCTGCGGCACGCTACAGGTGAGTAACCCTAGAGTTCCGCGCCCATTTAATGAGGGGAAAATTAAAAGTCGCGCCTTTGGGCTTCATGAAACGTGGGCCGTTGATCGTATCATCAACTGCAGCAGCTATAAATATCTCCTCTAACTCCAACTCACCTCCACCTTGCCTATCTTCCTTCGCCCTTCATCTCTGTCTTTCAAGTTTCTGCCATCACTCTCCTGCCTGTCACTCTTCAGGTACGCCCAGTCTTCTTCCCTCTTTCGTGCTTCTAAGTTTATTTTCTGTTTCCAGATATGAGTTCGTCCGAGTCTTCTGAGTCGAACACCTCGCCTCTAGTTGAGCACGAGGTTTCCCCCATTGGGGGCTCTCCTTCCACTTCTTCTGTTCCTTCACAGGAACTAAACATCGGTCAGGTGGGACCGTCCTCCTCCAAGTCGTCTTCCTCTGAGTCTGATTCTTCTGGGTCCGACTCTTCCAGGTCTGGTTCTCCCTCCCCCCAAGTTTCCAAACCCGCCGCTCGTAAACAACGCCAAAGGGTTCCAAAAGACCCTGTTCCCGATATTACCCTTCCTGGGTATACCTAGGTTAAGGGCGAAGTTGGGGCTTATTTTTCTGACTTTCAGACTTCATATTCAATTGCTCGTCTTCGGTCCTAGATTAATATCTCGGCGTCCGGAGACGAATCCGAGTTTATTTGTTCCCCATGCTCTGCAATTGCAGTATGTCTTTCTCAGGGCTCATCCTTCTGAGCCCCCTTTCACATATATGTATAAAACACTATTTGCCCAGCTGCGCGTGTCTCTTCCTTTCACTGAATTTGAGTGTGACGTTCTGAGAACAATGAATGTCGCACCTACTCAACTTCATCCCAACAGTTGGGCTTTTATGAAAGCCTTTCAAATTCTGTGTAAATACATCGGGATGGAGCCCACTACTCCCAAATTTTTGTACTTTTACCAAACAAGGTTTGGTGAGAAAACGGGATGGATTTCCCTTAATGGGCTGAACCAAAGAGGACTGATTAGTTTATACACATCATCGTATAAAGACTTCAAAGTCGGCTTCTTCCGAGTTCGCCCCTCGGGCTCTCACTCTTCCCACTTCTTTGATGAAAATAGATGCGCCAGGTTTCCTTTATACTGGCAATCATCTCCTACCAAATTCGTCGGTTTTGAATACCAATCCCTTCCTGCCGAGGATAGACGGGATATAGACATATTAGAAAAACTTCCTCGGCCTCTCCATTGTGGACGTCTTCTGAAACTCCCCTTATCATCCACTCCGAGAGCCGACCTTAAAAGCAAGTGTTAGGCCTTTTAGTTTTTAACTCTTTTCTGCATGTGTTCCTGTACTAACAATTTTTCTTTTTGGCAGTCATTATGGGGAAATTCGACTTCTTCAAGCTTTTGAAATCTGCTGAGAAAGAGGGTCAGGGTCCCTCCACGACCGAGAAGAAAAAGAAAAGACTTCCTCCGTCCACTGCTAAGGCCTCTGCCAAGGGGACTTCATCATCCGCCCCTCACAAAAGAAAGAGGGTAGAGGTAGTGGTTGACGCCGAAGGTTCTTCCCATCCTCGCTCAAGTCCTCCACACCCTACCACTCACGAGACGGGAACTAAGGGGCGAGAAGGACAACTTCCTCCTTCTACCGAGGTGAAGTGGTATAATACTTCTCTAAAAGCAGGGACCTCATCTCTCTGGGGCGAAGACTTCAACCCCTTCCCTTCTTTTGACTCGAACTTCCTAAAGCCCGCTGATCTCCGATTAATCAGGCAACAAGGGGCTCAGTCTAGCATGGAGGCCCTCTCGGCCTACTGCATCTGAGCTGCCGCTCTAGCCCGCTTTTGTTGCCGAGATTTGGTGGAGACTGAGAGGAAATCCCGGCATCTGGAAGCTGAACTTGCTTCTATTGAGAAGCTGAAGGGGGATTTTACCCGGACCTCCGCGAAGCGTGATGAGCTGGCCAAAGCCAACAATCTCCTGAGTACTACCATTACCGAGCTGAACGGCCAGAACTCCGAGCTTAACTCCCAAGCAAAATTTGCTGAGGAGAATAAAGCTCGGGCTGAAGAGGGTAGAGCTCGCGCTGAAGAAGAGCTCCAGAAGGCTCAAGCTGAAATCGAGCAACTTAAGGCTGCCCTGGAGGCCGAGACTAAGGCCAGGATGGAGATTCAGGAGGATCTGAAAGAGGCCACTGACTGTATTCTTGTGGAGCATCGGAAAGGTTTTGCAAAGGCCATTGCTCAAGTTGAAATTCTCGCTCTGGGGGTTGATATCTCGGGTGTCGATGTGACTAAAGAGGTGTTGAATGGGGAACTTGTTCCCATTATTCCCGAAGAGGAAGAGGAGGTGGAAGGGGCGGAAGATTCTCCCGAGGATCACATCGATGCCGAAGATAGTCCTAGGGACGAGTAACTGTATTCATTTTTTGTTTTCTTCATCCCTTGTAATGGGCTTTTGCCCTTGTAACTTTGATGGACTTGATGAAAACTCTTCCACCATTTTGATGACTTCCTGTTCCTCTTGTAGCTTTTGTTTGGCCGAGATATTCTTTGAAATATTTTTATATTCCGACGTTGTGTTCGGCTTGTTTAAACAAGACCTCGGCTAAGGCCGAGATATTCTGCCATCCGTATCAAATACTGATAGTTGTTGTTACATGTGAAATGCATGATTCACGTTTTGCATATGTGGTCACGCATTATGTGCCTTGGAAACCCCAGTGGGTTCATGCAATTACTACTCTTTGCTGAGTTTCGAGATTTATTTTTTCAATAAACCTTTTTCCAGCGCATATTTTTTCCTTTCCAACGCCTCTCCCCCCTTATAAATAGGGCTGTTTCACTGCTTCACTTATTCATTCTTCATTCTTTTCCATCGACCAAATTCGTCCTCCTTCGACCCGAGTAGTTCTATAATAGTGTTAGGGGTTTACGCTCCTCTCTCCCAGTTAACATCCTTTTTCACGCTTTAAAGTTGTCAAAAAGGGTGTAATTGGGAGATGGGATCCAAAATCTCTTTCATGGCGTAATCTCTTTAGAAAGGATGTTAGCTGGGAGAATAGCAACTTTCGGGAGTCGAGAAAGGGGTAGTGGCCGTCTACTCCTGAAGCAGGCCGAGCACCTCATCGTCCAGCTTTCTCAGGGGGAAGTGATTACTTCCTCCCTCGAGGGAAAGTCGTGGCGTCCGATTGGGGGGACTACTGGCCAATTGGCCTTGCCCCTGTTCTAATTGGCGGAACTACTGTCCAACCGGGCGGGCCTTATTTTCAATTTCAGCTCTGTATCTAAGTCGTAGTACTTTCTAGTACTCGACTCGTACCTTGTTTTTACTTTCGGCATTGTACTCGGTTTCATTAAAAAATTTAAATGGCTCGAACTCGGCCTTTTGATTAAAACCTTGTTCTTCTTACTGCTTGTATTCTACTTCACTTAAACAATTTCAAAGGCTAGAACTCGGCCTTAAACAACTTAATTGGCTCAAACTCGGCCTTCAGGCTCACACTTGGTCTTAAAAATTTAATGGCTCGTACTCGGTCTTTAGGCTCAAACTTGGCCTTAAAAATTTAATGGCTCGTACTCGGCCTTCAGGCTCAAACTTGGCCTTAAACAATTTAATTGGCTCGAACTCGGCCTTTAGGCTCAAACTTGGCCTTAAAAATTTAATGGCTC
The DNA here is from genome assembly GCA_030762895.1 of Sophora flavescens. Taxonomy (NCBI): domain Eukaryota; kingdom Viridiplantae; phylum Streptophyta; class Magnoliopsida; order Fabales; family Fabaceae; genus Sophora; species Sophora flavescens. The sequence continues at coordinate 116,225,422 of CM061063.1, forward strand.
GTACTCGGCCTTCAGGCTCAAACTTGGCCTTAAACAATTTAATTGGCTCGAACTCGGCCTTCAGGCTCAAACTTGGCCTTAAAAATTTAATGGCTCGTACTCGGCCTTCAGGCTCAAACTTGGCCTTAAACAATTTAATTGGCTCGAACTCGGCCTTCAGGCTCAAACTTGGCCTTAAAAATTTAATGGCTCGTACTCGGCCTTTAGGCTCAAACTTGGCCTTAAAAATTTAATGGCTCGTACTCGGCCTTCAGGCTCAAACTTGACCTTAAACAATTTAATTGGCTCGAACTCGACCTTCAGGCTCAAACTTGGCCTTAAAAATTAAATGGCTCGTACTCAGCCTTTAGGCTCAAACTTGGCCTTAAAAATTTAATGGCTCGTACTCGGCCTTTAGGCTCAAACTTGGCCTTTAACAATTTAATTTTCGCGGAATAAATACATCGGCAAATTAAGAAAATAGAACAATGTCCATAATAAATTCTTTTATTGGATAAAAAGGAAGTCTGAGATGTGCCTCGTTAAAACCTTCTCGGTCAGAACCCTTTTTGGGACAAAATACCGAGGTAGGAAAAAGAGTACATTACCTGACTATATACATCAACTATAATAAAATTTTAAATGAGAAGCATTCCAAGTTCTCGGGATAGGCTTCCCTGACAATTCTTCTAACCTATATGCTCCGTTTCCCAAGTTTTCTACCACTCGGAATGGCCCTCCCTAGTTTGCTGCTAGCTTGCCTTGCGTATGATCCCTCCTTGCTTCTCCTTTCATCCTTAGCACCAAGTCTCCGCGCAGGAAACTCCTCGGTTTCAGTTTTGAATTATACCTCCGAGTAGCTCTTTGTTTGCAGGCTTCCTCCCTGATTTTAGCCTCCTCTCTGATTTCCTCCACCAAGTCAAGTTCGACCCTTAAGTTGCTTTCATTCTCATTCTGCTCATGTTGCATACGCCGGAAAGAAGGCTCACCAACCTCAACTGGGATCATGGCGTCTGTTCCATATGTCAGCCTGAAGGGTGTTTCTTGAGTAGTGGATTGAGGCGTGCAGTGGTAGGCCCAGAGGATACTCGGCAACTCTTTTGCCCAAGCTCCTTTGGCTTTTCCCACTCTCTTCTTCAGCTCTCCGAGAATGACCTTGTTGGCCGCCTCGGCTTGCCCATTGGTCTGGGCATGTTCTACCGATGTGACGTGGTGTTTAACACCGAGATTGACATAGAATTCTCGCAATGTCTTATCTATAAACTGCCTTCCGTTATCAGTGATGATTGCAAAGGGAATTCCGTGCCTACAGATGAGGTTTTTCCACACAAACTTTTGTACCTTCTCGGTGGTAATTTTCGCCAAAGGCTCTGCTTCGATCCATTTTGTGATGTAGTCCACTGCTACCAAGAGAAATTTGACTGGACCTTTGGCTACGGGGAATGGTCCAAGTATATAGATCCCCCACATAGCAAAGGGCCAAGGCGAGTTTAATGTGTGAAGTTCTTCGGGTGGGGTACGACTTACATTGGAAAATCTTTGGCACTCATCACATTGTATCGTCCACTCGATGCAATCTGGTCGGATGGTAGGCCAATAGTACCCTTCTCGGACTACCTTGGAGGCCATTGATCTGCCCCCTCAGTGAAAACCACAGATTCCTCTGTGAACCTCTTCCATTACATATTTTGACTGTGCCTTTGTCAAACATTTTAACATCGGTACCGAGAATCCCCGTTTATACAACTCTCCGGAAATAATAGCAAAGTGACTTGCTCTGAGCCTGATCTTTCTGGCCTCGGCGTGATCTGGGGGCAGAGTTTCTGAGGATAAATACTCCCATATGGGTGTCATCCACTCTCGATCAACCGGCTCGTTGGCCATCACCTCTCCAAACGTGATACTCGGTTCATTGAGAGTTTCTTGAATAATTGTTCTATGATGGCCCGGTTTCTTCGTACTGGCCAATTTGGACAGTAGATCGGCCCGAGTATTTTCTTCTCTGGGAATGTGTTCAATAGCAAATTTCTCAAAGCTGGAAATTAACTGATTGACTTTACATAAATACCTGATAAGCCGAGGCTCTTTCGTTTGGTACCCCCCAGAGATTTGTCCTGTGACTAGCTGTGAATCACTTCGGCATCTAACAGCCTTTGCCGCCATTTCCTTAGCCAGCAATAACCCTGCTATCAAGGCTTCGAATTCGGCTTGGTTGTTTGAGGTTTTGAACTCAAACTTTAATGACTGCTCCAGGATCAGCTCTCCTAGGCCTTCCAGTATTACCCCAGCTCCATTGCCTCTGACATTCGAGGATCCATCCACATACAAATTCCACCATATATCCTCGGTAATCGGCAGCGGATTGAGCTCGACTACGAAGTCGGAGATACATTGAGCTTTTAGAGGGCCTCTCAACTCGCATTTCAGGTCGAACTCAGATAACTCCACCGATCAAGCAATCATACGGCCTGCCAACTCGGACTTTTTGAGAATCTGCTAAATCGGGTGATCGGTTTTGACAATCACCTGGTGACTCTGGAAATACAGACGCAATCGCCGAGCTGCAGTTACCAGGGCCAAGACCAGCTTCTCTATGACTTGATACCGGGTTTCGGCATCATGAAGGACCCTGCTGATGAAGTACACCGGTATTTGAACTTTCTCTACTTCTTGCACAATGACCGCACTGATGGCGTACTCGGTGGCTAACAGGTATAAGTATAACTCTTTCCCTGGGATAGGTCGAGTTAATATTGGTGGTGAAGACAAAAAAGCCTTGAAATCGACGAAGGCCTTCTCGCATTCCTCGGTCCACGCGAACGTTTGAGGCCTCTTCAATAATCTAAAGAAAGGCCGAGGTTTCTCTGCAGATCTGGGGAGAAACCGAGATAATGATGCCAGTCGCCCTGCAAGTCGTTGCACTTCTTTAATATTTTGTGGGCTTCGCATCTCAATCACAGCTCGGCATTTATCAGGATTGGCCTCGATTCCCCGGTGTGTCAACATAAAACCGAGGAATTTTCCACCCTGAACACCGAAAACACACTTTCAGGGATTCAACCTCATATTATACTTCCTCAGCTGCTGAAAAATTTCCTCCAAATATTTCGGGTGGTTGTTGTGGTCATCGGATTTTACGACCATATCATCCACATAAACCTCCATAGTCTTATTGCAGTTAGATAATGATAAGGATAAGACTCCGAGTTATACGGAGAGATATTTGGACCAGCGAGATATTCGGCCTAGTCAGTTGTGACTGGATAGCTCGGGGCCGAGATATCTTCATCCGTGGCCTGCTGCGGAATAGGCCCGAGTAGTTATCCTCGGGTGTCAAATGCATTAATAGGTCTTCGGCTTTATGGGAGTTCGGGTCACGACCCACCTACAAGAATGAGCTCGGTCGTGTTGACAATCATCGGCCTTATATCTTCGGCCATTACACAAACCATCCATTTTATACCCTTACCAATAATGCAAGCCAACCAATAATTGATAAACCCATGATATTTAGTGATAACCTATCTACAATATACATTACTTCTAATCCTAATTTTCACAAAAGAACTTGAGCATGTAAGTATTGAGTATCATTTTATTCAATAAAAGGTTCATGCTAGCCTCACCCAGGGTCGTGTATAGGAATTTTGAGGTTTTAGACGAGTTTTTCAAAGAGATTATATAGATTATCAATTCTCATATTAATCTCCTAATATTTTGAGTTGTGGAATCATTTATCAAAATTCTATAATTAGAAAATTTTAACATTTCACTCCCAATATAATGTTAACATGAGGATAAAAGGAGAGAAAAAAAATGAGAGAGCTCAAAAAAATATGAAGTGGAAATATTATAATTTTATAATACATATACTAAAATAACATTTAAGTTTTGGAAATATAAAAAAGTAATTAAATATTAACTAATTACTTCCAACGACATTTTATCTTTTTACATAATTACATTCTCATTTTCCAATTGTTAATTATGCAAATTAACAATTAATAATGGTACTATAACAAAAAAGTAATAAACACAATAAAGCATAAAGGCATAAATTAAAGGCAGAATCTTGAATGTTGAAACGTAACTAATGTAACGCTTTGTGGATTGCACTACCTATGATTATTTTTTATCTCAATAATACATCTGAACCTTATTGCTCAACCACTTGTCAAGCCAATTGTCATCGGGGTGTGTGTATTTTTTGATAAATAGAAATTCTCATTAAAGGATCTAGCTAAGTATCAAAATGGAAAACTCTCCTCATCTTCTAGCAAGGATTGAAGAGACCTTATCCTATCATATGCTGAAAACTAGACAGAAAGCAATACAACTAATTCTCTTGTTCAAGATACAAAAGAAAACTGCTAGGTCCTTACACCTATATGTCCCGCACAATTTAAAACTGCCACATATTCTCCTGCCCCTTATACATGAAAAAAAAAAAAACCCACCATTTTAGCAAGAACACTCCCATAATCACAGCCTCAACCATACGTAATACAACCAGACAAAACAAAACAATAACAATATAACCAGAGAAATAGAAATATAGACATGATCATTCCATAACCCGTTATGCACTTCACTTGCATCTCATCCTGAAGATTTAATCATCAGCCATAACACCTCATGGAGATGTCTTGCTTTGACTCTCCTATATGCATTTAAACCATGTGACAAAAGCAAAAATCCTCCAAAGCAGCAACATCAAAGGCCATCTCAAAACAAATTTCACCAAAAATCCCAGTGCGTTAAAATACCATCGAATCATCAATAAGTAACTACAGGAGAAAGCCATAATACATATAGCAGGAAATCTCAAAACATAGGATCAGGGACTCAAAAACAGAAACTAGTAACTATTTTACATCCATACACTCCATATTCCTTCCATGTCCAAAATCATTGGTTTCCCTATTTGTATGCACAAAGGTCACACCCTTTAATACCAACATACAATTTTTCAATTTATTGCAGTAGAATCTAAGTTTCCATGGACATTCCTCACTTTTATTCACCCAAGACAGGGCATTTTTAGAGTCAGATTCTAGGATGATTTCCATCCTCTTAACCCATTCCCGCTGGACAGACATTTCAAGGGCAAAGATAATAGCTAGAAATTCTGATTCATTAGAATCCCTAACACCCACTGACGCAGCAAACATAGCCTTTATATTGCCTATTTCATATCTAAGGACATCCCTTATGCCAGCAGAGCCAGGCTTACTCCTAGCTGACCCATCAACATTCCATTTAATTTTATTACATGGTGGAGGGCTCCAAACCATAGGCTGCCTTCGGACAGTTACCCCCTCCAAATTAAATCTAACACAGTCCAGTTTTGAAGCTATTTCACCCAGGCTAAAAGGAACATTCCGGTTCCATCCTTTGAGCCTAAAACCAAGTCTTAATTTGGCAAGGTAACAAAAATGATCCCAATCTGTTTTTACCTTATCAAAAACAACCCTATTTCTCTGATTCTATACAGACCATGTAACCACAAAAAACAGTGATTTCCAAAGTTGATTTTCAAAATCTCCCTTTACTAACCCTACCCAAGTGTCAAACCATTGTTTAGGCTTTTGGGAGATTGGGCATTGGATACCCCACCACCTAAGGCAATCTGTCCAAACTCTCCATACATAAAAACAATGAAGAAAGAGGTGAGGGATTGTCTCTTCCTCACTACCATAGAAAGACACTCCTTCTTGGGACATCACATGGTAACCCGTTGTGGAAAATAAAACTTTAAATTGCTGGTTACTTTCGGAAAATAATACCTTTAAAGTGATTATCTTATCTCAAAAATAGTGATAAATTTTTTTTCCTTTTCCTTTCCATACAAACAACATAGTCAAACATTTATATATCTGTGTGTGTGTGCGCGCGCGCATCAGAGGTTTTATACATACTATGTCAATACCCATTTTTACACAGGGCCTTTATCAAGACAGGCCATTCTCAAAGCAACAAAGTAAAGAAAATAAAAACGTAACTAACACGTAGTGAATCGTCCGGAACCACATCTCAAAAATCATGGCTCTTAGTAGCCAGAAACAGGCTGACGAAAACACTACCCAAAAATGAACTCATCCGACAGTTGGTCAGAGCTGATGGTAACCATTGGGGGGACCGTGGTGATCATCCCCATCCTCGGCAGGAGTGTCTCGTGAAGACACTACTGCCCCCGCTCCCTCATCGGGAGAATCCTCATCATCATCAAGCGGATGATACTCAAGCTCCTCCTCTATGATCTCCTCCGGGTCCTCCTCGACCTCGGGAATCAAAATAATCGACGCAGGAGGTGATGCGGGTGTTGCTGCATGCAAAGGCTGCACTATCGGAGGATGAATCTCCAAATCTCCATGGTCCACTAGATGATGTAGTAAAATCCACAACGGAGGTAATGATACCTCGATAGTCTCCATCATATGGATCTCTCGTTGAGGTCTCATCGCTAGCGTGCCTTCGATTGTACGTATGGGGCCAGTATAGGTGGTGCTATGTGCCCCTGGGTTTATCACCCATGCACCACCATTCGCCGCATGCTCAAATGTCAGGGAACGTATCCCCGTATGAGCCAATGGTACCCCTAGCTCCATCGATCTAAATATATGCCACAGAGAAGAGAAACCAACAAGGAAACGTGTAAGGGTGAGATACCAATATATGGATTTAAACATGATAACTATATGCGCGGCACACAAAACAGCATATAGGCATATATAGTTATAACAATATAAAATGCTCAGAAATAAACAAGCAGTTTAACAATGGGTTTCATACCCGACAGTCATCGTCATTAAAAATGCATGACACTTCAACGTTCAATATCTACTTTTTGCTTAATATCTGGAGATTCCAAACTTCTTTTCGTTTGAGCAGATCAGACTCTTACATGGCACATTGTCAATGAAAGAAACAATGGTCAACACAAACATGGCACATTGTCCTACTCCAGGCACAATGGTCAACTCGATAAATGGAACATTTGTCCATAAAGATATATTGTCCATTAAGGTATAATGATCAAATTTACATGTCACATTGGCCAATAAAGGCACAATGGTCAACACAGGCACGTCTGCCAAATAATGCATGAAAAACATTTTATTCTCTTCACTTTTCTTTTGTTCATTCTTTCCTTGTCGAAGCTCAAAGCTCACGACCATCTCAACTTTTAAACCTTAAGTTTAATGTTCATCCTCAACAATAGGACACAAGGTCCGAATGTGCGAATTACGAAGCACTAGACCGATGCATCAGTCTTAGGTTTGTAGATTATAAGGCATAAAACTTACACAACTTTTCTACGTGTTTTCTTACAGAACACTAGTAACACGACGTCTTGGTTACTAGGTTCACGTTTCAATGCTTACATCGTTTTCGTTCTGTAAAACACAAATCCAAAATAAAGTCTCTGCAGCTTATCCAAGTTGTCGGAAATAACACCGTTGAATAAAACTCATTTACAGTAAATATTTTCCGTTTGAAATTCATTTATAAAACCGTCAAATCACCAAGAAATTCATTTTCCTCTGAAAATCTTTTTTCCGAAACTTCAGTTCTTGAAAAAGAAGTCATTTGAGACTAAATCTATGTTCAAATAAATACTGTTGTTTTTAAAAAATCTTTCCATAAATATTTTCAGAATTAACCGTCGTTTACTATAAAAAAACGTTTTAAGTCGAAATTTGACTTTTCCTCTTAGAATAATTTTCTCATTATAATAATTAAGTTATTTTTGAAAAATAACTTTTTCTAATAACTTTTTTTTATTTTAGAATTTCTTACATAAAAATTAGCATCGCTAAAATTTTTCACGGTTACGCCCTCACTGTGACTCATAGATCACTCTTACACCGATAAATCATTAACTAACCTTGTTTTCAACTATTTCTCAATTTTCCACCAAATTAATTTTAAATATTCCTCATAAATCTTTTTGAAGCTTTTTTCTCAATAATTAATTGAGCACTGACCACTGTCAAGCTTTTTAGTCAACAATCAATAACAATAAAATTTTTACTGCACAATCATAGCAAATAATACAGTTATAGCATGCCTCAAAGCTATAAAACGTATCACACAAATAAATTATTAAAAGCAGATAATTAAAACAGATCATTAAAACAAATAAAACAACTACATAAAATAAACTTAAAAAACCACAACAACTAAATAAAATTATACAGACCACTCACAGATAGCATATAGCTATCGGGAAAATCCATCAGATAAACTCTCCTTACTTCTTTGGAGTTTTCTTAGATTTTTCTTTTTCTAGAACGAAGTTTGCGTCTACTTCAGATTCCACAACACAATACAAACCACTTATCCTTCAACAATCACAACAAAATAATCAACATCAAACAACTAAAAATTCACCTAATCTTTATAGCTAGGTTTCGGTCATGACTAGCAAAATTGGCTAGAAATTTCTAAAATTCACATGCTCTTGGATTAGTGATCCTTAAGCATTAGAGATTACATAATCAATGATCATGACTTAAACTTGAAACAAAATCCTCTAACACCGAAGGTTAGGTTTTTCGGCCTTGAGTCATAAAATAGGCTAGAGATTTTCTAGATTTTCAAAATTTTCAAACTTCTAGATTCAATAACAACAGGTATTGAATAGATGGAATCAAGTGTTACATGATAGAAATTGAAGCAAAATCTCCTCCACCCTCACAATTAGGGTTTCAGCCTCATGAAGAAAATTGTGAAGGAAAATTTATTTTACGCATACTCTTGAATGATGATCATATGGATCATGATTAGTTCATAGCAATTGGAATTATATTAAAAGGATTTTTTTATGATTTTCTAGAAACTTTTGGAGTTCTAGATCTAAGAATTTAAAACATGCTGATCATGGCTTGAATCAAGTAAATGAATGAACAACATAGGGTTTATTGAGCAATGGTTGTAAGGTATACCTCTTGAATGTTGAAAAATAGCAAGGAATCAAGCAATTGCTTCACAATTTTACTTATGGGTTTTCTTGAGAAAGTTAAGAAAATGGAGAAGATGAAGTAAGAAAACACAAAAATGGCTAAGTGTGGGGTGTTATTAAGGGGTAGTGGCCGTGGGTTTTCAAGGGCAATTAGGGCTAGAATTAATTCACTTAAGGACAAATTAGTAATTTCACTTAGGGGCTAATTTGTTATTTAATTAAGATTTAAGAACAATTGAGTAATTTTAAGCCTAATGTAATCATCACATGGTGAGTCACACCATGATTCACCATGGTGACTCCCCACTTTGAGTCATCATGAATGACAAAGTCTTTATCTGTTAGCGGGTCCCGAAAATCCTGTATTCAGCTCCGTCGTTCACCCGATTAACTATTTCGCCCGTATAATATAAAGATGACACAGGGAAACACAAGAATGGGGGTTGAATTGTGTTTCTTAACAGATTTTCGAAAATGTCTTTTCTCAAACATTTTAAAATCAAAACAATAAAAACAACACACAAACAGGAAAACGTTTTTGAAAAGTTAATAAACTCAGATTCAGAATCCCACAGTTAGTATAAACAAAAACTGTAAAAGATAAGGGTTTAGAAGATTCACGCAAGTGTTTTATCCTGGTTCACTCTCTTCCAACCAAGAGTTACGTCAAGTCCCTTCAACCTGAAGGTTTTTCTCCACTATAATCCAATAGCTTTACAAGTATTCAACACCTCTTCAGGCGACAAGTATTCTTTATCGACCAAGCTTCTTCAGGCTCTAACTCTAACAAAGAGATTTAAATCTTTGATCTAAGAACTCACTATGTGTGAGGATTTGAAAGTTTTAAGATCAACAAGATTTACACATAAACTTGTGTTACAATTTCAACAGAGTTTATGCTCTATGATATCAGAGCTTGTGTTACTTCGTATATCTATATATTGAATCTATATGTGTATTCTCCTTGAAGTTCTTCAAGTATATATATATATATAGCTGAAGTGCTTCTCTGTCTTGATCTTCTTCAACGGTCTTCAAGTTGTATCCATTTAGACTTAGAATTAAATGCTTGGACTCGTTGAAACTGATAACTTGATATGCTTCCATGAGAAGTGCTTTTGTTTAATAGAGGAATGCTCAAAGTAGAATTGTCACTTCTCTAATGTACCAAAGGTTGCTTTCTGACTTACCATCTTTGTACTTGACTTGATCTTTACAACAATGTCTTTTGACAGAGTACAAGGTTTATGGTTTCGATGGTATGAAGTTCTTTTATCCAAGAGATAAAGATTTTATACAAAAGAAGCATCAAGGTAAAATACATATATTCTTTGAATTAAATAAGCAATCATTTGAAATAAATACGTTTAAGCTTAGACCGGTTCACGTCTTAAAACTAGTGGACACGCAGGTCTTTGGACGTGCAAGATTTACTTATCAGGGAGACGGGCTCATCTGTTGATAATGCATCTACATACTTTACGCCTAGTCCAGAGGGGTGGACGTGCTATACTTAAGAGCTCGTCTGCTGACGTGGCGTATAGTGAAGCAACTCCTTCTATCAAGTCTTTGGACTTGTTATATTTCAATGTCTCGTCTACTTAATTTTGCTTTAGACTTAGTGACGCTTCTACCTTGGTTAATTCTAAAGCCACGTCTATTCTTATTTTAACTATCTCGTCTACCATAAAGCTAAAGACTTGGAATTTTACCAAGAGTTGTAGACTGATCCAGAGGTTTGAACTAGAATCTGTAGATTCTGTACTTTAAATTTTAGTTCCTCTGACTCACATAAAATCAAGTAATCCCTGCATACATATAACAAAAAAGTTAGATCTTTGACAAATACTTTGCCATACAAATTTAACCTTTTTGTTAACATCAAAACTTAAGAGATTATTTTAATCCAAAACCACTTTGATACTAACAATATCCCCCTTTTTGATGATGACAAAAACCAATTAAATTTGAGTGAGCAAAGTCTAAGAGAGCTACAGAGCTCCCCCTAAGACAAAGCATTCAAACTTTAAAGAGTAAAACACACAAAAAAAAAACAGCACACATCAGTTTTAACTTAGTCAAAATCAAAAACATAGTGACAGAGATAAACACAGTATCAGAGCTTATAAGTCCAAACACAGATAGCAATATCAGATCATATTAAGCACAAGTATGCAGCAAAATAGTATGCATGTGAAAACATATATGTATAACCAAAAACTTACTTTATATATAAAATTTAATTTCTATATTCTTTCTCCCCCTTTTTTGTCATTAGACAAAAAGGAAACAGGAGTGCACCATCATTGTCAGCCTAAAGGAATAAAAGAAGGCTAAGAAGAGGGTGGAGGTGGTGGAGGAGGGTTCTAGTTTGGTGGAGGTGGATGAGGTTGAGTTGGCAGATTGTGATTCTATTGAAACCTTTGCAGAATGCTCATCATCTGGTTGATCATGACATTCGTTGGAGCCAGGGCTTCTGTAACTTGCTCTCTCACTTGTTCCTTGACCCCAACCTTTACTCTATCCTCTATAATTTTTCCAATTGTCTCTTCAAGGTTTGGAGGCAGTGAGGGCCTTGAACTTTCAACACTGTCTTGATCATGTGCTTGACTTGGAGCAGTGTCTAGAGCTCTGGAAGTTTGAGGGTGCTCATTAGGATGAATGATAGTCGGAGCCATTGGCTGAGATGAGTGTTTCTCAGAAGTGCTTAGTCTAGGAACAGACTCAGCAACTTCCTCAATCTCAGCAACTGGTTGAACAGAGTCAACATCCATACCAGGGTCTTCAATTACTATTTCCTCATCAGTGTGCCCTCAAGGTGGAGATAGTGGTGGTGATGAATCAAAGGTGAGTACAGAAGGAGGTGGCTCTTTAGCCCAGTGGACAGGGTCTTCTTCATAGACAGGACTGATGACAGGAATCCCAAGAGTGTCCTTGTAAATGAAGAATCTGGCATTTGAGAGTCCACATTTTCCTCTAACCTTAGGAATACTTCTCTTCTCTTGTTCACTTAATCCAGAAGATAAAGCTTCCTTAGCGCAAGCCACCATATGGTTTGACCAGATAGCAACTGCAGAATCTTGATCTATGTCTTCAACTGGTTGTGACAACCAGAAATTAATCATATTTGATCATAAGGTTCAACAATATCGGGATTGATAAAGCAGGAATTGTCTTCTGGTTTCTTTGCAGTGCTCCTCTGCTTCTTCAGATCCTTGTCCTTGTTTAGGTCAATCATAGGTAGCTTTGGACATGGCATATAAGGCCTGATCCCAATCTTTTTATCTTTTAGGGTATGGAACAGCCCAATAGGAGGTACAAAATTTGCAACTCTAACAACCCTGAACAGTTCAAACTCTGATTTCAGCATAGCATACATGATATGATCAATTATATCAACAGCTTTTCCATATTCTCTTGGATGTCTGAATGTCTTCCATTTGGTTTTGTTGTCCATGATAAAAGGAACATGTCTGAAGGATCTTGACCTTTTGTGGATGACATTGGTCAGATCTTTCTTTGATGGATCCTTAGACCAATCAGAGATGATATGTCTCTCTAGACCTTCTGTGAAAGTTTTGAAAGGTGGGTATCTGACTAGGTTGGGATAAATTTTTCTAGGTGGGAATTTTTCTAGTGGAAGGTGAGTAAGGGCAAGTCCAATGTGGTTGTGCAAAGTGGATGGAAGAGGATTGTTGTGGCTTGGCACATATGGAATAGGTATGTATTATGGGTAATGTATGGACTCAGGTCCATACTCATATTCTAGTAAAGGATAAAAAGGTCTGGTTGAAATAGGTTCAGTTTCATATTGATGGTAGAGGATTTTCCAGTCTCTTTTTACTTTGGCCTAGCTTTCAGCTTTGCCATCATAGAGAACCGAAGGGTAAGTGTAGGGAAATTTGGTTCTAGGTATTTTGGGAAAGGGGAATCCAGGGTTAATTCCTACATCAACTGGTTGATTGAACCATGGATCATCTACAGGTATTATGTGTTGAAAGTGTGGTCTATTTGGTGAGGTTTGTATAGGAGAGTTGGCAGGTGAGGCTGTTTGTGGTGAAAAGGTTTGTGGTGAAGGTAGAGTGGGTATGTACACATCAGTGTCAATAGCAACAATAGTAGCAGTATCATCCCTACTTTCTAAGCTTTCAACTAAAGCATCTACTGCTAATTGAACAGGATCGTTAGCAGAGACATTTACCTCAGAAGTCACAAATGACTTAGCTTTTCTTGAGGGTTGCCTTCTCTTTGTTGGAATAGTAGTAGCAGCAACTGACTTTTGTCTCTTCAACGCCTCACTGATAGGGACACTGTCCACATCATCCTCATCTTCATTGAAAGACAGGATTACATTCCTTGTTCTTTTCTGAGTCGGAGCATGTTGAGGGGCAACACCAGCAGGTTCCCTTATCATAATGCCAGCAGCAGGCTTCTTTGCATATGGTTTCCTAACATCGGTTGTTTTTCTTCTCACTGTTCTTTTCAACCCTGGAACTTCAGCATTGTTCTACTCAACCTATTCCTCCTTAATCTTCATCAACTCTTCTGTTTTAGACAAGGCAGCATCAACATATGTACTGAGTTCATGTTGGCTATGTTCATCTTTCCAAAATCAGCAGCTGACATTCCCTTCTCAGGTAGAATTCTTGCTTGCTCTTCAGGGGACTTAGCAGCAAGAATGTCATAGATTCCCTGAGACTTGAAGATATTAGACAGAAGATGACAATATGGAATTGCAGAGAGCTTCTTCTTATGAACAGCAGCATCCCTGAATCTTCCATACATAATTCTGGGCATGTGGATATTTGTCTCAGTGATGAGATGACAGAGACAAAACTTGTGTAAGCCATACAAGTTGTCCTTCGACCCAGTTTTGTGAAACACCGCCTTGTTCAGTAGCTGATGAAGAATGCGAACATGATCCTTCATCTCTATTAACTTCCATGAATGATTTCTTACTTTATCTTCACTCATCAGGAAGGCAGCTATCACTTCAGAACCACCAAGGTCCGTCTCCCATGAATCAGTGAAAATCACTCCTTCTTGAGGGCAGTTGATAGCATCAGAGATGGTCTTTTCAGAGACCACTATCCTTTTTCCGAGTACTTCAGCAAAAGTCTCAGACATTGAAACTTGAAGGTTTCCCCGGAACTCCCTAATCAGGTTAGGGTAGATAGAGACTTTCTCCACGAAAATTCCTCCCCAGCAAGCAGGATTAACATTGTTGCTTACATCCAAGTTGTATTCTTGCAGAATCCCAAATTTGAAATGATGTTCAGAAGCAAGGTTCAACTTGTCCACATTGAAACCAACGGAAGAGGAAGCCATTGTTTAAGTTTTGAGAGCTAGGGTTTGGAAGCAAGAAAATAGAGTATACTCGAGGGTTCAAAAGAGAAGATTGTGAAAGGTATTTCAGAGGGAAAGAGTATTACTTAAAAAGGTTTCGAATTTGAAGAGTTTTTCCAAAGAATTTAATTAAAAAAAAATGAAAACATGTGAGAAAAGAAACAATGAGTACTGATGCGGCGCAGGTTTTGGAAACCATAAAAAGCTAAAAATGGGATTGATGGAAATAACTGACTTAGCATAAGGATATTATTAAATATGTCTTGGACATAAATCAATGCAAATATAACAATAGATAGCATAGACGAGTCTGATAAAACCATGCAAACAATCAATGGACGCAATGTCCACTGGACGCACATGCAACATGTATTGGACGCACTTATACAATAGACGTGCATGGAATATGCATTGGACGCACAATCAATTTACACAAATCATATTAAGATGTTTTCTAATAAATATGAATCTATCCTCTGCAAGAGGTTTAGTAAAGATATTTGCCCATTGATGGTTAGTATCTACAAACTGTATATCAAAAACACCTTTTTGCACATAATCCCTTATAAAATGATGTTTAATTTCTATATGTTTAGCTCTTGAATGCAATATTTGATTCTTAGATAGATTTATTGCAGCCGTATTATCACACATAAGTGAAATACTACTTACAAACAAATTGTAGTCCTCCAATTGATGTTTGATCCATAAAAGTTGTGAGCAGCAACTAGCAGCCGAAATATACTCAGCTTCAGCAGTTGATAAGACAATAGTGCATTGTATTTTGCTTGACCATGAGACTAGATTAGCTCCAATTAAGTGACATCATCCACTGATACTTTTTCTTTCTATTTTATCTCCAGTATAGTCAACATCACAAAAACCAACTAATCTGTAATCATCATTTTCTTAAAGCACAAACCCAGATTAGTAGTACCTTTTAAATATCTAAATATTTTCTTAACTGCTGATAAATGAGATTCTCTTGGATCAGATTGAAATCGAGCACATAAGCAAACACTGAACATAATATAGGTCCAGATGCAGTAAGATATAGCAGAGATTCTATCATACATCTATATACCTTTTGGTCTACCTTTTTATCTTTATCATCTTTGTTCATTATGGACGTGGGATGCATAGTGGTGTTCATAGGCTTGCAATCATCCATCTTGAACTTCTTTAACAATTCCTTTGTATACTTATTTTGATGGATGTACACCTCGTCCACTGTTTGCTTAACTTGAAGTCTAAGAAAGAACTTGAGTTCTCCCAACATGCTCATTTCAAACTCTTTCTACATAAGCTTAGAGAATTCTTTATAGAGAGATTCATTAGTAGCACAAAGAATTATGTCATCAACATATATTTGAACAACAATAAAACTGGATTTATTGGATTTTCTAAATAAGGTTGTATCAACCTTTCCTCTACTGAAACCATTTTTCATTAAGAATGAACTTAACCTTTCGTACCAAGCTCTAGGAGCTTGTTTGAGGCCGTATAAAGCTTTCTTTAGCTTATATACATGTTCAGGTTGGGTTTCACTTTCAAAACCCGGAGGTTGCATAACATATACTTCCTCACTAATAACACCATTTAGAAAGACACTTTTTACATCCATTTGATATAACATTATATTATGATGTGCAGCAAATGATAATAAGATGCGAATAGCTTCTAATCTAGCAACTGGTGCAAAAGTTTCAGTGTAGTATATACCTTCTTCTTGAGAATAACCTTGTGCTACAAGTCTAGCTTTATTTCTTACTACCTTACCATTTTCATCAAGTTTGTTTCTGTACACCCATTTGGTTCCAATAACTGATTTATCTTTTGGTAAAGGCACAAGAGTCCACACTTCACTTCTCTCAAATTGGTTCAGTTCTCCCTACTTTGCAAGAATCCAGCCCTCGTCCAGTAGAGCATCGTCTACTGTCTTTGGTTCTAGCTCAGAGACTAAGCCAGAATCATCTTGTTCTTTGAATGTAGATCTGGTTCTTAGCTTATCATTAGGATTTCCAATGATTTGATCTTGTGGATGATATTTCCTGAAGTACCAAGATCTCTGAACAATTTCTTGTTGAGAGGTTGAAGCTTTTGACTCATGTTGTCGAAGGTTGTCCACCTGATCATCAGGTTTGACATTTGCTTGAATTTCAGATTCCTTGAAATTCAAATCTGCAATAGCTTCATCAAGCTCTTATCAGGCTGCTTGTCATCAAATTTGATATGTATACATTCTTCTACTACTAAAGTTATAGAATTATAAACTCTAAACCCTTTAGATGATTCAGAATATCCTAACAGAATTCCATTGTCTACTTTAGCATTAAACTTACCAAGTTGATCTTTAGTATTCAATATATAGTATTTACAACCAAAATGATGAAAGTAAGATATGTTGAGTATTCGTCCTTTCCACAATTCAGAAGGAGTCTTATTCAAAATTGGTCTAATGTATATTCTGTTCTGAAAGTAGCAGGCGGTATTAACAGCTTCAGCCCAAAAGTGTCTAGGGACAAAGTTATCATTGAGCATTGTTCTAGCCATCTCTTGAAGAGATCTGTTCTTTTTCTCTACCACACCATTTTGCTGTGGTGTTCTAGGTATTGAGAAGTTGTGAAGTATACCACTTTCTTCACAGAACTTATGAAATAACTCATTTTCAAACTCTCCCCCATGGTCACTTCTGATTGAAGTGATACACATGCCTTTTTCACTCTGTACACGTTTGCAGAAAACAGAGAAGACCTTGAAAGACTCATCCTTGTGAGCTAGAAACATAACCCATATCCATCAAGTGTAGTCGTCTACTATGACTAGACCATATTTCTTTCCACTAATAGAGGCAGTCTTAGTTGGTCCAAACAGATCAAGGTGGAGCAACTCTAGTGGTCTATTGGTACTAACAACATTCTTGGATTCAAAGGAACCTTTGACTTGTCTTCCTTTTTGACATGCATCACAAAGAGCATCAAACTTGAACTTAAGGTTGGGTAATCCTCTCACGAGGTTATGCTTATTTAGCTTTGAAATTAACTTCAAGCTTGCATGACCTAGCCTTTTGTGCCAAATCCATCGCTCATCTTTAATGACACTAGACATGAGACACTTTGATTTGTAAGATCCTCCAAGTCAATCTTATACAGATTGTTTTGCCTCTTGCCAGTGAATAAGAGTGATCCATCAGGTTTCTTGACATTACACATGTTCTTATCAAAAGAAATAGCAAACTCACTGTCACATAATTGACTTATGCTTAGCAGATTGTGTTTTAAACCATTAACTAAAAGAACAGTATCAATTGAGGGAAGAGGATGTTTACCAATTTTACCTGCTCTAATGATCTTCCCTTTCCGATTACCTCCAAAGGTAACTCAGCCACCATCCCTATGTTTAAGATCTTGGAACATACACATTTTTCCCGTCATGTGACGTGAGCAACCACTATCCAAGTACCAGGATGTGTGTTTCTTTCCTGTTGTTTAAGCAAGTCTGCAACAGGTACAATCTTATCTTTAGGTACCCAAATTGACTTGGGTTATTTCTTATTAGTAGCCACTAGATGAGCATGTTTAATATGCTTATAATAAATGCATCTAGATGTTATGTGACCACTTTTTCCGCACACTTTACAGTAAGTGTTGGACGAGCTTAGTTTAGTTTTGACATGCTGTGTTTGAGCTTCTGAAGTTCTATCATGCACATGTGGTTTTGACTTTTTATAAGATGCTTCATGCTTTTCTTTGTCATAACCAAGGCCAGACTTATTATATGGTGACCTAGAGTACCTTAAAATTAAACTAAGCTTATCTGAGCCACCTACAAATTTAGACAGAGTGTCTGTCAGATATGTTACATCTTGTTTCAGTTTTTCAACTTCACAGAAGACAGTTGGCTCACACTTGAATTTGCCAGTTAGACTGACATTCTCTGATTTCAGTTTGTCATTTTCATTTACAAGACTTATTTTCTCCATGCAAACCCTATCAAATTATCTAGATAGTTTTGAAAATTTCTTTTTAAGACTTCTATATTCATGAGATAGAATTGATGGGTTATGGAATAATTCATCAAAAGCGTCTTAAAGAATGGAAGGGTTAGAATCCATTACCTCAGCATCATTGTATTCACTTTCTGATGATCTACCAGCCATGAGACAGATATTTGCCTCTTCCTCTGCTTCAGTCTCTTCATCAGATGAAGACAGATCCAGATCCTCTCAAGTAGCCATCAAACCCTTCTTCTTTTTGAAGAATTTCTTTTTTTCCTTCAGTTCTGGGCAGTCAGCTTTGAAATGACCAGGCTTTTTGCACTCGAAGCACAGAGGTGGACCATTTTCCTTAGAGTCTGGTTTTTCTTTGATGAACATTTTGTTGAACTGCTTCCTTCTGAAACCACTTTTCTTTCTCCATATATGTTGAATCTTTCTGGAGATGAAAGACAGTTCATCCTCATCAGATCCTCCATCATTGTCAAAAGGGTCTGCTTCATCAAAGGATTCCTCAGCTTTAAGAACTTTGGAATAGCTAGCCTTCTTTGCCTTTAAGGCATTAGATTTTCCTTTTCTGGAACTTTCATCTTCATTGAGATCAAGCTCATGAACTTTTAAAGATCCAAGAAGTTCCTCCAAAGCGAGAGTATATAGGTTATTTGCTTCCTGAATAGCAGTTACCTTAGGTCTCCACAGTTTATATAAGCTCCTCAAATTTTTTCTGATGTGATCTCTATTTTCATAGGTTTTTCCAAGAGATCTAAGATTGTTGGTGATAGTTTGGAATCTTCCAAACATTTGATCTATAGTTTCATGCTTAGCCATTTTAAATAACTCATACTGATGAACCAACATGCTTATTTTTGACTCCTTAACTTGGGGTGACCCTTCATGAGCTAGGGCAAGTGTATCCCATATTTCCTTAGCAGTGTTATAGCTGTGGACTTTATCATGCTCAGATCTAGTGATAGCACACATTAAATAGTTCTTAGCTTTCAGATTGAGTTGATGTTGATTTTTCTGCTCTTGAGTCCATTGAGCTCTAGGAATAGCAGCTCCAGCATCACCTCTTGCCTCAGAGTAGCCAGTTTCTATCAGCTCCCAGATGTCCATGTTTTGTGCATCAAGAAAAGCCATCATTCTCTTTTTCCAGTAGTCATAATCACTACCATCAAAGAAAGGAGGTATGTTGATTGCTTGCCCTTCTGTATCCATGCTAGTTGGATCGTACTCCCTCAGCACTTGCTAGATGCTCCACCCTTTCGAGGCTGAGCTCTGATATCAACTAAAGTTGACACAGGGAAACACAAGAAGGGAGGTTGAATTGTGTTTTTTAACAAATTTTTGAAAAAAGTATTTTCTCAAACCTTTTACAAGCAAAACAATAGAAACAACACACAAATAGGAAAACATTGTTAATGAGTTAATAAACTCAGATTCAAAACCCAACAGTTAGTATAAACAAAAACTGTAAAAGATAAGGGTTTAGAAGATTCACGCAAGTGTTTTATCCTGGTTCACTCTCTTCCAACCAAGAGTTACGTCCAGTCCCTTCTACCTAAGGTTTTTCTCCACTATAATCCAATAGCTTTACAAGTATTCAACACCTCTTCAGGCTACAAGTATTCTTTATCTATGAAGCCTCTTCAGGCTCTAACTCTAACAAAGAGATTTAAAGCTTTGAACTAAGAACTCACTATGTGTGAGGATTTGAAAGTTTAAGATCAACAAGATTTACACGTAAACATGTGTTACAATTTCAACAGAGTTTATGCAATATGATATCAGAGCTTGTGTTACTTCGTATATCTATATATTGAATCTATATGTGTATTCTCCTTGAAGTTCTTCAAGTATATATATATATATATATATATATATATATATATATATATATATATATATATATATATATATATATATATAGTTGAAGTGCTTCTCTATCTTGATCTTCTTCAACGGTCTTCAAATTGAATCCATTTAAACTTAGCATTAAATGCTTGGATCCGTTGAGACTGATAACTTGATATGCTTCACTGAGAAGTGCTTTTGTTTAACAGAGGAATGTTCAAAGTAGAACTATCACTTCTCTATTGTACCAAAGGTTACTTTCTGACTTACCATCTACTTGACTTGATCTTTACAACAATGTATTTTGACAGAGTAAAAAGGTTTATGGTTTCGATGGTACGAAGTTCTTTTATCCAAGAGATAAAAATTTTATACAAAAAATGTATCAAGGTAAAAGACATATATTCTTTGAATTAAATATGCAATCATTTGAAATAAATATGTTTAAGCTTAGACTGGTTCATGTCTTAAAACTAGTGGACGCACAGGTCTTTGGACGTGCAAGATTTACTTATCAGGGAGACGGGCTCGTCTACCGATAATGCGTCTACATACTTTCCGCCTATTCCAGAGAGATGGACGTGCTATACTTAAGAGCTTGTCTGCTGACGTGGCGTATAGTGAAGCAACTCTGCCTATCAAGTCTTTGGACTTGTTATATTTCAATGTCTCGTCTACTTAATTTTTCTTTAGACTTAGTAACGCTTCTACCTTAGTTAATTCTAAGTCCTTGTCTATTCTTATTTTAACGATCTCGTCTACCATAAAACTAAAGACTCAGAATTTTACCAAGAGTTGTAGACTTATCTAGAGGTTTGAACTAGAATCTGTAGATTCCAGACTTTAAATTTTAGTTCCTCTGACTCGCATAAAATCAAGTGATCCCTGCATACTTATAACAAACAAATTAGATCTTTGACAAATACTTTGTCATACAAATTTAACCTTTTTGTTAACATCAAAACTTAAGAGATTATTTTAATCCAAAACCACTTTGGTTCTAACATAATATATATTATTTCACTTTTAAGTGAAAAATTTCAAAATAACTAAAGTCATTGTAAAATCGATATAAAACCTAACCATTTCGTTCACGAGCCAAAATTAGGTTTTCTGAGCAGTAAAATTTTACTGTCAGTGAAAACACGGACTGGGTTTCGTCTGAATTTTCAACCCAAAATTTAACCGTAACTCTCTGCGATAAATTAGAGTACAAATATGACTTTGGTTTATCAAAAACCATTTTCCAATTCTCGGAAAAAAATAAAAACATATTTATATATATTAACGATATTAATAGCAGTGAAAATTGGGGTGTTACAGACTCGGTAGCTGGGATCATGTTAAATTTTCTTAGCCTATCTTTTGTATTTAATCTATTATGTAAAACACACCACACAAAAAGCTCGGCTCTTGGTGGGACCAATCCTAGCCATATAAAGCTTCCATTGTTGGAATAAGGGCACATATTCCAGCAAGCTTTGGAAAAGTACTTGATAGTATAAATCCCTCTCTTTTCATGCTTCCACCATGGGTTATCACTAGTGGCAAGAGATAATTATGCTTCTTTTAGAAATATCAATAATTCCTCCAATTGATGGGTTTCCCATTCAAACAAAGATCTTCTCCATATTAGGTTCTATATCAAGCTAATACCATCCCAAAATCCCATATTGTAAATCCTCTCCTCTTTTTGAAGAGAAATTAAAAACGGTCTAGGAAATTTTTCTTCCAAAGTATGTTCACCCACCCACCTATCCCACCAGAATTTTGTGTTCCTCCCATCCCCTGTTCTCATCCACCACCCCTCTTGGATGACTTTTGTAAAATTATTCCCCCACCTTTCTATTGACATGATTGAGCTCTTGTTGCTCATGTGTGAAAATTTTCTCCCCGATCCAGTCGAGTGAGGATTCAGTCGAGAGGGGAAATCACGTGAGTGTGGATTTTGAAGCGATCAAGCGATTTGTGAGTACCGAGGACAAAATCCAACCCCCGGCATGAGTTCCCATACTAACTAAAGAAAGCGTCTGGTTGAGAAGGTGAGGTGGGAAGTTTATCTAAGTTTGCATGAAAGCGGTAAAGGAAAGGCGATAAAGGAAATGATAAAGGAAAGCTATAAAGGAAAAGCGCTAAAAGAAAGCGATAAAGGAAAGAAAAGGAAAGGAAAGAACAATATGAATAAGTTGTTTGATTGATGGGTGTTCTCCTTTTACAATCTATGCAACTGGTATTTATAGGCAAAAAACTCAGCTATTCTAAAGCTAACCCCGTTAGCTACTAACTCCTAAATTTAAGCAGTTACAAGCACATTATGGCTAACAAAAACAGCTAAGGATAATGCCCACTAAGAATACTAACTCCATTCAATTGACCATGGCTACCCAATTCCCTAAACTTTAGGCACGTGCATTTTTGTCTGTTGGCAACAGCTCCAACCATCCTCTATCCACTATCCCATGTTTTTAGGAATTAGTGGTTACTGCACTATGACTTGCTCATCTTCTGGCTATTTCTTTCTTCTAAATAGAATAATAGTATTTTGGGCCCTTAATCAACATTCACAAGAGCCCATTAAGACCAAACAACAGCCTCCAGGTCCATCTAGACATAGCAGCCACGTTCAACTGATTTTGCATCGGCTAATTCTGCATCAGCTAAATTTCCTCATCTAAACCCGACTCAGCTACTGGTTATCAGCTATGAATCTCAGCTTAGCAATTGCTTTCAGCTAATCCTAATCCAGCTGATCTTGGTTCAGTCATTGGTTTCAGCTAAATAGTCAAATAAGCTAATTACCGCAACCGGCTATCAGCTAAATTATTTTTTTGGGGATAACAAATACCCCCCTACATCTTTTAGCTGACGACGATAAGAGGAATGTGAAAGATGCATTAAGTCAGCCGAATCCAATTGTCGATTGTGATACTGAACCTTCATCCTATCAATTGTTCTAGTTCTCAGCTGACATAATTCATTGACTTGAAGGATCTTCTTTCTACTGCCCTTGCTCGCAACTAACATTACTCTGCTACGTGTAGAAACTTGAATCTCCTGGGACCACTAGGTTTGCAGATAGTAGACATGATGTCCAAATGCCCCCCCCAAGCTTTAACTGATTCAGCTGATCCAAAAAACTCCAACCTTCCAAAAATTCTGGGTTTACAGATAGTAGCCTCATCCTGCCTAGTTGACACGGCTAAGTGTCCCCCACTATGCTGTATGTAGAAACTTGAATCTCCTAGAACCACAATGTTTGTTGATAGTACACATAATGTCTAAATGCCCCCAACTTTAACTGATTCAGTTGATCCAGGAAGCTCCAAACTTCCAAAGAGATAGGGTTTACAGATAATAGCCTCATCTTGCCTAGTTGACACGGCTAAATGTCTCCCCATTCTAACTTATTCAGTTGATCTTGGGCACTCCAACCTCTTGAAGACATTATGTTGGCAGTTAGTAGACTTATGTTGTCGATTTGACACATAGCTAAAAGTCCTTTCACTTTGTCTTATTCACTTGGTATGCACTTATGTTCCCACAGCTTGCTTATGCCTCAGCTATTTCCATTTGATGTAGGAAATGGTAAGCCGTACGCTATGCATCAGCTATTTCCACTCACCCTTTGATGAAGGAAATGGTAAGTCGTACACTATGCATCGGCTATTCCCACTCGACATTTGATGTAGGAAATGGCAAGTCGTACACTGAAACTATGTTCGTGAAAGCAGCTGAGAATAAATTATTATCAGCTGTCATCTTAGCTACACCCTTGTAAGCTAATTTAGACTTTCCACCGTTCAAAGTCCATTGGACAGCATTCCCTCAGGAACTCGACTGCCATGACATTAGCTGCCTAATCACTATAATAAACGGCTGCTTCTTCAGACTCATCACAATCTTCAATGGAGATTATGTGTTGCATATCTAGAATGAATCGCTCAGTTGCGGAAGCTTTGGTTGCCAACTGACTCAAGTTTAAAATTCTTGGGCTAACAACTTTTCCCTCAACTGAGGGTGCATATTACCTACAGCTATTGCAGTATATTCTGCTTCTGGAAGCTGTGTTGTACACTTTCTATTCAGCTTCCTGAATCGAAGTTAGTAGCTGTCTCATTCTCTTGTTGTTTCAAATTCATCAAGTCAGCTGCTGTAACTTCGGGTTGAGGTTTATGGAACCTATCATGGAAGAACCTTTCCATGTTTGACCAATTTTTCACAGAATTAGGAGGCAGAGAGGAATACCAAGTGAACGCTATCCCTGTCAATGATAAAGGGAATAGCTGCAGCTTGCCGTACTCATTCTGGTTTGCCTCTCCACACCGGGCAGTAAATCTGCTCATATGCTCAATGGTAGACTTGCCATCTTCTCTTGAGAAAGTTGAGAATTTTGGGGTCTCCAACTCTTTCGGCAATGGTATCACTCTGTCTACCCATTCAGGATATGGCTTTCGATACTCGGGCCTGTTTAATGGCCTTAGTTGCATGCCAAAGTATCTTTTAATAGTGTCAGCTATCATTTTGGGATCGATAAGCTGAGGGGCGGTCGGTCCACTCTCAGCCGTTTTCGCCAAAGATAGGTACTTCGGTTGGAGCAAGACCTGACTGTTTGACATGCATTTGGTACACCGGATCTGACATATTTGGAATCACTGTTTGATTAGCCACTGTAGGTGGAGTTGATATCCATGGCAGCTCTGCTGCATAATCATCAAGATTCGTACATTGAGCCCTGTTGACAGCTGATTGATTAGCCGAGGTAGGTGGAATTGGATTCCATTGTTGCTCCCCAACATAATCATCAGGTGCTCTATATAAAATCCCTCTAGGAGGAATTGAACCCACTTGATCATAAATGGGCTATTTCGGGGCTTAGTGACAGTCTAGCAAATTAGCCGAGGTAGGTGGAATCGTGTTCCATGGCTGCTCCCCAGCATAATTTTTATGTAACTTTGTTTGAATTGCCCCATAGCCCGTGGCAGGATACATCATATCCCCAAGCATAGTCACCTGTGAGTCTGTACCAATAGTCGTGGCATTTGATACAAAACACGGCATACCAGGCTGGTCTGACGTATTTGATGGCTTTCTAGCCTAGTGAACCTGTCCATACTGTAATACTGGTTGAGATACAATATTATTTACAACCACTTGCCCCCCAAGGCTAGCAGCAGTAAGACCAGTAAGTGCTTGTGTGACAGAACTTGGTTGAGG
Organism: Sophora flavescens; assembly: GCA_030762895.1. Classification (NCBI taxonomy): domain Eukaryota; kingdom Viridiplantae; phylum Streptophyta; class Magnoliopsida; order Fabales; family Fabaceae; genus Sophora; species Sophora flavescens. Next base: position 116,250,774 of record CM061063.1, read on the forward strand.
GGTCTGCTGAAGCATGTTCGGCTGGCCCAACTGAAATGATCATGCCTGAACATATTGATTTGGACTTGGCTGCATTTGTTGTGCATCACCAACTGATATTTGTTGCATAGGATTCAGCCATCTTGGTTGCCCAAAAATAGTAGAAATCGCCAAGTTTTCTCCCAAATTCAATTATTGTAGTTCTTGTTCCTTCACCTGAATTGAAAAACTTCGTTATGCTCCATTGGTTTAACAATGTCCGCCAGTTGCTTAGACACATTGTACATAATGTCATGTACTATCATATCTATTTACTGGAGGATAGACGAAGTGGTCATCACATTTGAATGATTTTGATCAGTCGTATAAGCCGCTATTGTTGAATGTCCACCAGCAGTCGTCACCGATGTAGTAGACATTGATGGTTCAGAAGATGGCATGCCTAAGGCAATTGAAGGTTCAACTACTATACGGCAATTGAAGGTTCAACTGCTATACGGCCGCCATCTTCTTGGTAGTTGCTTAAGACGATTCCACGCTAAAATAATGTTATTGTGAGCCGAAGAAGTAAACTTCTCAATGAGTTCACCTTCTAGCTTGGTCCCACTGGGCGTGCCAATTTGTTTGCTCACGTGTGAAAATTTTCTCCCCGATCCAGCCGAGAGAGGAAATCACGTGACTGTGGATTTTGAAGCGATCAAGGGATTTGTGAGTACTGAGGACAAAATCCAACCCGCGACATGTGTTCCCAGACTAACTAAAGAAAGTGTCTGGTTGAGAAGGTGAGGTGGGAAGTTTATCTAAGTTTGCATGAAAGCGGTAAAGGAAAGGCGATCAAGGAAATGATAAAGGAAAGCTATAAAGGAAAACTGATAAAGGAAAGCGGTAAAGTAAAGCGATAAAGGAAAGAAAAGTAAAGTAAAGAACAATATGAATAAGTTGTTTGATTGATGGGAGTTCTCCTTTTACAATCTATACAACTGGTATTTATAGGCAAAAAACTCAGCTATTCTAAATCTATCCCCGTTAGCCACTAACTCCTAAATTTAAGCAGTTACAAGCACCTTATGGCTGACAAAAACAGCTAAGAATAATGCCTACTAAGACCACTAACTCCATTCAGCTAACCATGGCTACCCAATTCCCTAAACTTTAGGCACATGCATTTTTGTCTGTTGTCAACAGCTCTAACCATCCTCTATCCACTATCCCATATTTTTAGGAATTAGTGGTTACTGAACTATGACTTGGTCATCTTCAGGCTATTTCTTTCTTCTAAACATAAAAATAGTCTTTTGGGCCCTTAATCAACATTCACACGAGCCCATTAAGACCAAACAACAGCCTCCAGGCCCATCTAGACTTAGCAGCCACGTTCAGCTGATTCTGCATCAGCTAATTTTGCATCAGCTAAATTTCCTCAGCGAAACCCAACTCGGCTACTGGTTATCAGCTACCAATCTCAGCTTAGCAACTGCTTTCAACTAATCCTAATCCATCTGATCTTGGTTCAACCATTGGTTTCAGCTAAATAATCAAATAAGCTAATTACCGCAACCGGCTATCAGCTAAATTATTTTTTTGGGGATAATAAATACCGCTGCATCTTTTAGCTGACGATGATAAGAGGAAGGTGAAAGATGCATTAAGTAAGACGAATCCAATTGCCGATTTTGATACTGAACCTTCATCCTATCAGTTGTTCTAGTTCTCGGCTGACATAATTCATTGACTTGAAGGATCTTCTTTCTACTGCCTTTTCTCTCGACTAACATGACTCCGTTGCGTGTAGAAACTTGAATCTCCTGGAACCACTAGGTTTGCTGATAGTAGACATGATGTCTAAATGTCCCCCCCCCCTGCCTTTAACTGATTCAGTTGATCCAAGAAACTCCGACCTTCCAAAAAGTCTGGGTTTACAGATAGTAGCCTCATCTTGCCTAGTTGACATGGCTAAGTGTCCCCCACTCTGCTCTATGTAGAAACTTGAATCTCCTGGAACCACTAGGTTTGCAGATAGTAGATATATTGTCTAAATGCCCCCCAGCTTTAACTGATTCAGCTAATCCAGGAAGCTCCAACCTTCCAAAGAGACTAGGTTTACAGATAGTAGTCTCATCTTGCCTAGTTAACATGGCTAAATGTCTCCCCATTCCATCTTATTCAGTTGATCTTGGGCACTCCAACCTCTTGAAGACATTATGTTGGCAGTTAGTAAACTTATGTTGTCGATTTGATACATAGCTAAAAGTCCTTTCAATTTGTCTTATTCAGTTGGTATGCACTTATGTTCCCACAGCTTGCTTATGCCTCAGTTATTTCTATTTACCCTTTGATGTAGGAAATGGTAAGCCGTACACTATGCATAAGCTATTTCCACTCGCCCTTTAATGTAGGAAATGGCAAGTCGTACACTGAAACCATGTTAGTGAATGCAGCTGAGAATAAATTATTATCAGCTGTCATCTTAGCTACACCCTTGTAAGCTAATTTAGACTTTCCTCCCTTCAAAGTCTTTTGGACAGTATTCCCTCAGGATCTCGGATGCTATGACATTAGCTGCCTAATCACTGTAATAATCGGCTGCTTCTTCAGACTCATCACAATCTTCAATGGAGATTATGTGATGCATATCTAGAATGAATCGTTCAGTTGCGGAAGCTTTGGTTGCCAACTGAATCAAGTTTGAAAATTTTGTGCTAACAACTTTTTGCTCAGCTAAGGGTGCATGTTGCCTACAGCTATTGCAGCATATTCTGCTTCTGGAAACTGTGTTGTACACTTTCTATTCAGCTTCCTGAATCGAAGTCAGTAGCTGTCTCATTCTCTTGTTGTTTCAAATTCATCAAGTCAGCTGTTGTAACTTCAGGTTGAGGTTTATGGAACCTATCATGGAAGAACCTTTCCATGTTTGACCAATTTTGCACAAAATCAGGAGGCAGAGAGGAATACCAAGTGAATGCTATCCCTGTCAATGATAAAGGGAATAGTTGCAGCTTGCAGTACTCATTCTCGTTTGCCTCTCCACACCGGGCAGTAAATCTGCTCATATGCTCAATGGTAGACTTGCCATCTTCTCCTGAGAAAGTTGAGAATTTTGGGGTCTCCAACTCTTTCGGCAATGGCATCACTCTGTCTACCCATTCAGGATATGGCTTTCGATACTCAGTCCTGTTTAATGGCCTTTGTTGCATGCCAAAGTATCTTTTTATAGTGTCAGCTATCATGTTGGGATCGATAAGCTGAGGGACAGTCGGTCCACTCTCAGTCGTTTTCGACTGGCCAAAGATATGTACTTGGGTTGGAGCAAGACCTGACTGTTTGACATGCATTTGGTACATCGGCTCTGACATATTTGGAATCATTGTTTGATTAGCCACAGTAGGTGGAGTTGATATCCATGGCTGCTCTGCTGCATAATCATCAGGATTCGTACATTGAGCCCTGTTGACAGCTGATTGATTAGCCGAGGTAGGTGGAATTGGATTCCATTGTTGCTCCCCAACATAATCATCAGGTGCTCTATACAAAATCCCTCGAGGAGGAATTGAACCCACTTGATCATAAAGTGCCTGCTTCGGGGCTTGCTGACAGTCTAGCAAATTAGCCGAGGTAGGAGGAATCGTGTTCCATGGCTGCTCCCCAGCATAATTTCCATGTAACTTTGTTTGAATTGCCCCATGATAGTCTGGCATATTAGTCGAGGTAGGTGGAATCATATTCCATGGCTGCTCCCCAGCATAATTTCCAGGTAACTTTGTTTGAATTGTCGTATAGCGCGTGGCAGGATACATCATATCCCCAAGCATAGTCACGTGTGAGTCTGTACCAATAGTCGTAGCATTTGATACAAAACACGGCATACTAGGCTGGCCTGACATATTTGATGACTTTCTAGCCTAGTGAACATGTCCATACTGTAATACTGGTTGAGATACAATATCATTTACAACCACTTGCCCCCCAAGGCTAGCAGCAGTAAGACCAGTAAGCGCTTGTGTGACAGAACTTGGTTGAGGGTTCTGTTGAAGCATGTTCACCTGGCCCAACTGAAATGATCCTGTCTGAACATATTGATTTGGACTTGGCTGCATTTGTTGTGCATCACCAACTGATATTTGTTGCATAGGATTCAGCCGTCTTAGTTGCCCAATAATAGTAGAATTCGCCAAGTTTTCTCCAAAATTCAGTTCTTGTAGTTCTTGTTCCCTCACCTGAAGAACTTCGTTATAACAATGTCTGCCAGCTGCTTAGACACATTGTACATAATGTCATGTACTCTCATATCTATTTGTTGGCAAATAGACGAAGTGGTCATCACACTTGGATGATTTTGATCAGTCGTATAAGCTGCTATTGTTGAATGTCCACCAACAGTCGTCACCGATGCAGTAGACATTGATGGTTGAGAAGATGGCATGCCTAAGGCAATTGAAGGTTCAACTGCTATACGGCCGCCAATCTTCTTGGTAGTTGCTTGAGACGGTTCCAGGCTAAAATAATGTAATTGTGACCCAAAGAGGTGAACTTCCCAATGAGTTCACATTCTAGCTTGGTCTCATCGGGCGTGCCAGTTTGTTTGCTCACGTGTGAAATTTTTCTCCCCGATCCAGCAGAGTGAGGACTCAGTCGAGAGAGGAAATCACGTGAGTGTGGATTTTGAAGCGATCAAGCGATTTGTGAGTACCGAGGACAAAATCCAACCCTCGGCATGGATTCCCAGACTAACTAAAGAAAGCGTCTGGTTGAGAAGGTGAGGTGAGAAGTTTGTCTCAGTTTGCATGAAATCGGTAAAGGAAAGGCGATAAAGAAAATGATAAAGGAAAGCGATAAAGGAAAACTGATAAAGGAAAGCGGTAAAGGAAAGCGATAAAGGAAAGAAAAGTAAATTAAATAACAATATGAATAAGTTGTTTGATTGATGAGTGTTCTCCTTTTACAATCTATACAACTGGTATTTATAGGCAAAAAACTCATCTATTCTAAAACTATCCTCGTAGCCACCAACTCCTAAATTTAAGCAGTTACAAGCACATTATGGTTGACAAAAACAGCTAATAATAATGTCCACTAAGACCACTAACTCCATTCAGCTGACCATGGCTACCTATTTCCCTAAACTTTAGGCACGTGCATTTTTGTCTGTTGGCAACAACTCCAACCATCCTCTATCCACTATCCAATGTTTTTAGGAATTATTGGTTACTGAACTATGACTTGGTCATCTTCAGGCTATTTCTTTCTTCTAAACAGAATAATAGTCTTTTGGGCCCTTAATCAACATTCACACGAGCCTATTAAGACCAAACAACAACCTCCAAGTCCATCTAGACTTAGCAGCCACGTTAAGCTGATTCTGCATCGACTAATTCTGCATCGGTTAATTCTACATCAGCTAAATTTCCTCAGCTAAACCTGACTCGGCTACTGGTTATCAGCTATCAATCTCAGCTTAGCAACTGCTTTCAGCTAATCCTAATCCAGCTGATCTTGGTTCAGTCGTTGGTTTCAGCTAAATAATCAAATAAGCTAACTACCGCAACCGGTTATCAACTAAATTATTTTTTGGGGATAACAGTCACGTGTCCCCATTGCCTCCATTCTTCTTTTGCTGTACCAAAGGTAAAGAAGGGTCCAAACCATGGACTGAGCAAATTGTCTTTTTCCATAAAGGATGGCCCTCTTTTGAATATCTCCACCACCACTTGAACAGTAATGCAGCATTCTTAATCACCATATCATTCACACCAAGGCCTCCTAGTCTTTACGGATTTTGAATTGTTTCCCATTTAAACAGAAGCAGACCTTTTTTGTTTCCTCCACCAGTCCAAGAGAACTTGCTCTGCACACTTATTATCTGTTTAACTACCTTTTAGGGACTGTAAACAAACTCATGAAGTAGAGTGGCAAGTTGTTAAGGACAGATTTAATTAAGACTAACCTTCCAGCTCTTGATAACACCTTAGATTTCCAAGTTGTTAGTTTCTTTTGGACCCTACTTAAGACAGGCTGCCAGGTACAGGGATTCGTTGGATTAGTCCCCCAAGGGAATCCCTAGATATGTTATAGGAAGTTCTACTAACTGACATCCAATCCTTGCAGCCATTAATTTACCCCATTCTCTACTTTTTCCCAAGACAATCAGACCTGATTTTGCATAATTAATCCTTAAACCAGAAACGATTTGGAAACAGTCCATCATTCTTCTCAGGTTAGTTAAGAATTTTCTTTTCGCTGGACAAAAATTAAGTGTATCTTCTACAAATTGAAGATGGAACGCACAAAATCCACTCCTTCCCACCTCCAATCCCTTAAGAAAACATTTTTCTAAAGCTCCCATCATCATCTGGTTAAAGGCTTCTGTAACTGCTGTGGATGAAACAATCTGAAACAATTGAAACAGAACACGGCAGTACCAAGAACACACAGTAGTGCAAGTAAAGAACAAATTACAGAACCGAGAAAACTTAAAACAGCAATGCGCTAATACACAGAAGCTTAAGACTGAAAATAATAGAGATAGGGAAGGAGAGAATCACACCAAGATTTACGTGGTTCAACCGGTGGGGCCTACATCCACGGGGAGAGAGGAAGGGTATTTCACTATGATTGAATTGCGTTACAAGATCATCAAGCTAATTCCAAAAGAGTTCTACCCTTGCCCTTGATTATACCCTGTAAAGAAAACAGATTCAAGATCCCAAGCCTACACACTCTAATGCTCACCAAACTCTCGATCATTCTTGCTTACTCAATGCACAAGTTTTAGAATTATACAAGTATGGCACTATCTCACATTCTCTCATATGCACTCTCTGATATCCATAGGCTAGGCCTATGTTTATATAGCGAAAGTCTTCATCTTCCAAGCCTGCTTGATCACTTGACCATCCAAAGCTGTTGCAACAGAAATCAGCTATAGTTGCAACTGTTATAACTGATTTTCCCTTTAATGGATGCTTTAGCTTGTAACTGAATTTTGAGACACCAACTAACAGTAACCAATACAAACAAAAAGGGAGAGATAGGATCTCCCTGCCTCAAGCCTCTTTCCATTTTGAAAGGGGCTGTGGGAGAGCCATTTCAATATATATATATTATAAAGTATAAAAAAATGGTCTTGATGGCCTTGCATAGTCTCCACGGCCCTGGCCTCACCACTCATTTTCATGTCAAGACATGGCATCAATTAGCTAGGATCTTAACCAAGGCTCTGCCTCAACTTTAGTTCGGATCACTAATGTCCTGCTTCCCACCTTGGGAAGGTGTATTAACTATTAACCTTTCCTTCCCAAAATAGTTAGGCAATAGCTACACATTGCTTCAATTTATCTATTATAGTAGTTAATTAGCTATATTAGTATGCGACTCAATCAAGTATACCTAGCATTAGACTCTTGTGATTGTATATATTCCAATTAGTTAATTAGTTAATACAGTAATCCTCCTTCCATTTGTTCTGTTCTCCCTCTTAATATAGTAGTAGCTACATTTTCACATTGTGGAATTTTGGTCTCTACTGTCAAAAGTCTATTCATTTTTTTTCGTCATTTGCCTTTTGCTTTATAAATTCTACTTACTAAGATATTGATCCTTATCTTTTATTAAGAGTTGGTCTTTATAGTTTTAAATTATTAAGGTATTGGTACCTGAAAAATCAAAACCTTAAATGACTAAGCATAAAGAGTTTGTGAAGTATAAGTATATATCTGTACTATTATAAAATGATTCATCATTAATTTATCTTATTTTATTCTTTCTTTCTAAAATGCCCCTATTATTTATTTAAATACAAATTACGAAAAATGCATAAAGTTGCTCGTCTTATATATTTTGCAGTAACATTTTCATACAATTTATAATCTCCACTGTACAGTTATAATTGACAACAAATACTTCTTAGTATTACTCATTTTTTATATTTTCTGTAACAAGATTTCTTTCTCAATTCATAAGTAAATTGATAATTTCATATAAAAAATTCAATACCCCTTACAAATTGCATTGCGGCAAAAGGGCACTAAGCCCGGGAGGCATGAATTTTGGGTACATTTTAGTAATTTTCACGCCCCGCCGTATCTTCGCGCGCTCTATTCATCTCGTGCGAGAAACTCGTCATCTATTCTAAAATAGTAAAATGCTAAAAAAAACTACAATGCGTTTTAAAGTCCCCACCGACAAAACTGCACTAAAACGCAGTTTTTCTTGTTCACTTTCCGTCCTTCCCTTCGTGACGCAAATGATTCTCTTAAACGACTGCCGTACTTTATTAGTTCTGAAAACGACATCGGAAAGGAGCTGACTCACCTTCAACAACCCACCTGTGGGGGTCAAGTGTTCAACTATTTCATACGTGTCACCATCACTACCATATGTGTCCCATGTCCGAACATGTAATAGAAAATTGTTATTGCATATTTATTATATTTGTACCAAAATATATTTTTATTTGTCTAATAAATATACAAAAAAATACTGTTATAAAATATATATATATATATATATACAAAAAATGCAGGTTATAATTTTTTTTAAAGTGTATACATTTAATACACGACTATTTCAAAGTTTTTTTTTTCAAAGCCAGTAACAAATTATTTAACGTGTGAGCACATGCAAATGAGTTTGGTGATATTCTAGTGCATTGGAGGGAGTTGTAGAATTCTAGTTTGAATCTCATTGTTGAATTTGTTAGGAGACAAAACGATGTAGTTTTTCATAAGCTTGTTAAGGCGGTTACTAATTATCCTAGTTTTCATGTTTTTTATTACATTCCTTCTTGTATTGTTGGCATTATTGCTATGTAGATGAAATAATTAAGTCTATTCAGTAAAAAAAAAAAGTGTCACATTTAAATTATAATAAGAGTTAAAACATTTAACAATTTATGATTGATTTAAAAGTATAAAAAATTTATATTAAATCTTTTTTAAACTTATATATTTAGATAATTTTACTTTTAAATTTTTCAACTTTTTGTTATTAAGAGAAATCTAAAAGTTATTGTCAAAAAATAATAATAAATCTAAAAGTTGGTGTATGTAGAAAAAAGTAAGCTAACACTAAAAAAAACATTCTTAATGATATTTTCAGAAAACAATGATACCGCTTGAACAAAAATTCTTGATTATGTAGTTTTAAGTTTTACTTACACGTTTGAATTAATTTACTTTGGATATAAAACAATTTTAATTTACCAAAAAGAACTAACTTCGAAATTGAGCTAGAAAATAATTATACTATTTGTAGTAATAACATTCATGTAAACTTCTTAAAAAAAAAAACATTCATGTAAACTTTATCTCTATAACTTTTATGCAAATTATTAAATAAACTGTCGACCCAACTTTAATTTATCTGAAATGATCTAAATAAGACTAGCTAGATATAGGAAAACAAATATGATTGCTCTTCTTAACTCATATATGTTATATGGGCACGTATTATGGGTACCAAAAAATATTTGTCACAGTAGTTCGCTTTCCACCGACGAAAAAAGTAGGCCTCCTCAAGCTGTCATCCAATAACTACTATGGGCCACGCCCTTATTCACCTTTCCGAGCACCCCTCCATAATTGGACATGGGACCCACCAGCCTACGTGTATAATATTTTAGCACACGTGGCTCATTATTGTTATCAATCATTATCTCTTAAATAAATTGGTATTAATCACGGGCTTTAATCCCACGGTGAATATTGGCCGTTGATTCACTGTTTAAGTTATGGTCAATGACGTTGTAGGGTGTCCTGCCACTGTGGGCCCTGAATTTTATGTTGCTCTTTATGGTTGGGTTCTTTCATTATTCAAGGGGCTTGCTAGTTTGTCAGCAAAACCTTGAAGGCAATATAGGTTCTAATTTTGAGGAAGACAAGGGTGATTATTTTGGAATAATCCCGGGACATTATATTGAATTGGAAAATATTAATGAGTACTTTTACATATTTTTTAAGGTGTCGAGAAAATTAATATTTTATTAGAAATTGATATATTTAATATTTGAAAATATGAAATATTTAGTTTTTCAATAAAAACTTATTTTTCTTAATTAAGTATTCTAAGGATATTTGTTAGTATGATCCTATTGAATTTGATTTTTTTAAAATGAGTTTATTTATAAAATGAAAATATGTTCATATTTGATTTTATAGAGCGTATAAATATTTTAATCCATGAAGGATAAATACATTTTTATTTTTTCACTAAGAGATCAACTTACTTTATAAAGTTAAATCCGTTTGGGATAAAAACATGGGTTATATTCTCTTTTACCTTAATTTATTAGAGTATGAAGCTATGAACTGAGCATGAGCATCCAAGGCATTGGGAAAATCCAAATGAGTATAAAAATGGTGTTTAACATCGTATAAAAATACTCATTCTCGTTTATTTATTGTTTTCTTCTCTCTCATCATGTATTTCATCACTCCATCCCTCCCAAGACATTCATAAGCTCTACCGTATCTATATAAGGTGTCTAAATTGTGTATCCAAATATCTTTACTCAATTCTAATTCTAATGGCATTTCGTTGGCTAAAAGACAAAAAAAAAAGGATATTAAGCATTTATAGCCTATAAAGATGCCCATGTAATTAATAGTGATTTTTAAATAGCATTTTTTTCTTATTTTTCAAGTGGCCAATCATAGAAGGATTTTTAGATGGACTCTAAACAATCCATTAGGTAATGATGGGCAATGGAATTCATATGTTTATTTTTATTTTATTTTTTTAATTTTAAAGATTATCTTGATTTCTATATCATTTGACTAGTTATGCCTTGTGGCGATTTGTTCAATTACCTTTTTATTTTGTGTAGGGTTAAACTTGACCATCTGTAATTAAGATACAAACCTAGCTGGTTTATTTGTCAAGTTCCCCCCAATTGCAATTCACTGGGTTGAGATTACCTAAAATATACATTTATACGTGCAAGAGACACTAGTGTAATCCTATTTGATGATTTTTCTTCAGAGGGAGAATATTATAAAGTACTGCTATGAAAGGTTTACAATTAATTCACATTTTTTTATAGGTACAATATATTCTCTTTGGAGATGTACCGACTGGAGTCTTGCGTCTGAGAGGAAACTTGCTCGGTCTCATATTCCATAAGTTCACAAAATTAACTTCCTTAAAATAGCTAGAGGGAGACAACTTAGTTGAAATGAGGAAACCTAAAAGTCAGTCTAATACTTTGGAAAAGATTTTATTTTTGTGTCAATTAGCAATTTGGCATTTGATGGAACACTTGGAATTTTATATTAGTGAGATTAAATAATGTCATATGTTATATAAAGTTAAGATGAATAAACGGTAGATAAATGTAAGTAGGGTATTCTTTGTGTATCGATTTATTTTTTTTTATTTTTTTTGTTGTTGAAAGAATTGTATATCGAATTTAGTAAAGCAAGTTTTGGGATTCATAATAAGAAAAATGATTATTTCAAATCACTTTTTATTCACACACCTTTTGTATCTGATACAACCTCCTGTCTATATTATAATAAATAAATTAGTCCATTTTTTTTGTCCAAAATATTAAAAACATATAGGAATGGCAATTTTCATATGTATAAGGGATTCCTGTGGGCGGGGATTTTTTCCCCGCGAGATGGGGATCAGATTGGGGAGAAAATCCCCCCAAAGACAATATGGGGACAGAGACGGGGAGCATACCCCTCACCTCGTGGGGTACCCCATCCTCAAGAACCTTACAAAAATACCATTTATATATATATGGAAATGCTAAGGGCACTCGTTAAGGAACCAAGAAAAGAAATTTTGTATTGAGAATTGATGTATTTAATGTTTGAATTAAGTTAAATACTTAGTTTCCCCATGAAAACTTGCTTCTTATGATTCTTTAAAGAGTGCCTAAGGGCATTCGTTAGCATGACCCATATATATATATATACCTATTTTTGAAATTTTTTATATATAATTTTATTAAATTAATAAAATAAACTTAAAGCATATATTAAATGTTAATTTCCAATATTATCCTTTTTTATAATAGGATTTATATTTACGAGATATATATCAGTTTTCCATGCAAGTGAGTTGGTTCATCAATATTAAATATTGAAACTGATAAAATTAGAAGGGGTATTTTTGAAAATCTATATGAATACTAATTACAATTAGCTTATTTCCAAGATGTTTCCTTGATCTTTGTGATTTAGGGTTTCGTCTCTTATAATATGAATTAGAGATAGTATTTTATAATCATTGATTAAAAGATCTTTATTTTGAAAACAATAATACTAGATGATTGATGGTTATAAAATATGTGTAAAAGGGGTATGGGGGAAAATGATATAAAAATATCACTGCTTTTGTTATAACTACTAATTGACATGTTGTTGGGTGAAGTCCTCCCCTGCAGGGAACAATTGTAAAAAGGAAATGTCTGATGCAGAGCAATAGTTTCTCTCTGAGTGTAACAAGTGAAGTGAGTGCATTAAAGAAGGGATCATCGACTCATTGACCTGACCTACGCCTTGGGGCTTGATGGCTATGCCACTTGAAAACTTTTTTTTTGAGTTCAAATTCTAATATAGAGTTCAATTGCTGATTTACAACTTGCTGTGTAATCAAGACATTAAATCTTTACAAAATGTCTCCCCAGTCATAAATGAAAGAAGAAGAAAAAGAGTGCTAGTCTATTTCATACTACTGTGATTTCATATCTCCCAGAAAGTGACAATACATAAATTTGATAACATCATTAATGGTACCCCCGGAAGCCTTTATTCTCCAATATTACCACCTGAGAAAACTTCGTACATTTTATAACAAAACTCATTAGTGATGTTGATAACTATCATAAAAGTTATATATAAGATAATTTATTATTGATTGAACCTTTACACTGTATATCATGATAAACACAAATTAGTACTTAATTACAGTCCAAACTTCAGTGGGTGGCAGATCCACTTTAATATACCTACCAAACACTGGTTTCAGCCATCAAAATTTAAACTTATTGAAATCAATGTAGGGTTCAAATACAATTAGATTTGATTAGCTTAGAAGAATTTTGTAAATTCTTTTTTTATTATTATTCTTAAGAGAGTAGCAATTAATGCTTGATTCGTTATGCAATAAATAAATTAATAGCTGGGAACAACCTGCTATGGAATAAAGGATACTTGGCCCATCTACCTTGTGATTTATTTCTACAAGTCACAAACCTCTAAAGAAGTCTTTCGGTCCAGTTTTTAAAAAATCACTTCAAATAAATAATCATGAGCATGTGATGCATTAAGGTACACCTGTAGTTGAAAATATCTGTGAGATTCTTATGCTTTCCTAGAAAATATTTCACTTCTCTTCTGTCTCTCTGTAAAATTAATTTTTTTTTCACTGTGTTTGTAAGTTAGGCAGAGAGTATACTATGAAATGTCTTTTGTGAAAAGGGTATATATATATTTAAAATGTGGGATAGTGAAACAGATTTTGGTGGTGTTCTAGCAATCAGCAGAACTGTGCAACAACTACCGAAACCCAGTCAGAGAGTCAAACTAGTTGGGTCCATTAGAAATTTATACCATATAATGTCAAAATAACGCTTTGTCGATGTTTGTAATCGTTGCTCAATCCCTTTCACAAGGGTATACGTACAAGTAGAAAGTTGGAGACTAATCTTTTCGAAAGCGTAAAAATGTGGATAATAAATCCCTCACACATGTATAAATAATCCAACTATCTATCAATTTCTATCAATTATGTTGTATTGGTTTTTTTAGTACGTTGACTACACTCACGGACAAAATTTTTAATTTGTTCTTAATCTTAGAAGCGTGAATGATTTAGTTCATGAAATAAATTAAATATAAAAATTTGATCAAGCTATTTACATTTTGTGGTCTCATTTTTCAATAAAAATATATCATATTATTACTTTTTTAAGTTGTTATGAATAACTGTAGATTTGAGTAAAAAATAAATGAATAACTATAGATACTAATACACATGTTATGATTTTTTTATCAGAAGATAACGTCACAAACACCTCAAATTTTATTCATAAATTAGTTAGCATGTTCCAACCAATCAATCCTAAAATTTGAACAATGCAACACAATTAATATCTCTCCAAGTAACGAGCAGAAATGATTAACATGCTGCTGTTAAGGACAAACGGTTCGTGCTTTGCACGAGTTCGATCCTTGACAGCAACAACTTTTGATTAGATTTTATTTACCTCCCGATCGAATCCTGGATTAATCAGAGTCAACAACTATGGACACCGAGACGGAGGTAAAAACACTCCGGACCAAAAAAAAATCTCTCTCCAAGCTGTACAGATTATATCTAGAATTTTAAAAAACAATTCGAAATAAATAAATAAATAATCAGATCTTTCTATTATTAATGTAGGTTGCAGATACTGTTGCGCTTGAAGCTGGAAAATGTGGACCAAGGGGAACTGTCGGCAGCAGTAGGTGTATCAAAATAGCGATCTATTTTTTTCTTTGCTGGCGCTTGACTTATTTGGATGAGAAATGCAGTCAAAACAATATTTGGATAAACAAAGAAATAGGAAAAAAGAAATATGATGGAAAGAATTAAGATAGAAGATAGATATCTCTTTTCAGCATTTGTCTTTACTCGTGCGCTTACTAGCTATTACACAACTAGTAACTGAACCTGTTCGTTTGAATAATTTTTATAAAAGTAAAAATTAGTTACATATAGGTGTTTTTAATATCTAAAATATAGAAATAGTTAAATAAATTTAGATCAATACGTGGTTCACGAACACATAACATAAAATTTATCTTTAATCTAATCAACTAATAAGAAAATTACAACATCAATTAATAAATGAAAAATGCATGAATGTAGAGATTGATCATTGTATGGAAGTTAATAACCACGAAAAAAGATGAATGGATACTTGATTTTACATAAATAAGTAATTATAAAAGATTTTGATATCTCATAAAGATATTTAATGTGGAAATCAAATATGAATGATTGATTTAATCTTTTAATCGGAATAAGTTCCTAATTTAAATAACCATTTTTAACTTAAAATAAATTGTATAATAATTTATGAAATATATGTTATGATATGTTACGGTTAATTATAAGTGATTTTATTGTTATCAAAGAATCCATTATGAAATATCTTATATTAAATCATATAAATATATTTTTTGTTCAGATATTAAATCAAATCATATATATAGTACTTGGTAATATGTTTTTATTTAATATTTAAGCATATAATAATTGACGAAATAATTTAATTGAATTTATAATAAAGATAAATATTAATTTGATTGGTCATAAAATCGCGTTAATTATCAATTAAAATTTCTAAGTTTTGAATATTGGTGAATCAATAATTTATTTTTCAAAATAAATAATGATGAAAGATTTTGATATCTGATAAAGACATGTAGAGCCCGTTTGTTATTGCTTATTTTACTAAAAAAAAAATTTTTAAGCATAAAATCATATTTTAAATTTTTAAGTGTGTTTGTTTTTGCTTCTGAAAATAATCACAAGCAGTAAAAAAATCATTCCGGGGGTTAAAATGAAAAGCAGCTTTCACCTGTTTTTGGAAAAAATCAGTTTTTTTAACTAACTACTTTAAAAAAATGATTTTTATGATTGTAAACAAACACAAATTTACTTCTGCATTTTTTACAAATCTCTAAAAATAATCACTAAATTAATTTATAACAAAATCATTTATTTTTTAATCTTAAACAAACGGGCTCTTAATGTCAGAGGCAAATATGAATTATTGATTTAATCATATAATTTAAATCAGTTACTAATTTAAATATTCATTATTAACTTAAAATGAATTGTATAGTTTTCCCTGTCCCAATCCAAATATATAATTAAAGTAAAATTTAAAAAATCCTGAAATTTAAATTCAAGCCATTGAATATAGGATATTCTACTTATGGTTATTTATTTTAATTTACTAATATTTTAATCTAGTCATTTTTAAATTTTATCTTCATAATAATAAAATATATTTTAGAAGTATGTATATAAAAAAAGATAGTGTAATGAAAAAAGTTAGTGATAGAAATTAGAATATGTTACCTTAAAAATTGATGACTGTAAGTAAAAATATTGTTAGTTAGAAATTAGAATTACTTAATACCAAATAAAAATATATTAAATATGGTTAAAAATTATAAACATTAGAAATAAGATATATTTATATTGTTACAAATTCGATTATCACTTCAAGTTTTATGAAAATTTTATGAATGAAATACAAATTTTAACCAATATTGATGGTTAATTTTGACTCCTGTGAGTTTAAAGAAATGACAATTTCATAATTTAACTTTCACACATCAAGTAAAATTTCTGAAAAAAAACTCTCATTCTCAAGCCAAGAAAGCCTCTCATTGCTTGTTCCCATACTGGAGTTTAAATATGACCTTTCTGGAATACTAATCTTTAAGAAGGATCGCTGAAGGGATTGGTAGTGATCATTTCCTAAAATGCATATTGTTTTAAAATTTAATCTTTTAGTTTGGTGCATATTTCAATTGATTATAACTTTCA
The DNA here is from genome assembly GCA_030762895.1 of Sophora flavescens. Lineage (NCBI taxonomy): Eukaryota > Viridiplantae > Streptophyta > Magnoliopsida > Fabales > Fabaceae > Sophora > Sophora flavescens. The sequence continues at coordinate 116,267,304 of CM061063.1, forward strand.
TATAAAATTTAAAAAGTACGGAATTAACCAAATTTTAAACCAAAAACAACTTAGTTAAGCCTTTGTCTTTTTATTGTTTGTATAAATACATTAAAATATTAAGATATTAAAACGTATAAAATAAAAAAGGTTAAATAATAGTTTAAAAGTGAAAAAAAAAATATTGAATTATTAAAGACAAAAGTTTTTAGAGTGTTTAGTTCATTATTGCATACAATAAACATTTGTATGTCCTGACTTTGACAAACTATATAACAACAACAGAATTGACTCAACCACCAACACCAATAAATTTTTTTAACACATCCATTTTATCAATGTTTAAAAAAAAATTACACATTAAATTTCATCACTAGTGCAGAAAAGAGATTCCACATCGGTTATTTTTTGCTTTACACATCAGTTTTAAAACTGATGTTGAAACGACTGATGTGGTTTATTGGCACTTTACACATCGGTTTTATAACCGATGTGTATAATATTTTATACAGCGGTTAACTCTTAACCGATGTGGAAAATTAATTTGTCAATTCGTATCCTATTGTGAAATTTCACTTTCCACATCGGTTTTAATGAAAACCGATGTGTAAAGTGAAATTTCACATCGGTTTTGTTTAAAACCGATGTGGAAATTTCACTTTCCACATCGATTTTAATAAAAATCGATGTGTAAAGTGAAATCTTCACATCGGTTTTAATAAAACCGATGTGTAAAGTCTCTTTTTTTCCCTATTATTTACATTTCTATCATTCATTCCCCCTGTTTCAGTAATGCAGATCAATATATACCAGAATAACATACTGTAAATATTCTCAACACAACTAACATATATTGAATTTATTACGAACAATACATATACATACATATATATATATATATATATATATATATATATATATATATATATATATATACGTTCAATTACATTCAGAGACAACAAAAATAATTAGAAACCAAAAGGTTACATGATATATTATAGATTTCATATCAGAATACATATAATCAGTCAAAAGTAATAGCTAGTACATGATAAGTTTTTAAACTAACTACATATATACAAACTATGGTTGGTACACTTCAAGAAAGAAAGTTGCCCAACGCCTCTTTATGTTGTTGATGTCAGAATCAGATAATGGAGTTGGATTGTTGAATATCTGCAAGTTTAATTGGACAAAAGATTATATCTTTTAAGTAATAAACTAATATAAAACATATAACGAATCTATACTATTACTTCTAATTGTGTCAATTAACATTTATCTCGTGCCATCTTTCAGTGATCCCGGAGGAGATAATTTCCAACATCCACTGCATCACATAGTAGCCACATTCCCCTGACTCACGTTGTATACGTGACTACGTACAAATGAAACCCAATTAGAATATGAGGAATTAAATAAAATAGAAATCAATTATTGTACCCACTGCATTTGATGCATTTGAACTAATAAATATCTTACGCTGGGAATAATCCATCGATGGCCGAGTACGCCTTTCACCACGCAACATGTGGGTTGCATTAATAGACCTATCATGACAAAAACATTAATTAAAGTATATCTAATAGATTTCAGATAATTAAAACAACTGCATTACTGATTATAAAGTATTTTAATGCTTACGTTTCGATGATCGTCTTCAGTTGATTTGTCGGCTTATTTCCCAATGAGCAGAAGAAGACCACGACGTTCATTCTTGGGTACAAGAGCAACAGTTGCCAATGCAGGCTGTATTTGCGGAACAGTTAGTGACTAAGTCATATATAGTTATACTTAAATAACCGGTACTTACTTATTGAGATAAGGCGCAAGATAGAATTGATGATCATCTCGGGCAAGTATATCACGTATGGTAGTGACCGGGTCTTCCGATGCTAGGAGAACATCACCCTGAATGAACATGGGGTCAGTGAACCTATAAAGGGCGAGGTTACCCTGATCGACTAACATACGATGCAGATACCTAATATATTGGAAAAACATGTTAATTATCATAGTATTTAAAAATTAATTACGTACTTAACTTATAAATAAAATGTACTTACGTGCACCAAAACGATATGTGTGCAGAACTGGCCATTTCTTTATTGAGTACCATCTCCATAAGTTCCTTCTTTGGTATATACAGTTCACCAGGGCTGGCATCATGTTCCAACCTTACCAAGGCTGCGTCATTCTCCATGGTGACAACCTGTATAGCCAGAACTTTAAAAACATCACCATGGCCAGGTGCCCCTTTGTCGATCCCCTAAACAACATAGATATATATTGGTAATCACGGATAATTAAGTTGTTTAATTCGTTATTAACTAAATGGTCAAATGAATACCTTGGCAGGAGCAGACATCTCTGGTCTTCCTAGATCCGACCTTTTAGGCACAATATCATTTCCAACATCCTATAACGAATAAAAATAAAGCATTATCTTTAAACAATAATAAATTATTTCAACTATGAACATAGAAAAACACAACTAACCGAATACCTCAAATGCAACAAGAAAGCTGACCAGCCTTCTTGGCCAGAGGATGAAGTTACCGGGGGTCTGACCCACTGTTTGAACCTCCTCAGTGGGCACAGGGACTCGAGCATCAGCATCTCGAATAATCTCAACAACGACCCTCAGCTGATCATCCGGTAATAACCGATGGTGTATGGTATTACCTAAGTTATTATGTACCCTACCCAATGCCACTAAGCGGCGATGATGATGATCATCAACATACAGCTCACACCTATCAGGGTCGTCGTCATCATCATCATCATCATCATCACCATCACCATCACCATCATTTTCAGGATGATGAGGAGGATCACATGAGCCCTTAGTGCTCACATGGACAGAGGGTTGGACACCGGCTGTCATCTGCTGGGACATAGAAATGAATATTGCCATCTGCTGGGCAAACTGCTCGGCCATCTCCTGTCGAAGCTCAGCTGCAATCTCCTGTTTTAGCCGTGCTCTATCTGCATCAATATCCTTGTGGCATTGGTGTGAAGATGAACCATGGTATTGACGAATGCCGACGCCCCATCCAACCCCAATGACACGGCCCGGGTGGTCTAGTTTACCGATGGCAGCAGCTAAGATATCATCGCGTCCTCTAGGAACAAAGGTTCCTTGGGTTAGCTGCTCGTCCAAGGCATCCTATCACATAAAATATCAGGTCATATTATATTTCGGTAATAATCTTAAAATGACAATTACAATTCAAACTATACTTACAATCTTCTCAGCTACTTGGAGGGCCTCCTCGGATGTATATTGTCCCGTTTTTCTTTGTCGAGCCCTCTTCCATTTATGATGGCGTGGGGGTGGAGGTGGATCAACAACCTCTGGACGATTTTCAGCATTAGGATCCGCCTGAGATGCTGCTTCCTAACGTGCTTTCTTTTCCTCTTCAACCATCTTCTGAACAAGCTTTTTATATCCCCCACGAGACATGACATAGGGGTAGACATTCTTGCTTTGGTTTTTCTGCCCCTTTTTCCTCTTCTCCTGTTATAAATAGAAGACAATTAAATTACATAAGTAAATAAAATTAATGAAATTACATAAATTTAGAGACAAATCAAATAAGTTAACCTGAAAGCTGGGATCACGTCGGCTCTGAACAAAGCGATCCCACTTCGCCTGGTCAAGAAATGGATACATCTCTAGTGGGTTCTTTTTACATTTTGGATTGAATACATAGTATCTGCCCAGGTCGGCCTTAAAAGCCCTCCAACGCTCTCCAGCATACTTTAGCAAACGCTTCTTCATAACGTACGTATCCGGTATGTCAAAGGTCAACTACATTAAGACCAAAAGAATCAACGAATTACTGTATGATATTATTAAGATAAAAATAAAGTAGATACAGACAAACACAGGACGTAGAAGTATAGATACCAGAATACTCTCCCATATCTGATCCTTCACGTCCGCCGGTACATCTTTCCACCTATCAATGAGTATACTAGGCCTGTTCCTAGCAAGGGTCGCCACAAAACTGTTAAACTGATCTGCCATTGGCCCAATAGGATTGAGGCCCAATACTTAACATAATGTATTTGCGCTTCATGCACAACCAAGGAGACAGGTTGTAAATTACCAGGAGAACAGGCCATGAACTATGAATACTACTTAAGTTTCCATATGGATTCATTCCATCGGTAGCAAGTCCAAGCCTGAGGTTTCTGGGCTCAATGCCGAAATCCGGAAACAAACTATCAATTCTCTTCCATTGCAAAGAATCGTCCGGATGCCGAAGCTGTCCATCACACTTCCTCTCATCTGCATGCCATCTAATGTTCTTTGCGTCATTTACATTAGCAAACAATCGCTTGAACCGCGGAATCACGGGAAGATACCATAACACCTTCGCAGGAGGACCTTTGGTGACCACATCACAACTAGAATCACCATCCTTCACTTTGTAGCGTGATACCCCACACCTGGGGCACTCGTGCATCTCTTCAAACTATTTCCTGTACAATATGCAACCATTGGGGCAAGCGTGTATTTTCTTATACTCCATACCCATCGGACACAATATCTTATTCGCCTCATAGTTTCGAGATGGCAATGTGTTGCCTTTTGGAAGCATTTCTTTCAACAACTCAAGCAATTCGGTAAAGCTTTTATCGCTCCACCCATTTCTCGCCTTCACATTGAAAAATCTTAACACCGCTGACAACCGTGTGAAATTAGTGCACCCCGAATACAAAGTCACTTGCGCATCACTGCAAAAAGTATCATACACATATGCGCGCCGAAAAGAATCTTGCCCAACATCACGGATCATGTCCTCTAGTCCATCGTCCATTTCCACGTCATCAACTTCCTCTCTATCCGACACCCTCGGCCTGTCTAACGGTTCGCCATGACATATCCATGTTGTATAACTCTTGCAAATCCCCTCACAAATAAGATGATCACGTATCTCCTCAGCTTCTAGTCGTCTCTCATTCAAACAGTTAACACAAGGACAATAAAACCTTCCGTTACCACTATCAGGAGCATTTGTTTTTGCAAACTGTAGAAAATCTTCCAGTCCATTCTCATACTCATCACTTGTCCGTCTAGCATTCATCCAACCGCGATCCATGACTAAACCAATACCTTCGTACTTAGTCCAACATATTCATCAACCACTTCTTATGACAGGGTATGGCCCTATCCCATTCGAGAAGAAACTTTTTCAACATTCGGTTAACAGTTAGTCCTTAACTCTCATGCTCATACTCGACAAAATTTCGGCAAAGATTTCCACTGCGGTCTCCGACGTACACTACTTGAACGTGATGACATCCACCACGATAAAGTATGCACCCGAGAGACGAAAGGAAATGTATCAATCCGAACTTTCATCAAGTATATAACATTAGAATCAATGAATAACTATTATAACTGAATTAAGAAAAAGTTTTTTCCCAAACTGTCCAACTTTGGACAATTCAAGATCCAACACAATGAGCAGTACATTAAGCACATACACGTACGCTCATTAGTATTGCATCTCAAACGGGAAACTAAGGCTTTACTAATTATTGTGGGCATATTCTCGAATCAAATAAATTTTCAAGAAAATACATTAAAACTCCAATGAAAGCTTTTCAGTCAAAACGTACCTTCTGAGAGACACGCCTAGTTGTTATTGTGCAAAGACAGCAGAGAAGTGAACAAAGCAGAGGCAGTAGCACTATGCAACGGAGTCAAGGACAGTCCTCAAATCAAATCCGCAGTCCAGGAAAATAACACCTGTCAATTTCTTGTTCTGCAAATAGAGTAAGAAAGTTGGTCAGCGGCAATGATTGGTAGAAATGCTAAATGTTAGAAATGCTTAAAAATGAGTCATATAGGATATGTATGAAGAACTCCGTCAGTAATTCAGTATATAGGTCAATGGCCAAAAAGATCTAACTACTAGAAATTTTATTTAGACGAGCATTAGACATATTTTACACTTGACAAGAAGATGCATGCTGACAAGAAGTTACTCTATTTGAAGACAGGCTTGGCAACATCTGTGTGTGTATGTGTGTAGCATGTAAAAATTTAGACAATTTGGAGAAGTTTTAATCATAAGTAATAAAATTTGGTTCACCATAAATTAAGAGCAATACATGCATTCCTCATTGTTTATGTCCTTCACACCCAAGTTATACTATTATAACACATTATAAACCACATAAGCAGGGTAATGGACCCATTAAAAGAAACCAGATAAGAATTGTAAAGGAGGAGGGAAAAAAGCTTCAAAAGTAACATGTCAATGTCGTGTTTAAAATCCTCATATGCATCTTTCTATTCATCACCAAGTCTTTACAGTTTGCACAATGCTGATTTTGCTTTTTCCATTCAATATGGATTCAACAATTAAAACAGTTGGCAAATTTTGAGAATCAATATATGCATACTAAAGCAATATCACATTTGATTTCAATCCAGCATATGTTTGCTAGTTAAGCGAATAAACCATTTCATAGAAAAGGATATCGCACCAATGAGACATCCATGCCATTTATCTCATCGCCATGGTAAATCCAATCTTTGTAACCATATACAAGTCCTTTGCTTATTAAATGATCAAACACTACATCTCTTTTTTCCCAACTATCATTGCAACATACAGCACAAGGGCACAAAATCTGTTCTCCTTCAACCTTTCCTTTAGTGAATGCAATATCCAAAAAGTATCTAACACCGTTGATATAATCATCACCATATCGAGGCAAGTCAATTCAATCCTTGTTTATCATGTTTGGTTTACTGAACAACAGTGAAACATTATCAAGAGGGAATAAATTTAAGAAATTTAAAAGCTATGAGAATTGGCATAAAATAAACTAAAGCTTAGAGAAAGTTGGATTGCTATAGTCATAATCATGTCAGAGTATAGTATATAGAGCTAGACTTAGTAGTTAGTTAGACTATAACTTCTTCGATAATGAACCAAGCTATATCTAAGAGGTGGAAAAGAAGCAAAGAGCAGGTGAAAAAACTGTAATGATGTACTCAAATAAGTTACAAACACATAAGTTTGAGCAATTTTCACCCATACATTTTGTAAGCTCAACAGCCAAGACTAAAAAACTAACAGCCCCAAGCATAGACTAGGTATAAAACTGTATAAACCTCCCCCAAAAAGAACACCATCCCCTGCCACCGTAAAACAGAACAATGTACAGGCAAAATCAGAAGAAAAAAAAAAGCAAACCAAACAAACCAGTCCCAAATAGTGCAGCAATAGAAATCATCCCCCCCACACACAGCAAGTATACAAGATACACCAACTAGCAAGGTAACCAAAACAGTAGTAAAACTTCAGTGAATCCAAGACAATCATGACCAACAGAAAGTAACCAAAACACAGAACAGGGAACATCAAGTATTTTCTACCTTTTGATGCACTCCAATGGACTCACACACCAGTCCGATAATTGATTCAGAGGAGATGAACTTCGAGGAGGAGATGAGGGAGGAGATGAACTTCGAGCTGGGATTGCGTGAAGGAAGAAGCTGCACGTTAGCAGAGGAGATGAACTTCGAGGAGGAGATGAACTTCGAGCTGGGATTGCGTGAAGGAAGAAGTCGCGCGTTAGCAGAGGGAGGGAGTGTTTTGTGTTTTAGGGTTCATAAACTGAAGAATGGGAGAGGGCGCGGAACAGAAGAAGGGAATGAGAAAAATTAGGAATATTACACATCGGTTATTAGAAAAACCGATGTGGTTAACCATATTATACACATCGGTTATGGTAAAACCGATGTGTAAAAATTAAACTTTTAACTTCTGATTTTTTTTTGATTTTATACATCAGTTACTAAAACGATGTGTAAAAGTAAAATTTTAATTTCTAATTTTTTTTTATAATTTTACACATCGGTTAATTAGAAACCGATGTGGTTAATCACTATTTTACACATCGGTTCATATAGAACCGATGTTAAATGTTAAAAATTCTGACTTTAAATTTTTTTATTTTAATTTTAAACATCGGTTATAAATAACCGATGTGGAAAGGTTTTACACATCGGTTATTATGTAAACCGATGTGTAATACTTTGATTTTAATTTCAAAAATGTCACCGCCTCGTTTTACACATCGGTTTATAAGAAACCGATGTGTAAACTCCGATGTAGAATCCCTTTTCTTCACTAGTGCATATTGGTTATATAAATGAATCTTGGATCATATTTGTTATTACATGATTTGATTATCTTGTTCACGAGACATGGAGTCCGTGTGCAAGGACGAAGCTGTGTGTTCACTTTGTGGGGGTCATTGCCCCCTAAATTTTTTAAAAAACTTAAAATATTAATAGTATAAAATATTAATTCTATGTCATTGGTGGGTAAAAAATATAAAAGCAAAAATCTATCAACTTATCCATAAAATGGTAACTCTGATTCTCACATTTTCTATTTTCGACATCTGCTACATGGGAATCATTTTTAGTTATGAATATAGTTAAGACTACCCTTCACAATAATATAAACGATGAATTTTTGATCGACTATTTACTAGTATATATTGAAAAGAAAATTGTTGAAAACTTTTGTGTATATTTAATTATAAATCATTTTCATGACATGCATGAGAGATGTTTCGTGTCTTGATAGATTATTAATGTAATTAACATTTTGGAACATATAATTATGAATGTTTTGTATAAAATTTGATGCATATATAATTTCTGGATGAACTTTGATTTTTATAGTTGACCCCTCAATCATTCAAGTCTGGCTTCATCCCTGTATGTGTGGTCATCTGATTAGGGATTAGGACATTATGTTAGGGAAAAGGAAAGTAAAATAAAAAATAAATTAATAAAAGAAAATTTTATATTAATATAATATTTTTTATAATAAATTATATTTTTAAAAGTCATCGACTTGCATCAGTTTCCATTTTTTAAATCTGAGGCCCGAACCAAACCTGTTCGGATTTAGAGGTTTGAATTTGATCTAATGATATGATCCAAACCACCAAAATCGATTCGGATCCACCAGATTCGCTGATGGAATTAGCTTTCACAGTATTTGAATATATTTTCCCGGTAAAACACAAGACTAATACTGTATCCCATGCACTAGCTTGAACTTCACCGTTTTTGGTGCATGGCTGCTAGCAACTTCAAAAAAGAACAAAGAAAAAGTACGAAAATGAATACAAAAATATCCATGTAGGAAGAATATTTTAGCGATTTTTTATTTTTTTATTAGTCACAAGAATTTACTCATTATTTTATGGGTCACCAGAATTTACTCACTATTATTATTGTATGGGTCACATGATGGTTTAATTCAATGTATCGCGAGATTTCGTACATCTGATGGCCCAGTCGCACGAGCCTCACGTGACCTTTCTTCCCGCTCTTCAGCCGTTTCTGCCAATTACTGGGTTTATTATTATCCAAGTACAATCTCTGGATTGAGAGAAAAAAGAGACATTTAGTTTTCACGGAAGAAAAAATAAGATAAAAATTTGGTTTAATTATAGTTTTGATCTTCCTATTTTAATATTTGGATGATTTTGGTCTCGCAATTTTTTTTTCGCTCAATTTTAATCCACACATATGCAATTTTGATCCATTCGTTAAGTTAACATCCCATAATTAACATTCCAAATTAACATTTACTGATGACACAACTTATTAGAAAGCATAAATCACGTTAGATACATCATTAACTATTGGATGTTGACATATAAATGGACCAAAAAATTGCAAATTTTTAAAATGTATGGACTAAAATAGAGGGACTAAGAGTACAATTAAGCCAAAAAAATTATAGATATTATAAAGTCAGACTTCTTTTACTTTTTTTTTCTTCATATTTTAGATTTTATCGTCTTTAATTTTTTAAGAAACTCTATGGCCTTTTTAATTAAGTGTATGGTACCTAAAATGGGTGGTTAACATTTCAATGATTATTGATTATTTTAATATATTTATTATGAAATTAACATTCAATAAATACTAAATAACTTGATCGTAGGTTTTTGTTTTTAATTTTGATGAATTACTGTTATCAGTTTTTTACACTATAAAATAGTTATATGTGATTTTTGAAAAAATAATATATAATTAGTTGATAGTTTATACACAATACATCATAATTAAATTCAAATATATTATACTCATTAAAGTATCATAGAACTTCTGTAACAAAATAAAAAGAGCATCATAGAACTTTTTTTAATCAGACTGAGGTTAAAATTCTCATTGTGTCTATTGTTTGTAAGAAAACTAGAAAAGCATGGATAGATTATTAATTTCTTTTTTTTTTGACTGAATGATAGATTATTAATGTACGGAAAAGCTGAACGAACACAACTTTCCGACACTTACACCGTATGTAAGTATAAAACTATTACAAAAACATTATTTTAATAATGAATAGAATTTTAGAATTAAAACAAGACATTTACAAGCTAAGAAAATACTTAAAAATACTAGAAACATTAGAACAAAATGAATATATTATTTTCCACCAAGAATTGGTTAGAAAAAGAATAAGAAAATTAAAATAAGAATTAGAAAATTGTATAGGATAATGGGATTATCCGAGGAAATAGAATCAGGATTCAAAGAATTAGAAAAACTAATGAAAGAAATAAATAGAAACACTATTCGTTTAATAGAAAATACAGAAAAAATTGCAAATTATACTTGCAATAGAATACAAAAAGGACAAAATGAAATAAACAATATTAAAGAAACATTAAATAGTATTAGCAAAGGAAAAGAAATAGATGAAAGTGAAGACATCATTAGAATAAAAATTATTCTAGAACAACTAGAGAATCTTTTAAATTACGAAGAAAATAATAGATGTATAACAAAAATAGAACTAGAAGAAATTATGAAAACAAAGGATTTAAATAAAATAATAATTAAAAAATAATTAGATCAAGAATCATCAAGAATACCTACACCTGTATCTTCATGGAGAGGATAAAAGATGAATACATGGAAACATTTAGAAAATCAAATGATTTAGAAGAAATTCAAAAATTACTAGAGCAACTAAAAATAGTTGAAGAAGAAAATGATAAAATACACAAAATTGAAAAGATCGATAAAAAAGATATAGAAAATGATGAAATAATCCTAAACTATAGCTCATCTTTAGAATCCGAAGAAAACCATTTAAGAATGGAAAAAGGAGAATATAATGGAAAAAGCCCTAAAAGAAAATGGGAAGAATATAAATATACACCCGAAGGAGCTTGGGATAAATATGAAGAAGAGACTATGTATAATAAAGGATACGCAAGAAAAAACAATAATAAATGGATAAAAATTCAAGAAGAATTTAAACCTCGATATAATAATACAGGAAATATTCTTGACCTTGATTGTATAAGAAATAAAGAAGAAGTATTATTAAAATGGATTAATGAAATAATATTAATGATTTTGACTGACGAAAAATTTAAACAGTTAAACTTTATAGAAACAAAAAATTTTGTAACATTTAAAATAACAGGAAATGTCCAAAAATTTCTAGTAGGAATTAAAGATGAAGAATGGATTAGATTTGGAAGAATGGTAGATAATAGCTCAGATTATGTTAAACTAATAATGACATCAATACAACAAGAATTTTTTGGATATAATCTAATGGAACAAAGAGAAAAAACAAACAAAACTCTACTTGAAAATGCTAAATCACATTTAAATAGAATGCAGATTTGTGATATGTGCCAGATTGAGAGTTTCATCTGCGAATATCAAAAATACTATTATCAATTGGACGAAGAAACCAAAGAAATATATAAATATATATTTATAGATAAATTACCATATCCACTTAATTCAAAAATCAATAGATTATGGGAATTACAATCAGAAGAAACTGCAAATACTTTAGGAGGAGTTATTAAGCTCTTATACCAAGAATTAAGAGAACAGTGTCTGAATAGAGAAACAATTAGACAATTGAATATAGGAAGTACCGTCATTTGTTGTGACATCCCAGAGATAGAAAAACCAGGAAAATATGGTTGTGATAAAACAATAAGAAGAAAAAGAAAAAATTATAAGAAATCGAACTTACGAAAAACTTATCCTAGAAAAAGGAATTATTATAAAAATAATAAAAAGAAATATTTTAGGAGAAAGAAAACAACACCAAGAAAATACTGCCCGAAGGGGAAAAAGAAATGTGTTTGTTGGATATGTAATGTCGAAGGACATTATGCCAATGAATGCCCTCAAAGAAAAGAAAAAGATTTTAAAGAAAAATCAAAATTAATCAAACAAGTTTCCCAGATATCTTGAACCACTAGAAGAAGAATTAAGTAATTCAGATGTAAGTATATATGAATATTCGGAAGATGAATTATCTGCAGAAGAAAGAGAATCCGAATAATACATATATAAAAATATTGATAGAAAGAGGTAATAAAGAAATAGAAGCTTATATAGATACTGGAGCAAGTCTATGCCTTGCAACAGAAGCCCTTATAGACAGTTGGGAAATACTAGAAAAGCCATTAAAAATACAAATTGCAGATGGATCAATACATCCTCTGTATTGGATAGCAAAAAGAATTACTTTAGTCATACAAGAAAAAATATTTATTGTTCCAACAATATATAAACAACACTAGTGCAATAAGTGCTTTTTACGTTAGTTAAAATTGATTTTTTACGTCAGAATACTGACTGACGTAAATACAGCTGACGTTAATAGTTAATATTTTAACGTCAGTTGAGAACTGACGTTAAATATAACACTATTAACGTCAGTTCCTTAACAAAACCGACGTTAAACTAAAACTATTAACGTCAGTTCTTTAATACAACGGACGTTGATTTTGTTAAAACCAACGTCAGTTGTTTTAAAGAACTGACGTTAAAGGTTTAATTTTAACGTCAGGTGTAATAAACAACTGACGTTAATAGAGTACTGTATATTTTATAAAATACTATTAACGTCAGTTGTTTGATACAACTGACGTTAATAATTTTTTTTTTTAAAATTCAGTTTTAAAATATCACTCCCCTCAGCTATCCCTGCATTCAGTCCCAGTAACACAGAATATCACACACATTACAGAATTGCAAAGGAAAATTGAACAATGGGGGACTTACAACCAAAACCCATGTATATTTATAAATAAATTTTAGTTCCAATGTCTAAAAAACAAAACTATCTAAGGATATATATATACATGTTATTTATTAGTTTCTAAAGTCTAACAAAAAAACTATTTATCTAAGTAGTGCGGAGGTATGTTGTCAATTCCTTTCTCAGCCGCATACTTGAAGAAGAATTCAGCGAAGCGCATCCTCAAGTCTCTTAACTCATCTTCTTGAATAGGCGATTGGTCGATAAATGCCTAGACACGTTCAAATAATAACAATAACATCAATGCAAGTCATCTTCAAAACTATAATATATAATTTAACAAGTTGTTTAAATATTACCTTCTTCCATCCATCCGTAATAGATGCGGAGACTATGTTCAGCATATGAAGCATCACATAATAGCCGCACGACCAACTGTCAGGTTGAAATCGAGACTACCAACAAAATTAATTTCAACGTCAGTTGAATATACACATAAATTAGTAATTATAATAATAATTATTTGATAAATAAACTACCAAACCTTGAGGATGTTCCATACAGGATTTGCTTTAGCCTTAGAAGTCCTACTTCTCCCGTTGGCGCAACTTATGCTACTCGCCTTCAAGCGTATCATAAACAAATAATCATGTCGATCAATTAACAAACTCATTTATCATGTGTGTAATAAACTAAAAACAACTGATATTAAAACTTAAATTAAATTTAAGATTAGTTACTTACATATTTACAGCTTCAACCACCTTCGGTGGCGGATCATGGTGGAGAGAACAGAAGAATATGACAGTATGCCTAGACGGGTGAAGTACCAACAACTGTCAATGGTCATCCATACAGTAGGGAGCCAGATATAATTCTTCCGGATTGTCTCCCAACACCTTCCCTATGTATTTACTCAATGCATCGCCAACAAAGAACTCGGGCAAAAGGATTGACGGATCTAAGAAACCGTAAACTGATGCAACGCCCTTATCAAGCTGAAGACGATGGAGATACCTAAGATATGAAAAGGGTGTGGATGTTAATTACATAATATATATATTGAAATTAAAATAAATTATTAAATGGAAAAATACCAAAAATAAATAAGTTATAAAATTAAAATTAACTTACGTGCACCAGAGACTGATGACATTGCTGTTCATCCAGACGTTATTTCTGCAGGCGTTCCCGAGATCGTCACCAACGAAGGAAAATATCCTCTCTTGATTTGGGCGTGCCACCCATCCATCGTGCTCCAATGGACATGCAAAAATCTCAAACGCATAATCCTCACCAAGTGAGAACAAACGAGTGATAGGTGACAGCGACACCGACGTCGACTTGGCCTTCAGTTTAGGAAAAATAAAATATATAAGTTTTTGATAATTAAAAAAAACACAAGTAATTATTTGACTAATTTGGACATTAATAATGAATAAATACCTTTACTAACATTTCGAGCTCACATCGTTTGGAGTCCAACTCAAGCTCACGCCTTTTCATTTCCAACTCATGCTCATGGCGCTGGACTTCCAACTCCCGCTCCCTAGCTGCCAACTCATCGTCCTCCACATGTGCCCTACTAAAACTCTCTTTTGTGCTCACATGTGAAGCGTTGGCAAGCCCTGCGATGTCCTGGGATGTACCGACGAAGGAAAGCTCTCTGGCAAGCGCCTGCTTGAATTCTGGGTTGGTTATTAAGCCTTGCATCAGATGTGTTGTAATATCTGGGTTGGTCATGAGGTGCTGAGTAACGTCAGCCAAAATTGATGCTTCATTGACCACCCGCTTTCGTGAAGCAGACTTGCCATAATATTGTTTGATGGTCACGTTCCTAGGAACACCGAGAACCCGACCAGGATGGTCTTTCTTGCCTAGAGCAGTCATCAAGACGTCCTGCCGTCCAGAAGGGACGAATGCGCCCTGGGAGGATTTTGCTTTAAGATCCATCTACAATGAAAAAAAATTGAAAAAACGTGCAAGTGAAAAGTGTTGCAAATATCTATATAAATATCAATTGAAATCAAGTTAATTATTTACTTACAATCTTATCTGCCACTTTGCGAGTGGCATCAGCTTTAAAAGATCCCGCCTTTGTCATGCGGTCGGCTAACCAGACATCCTCGCGGTCGATGTCCGACGGAGGACTTGATGGTGTGCCCTCAGGCACCTCTCCTCTTTCAATCCTAGCAGAGTGCTCTTCCTGCTTCGCCCTCAGCCTATCCGCCATCATCTGCTGGATCTGAGTATGGTACCCACCCTGAGACATGGTGTGGCGGTGGACGTTCTTCGCCTGATTCTGCCGACCCTTATTTGCCTTAGCTTATTCAAACAAAAACACATAATTAAATATAGTTAAATGATCTATAATAAGCATACAAAATTAACTTAATCAACCAACCTGAAATTCTTCATCCTATCGACTCCTGGCAAACATATCCCAAGTATCCTGATCAATCCAGGGATAATCCGAGAACATTTTATCAAGCCGCTTCTTCCCAGATAGATAGTACCTGGTAAGATCATGCTTGAACCCATTCCAACGCTTTGATGCCATTTTCATACATTTATGACGATGATCCTCGTCATTTGGCACAGTCCAAGCTACCTACACATTAGATACATATATAACAACTGGATTGATTATAACTCGGATAATTATCTAATAATGTAAATAATACGAATGTAAAGGTAAAATACCGTGATAGCCTCCCAAATCGATCCTTAACGCTACGTGGAACGTCATTCCGATGGTTGTAGTTGATGCTTACGTCTTTGCTTCGCTTGTAGAAACACCCACTTATTAAATTCTTTAGCACGGGGTCCCTGGGCATTTAGATTAGCATCGAAGGACACCTCAAGCTTCGTCCGCTCTCCGCTGTCCTTCTCTAGTTTCTTCAACGAGGTGGCTCCTCTACCCCGTTTCCTATGAGCCTGTGATGTCTGTGATGGACAAAAAAAAATGATAAAATAGAGGGTTGTAACATTATAAACTTACATTAACAAGAAGGACTAAAGATAGTATATAACATGCATGTAAACTTACACTAGAATCAGCGGGCGTAGGCGTGATCGGGTCTGCGAAACCCCAACAAGTGTCATCCCGTGCATGTGGGCTATCCGACTGATCCATATGTATGCCTGTTCAAAAACAATATATATGTATTAACATAGGTTATAACTCAAAATAAATACGAAGTATAAATAAAAGTAACTAGATAGGTCCTGTAGATATACAAAACATCTATATATCCAATATAAGGACAATACGGGAGATTGAAAACTATAGTTTTTGAACATTGCCAAGCAATCGGGTCACGGCCCGGCCGTGATGTCCCTCACTACCGTAACGTGCCAACCGAACCCAGACCCTCATAGGCGAATCGATCACGGCCTGGCCGTGATGAGCATCACGGCCGTGACAGATCAACCAGCAGAGCAACATGCACTCAAAACCAAAAATAGAGACATTCCAAACAACTCAAACTCACGGTTTAAAGTTACAACTACTGAGACTACAGTTTCAACATACACTCGAAACCAAAAATAGAGACATTCCAAACAACTCAAACTCACAGTTTCAAGTTTCAACTCATCGAGACTACAGTTTCAAACCAGCAGAGCAACATGCATGCACTCAAAACCGTGAATAAAAAAATGTGCCCTAACTAAAGACTCACCAGAAATAGGCGCTCGCGTGGTGGTGGGGGGGAAGCTCGAGTGGTGGCCAACGTTCGATGTGGTTACTGAGAGCAGAGGGACAAAGAGAGTTAGTGTGCGGGAAGGCCAGGGGAAAGAGAGATGTCAAGTTATTGCAAAGAAGGAGCGGGAAAGACAGAGTTAGGGGTTAAGAGTGTACCTCACGGTGGTGGCGAAGAAGCCCTCGCGGTGGTTGCGGTGGAGATGAGCGCGCGATTAGGGCAGAGTGAGAGCGAGAGTGAGGGTTGAGCGTGATGAAAAGAGAAAAGACGTAGAGAAGTGGAGAAGGCGCGTGGGGGTAAACGTTATAATTAAAATAAAACAACATTTTACGTCAGTTTTTGGTAAAACCTGACGTTGAAGATCATATATTTAACGTCGCTTGTCTTAATAAACCGACGTTAAAAACTCTCACACTTATTACGTCGGTTGTTAGTAATAATCGGCGTTAAATGTCATATATTTAACGTAAGTTGTATTAAGAAACTGACGTTAAAAACACTCACAACTTCTTACGTCAGTTGTATTACACAACGGACGTTAAAGGTTTATTAGTTTCTGCAGAAACATTCATTCCCTTGACTACTGTGCTACTTACCCATTCACCTTTGTACCTAATCCTCTTAATGAGCATTAAGTTTATAGATAAGTTTTCAAGAAAATCATAATAACTTAGTAACTTCATCCACTTTGCTCCTATAAATAGCTTCCTAGCTTCCATCTCCTTTTAATTAATTTTCTCGCTTCACAATATGGCTCTGTAGTGAGATTAACTTCATCACTCTTTCTTCCTATTCCTAGACTCAAAGGTCTTTGTCTTAATGGTCAAACAACTTCTGAGTTTGAGTAAATTACATTGCATGGATATTAAGGTTGGGTGAATCACGTAATGTGATTCTCTCACTTTATTTCATCCCCGTCATCCCTTTCACCTTGCTTTGGAAGCAAGTGATTGTGGATTCAAGATGATGCATCAAGGAACTCCATCAAGAAGAAAGATGCAAAGATCTATTTCACTTTGCTTTCGTGCTAGTGACTCGAGGATTTACTTTGCATCTTGGAATTCAAGTGAGGGAGGTGATGCATCCATTGGAGTTTCTGATGACAGGACTGAGAAGAAAATGATGTTGATGCAGAAACTTTTTTATATTTTAGGGCTATGTTGCAGAATTTTTTTATCTTTTAATCATGTAATGTTAACTTATGAATCGCTTCAATGTCATACGATTTGATTATACATATAACTTGTTTTATGTTAAGTGTTTATTTATTTTAATTTGCACAATAATTTGTTTACTAATTCAAGCTAATTAATAAAAATTAAAAATAAACTTGTATAAAAAAAAGGTTTAGAAATAAACTGCAGTACTATATGGAGTGATCTGCGTTAAGAGGGACAACAGGGACATGACAACCAATGAAATGAGTTTCATAATTATTTACGTCAGTTATTTATAGAACTGACGCAAATAGTTTACCCACCACCTCATTTTTAACGTCAACTTATTTGATGACTGCCAAGTTCCCGTATATTAATTACATTATTTCCAATATTCATTCTGCACGTGTATAATATATAGGATTATTTACGTCAGCTATTTATTTAACTGAAGTAAAAATCAAACTTTTAACGTCAGTTGTATAAAAACCCGACGTTAACAATTAATATTTTTTATTAAAAACACTTTTAACGTCAGTTTTTTTAAAAAACTGACGTTAAAAGTGTATAGATATATGCAAAAACATTCATTCCTTTGACTGTACTGTGCTACTTACCCGTGCACCTTGTAACTCAATCCTCTTAATGAGCATTAAGTTTATAGGTAAGTTTTCAACAAAATTAGAATAGCTTAGTAACTTCATCCCCTGCTCCTATAAATAGCTTCCTTCTATCCTTTTAATTTTCTGCTTCACAATACGGCTCTGTCGTGGAGATTAACTTCATCACTCTTTCTTCCTATTCCTAGACTCAAAGGTCTTTGTCTTAATGGTCAAACAACTTCTGAGTTTGAGTAAATTACATTGCATGGGTGATAAGTCTGAGTAAATTACATTGTGTGAGTTGCTCACCTTATCACCTTCCGGAGAATCAGCTGCTGGAGGGCTAATCAGGTGCTCGGGGGTCACAGTTCCAAAACCTCAGCTTTGGCAACAAGTGACCGTCTTGGAAGTCTCTGGAACCACTGCCTTTGCTTGAAACGGATCTGGTGCACCTGTTTTTGCCTCTCTCTTGAGCTCTCTCATGCCCCCGGTTTTACGAGGTCTTCGGAGTATATATAGTTTTCCCTTTGGCATATTTCATAAAACTCTCTGATGGGATGTAGCTTTAATGTTTAGGATTTTAAACCCTTTCAATGTAACTTTTTATAGGATTTTAAACCCTTTCAATCTTCTGTATCGATCAGTTTGTATTACACTTCATGAATGAGATCCGGTTTGGGTTATTGATTCAACTTATACTTCGCACATATATTTTAGTTTTCAAAACAGAAACACAAAACATCAAAGCAATTCATGTGAAACTGAAACTTTGAGGAAGGCAATGCGGAAGGAATCGTATACTAGATAAAAAAATTTTTAAAATAACTTTTAACGCCTCTGTTGATGTAGGGACCGGCGTTAAAAGTGAAGAGACTTTACTTATAACGCCGGTTCTTTATCGAATCGACGTTAAAATGTTCACTTTTAACGTCAGTTCTTTATTGAACTGACGTTAAAAGTGAGTCACTTCACTTTTAACGTCAGTCATTAAAACAACTGACGTTAAAATTGAATTAATGAAGCCTGATATTTACAAAACTGCCACCGCCTCCTTTTTAACGTCTAGCTTTTGGTTAACTGACGTAAACCTTTACCATCTAATGTATATTTTCCACTAGTGCAAGAAACTGGAATAGATATAATTATTGGAAATAATTTCTTAAGACTTTATGGACCATTTTGCCAACATCTAACATACATTACTCTGAAAACACCATATATTTATCAAAAGCAAAAACGCGAAATTATAAACATACCAATTATTCATTTTTCTGCATGTACTTATTCATCAAAGTTTCAACAGCTGAAACGTGATGAGTTTATTAGCTTAATTTGCACAAAAATTTGTCATGCACTCATAAATTTAGAACCAAATAGAATAATTCCAGCTCATATATAAGAACTTTTGGATAAGGTTTGTAGCGAAAACCCTTTAGATCCAAAAATAAACAAAAATATTGAATTAGTCGAACTAAAATTAAAAGACCCTACAAAGGAAGTAAAATGTAAACCAATGATTTATACAAAAATTGATAGAGATGAATTTGCAAAAGACATTGAAGAAATGTGTAAAAAAGGATTAATTAGACCATCGAATAGTAAGCACTCAGCACCAGCTTTTTATGTAGAAAATCATAATGAAATAAAAAGAGGTAAAAGAAGGATGGTAATTAATTACAAGCAAATTAATGATGCTATGGAAGGAGATGCTTATTTCCTCCCAAGAAAGGACTTAATTATTGAAAGAATCAGAAATATGGATTGGTTTAGCACCTTTGATTGTAAATCAAGATTTTATCAGATCCGATTGACTGAAGAATCAAAAACATTAACAACATTTAGCTGTCCTCAAGGACAATATGAATGGAATGTACTGCCGATGGGATTAAAGCAATCACCTAGAATCTTCCAGCGAAGAATTGATTCAATTCTTAAGGAATTTAAAGACTTTTGTCTCATTTATATTGATGATATATTAATATTTTCTAATAAAGGATTAAATGATCATTTTGAAAAAATAGATTTAGTTCTTAACAAATGTTATGAACATGGAATAGTTTTAAGCAAAAAGAAAGCAGTTCTAGCCCAAAACAGAATTAATTACTTAGGATTATAAATTGAGAAAGGAAAAATAATAATGCAAAAGCATGTGTTAGAAAAACTTCAGAATTTTCCAACAAAATTAAAAGATAAAAAGGATTTACAAAGATTTCTTGGACTATTAACATATATTTCAAATGAAGGTTTCATCAGGAATCTTGCAGCGGAGAGAAGGATCCTCCAACAAAAACTGAAGAAAGATGTCCCTTGGACATGGAATGATGAAGACAATAGACTAATTATAAAAATTAAAGACTTATGCTAGGACCTTCCTGAGCTTTATCATCCATCGGATGACGATATAATTATTATTGAGACTGATGCCTCAAATGACTGCTGGGGAGGTGTTATGAAAGCAAAACCCCCTGGATACAAAAACGAATTACTGTGTCGATACATGTTTGGAACCTTTTCAGACTGTGAACTTAATTATCCTACTCATGAAAATGAAACACTAGCTTTAATCTGTATGCTTGAAAAACATCGGATTTATATACTGGATAAGGACTTTATTGTCCGAACCGATTCTACTTACGTTGCAAGTTTTAAGAACTTAAATCATAAAGGAACTTACAAACAAGGACGATTGATTAGATGGCAAATGAAGCTTGCCGAATACAATTACTCAATCTCTTATATTAAGGGAAATAAAAATGTTCTTGCAGATATTTTATCAAGAGAATGGAGCAGCAAACAACTGAAGACATAAAGAAACAGATTCAATATCAAAGAATGCTCGAGAAGCAGAAAATAATGGAGCTAGACATGATCAAAGCAAACATTGAAGTACTGGAGCTTCAATTACAAGCCAAAGGAGAATCTCTCAAAGAAGATCCTATGAAAAATATAAAACAACAGGTACAAGAAAGCACTAATGAAAAATGGTACACCATCTTTAATGGACCACACCCCGGTGTTTATAATGAATGTCACAAAGCAGCCCCTCACTGCATTGGAATTTTTGGAGTCCATCACAAAGGATTTCGTACCAAGGAAGAAGCTGAAAAAGCTTTGATAGACTACCAGAAAGAACAAGACAAGGGCAAAGGAGTTTATCTTGGCCCAAGGACTTTCTCTGAAACCATAAAGACTCCACCAGGCCAAAAAACTTCATTAAGGATACTCAGAAGAATTCCTTCCTCGATCGATGACTACCAAATCCCTTCAAGAAAATACCATGAACTACAAGTTCAATTCTCCAAAGAAAAATTTTATGAAAACCTAAAAAGACTAACCAACTGGTCCGAAAAGGAAAAAAAATAATTGTTTTTACATGGTTAACCGAAATATTTTCGGAGTCAAGGCTGTAATTACTCCCGAAGCAACATCGATTCTTACATTTAATATGTTCCAGTTTGGACTTATTGAATGCCTCTACCTCAGTCAAGACTTGGAAGAAATCAAATTATTTCCATATAGTTTAAAGGAAGCCATCCAGAACTATCAAAGAAATGTTGCAAAAGATAGGACTATCTTCTTGAAGTTCTATTCGACTTACCCAGATTTTGCAACCAAACAACCCACAAAAAAATTAATCTTCATTGGAGTAAGTAATAATAGTTTCTCTATGAGAGACGAACTACTGGAGAAACTTATGATGAAGAAAAGATTGTCACAATCCTAGCTAATCAACTGGCAAGTATCTTTACTCGGTGTCAAATTATTGGTAAAGACTCTTTTATCAAAGTCATGTACAAAGGTCCACATACTCTACTGCTCAGCAAGACTAGTGGAAGATTGATTAGAGAAAGGGACTTAGCACTACTGACGAACTTTGAACTACCCTTCTACACACTCCAAGGACTTTCAATGAATTATCAGCCAGCTGTCCTCGACTTGCTGTGCTCAATGATTAAGGAAAATGGAAACCACGCATGTGAAAGATGCGTAAAGAAAGAAGACTGTCGGCAAGAAGATAAAGATTCAGACGAAGCCATTATTGAAGAGTGATGTAAGCAATGACGTTCACTAAGCAATAATAGGTGGGATGACGTAAGCAATGACGTCATCATGAATTATTAATGTCTGATTGATTGTAATAATATAGGGACTTTCTACTAAATTACTTGGCCCTTCTAATTGTATAAATAAGCCCTCGGAGGCAAAGAAAAAGGCAGAATGAAAAGTGTTTCAATTCTCACCTCTTCTTTTTAAGAAGTTCTAAGCTATGCTTAGCGAATCCTTGAGTGTGGATTCACCTAGGTTCTATGTACTTCACTACTGATTATAAATAAACACTACTTTCAAATATTCCTCTACTTCGCCACTATTTTACTTTTATTACTTCCAACTACTCGTTGAAATTCCAACTTGACTTAGACAAAAGCTGCGGTGGACCAAAACCCAGAATCACTTCAAACACCAGATCAGGTATGACTCATAAACCATTTAGTTTTATTCAGTTTACACTAGGAAACTAATCATGTCTGAAATAGAAAAAGAAATAACTAATAATACTGATGTAGAATATTTACAAATTACTGAAGAAGACGGAAACTATGAAGGAAGTATTTTAATAGATCCAAAACTTTTCCAAAAGATTCAGAAAGAAGACTTGAATTTATCTAAAGATGCAAACATGAAAAAACTAGGAGGTATAATGAAACGATTTAACCAGAAAGAAAATATAACATATTATGGGAAGATAATTAATGAAACACCAATCGATATAGCTGAAACACAAGGAAACACCTGTATACAATTATTGAATAAGAAAAAATTAATTGAATTAAAAAGAACTTTAAAAAGGGAATCACATAGGAAGAAAATAGGTTATATTCATATAGGAGCAATACAAGTCTTAATTAAGGCAACCTTTCAAGAAGGAATAGATTCACCAATCGAATTAGTTATAAAAGATGATAGGATAACAGATCCTAAGGATAAAATATTAGGAGTAATCGAAGGAAACTTAGCCTACGTTAAGTTAAAATTCGAAATACACCCAAATATTGGAATACCATTAGACACCCAAAGATTAGATCAATCTTTAACTATGGAACATAGATTTTTAAGAAATAATTTAATGAGACCAGGAGATAAAATCTTCTCGATTACTTATTGTGTTAACTATGCACTAACAAATTCTCATCATAGCATTACTTTCAGAAATAATGATAGAATAGACATACCAAGACTTTTCGAAGAAATAGGAAAAATTTATTATCAAAAAAGAAATGAATTAACAGAATTAGGAATTTCTATAAGAAATCCAAAATCGCTAAGTTTTAGACAGATCCCAAAACCAATCACTTTTCTTGAAACAAAATAATAAGGAAGATGAAAATATAAACAAATTATCAAATCAAGTAAGAGACCTAGCCCAATATTTGAGAAGTAGAATATGAACAAAGAAAAATATCTAAGAAATATTGTTGAAAAATATCAGAATAAAATAAATCTAGATGAAAAGAATATATAACCCCTTATATAGAAAGTAAAAATCAAGCACAAATAGAAAAATATATTATAGAAAAGGAAAAAGAACTTATTAATATAAGGAATAAAAGAGAAAAATATAAAAAACAAATATTAGAAAAAATAAAGAAAATAGAAAAAATGACTTCAATTCAACAATCATCATCTAATTATTTTAGATTAACTACACCACTCTTCGAAGATAATGATAACGAATAAACAATGGAAATATATTCCGAGTTTGATAATCAAACAGAAAATGAAATAATGAGTGTATTGGTTATGAATTTACCCACTGATTGTAAACAAATAATAATTGAAAAAATAAAGGCTCAATTTAGACAAGAAGATTACTATCTTACAACTATTTCGTTAGATATAGAATGGAACTATATGGAAGAAATATGATTAGCCCTTGAATATGATAGACCATCATTATCTGACATATATGAAGATTGGGACTTATTAGATGATTAAATGGATCAAGAAATATTAAGCATTTTGGTTATGAAAATACCCAAAGACTGCAAGCAAATAATAATTAATAATTTAAAACACCAATACTGGCAAGAAAAACTTTATTTAAAACAAATAGTACAAAGAATACAGTTAGTATTTTGTGAAGAAGAACGAGATAAATAATCAAAGATATAATGGAAATAGATGAATCTATAATGGACTATGGATATGAATTATTAGTAACTCAAATTATGCATGAAAATTACCCCGATTATGTATAATTACTACCACTGCCTGGGAAAAGATAGAGTGGTACCAAAACTGGTATCAGAGCTAAGTACTAGCTAATTACTAATGGATTCCCGAAATATAGAAAAATTTGTTCACCATCTAAGTATGATAGATCTAACAAATCAAAACAGATTAAAAGAACTAATACAAGAATTAAAAGATGAAGCAACTGATACATGTAATAAACACATGGAATATCATTGTGAATATTGTGATTACAAAGAATACGACAGAAGAATAGATTTGATAAAAATTATAATTGAAAAATTAAATTTATGGATAAATCAAGAGGAATTATAGATCCAACGACTTACAACACGTATGCACTGTAGAAGTATCGATACGGTGTCATAAAAACCGTGTCAGTTTAGCAAACCTCATTAATGTAAGTCTAATTACCACATGATGTATTAAATTTATCGAACACTGCAATAATTCATTTTTAAATAATATATCAAAATTAAATTATTATTAACATTTAGTAAAAAAAAAGTCATTAGTAATATTTAATTTGTAACCTTGTTAGCACCCGTAATCCAGTAACATCAGCAACATTGATTTTTTTTTTTTTTTACTATTTCCTATACACGGTGGTGGATCAAAGATCCCGAGTCGGACAATCTATTTCCAAAATAATTAATAATAAATAGGTTTAGACAATATTTTAGTCCCTAAAAAGTTATGTCTTTCTATTTCAGTCCCTTTTTTTTTATAGGTTTTGATCCTATAATTTCAAAAGTTTAGAAATAGATCTATATCATCAACTATGCACCGTTATCTGCTCAGAAAGAATTATTCACAAATTAAAATGAACGAAGGAAGAACAATTCATGAACCTATGAAGATTATTTACAGGTGGTATGAGTGTCTTATTTCCAGTACGATAACGGTATAAAGTTGCTTGTAGGGATTTATTCTCAAACTTTTGAAATTGTAGGGATCAAAACCTATGAAAAAAATTATATAGACGAAAACCAAAGCATACTTTTCATGGACTAACAACTTATTTAAACCCAATAGTTATCATCATACATATAAAGATAAAGACATGAATGTTAAAATCATAAAATTTTAATGACTAAATTATACTTTTGGTCCCTTATCTTTATGATCATTTTATTTTTTATTTCGAAATGGTCCCTTATCTCTAGTTTAGGTTTCAATGTGGTATGTTCGGTTTAAATCGTTGTATGGACATGACCATATTGATATAACTTTTGCAAAATAATGGATCATTTCGGAACAAAAAATAAAATAAAAGCAAGACCATTTCGGGAAAAAATAAAAGAGACCACATCTGTTTAACTTTTATAAAATAAGGGACCATTTAGGAACAAAAAATAAAAGAGGGATCACGTTGGTATAATTTTTCAAAATAAATGACCATTTTTGGAAAAATAAAATAAAATAGGGACCAAATTGAAACCTAAAATAAAGATAAGAGATCAAAATTATAGTTTATTTAATTTTAATATATCTAATCAAATAATTTACATACTTCATAATTGTCCTCTACATATTTTCATGTTTTGAAATGGTTCAATTATCAACTAATTATTAATGTTATTGAACACATCTCTTTCAAAATAAGTGAGATGAAGAAATAGTGAAGTGAAGAGTGAGTAGCATGGGTGCAAATAAATCAACAATAAGGGCAAAATGAAAATATATAAGATAATCATAAGAAACTTTTAAAAATGAGTGGGTCCATGTACCTACACTCAACATTATGGACCTGTTTGAATTAGCTTATAAATAATTTATTCAAACTTATCTACTGGTATAAGTGCGTATGAAGTTGTTTGGGAGAGTTTATAAGAAGCGCTTATGACTGTCCAGTAAGCTCTCTTTAATTTACTTTGACAAGCTCTCATTACAAGCTTGTGATGTAGCTTAAGCGGAAATTAATTTTTCGCAAACACCTCCGTGCTTTTTTTACCCCAGTTCGATTCTGCAGGCATCCATTTCTTTCACTCAACATTCTATTTTATAATTTACGCGTCTCGTCTCTCCCCTACAGCCCGTTACTGTGTATTTTCATTTCTGTGTGTTACCTGCTTGCTTGCATTTTTGTTTCCTACTCCTTTCATTTCTGTGTGTTTCCCTCAGATTTTTGTTACCAATTATTTTATAAAAAAATAATGACACCCTCAATTCACAACACCTTCATGGTTGTCTCACACTGTCACGTCACTTCACAGCACCGCCACTCTTGTTCCTCACTTTGGGTTAGTATTCTAATTTACCTTCCTCTGTTACTCACACCAGCGCCACCCACTAATGTTCCTCACTTTGGGTTACTAATAGTATATAAATAGTATATATGATTTTGTGTAAGTACTTTTCAATATACATATTCAAACAGAAATAATTTATTTAATGTAAGCATTTATGCCATAAATTCTCATATGATAAGCTCTTATGTCATAAGTGCTTCTGTCCGTCCGTCCCATCCTATACAAAATACAAATATTTAAAATGATACTCCATCCGGATTCAATTATAAGCAAAATTAACTAACTTCACGCTTATTAAGTTAGTTAATTTAGTTTAATTATCTTGATTTATGTAAAAAAAAAAGAGAGTTACAATTATGATGTGTTCGATCCGGCAAGTGTACCAGATTCGTCGCCAAGTAATAAAAAGATATTGATCCCACAGAGACCGTGATCTCAAATCGCAACTAATTGTTAAATGATAAAACTGGGCTGTATAAAAATAAGAATTTTTGAAGAGGTTTTGATTTTTGGAATAAGAGATAACTTAGAAAATCAGATAAGTAATGCAATCAAGTAAAACAGAAAGTAAATCAGTTTATGGTTTTTCAGATCTAAATGGATTCCTAGGAATTGAGTTACCAACAAGATTGTTTATGTTACTAAATTGATTATCCCTTGTTAATTACCAACATTACTTTGAAGGCGCATTTATCCTCAAATAGTTAATGCTCCATCTCGGGTAACAAAAATTGTGCCTAATTAAACCAACCCCTACTCTCGTGGTAGTCGAATTTAGATTGGACCCTTTACGTTTCGTGACAATTCATTAATCATCAAATGACCGCTTCTAACTCTCGTGATTTAAGTCCTAGCTAGGTATGATTCTATAGATCCGATACCTAAGTTCACCGCTAGGTTCCTCCTTAGAATATCTACGACACACAAACAAGTGGCCACCGAATTCACGAGTAATTAAAACACTAGAAATCAGATCGAAAGCAAAATCGTAATTAACAAGAAATCGAAATGATCAATTCATAACATGAAAACAGATCTTGGGCATAGCCCCAATCCCCATAAATTAAACTACTACTCAAACATTGTCATGGTGATGACAAGCTTGATTAACAACAACATAAAATAAAAAATAAGAGAAGAGAAGAGGGAGAAGAAGAGAGATCCTAAATTATAGCCTAAGAGTAGCGGTCAAAGTCTCCTTTCATCTCTGCCTAGATGCCTTATTTATAAATTTGGGAAGTTTGAATCCCAATCAAACACAAATTTAGCTCAAAATCAGTTGCTTCAGATCCAAGTAATGCGCGTCACGGCCGTGATGGCCATCACGGCCAGACCGTGATGGATTCCGCCTTGGGCGTTTCTTCACTTTTTAGTCTGTCACGACCGTGGCCACCATCACGGCTAGGCCGTGATTAGTTCTGCCTGTGAGGGTCTGGTTCAGCTGACAGGTCACGGCCGTGACCAGTTTTGACTTTTGCCTTCTTTCTTTTCAGTTTTGCTCGATCATGGCCGTGCTTTCTTTCTTTTCAGTTTTGCTCGATCATGGCCGTGATGGTCATCACGGCCAGGCCGTGATGGGCTTTGTTTGGCTCATTTTCTTCACTTTTTAAGCCCCATCTTCATGCAAGCTCCATCATGGTTGATCCTGAGCATTTAATCCTTAATTCCTGCAAAACAACACCACAAAATCGCCTTACCCGTTCCAAGGTAAAAACTAACCAAAAATCAAATTAAATATGCCTAAACTATATGAAAATGCATGCAAAATGATAAACAAATATGAGGTGAAATCACACTCATTAAATCACCCCAAGCTTAAGATTTTGCTTGTCCTCAAGCAATTACCAAGGCCAGACAAGATAATCAGAGCATGGATAGTGAACCAAGAACCCGAGTAACTAATCCAAGCAACAGGCATATTCAATAAATACCCAAGAGGCAATCCATTTCAAGTCCAATTAGAAGCTTAGGTTTCCTAAATTCATATTCTCACTGATTCGGGCACTCTTCTCACCTCACTCAAGTGTTTAAGGATATATGACAATTCGCTCAATTTCCTCAAGGAAGGTATTCTACCATAAGCTTGACCATTAACCAAATCTCAACTTTATTAATGAAAACACAAAAGAATCAAGAGGTCTTTCATTTTGGTTGTAATGAGGCCATGGGATTAATTGTTAGGTGGGGAAATCAAGAAAAGGTAAATTCAAGAATGGCTAAACAGAATATCAAACAATGTAAAGCATGACACCTTCTAAAATACCTTTTTGGGTTTTAGTTCACTTTTCCACCTTTCTTTCTTTCTTTTTATTTTTATTTCTCACTTTCTTTTTGTCATCCCCTTCTCCATTTTTTTTTTGTTTATTTTATTTTATTTATTTGGAGAAGGGGAGATTTTCAATTCAAGAGAAATATTTTTCTAATTTTCTCATCCCACAATTTTATTTTTCAAACTACCTTTTTACCCTTTTTACAATACTTTAAAAGGCGTCATATCAAGCATTGTTCATCAAAATATTTCAAGGCACCAAGAAAAGTATTTTATTCTTTTAGGCTCAAAAATTGGGCAACTAAGGGGTAGCATTTAATCAATCAAAGCTCAGAAGGCCAGAAAAATATCTAATGCCTCAATCATTTTCAAAAAATTTTAAGTTTCAAAACGGTTTCAAGTCAAGTTCTAGAGAGTACAATCCAATAGGAATTAAACACTCTATCACAAAGAATGGGGTAGATTTAGTGAGTACCCCTTTTTGGCTCAAAAATCTCAAATTTAGTAGTTTAAAATCAATGAGAAACACAAATTTAAGGGACCACATGCTAATTATCAACTATCAAAAGATCATCCCAAGCATTTTTATTTTTAGCCTTATCACAATAATAAAAAAATTGGGTTCAAAAATTCACTATCTTAATTTATTTGGCACCAAGTTCTCGCAATCGGATGCATAATCTAAGCAAGGGGCAATCTAATCATGTGATCATGCAAAACTATGCCTATATGAATGCAATATGAAAAATGCAAAAATGCAAAAAAATTCAAAAATACCCCTACCCCAAGCTTAAAGATTTATATTGTCTCCAATGTAAATAATCAAGTCTGAGAGAGGAGAAAAATGGAACAACTCACCGAGGTGGTAGCGGGTGTTGGCTCACATGCCAGTCAAAAACTTGTTGGAAAATGTATCACGGCCGTGATGTGTATCACGGCTAGACCGTGATGCATTCTGATCTTCAGGGTCCTTCTCATCACGCCCATGATGGATGTCACGACTGGGCCGTGATCCTTTCTAGTCTTCTGGGTTAGCAAATCACGGCCGTGACCACCGTCACGGCCTGGGCGTGATGACTTCTGACTTTATTTGTCCTTGGCTTTTTGCTCTTCCTTCCTTCATAACCTGAAAACACTTGGCAAAACCATCAATCAGTGATCCTTCTTTTCTTATCTTCTCAAATTATTCAAAAACAAAATTAAAAAACAAATGGAAAAGGGAAAGAAAACTTGGGTTGCCTCCCAAGAAGCGCTTATTTACGGTCTTAAGCTTGACCATACTTCTTTCAATCAACCGGGGTCGACTGGGCGTAGAAGTGCAGGAACACTTCTCTTTCATGGGAGTCCTTCAAAGAGCCGATTCTGCTCATATGGCCAATTGCGCTTCCGCTTTGCTCTTTTCACTCTGAGCTTCATGGCCTTACTCCCTCCCGACGGAAATTTTGTTTCCACATGATGAGCAACTCCAACTTCATCATTACTGGTTGCATCATTTGTCATGAAAATCTTCGGATTTGCTTCCATGTTGAGTTCTTCCTTTACCACTGGAGACGTTATATCGATCCTGCACACATGACTCTCAAAAGGAGGGTTGTTATATGAGTTAGTCAAATAAAAATCTACCCTACCTTCCTCCACGTTCAGAGAGAGTTTGCCATTCTTTACATCTATTATCGCTCCAGTGGTGGCCAAGAATGGCCTTCCTAGAATGATGGGGAATTTAGAATTCCCGTTCATATCCAATACCAGGAAATCAGTAGGGATGAAAAATTTCTCTACCTTTACGGGAACATCCTCTAGTATGCCTAGAGGAGTTTTAGTTGAGCCATCCGCAAACTGTAAGGAGAATTTGAATGCACTCAACTCCTTGGTTCCCAACCTCTCCAAGATAGTAAGCGGCATCAAGCTCGCACTAGCCCCTAAGTCACATAAGGTTTTGTCTATTTTCACTTCTCCAATTGAGCAAGCAATAAAGAAACTACCTGGATCTTTTAGTTTAGGAGGCATATTAGTTTTTATCTTGACATTGTGCTCCTCAATTAAGCTCTTAGTTTCTATTTCTACTTGCTTTCTCTTGACCAACCTTTGTGGGAAAGGTATTGGGGGTTGGTACGGTGGTGGAGGGACATACTTTGGTTCTGGCTCTTCATCTTCGCTCATGTCCTCCTCACATTCCACATCCTTTTCAGCTACCCCAAGCTTATCATCCCTCAAGTATATGGCATTACAATGTTCATGGGGATTTACTTCGGGTTGCCCTGGAAACGTACCCTTAGGTCTAGAATATGTGCTAGCTTGTTGGGCAATTTGAGTTTCTAACATCTTATTATGGATGGCTAAGTTATCTACTTTAGATGCTAGCTCTTTTATTGCCTCGTTGACTGCCCTACCTTGTTGTCTAAACTCTTCATTTTGTTTTGTTTGACTTTCAACAAAACTTTCCAAAAGAGACTCAAGTTTAGACTTTTGTACCTGAGGATACCCCGATGCGGGTTTCCTATTACCTTGGCCTTCTTGGAACTCGTGGTTCAGTGTGTTGCTGTAGTTCCCGTAGGAGAGGTAAGGGTTGATCTTCCTTCCTTGGTTGTAAGAATTTGGGGGAACATAGTTTGACAACTTCGGGTTCGTGTCGTAGAAGTTGTGACAAGAGTTCACTTGTTCCCCCGAAGCGCCAGATCCATGAGCAATACCACATGGGCACTCCATTATGTCATGTCCCTGCATTCCACAAATCTCACAAACAATGTTAGTAGCACCAATTGAACTCACATTAGCCCTTTCAAGCTGATCAAAGCGTTTATTCAGTGAGTCAATTTTAGACATGATGAGATCAGTGCTTTTCATTTCAAACTTACCCCCCGAAATCTTTTTCGGGTTATTACCTCTTTCTGAACCCCATTAGTGGTAGTTGGTGGCCACGTTTTCAATGATGTTGAATGCCTCAGTCAGAGGCCTATTCATAAAGGCTCCACCAGCTGCGGAATCAAGTGACACCTTCGAAGAGTAATCCAATTCGTTGTAGAATGTGTGCACTAATAACCACCTCCCGAGTCCATGATGTGGGCAAGACTCCAGCAATCCCTTGTAACGATCCCAAGCTTCTGACAAGCATTCTCCGTCCTTTTGGAAGAAGCTGGTGATCTGGGCTCGTAGGTAAGTCGTCTTGGAGGGAGGGAAGAATTTCTCCAAGAATGCCTGCTCCAGTTGGTCCCAAGTTGACAAGGTATTAGCGGGCACTTGTTTCAGCCAAGCTTTTGCCTTTCCAGTAAGAGAGGAGGGGAACAACCTCAAACGAATAGCATCAACCAGGGCGCCTTGAATTCTAACCAGGGTTTTGAAAACCGGACCGGACCGGCCGGTCCGACCGGGAACCGGGACCATGGCCGGTCCGGTCAGTAGGAAAAACCGGTCATGCATTGAACCGGTGCAAAAACCGGAAAACCGGTTCAAAACCGGTAAAACCGGTCATAACCGGTAGTGAACCGGCCTGAACCGGTTTTCTTTAAAAAAAGAAAAAAAAATAGTATAAAAGGATTTGGGTCATCCTAGTAAAAACCCAATTCTTTTGTTTTCTAACATATGTGGGCTGGTTGTAGATTTTGGGTTGGTTTTCCCTATGAAGATGATTTTAACATATATCTTTATATTTATTTAGTTTAATTTCAAAATAATAAAAATTGTGCTTAATAATTTTAGTTGTTATGTTGTTTTTTTGTTTAATATTGTTATAAATATTATATTAAAAATTAAAATAATATTATTTAATTATAACCGGTTCAACCTCGGTTGGACCATTGAACCTCGAACCGCTGCCTTCACCGGTTCGATGACCGGTCCGATTTTGTAAACCTTGATTCTAACTGCATCGGTGAACTCCAAGAATGTCTCCACGTGATCAGTCGGGTCCTCCGAGGGCAATCCTCCGAATTGATGTTGCCTAATCATGTTGATTAGCATAGGCGGTATATTGTAGTTCTCCGCCTCAATCTCTGGCCTAGAAATCCCAGTTCGCAAATCCCCAGCATTTGGGGCTGCGTAGTCCTTCAACGATTTCGTATCCGGGAGATTCACCGTGAGTAGAATGGGAATCAACCCCTCTCTCTCTTTGTAGTCTCCTACGTCTGTGAAAGGTCCTTTCGACTTCGGGGTCGACCTCACTAAGGTTTCCAAGACTTAGTAATCTTTGCATAAAAGAGAAAAACACAGAGAGATAGATACAAAAAGAAAAAGAGATTGATGAAATATATATATATATATATATATATATATATATATATATATATTAAGAACAAAAATCAGTTAAAAAGAGAAAGAAAAGGTCCAGAAAAATCAATTTCAAAATTAAATTGAGATTCGAGGAAGCACAGTCCCCGGCAACGGCGCCAAAAACTTGTTGTGTTCGATCCGGCAAGTGTACCGGGTTCGTCGCCAAATAATAAAAAGATATCGATCCCACAGAGACCGTGATCTCAAATCGCAACTAATTGTTAAATGATAAAGCTGGACTGTATAAAAATAAGAATTTTTGAAGAGGTTTTGATTTTTGGAATAAGAGATAACTTAGAAAATCAGATAAGTAATGCAATCAAGTAAAACAAAAAGTAAATCAGTTTATGGTTTTTTAGATCTAAATGGATTCCTAGGAATTGAGTTACCAACAAGATTGTTTATGTTACTAAATTGGTTATCCCTTGTTAATTACCAACATTACTTTGAAGGTGAATTTATCCTCAAATAGTTAATGCTCCCTCTCGGGTTACAAAAACCGTTCCCAATTAAACCAACCCCTACTCTCGTGGTAGTCGAATTTAGATTGGGCCCTTTATGTTTCGTGACAATTCGTTAATCCTCGAAGGACCGCTTCTAACTCTCGTGATTTAAGTCCTAAGTCTGATTCTATAGATCCGATACCTAAGTTCACCGCTAGGTTCATCCTTAAAATATCTACGGCACGCAAACAAGTGGTCACCGAATTCACGAGTAATTAAAACACTAGAAATCAGATCTAAAGCAAAATTGTAATTAACAAGAAATCAAAATCAATTCATAACATGAAAACAGATCTTGGGCATAGCCCCAATCCTCAAAAATTAAACTACTACTAAAGCATTGACATGGTGATGACAAACTTGATTAACAACAATATAAAATAAAAAATAAGAGAAGAGAAGAGGGAGAAGAAGATAGATCCTAAATTATAGCCTAAGAGTAGCAGCCAAAGTCTCCTTTCATCTCTGCCTAGATGCCTTAGTTATAGATTTGGGAAGTTTGAATCCCAATCAAACGCAAATTTAGCTTAAAATCAGTTGCTTCAGATCCAAGTAATGTGCGTCACGACCATGACGACCATCACGGCCAGGCCGTGACGGATTCTGCCTTGGGCATTTCTTCACTTTTTGGTCTGTCACGACCATGACCACCATCACGGCTAGGCCGTGATCAGTTCTGCCTGTGAGGGTCTGGTTCAGCTGACAGGTCACGGCCGTGATGGACATCACGGCTAGGCCATGACCAGTTATGACTTTTACCTTCTTTCTTTTCAGTTTTGCTCGATCATGGCCGTGATGTTCATCACGGCTGGGCCGTGATGGACTCTGTTTGACTCATTTTCTTCACTTTTTAAGCCCCATCTTCATTCAAGCTCCATCATGGTTGATCCTGAGCATTTAATCCTTAATTCCTGCAAAACAACACCACAAAACCGCCTTACCCGTTCCAAGGTAAAAACTAACCAAAAATCAAATTAAATATGCCTAAACTATATGAAAATGCATGCAAAATGATAAACAAATATGAGGTGAAATCACACTCATCAAATTACTAAACCATCTTTTAATTGTCTCGTGAGTATGCAATGCTCTTGAAAAAGTAGAAATAGAATTGGTTGTATTGGTTGATTGTCTTGATTTTTGGAACACTTACATTAAATAGAGTTGAATTGATTGACTTTTACTTATATTTAAGTCCATAAAATATAGGTTTTTTTTTGTTATAATTGAGTCCAAAGATAGTATATGTGTAATTATTAATAAATAGAAAACATGAAACAAACCAAACACATCCTCGTAGTCCCAACCCAAGTTGCATGGGTTTAATTAATTTAAAGGTACTTTTTCTCTTATGATTCACAAGTGTATTGTTATAAGAGTTTAATTTGTACGTACTATCATTATAAAATGTTTTATACCGTTGATCAATCAGAAATCATGATATGAGTGACTTTTAAGATAGTTAGGATAAAATTCAAACATTTTTTATAATGTGTCAATTTATGATTGATTGAAGATATAAAAAGACTTTACACTCACAATACATACCAATTAAATTCTTATTATAATCATCACAAGTATTTATTCATGTGGATCGTGTGGGTTATTTTAAATTTTAGATATCATGTTGAGTTTGTAATTTGATATATAAGCATCTAATATGTGTACATTATGGTGTCTTATAGGGTGAGGAAGCAAACAAATGACTCACCAGTGGACATCTTTTTTAGTCATTGCATAAATAATGAAATAGTTGAATGGTTGAGATTGAAACTGCATAATGACCGAGTACACACACACACACACACACACACACACACACACACACACACACACACACACACACACATATATTAAATGACAACTTTGTCCTACTCCCCTCCCCCTATCGCACCCCACCTTTACCCAGCCACCACCCATTAAGCCCTAGCTAGTTGTGCATCCATCTCACAGTGTAGGGGTGTTCACAGGTTGGACCGGGTCGAGTTTGACTAAACTCGTTACCTATGCCAAACAATATCTCTTGCCAAACAAACCATGCTCTCACCACAGGAGGAGGAGGTTGTCTGTGGCATCGGATCTGGGGGAGACAACTCATCCGTCAAGACAGAGGAGGTGGCTGCAACGGGAGGGGGGAGGTCGTCCTTATCACCAGATCTGGGAGTCGATGACTCGGTGGTCGAGACGGAGGAGGAGGTCGTCCGTGGAGGAAGAGACGACTCTGATATGAGATGAGAAGAGAGATCGGGTAGCGCGAATAGACTCCATTTTTTAAAGCAACTATCTCTTTTAAAAAATAATTAAAATAAGTTTGAATGGATTAGGTGGTCAAATTTAAAATCACTAATCCGCTTTTTGAACCAGTGGATGTCGGGTTTGTTCGGTTCGGGTTGAATCTGAGCAACAAAAATGCTTGAAGCAGATTATTTGGGTTTGGTTGGGTCATCGGGTATACCAGAACCCATGAATACCCCTAATTATGTTTACTTTTTTTTGTTTCAACGACCGGGTATCAAGTTCTCAATTAAATATCATAACTTTTCAAAAAAAAAAGAAAAGAAAAGAAAAAGAAACAAAAAAAAAATTCAAAAGATAAAACAAAATTGCATTGAAGCAACCGTAATTATTTTTTTTTCTCTTTACAGATCCAAAAATAAATGAGAACAATGTAGAATTAACAAAATGATATTCACCATGGAACTATAATGAGATGGAAGTGAGAACATGAAGAAGAAAAACAAAGAAAAAACTCGAAATTCAAAGCCTTTTACGTGCAACAAAAGCTCTCAGGCCATCTCACCTGTTGGAAAAATAACAATCTGAGGAACCTTACTATGATTAAGTAGAAAATATTTTTTTTTGAGAAACCCATTTCCCACATGAAAAATGTGCAAACTCGGTAACAAATCCAAACAGGAGGAAGTGTCTAAAAATGCAAGAGATCTAAAGGGAATTCAGAATCTAAAACCACCAAAGTTATGAACTTTCTATGTTTGTCTCTCTTTCAAGTTGGTAAAATTTTCATTTTTCATTTTATTTTTTATTTGTTTATTATGAGGTGGAAGTAAAATAGATAAAATAAAAGATGCAAAATTTAGCAGGTCAATATAGCAACAGGTCAAATCGTGAACCACCCCAAGCCCAACCACAACCAAAAGAACTCCAACTAGCCGACGCACATCCAACCGCCATCAAACTGTGTCCTAGCCAACAAAAAAACCACATCATTCCTAGATCCGCCACCCAGGATGTCAATCCGATCCACCATCGTCATGCCTCATTTAATCTAGAAACGCCATTTTATGTCTTTGCCTCGAACTCTGACCAGACAAGCACCTACGTCGTTGCCATTACCCCCACTGTCGTGATCGAACCGCCGACACCACCACACTTTTCTTGAGCACATTGTAACCCATAAGTTATTTGCTTTTGGGTGATCATCTTGTTCATATGCCACCGCGCGGATATGGGAGGAGGATGCCAGATCTAGTAGCAAAACATCCATAAAGCCACCAAGTCGAATAGGGCTCCTTACCATCCCTTGGGCCATCTAGGCGATGGAGGTGACCATAGGTAGGGGTGGTGGACGAGGTGGCAAAAGGGTGTTTGGTGGTGAAAGCAGGAATGAGTCTTGATAAAGAAAAAAAACTGATTATTTTATCGGGAATCCAGGGGTTCACTAGTGGACCATTTGTTTGCTTCCTTACCCTAGAAGCCACCGTACATCATATAATGTCAACATGTTAAAACTTTGACGATTGACCAAAATTAATGCGCGTAGATAAAATTTTTGTATTTGAACTATGTAAGAATTAAATTTATGTTTAATAGTTAATATATTATTAATAATATATAGTAGGGATGGGTACTGATAAAGAAAAAATTTAACCGTTTATTTTGTCGGGAATCCAGGGGTTCACTGGTGGACTGTTTGTTTGATTCCTTACCCTAGAAGCCACTGTACGTTATATAATGTTAACATGTTAAAACCTTGAAGATTGACCAAAATTAATGTGTACCGATAAAAAATTTATGTATTTGAGTTATGTAAGAATTAAATTTGACGTCTAATAATTAATATATTATTTAATATATAAACTATCCTATAAAAAATAATATATAAAATATCATTAACTTAAAGGGGTTCGTCTAGTGGAGCAAGACAGAGTTTCAAATTTCACAGGTTGCAGGTTCGAGCTCCCACTTGTTTTCTCAGAGGAGGTAAATGTAAATCATTGAAAGTGCTCTTAGAGCCCGACGATTCTCCCTTTCTTAGATCGGGGCACCATCCCCTCATCCGAAATATCATTAATTTTTAAATAATATTTTTTTAGTACTAATTAATAATGTAGTCAATTCTTCTTTAGTCTATACTTGTTAAAGAATTAATTGAAATATATAAAAAATTATTTAACATATCTAAATTAAATATATTTTATATTTTATATTTGTTAATTTCATAATATGTACTTAAAAAATATTTCTTAATATGGACTATACCCATGCAAACTTTACATGTATGTTTAGGAGTTATAATTTTGAAATCCTTGTTTTGTGAGGATTTTTTTCCAAGCATCACTTTGACCCCAGGCTTTGAGTACATTTGTTATTGTTTATTTTTCTAAAAAAAATATTTTTTAAAACTTTTAGTGTGTTTATCTTTACTTTTGAAAATAATAAAAAACAGGAAAAAATCATTTTCAGGGTTAAAATGAAAAACAACTTTTATTAGTTTTTGGAAAAAAAAAACCAATTTTTATAATTAAGTGCTGTTTAAAAAAATGATTTTTTTATTGTAAACAAACACAAATCTATTTCTGCTTTTCTTTAAAATCTCTAAAAATAATCACTAAATTATTTTGTATCAAGATCATTTATTTTTTAATCTTAAACAAACGGATTAACTTTGCTAATAGGATATCATGCTAAAGGAAAAAAAAAAAGTAAAATCTAAAATAATAAAAATAAACAAACAGTGTTTGATGAACACTTTCATATATATATATATATATATATATATATATATATATATATAAATATAAAAGTAAATAAGTAATGATTTTTTTATACAAAATGGGTTCCATTATTTTTGAGTATATTTTTGAGAATTGTATATTTATAAAAAATAAAAAACAAGTGAAAAATAAAAATAAACTTCGTAAATCGTATGTATACCATATCCAAAATTTTTGTTGAAATATCATCACTATTTATATACAAACATATTACATCTTACATATGGAGTCCCGCTCTTGTTCACCCACCTTGTCTTTCTCTGTCTGTCTCATCTCCTCTTCCCTACACGTTGAATCTCCAACCCGTGCCTAGATTCTCTTTCCCTTTTTCTCCTCTCAATTTTTCTCTCTCACTTTTCTTCTTTATATATTAATTTGCTAAAATGCTGCAACACAAGCTTGTGTCTTTCACAGATGAGAAACAGTTAGCAACAGATCAACCAATCTGTTTACGAAACTGGTTTTCTCAAGCAAAGAATAATTTCCATTCAATGTAGAATCTACCCTTTAAAGGAAACTAGGAAACCATTTTCTTCATTTCCATTCAGTTTTTAATAACCCCCTTTTTTTTGCTATATTTGCTTCTCTCTTTCTTGACTGAGACTGTGGTCTTGAAGCATAGAATCTGTGGGACAAGGTAAAGTTGTGTTCTTTTGGTGGTTTTGAGGGATGGAAAATGCAGAGAAGAGGATTTTGTGAAGTGGGGTGTCTCAAATTTTGAAGATTCAGGTGGTGTTTGTGTGAGTGACACTGGAAGGTTTCAATGGATACTAAGGGAAGATTGGTTGCAGGGTCTCATAACAGAAATGAGTTTGTTCTTATCAATGCTGATGAGGCTGCAAGAGTGAGTGGCCACTTTGTTGTTATGTTATCTTTCTGCTTTCTCAACTTCTCTTGAAAGTTTTGCAAAAATGTGTCATTTGATTTCTGCTTTTGTTTTTGTCCTTATTCTACAATTCATCTCACACAAAGCCACGTGAAGAGTTTCAACAAGAAAACACCTCTTTGGGTTTCTTTCTCATGGATTTTCATGCTGAATTTCTCACCCAATTGGGTGATTACTTGCATTTTGAGTCCTTCATTTCATTCTCATGGCTATTTTGTGCCAGCAAATGAGTTTTCTGTTGCAAGTAGGTTCTGAAAATTCTTTCTTTTTATCACAATTGAAGGTTTCAAGCTGAAACAAGTGGGGTAGTTGCGTGTGTGTTGATATTCTGCAAAGTTTCCAATCCAAACTCTTCCATTTACTGAAAAAACTCTTTCAGTGTTTCACCTATTCAACTTGGTCCTTTTGTTGTTTTTCTACCCTCTGTTAGTCCATTTTCTGCAAGAAAGTTTGAGACTTTGATGCTTCATATTTTGTGTAGTGAATGAAATTCATGTGCACCTTCCTCCCTCTTCTGTCAGTGTACTTACTCTACCATCCAATTTTCATGATCTGATCATGGTTACCTTTAATCCTATGGTTTGCAGGTGACAGCTGTTACAGAATTAAGTGGGCAAATTTGTCAGATCTGTGGGGATGAGTTGGAGGTTACAGTGGATGGTGAACCATTTGTTGCTTGCAATGAATGTGCATTCCCTGTGTGCAGAACTTGCTATGAGTATGAAAGAAGAGAAGGGAACCAAGTTTGCCCTCAGTGCAAAACTAGATACAAGCGCATCAAGGGTGAGGTTTCAACCAACTTTTAATTTGATCTGTCTCCTCTCTTTGTGTGTTTGTTAGTTTTGCTTTGTTTGGTTGGTTCTCTGTCTTTTTTTAAATAAAAAAAATTAACTTTATTCCCTTTGCTATATAATATAAATATAAACCTGATGATACATTTGGCTAAAGATGTAATTGATTTCAGGTAGTCCTAGAGTTGAGGGTGATGAAGAAGAGGATGATATTGATGATTTGGAAAATGAGTTTGATATTGGAAGCAATATCAGGAGAGATCCTCATCATATTGCTGAGGCCATGCTCGCTGCTCGCCTTAATATTGGCCATGGTTCGCAGGCGAATCGTTCAGGGATCACCACACCATCAGAGTTTAGTGTAGCTGCTGATATCCCTCTCCTGACAAATGGTCATGAGGTTAGTTAATTTCCAAGTCTGGTCTTTGTTCTTGTCTTGATTATGCAATCTCTCTGTCTATTTGTCTGATAATGATTTTTTGGTGTAATGTGTCTGATGATGATTTTGTCAATTAAGGATGTA
This sequence comes from Sophora flavescens, assembly GCA_030762895.1. Lineage (NCBI taxonomy): Eukaryota > Viridiplantae > Streptophyta > Magnoliopsida > Fabales > Fabaceae > Sophora > Sophora flavescens. The sequence goes on from CM061063.1 coordinate 116,308,588, forward strand.
GGCATATCTCCTGATAAACATGCTCTCATTATTCCTCCGTTCATGCCCCGAGGGAAACGGGTTCATCCTATGCCTTTTCCTGATTCTGTACCTGGTAAGTTGTTTTATTCTTTTGATTTTAATGTGCAATTGTGCACAATGTTTTACACTCAGTCAGGGATGGATCCAGAAAAAATAGGGGAGGGGGGTGGGATATGTAAAAGTATATATGTGGAGCAAATATTTTTTATAACTAGTTTCTGTGTTCCTGTTTATATGACAACTTAATACTGGTTTTGCAGTTCAACCCAGACCTATGGATCCTAAAAAGGATTTGGCAGTTTATGGATATGGAAGTGTTGCATGGAAGGAAAGAATGGAGGATTGGAAGAAAAAGCAGAATGAAAAACTTCAGGTGGTAAAGCATGAAGGGGGTAAGGATGGTGATGAGATGGATGATTCTGATTTACCAAAGTAGGTGATATTATTTAATTCTTATCATTTGTTCATTGAAATTTAATCATAATATACTTGCTGGGCATTATCTGTGTTGTTCATTTGTCAGCTTAATTGTCATTTCAACTGATTTGAGACCGAAATTGGCTGCTTCAGTCATAGCATGTCCAAACTATTTTAGTTCTTACTAACACTTAAATTTCTATTTTCTACCGAAAAATGTTAACACTATTAATTTGAATGTGTTAACAGAATGGATGAAGGCAGGCAGCCACTTTGGAGAAAGTTGCCAATTAGTTCAAGCAGGATAAATCCATACAGAATTATAATAGTACTCCGGATTGCTATTCTTTGCCTCTTTTTTCATTATAGAATTCTCCATCCAGTGAATGATGCATATGGATTGTGGCTGACATCTGTGATATGTGAAATCTGGTTTGCTGTATCATGGATTTTGGATCAGTTTCCAAAATGGTGCCCAGTTGAGCGAGAAACGTACCTTGATCGTTTATCACTGAGGTATTTATTTTTCTCTAGCATTCCTTTGTGTGTGAGATTGTTTTAATTATTCTCCTGTTAAGTAATGCTTTATTTACAACTTAACAGGTATGAGAAAGAAGGAAAGCCATCTGAATTAGCTGATATAGATGTGTTTGTTAGTACAGTAGATCCTATGAAAGAACCTCCACTTATCACAGCAAACACAGTTCTATCCATCCTTGCTGTAGACTATCCAGTGGACAAAGTTGCATGCTATGTCTCAGATGATGGTGCTGCCATGCTTACATTTGAAGCCCTTTCTGAGACATCTGAGTTTGCAAGGAAATGGGTTCCATTCTGCAAGAAGTTCAGCATTGAACCCCGGGCTCCTGAATGGTATTTTGCTCAAAAGGTTGACTATCTGAAAGACAAAGTGGATGCAGTATTTATCAGAGAGCGCCGTGCTATTAAGGTTTGAAATTGTTCTTATCATGCATGTTTTTTTACTTTACTGCTACCTTCTTTTCATCTCTTTTGTATTGTGTTGACATAGAGGGAGTATGAAGAGTTCAAAGTGCGGATCAATGCATTGGTTGCAATGGCACAGAAGGTTCCTGAGGATGGTTGGACAATGCAGGATGGGACTCCATGGCCTGGGAACAATGTGAGAGATCATCCTGGCATGATACAGGTGAGTAGTACTTTCTGATGCAATCTTGATCAATGTCGTGTCCACATGGCCTAGTTGGATAAATTCAAACGTGTTGCTCATGTACAGGTTTTCCTTGGTCAAAATGGTGTTCGTGATATTGAAGGAAATGAATTACCTCGTCTTGTCTATGTCTCTCGTGAGAAAAGACCTGGATATGAGCACCACAAAAAGCAGGAGCTATGAATGCCTTGGTAGAGTGCCTTTTCTTTTTGCCTCTCATAACTTATTCAGTTTTCTTGTAATTCAATTTTTATGATTTGTTGGTTGTTTATGAAGGTGCGCGTATCGGCAGTCATCTCAAATGCTTCTTATCTACTGAATGTTGATTGTGATCACTACATAAACAACAGTAAGGCCCTTCGTGAAGCCATGTGCTTCATGATGGATCCTACATCAGGGGAAAAAATATGCTACGTACAATTTCCTCAAAGATTTGATGGGATTGATCGTCATGATAGATACTCAAATCGCAATGTTGTATTCTTTGATGTAAGTAAGATTTTGCTCTTGATCATTTGTGCATATATGTGCTTTGAAGGAAAAGCTAATCTGTGTTTGAATATGTGTAGATCAATATGAAAGGTTTAGATGGCATCCAAGGACCAATATACGTGGGAACTGGTTGTGTCTTCAGGAGGCAGGCCCTTTATGGATATGATGCCCCTGCTACAAAGAAACCACCACGGAAGACATGTAATTGTTGGCCTAAATGGTGCTGCCTGTGTTGTGGATCTAGGAAGAAGAAAAATAAAGTGAAGTCAAGTAAGAAAAAGAGCATAAAGAATAATGATTCGACAAAGCAAATACATGCACTAGAAAACATTGAAGAGGGAATTGAAGGTAAGGAATACCTCAAACTGGCAATGTGTTTCATGCTGATGAGTCTTGCCACTTTTTTAATGACTTTTTGTGTTTTTCTTGAAACATCAATCACAGGAATTGACAGTGAGAAGTCATCACTAATGTCTCAAATAAAATTTGAGAAAAAATTTGGGCAATCAGCTGTTTTCATAGCTTCAACACTAATGGAAAATGGAGGCATTCTAAAAGCAGCAACTTCTGCAACATTGTTGAAGGAAGCTATCCATGTAATCAGTTGCGGTTATGAAGATAAGACAGAATGGGGGAAAGAGGTATAGTATCTGTTTCAAGTTCAATAAACTACAGCTTTGAACGTGGAGTCAGTGTGTATATTTATTTAGACTTGTGCTACATTGTCTTTCAGGTTGGCTGGATATATGGGTCTGTTACAGAGGATATTTTAACAGGTTTCAAGATGCACTGTCATGGTTGGCGATCTGTGTACTGTATGCCAAAAAGACCTGCTTTTAAGGGTTCAGCTCCTATAAATCTCTCTGATCGTCTGAATCAAGTTCTCCGGTGGGCGCTTGGATCTGTTGAAATCCTTTTCAGTAGGCACTGTCCTATATGGTATGGTTATGGTTGTGGCTTGAAATCACTGGAGCGCTTTTCTTACATAAACTCGGTTGTTTATCCCTTGACTTCAATCCCCTTAATCACCTATTGCACTTTGCCGGCTGTTTGTCTTCTCACTGGGAAGTTCATAGTCCCTGAGGTAAGATTAGTTGTATTAATTACTCTAAACTAGATGTCATTAATTCAAAGTTAATAAGTTATATCATAAGAATCCATCAAATAGAATGTATAGAGCTCTCTTATAACTAATGTTTCGTTTTTTTGTTCACAGATTAGCAACTATGCCAGTATCATTTTCATAGCCCTCTTCATCTCTATAGCTGCAACTGGCATCCTGGAAATGCAATGGGGAGGTGTTGGAATACATGATTGGTGGAGGAATGAGCAGTTCTGGGTCATTGGTGGTGCCTCCTCACACCTGTTTGCTCTCTTTCAGGGTTTGCTTAAAGTTCTGGCAGGTGTTAACACAAACTTCACTGTCACATCCAAAGCTGCAGATGATGGAGAATTTGCTGAACTCTACATCTTCAAGTGGACATCCTTGTTGATCCCTCCTTTGACCTTGCTTATTATAAACATAATTGGAGTTATTGTTGGTGTTTCAGATGCAATAAATAATGGCTATGATTCATGGGGTCCTTTGTTTGGTAAGCTATTTTTTGCCCTTTGGGTCATTGTCCACCTTTACCCATTCCTCAAGGGAGTTATGGGAAAACAGGAAGGTCTTCCCACCATCATCTTGGTCTGGGCTATTCTTCTGGCTTCAATCTTAACTCTTCTATGGGTTAGAATCAACCCATTTTTGGCCAAAAATGACATTGTTTTGGAACTTTGTGGATTGAATTGTGACTAAAGTACAGAAAATGAATGGCTTAGATGGTTTGATGATATATATATACAGAAAGGTCTGCAATATGCATAAATTTTTGGTCAAAGACCTCCCTAGATGCAGAACAGTCTGTTGGCGAAAACCGCTGTCGTGAATCCGTTAATGGTGGCACATGGTTGTAGATACAAAGTGCTGTGGTTTGATACATTAAATATTTAAGTTTCATTATTCTTTTGTATACATGTGCATTTTATGGGTTTAAAGCTTGAATTCCATTCCAAGGTCAGTTTGAAATCCTAGAGGTGAGGTGGTTGTAATTTATAATTTCCTTCTGAATAAGGCATCTCATATTTGTAACCAAAACTTAAGCATGAGTTTGAAATCCCCCTTAAAGCATAAGAAATGTGATTTATAAAGTGGTTTTGTTCTCCCTGTTGCATTATCAATTGTATGAAACATCTTCAGTCTATAGTATTTTGGAAAGAATGCAAAATAGACAAACTTGGAAACTATCACCATCCAGGCTTTCTGATTGAGCTAACTAATTAAATGTTTGCATTTTATTTTCTTGTGCATTTGTCAAAAACACTTGTTCTAAGTACTTGTCACGTGAAAAGGTACTCTAGATGCAAACTTACTTTCGTGAAAGCTGAATCTAATTTTGGCATAAGGCCACTGTTTGCAAGCTACCAAAGTGTTTTTTTTTATTGGCGCTCAGGCATTGGGGCAACGATGTGCTTGATAAGAAGTAATGCACAACATGGTGTGTTTTTTCATCAGCATAGGCAGCATCAGACCTATGAATTTACACAAGCTCCACAAAATTTTCCATATGATTATATGTAAATTTGTTTATAACGCTTCCTGTTTTAAATTTATTGTAAGGTTAACTAGTCTCGTGAATTAAGTACATAAACATAAACTTGAAGAAAGATATAAATGGACCAAATACATATATATAATTCACATTCTTTGCAGAGACACAGTCCAATAAATATTTTCACCAAACAACAATATGAAATTCACACTCAGATTCCTTAGTAATTTCTCCTGTAGTTGTTGCTCACTTTCCAGGGACAAAGTTAGTGGCATAGGCCCAAGCATTGTTGTTGACTGGGTCAGCCAGGTGGTCGGCAAGGTTCTCCAAGGGTCCCTTTCCAGTCACAATGGCCTGAACAAAGAATCCAAACATGGAGAACATGGCTAACCTACCGTTCTTGAGCTCTTTTACCTTCAATTCTGCAAAAGCCTCTGGGTCGTCGGCCAGGCCCAATGGGTCAAAGCTACCACCGGGGTATAGTGGATCGGTCACCTCACCAAGAGGCCCACCAGCAATACGGTAACCCTCAACGGCGCCCATCAAGATAACTTGGGTAGCCCAGATGGCAAGAATACTCTGTGCATGAATCAGGCTTGGGTTGCCCAAGTAGTCAAGCCCACCCTCACTGAATATTTGCGACCCGGCCTTGAACCAAACCGCCTCACCGAATTTGACACCATTCCGGGCCAAGAGCTCAGGAAAGACACAACCCAGAGCTCCAAGCATGGCCCATCTGGAGTGGATGACCTCGAGTTCACGGTTCCTTGCAAATGTCTCTGGGTCAGCAGAAAGCCCAGCAGTGTCCCAACCATAGTCACCTGGGAACTCACCGGTGAGGTAGGATGGGGGCTCACCAGAGAATGGGCCCAAGTACTTGACGCGGTCTGGGCCATACCATGGGCTTCCAGAGGAGGCGGGCTTGGACTTGGTGGCTGTTTTCCTCATGGTGACACGTCCAGTGCCAAGCTCCTGGTTGGAGGGGGTAAGCTTGACTGCCTGCCCAGCCAATGATGGAGAAGAGAGAGCCATTGTTGAAGCAGCCATTATAGAATTCTAGAGGCAATTAAATTAAATGGATGAAAATATGTGTAATTGAAAGTGAAGAGAATGGTAATGGTTGATGCCTGTAGTTTGGGTAGGTTATATGGGCCTTATATATGGCTTACAAGAGGAATCAAGTCCTTATCTTATGATATCTACATCTGAATTTCCATTGGTTGGAACATTTTTTTGTCCACTTGCCTCTTCTCCAACCATTTATCACTCTTGAATTGTTTCCCTTCCCTTACCAACAGATAAATTGATAAAATATCTACAAAAATATCGTTAAATACCTCTTCCATCCAATAAGAAATTGCCATTTATGATTTTGGATAGGCTATACGATATATCTAATAGATAGATGCATGAAATGGGACCCTGGTTGAAATACCAATTAGTGTTACACTGTTACAGAAGAGGGACACCATAGTGCATAAGCTCCATTACTAGTTGATTTAAATTGGTAACCATCAAATTAATGTAACTTTATCATTCACCAACTTGCAAAATATCAAAGTAATTAAGTGAACAAGGAAAAGAAGTCCACTGAAAATTGGCCCAAATGTGTTTTATTATCACCAACGTGCATTGGCATTCACACAACCTCCACACAACGTTGGCATTAGATCAATGAGCAGCTTGCTTAGGATAATATTCAAATTTGGAATTGATTTTTGATGGTGCATGAAACAATATTTAAGAAATCTTCATCTCAGTGGTCAGTGAAACGAATGTTTAGAACAAGTTTACAATTGTTGTATAAATTGAAAATAATCTAGAAGAAACTGGAAGTCAAGAAATATAGGTACATGAGATTTTCCTGAAGAAAGATTATACGCTTATTAGTCTTGTGTTCCAACGCGACATTTCAAACTTGCGCCATGTAGAAATTTAATCTGATCTAAGATGAAGGGGATGGAGAAAATATAATATTTAGGCATTAATTTCATTTTTAGTCCATCGGATATCATATTTGCGCAGTTTTGATCCCAAGTCGATCTCCAAAATATCCCTCATGTTACAATTAAGTCCCTTTGTGACTGCATCATCCATTTCTTAAAGTCAATAGTGTATGTGGTACACATGTGACTGATTTGATACTTATTGAGACCGTTTTCCCTGATAGTAGAGATAAATCTCTGTATGAAAGTGATTATGATGAAAAGTGAGATTGAATTAGCATACTGTCAAAGGAGATTGTAAATCCAAATGGTTCGCAAACAATACGAAAAGTACAATTGGACGACACAATGACGTCACAAAGTGGAATACGTGTGCCAAGTAAGTTACTAGTATTAAAAATTGGATTGCACAATGATAGAGGGATCTGACTGTACCATTGAAGATACTTGGTACAATTAAATCTGGAGTCCGAAAGACCAAAATTACACAAACATAACATCTGGATCAAATAAACCTAGTATTTATACAAAAGAAAAGGCATTCAAGCATAAAAACTGATACTCAGCACGACATAAATGATCATATATGCCACAATCCATACCAATACGTACTTACAAAATTTGAGTCCCCGTCTTAAAGCGAGCTTATAATATGTTATGATACCCACCCATTGAATTAAATTATAGTTCTAATTCTTGAATATGAGTAATTTTTCACAATCATTTTTTTTTTCTCAGCACGCCATGTGTCCTTTTTTTTATTACGAACCTGCTTACTTTTTTTTTTATAAAAGAAAAGTTAAGCAATTTCATTAATAATGGAGAATGCAATACATCGGGTAACATCATCATAAATTTGAAGAATAGTAATATATGTAGCCACCCCTAATAAAGAGTGAGTAACTAAATGAACTTTTCTTCTATCAAACTCTAACAAAGTGCTGTTGACATAAGATGATAAAAGACTCCTATAATTTGAAATAACAGCCCTATAATTAGCTTGGTCCTCTTGAAGGAGACATAGGACTTCCTCGTTTTGCATTTGAAGTCTGGGAGAGTAACTATAAAAGTTAGCTTTGAAGAAATGTCCCCCTTCATCATGTAAATTGTGATCGAAGTCGATACTTCGAGCTACCTGCCAATAAAAAATGGTTAACCTGGTCATTGTCTTTGTTTGTAGGAACGAACACGTGCTGGCTGAACATCTTCCATTGAGTGGGTGGTGCGAGAAAAGTTATGGGGGGTGTGAATATGATTTTGAAGTAACAATTGAGCACCCTTAGTCAAGATTCCTTCATGCATATTTATTGTCTCTTTAAAACTCCCCTCTATACAGCCACGTTTTTTAACTCCTGTGCCCAAATCTCCTGAAATCATATCTTCATCATTTGCCAAATCTTGTGTGATCCTAGGAATAAATAAATCAGGATTCCTTAGGATATCAGCCATCCCAACATTCCTTTCATTGCTCTCATTAATTTTCGAGCTACTTGAGTTTTGCACAGTAATCCTCAATATGTCCAAGTAATCCACAATAATAGCAAACACCATTCAATTGTTCATAATCTGAACTTTACCTCCTTCACATCTTCTTTATTATTTTCAGCGGCTTACGGACATCCAAAAGAACGCTGATGCGCATAAACGTTTTCAGAAAGTTGGAATTGTTTTTTGCATCATATTCCATAAACTCTCCACAAGACTTTTGCCAACAACCTCCGTCATAAAACCCATAGGTTGATCGTCTTGCTTTAGAACTCTTTGTAGATCAAGGTGGTAAAAAAACTGAAAGAGAAAAATCCCTCCTCTGCCTAAACTTCCAGCTCTACATCTTCCTCTTCCAACGTTAATCGATCCATGACAGAAAGCAAAATATCGAAAAAACTAAAGCTTCTCACAGGGAGAGAGACTTCTAACACTAGGAAGAGACGTTTTTCTTAGAAAAAGACACGGAAAAACCCGCTTACTTATTTTTTCTATTTCAAAACAAACATTTCTAATTACTATAACTTCATAACTTAATTATTATAATTACCAAGTATGTTTAGTTATTTCCTCCATTTAATTCTTACCCTTTTTATGACAAATATATCTAATTATTGGTATTAATTTTAGTATTTGATTAAAAAAGGGTACTAATTTGTCTAGTAACTTTTTTACTACTATTTGTTTACTACTAACCAACTCTGATATATTAAATTAGATATTCATTTTTGAATGAGAACCATTCTCCATTTCCTCTCACCTCATCGGTAAGTCACGTGACATCATCTATATTAAGTAGTTTTTAAAAATATTGTAAACATCATTGTTTTTATATTGACCCTTAATCTTTTATTCTATTTTTGTCATTCTTGTGGTCCTACCCGGTTGTTCGAGGGATGAATTAGTATTGACAGTTACGTGTGGAAGATATCATGGACAATAGGAGAACCAAAAAAAATCTTTTATTTTTATTTATTTATTTATCCAATCTTATCCGTGTCTTTTTTAAAAGATTAAATCCAATATATAATGAATTAACAATAAATGGAATTTGATAAATACAAATAAAATATATTCCACTAAAAAAATGATTGTTATATATATATATATATATATATTTACAATATGTGCACATATAAAAAATGATATTACATACCAAATATACTAAACTTCGCTTTTCAAAAACTTTCAGAGGAAAATTTATGCCCTTTGGTGTGGGTTCTCAATCATTAATTATGGATCCGGGTGTGTTTGCCTTTGAGTTTGCAAACCTATGTTCTCCAATGCACCAAATTGGTGCTTTCACGTTCATTAACAAAAAAAAAGTGCCAAATTATTATTTATGTATCATTGTAATTCGGAGATTTGACTCCCCAATCACATCCTAAGGTATGTTTAGAAGCTTTGGCCATTTGGACCGGTTATGAGACTAATCCTCAATTGGCTTGTTAGAGGAAAGAATTAATCATTGATTTTCACATCCTCCCAATTAGAATGTCTTTCGTTAGAATTCGAAATTCGAACTTACGTTCTCCTCCTTATGGGGTCAATAGGCTTCCACTAGATCAACTCTTGGTTAGTTGCCAAATTATCATAGGTGATTTTGGGTAGAATTGATTTTAAGAGAAGTAAGAATTCCTAACTTTTCTGTTGAGTATAATTGATTTTAGATATGGGATCCATAAAATTCTTTATATTTACCCCTCAAAAGTGATTTTACTTCATTATGAAACACAGATCAATTTTTTAACCTCAAGTTTTTTTTTAAATCAATTCTTTTATAATAAATTATTTCAAAATCAATTATCTCAAAATCTAAAACAAATCCTTTGTCATTCAAAAAGCATATTCAAACATGCTTGGATTCAATGTAAGAAACACTTATAAAATTTTAAAAAAGTTGAAATTGCATTACTAAACCTCAATGAAGCAACAATACATGAATTGGCATTGAAGTACAACAACTTCAAATTGAATTCCGAACTCCATATTGATAAAAGAGCATAAATTGGATGGAAAGCAATCTATAAAAGTTTGATGGAAAATATTATAAAGAGACAAATATTTTTAATGATGAACAATTTATGATTGATTGACCTTGTAAAAAAAATTTAAACCAAAACACCAATTAAATTAAGAAATATAACATGTATTACTTTTTAAGTTTTTAATAAAGAACCGAAAAAAGTATAATGTTTTTATTAAAAAATATACTTAATTTTTTTATGTTTTTCTTAACCCAATGCACAGGCGCCATTAGAGATGAGCTGTGGTATTCACAAAACTCCACACAATTTGACATGTCATTTAGATTTATTGTGTGAGGTTAATTAACCTGGGGAATAAACTGCATAAAGCCACAAACAATAGCACCAAACAAAAGTGCATAAACAATAGAAACATGAAGAAAGATAAAAATGGATCAACCAGATATACTAGTATATAATTCACTTTCTCAGTAGAGGCACAATCCACAAGATATTTTTTTCACCAACAACATGAAATTCACACTCAACTTCCAAGTCATTTCTAGTGAACTTTTTTGTTCACTTTCCGGGGACAAAGTTTGTGGCATAGGCCCAAGCATTGTTGTTGACCGGGTCAGCCAGGTGGTCAGCAAGGTTCTCCAAGGGTCCCTTTCCGGTCACAATGGCCTGAACAAAGAATCCAAACATGGAGAACATGGCTAACCTACCATTCTTGAGCTCCTTTACCTTCAATTCTGCAAAAGCCTCTGGGTCGTCGGCCAGGCCCAATGGGTCAAAGCTACCACCGGGGTAGAGTGGATCGGTCACCTCACCAAGAGGCCCACCAGCAATACGGTAACCCTCAACGGCGCCCATCAAGATAACTTGGGTAGCCCAGATGGCAAGAATACTCTGTGCATGGATCAGGCTTGGGTTGCCCAAGTAGTCAAGGCCACCATCACTGAATATTTGCGACCCGGCCTTGAACCAAACTGCCTCACCGAATTTGACACCATTCCGGGCCAAGAGCTCAGGAAAGACACAACCCAGAGCTCCAAGCATGGCCCATCTGGAGTGGATGACCTCGAGTTCACGGTTCCTTGCAAATGTCTCTGGGTCAGCAGAAAGCCCAGCAGTGTCCCAACCATAGTCACCTGGGAACTCACCGGTGAGGTAGGATGGGGGCTCACCAGAGAATGGGCCCAAGTACTTGACGCGGTCTGGGCCGTACCATGGGCTTCCAGAGGAGGCGGGCTTGGACTTGGTGGCTGTTTTCCTCATGGTGACACGTCCAGTGCCAAGCTCCTGGTTGGAGGGGGTAAGCTTGACTGCCTGCCCAGCCAATGATGGAGAAGAGAGAGCCATGGTTGAAGCAGCCATTATACAATACTAGAGGCAATTAAGTTAAAACAATAAAAAACTGTGATTGAAAGTGAAGAGAAAGGTTATAATTGATGCCTGTGGTTCAGGGAAGGTTAGATGGTCCTTATATATGGCTTAAACGACCAATAGGTACTTATCTTCTGAGATCTGTAGCATTTTCTATTGGTCTGGAACTTCGTTTTTTGTCCACTTGCTTCTCCTACCACTTGTCACTCTTGAATCGTTTTCCTTCCCTTACCAACAGATAAGATATCTAAGTATCATTAAGTATCTCTTCCATCCAATAAGAAATTTCCATTTATGGTTTTGGATATGTTGTACGATATATCTAATAAAAGATGCATGAACAGGGTCTCTGGTATATAGATATCAAGTGTTACAAAAGAGGGATCATAGTGCATTTGTCCCGTTGCTAGTTAATTTAAACTTAAATAGGTAACATCAAACTACTATTGTAACATTCATCAAACTGCAAACAGAAACAAATAAGTAGGAAAAAGGTATTTGATATGGGCAAATTTCCCAGTTTCTTGAAAGCTTAATTGAATTTTTTTATATAATGCCACTTTTTTCAAACTACCAAGATAAACAACTTAACAAGAAAATAAGTGCAGTGAACAATAGCCCAGGTGTTTTTCTTATCACCAAAGGCAGCATTAGACCAGTGTGCACTGATTACTCAAATAACCACCACACATTTTGTCATGTGATAATATCAACACATAATGTAACAGTTTGCTAGGGATGAAACTGCATGAAGTAATATTTTAAAAAAAAATTCTTCACCTCAGCTGTCGGCTTCTTTTTGTCATTTATATTAATTTCACATTGAGAAAGATCATTAAATCACAGCGGCATAAGTGTAAATTGGGAAAACGATATTCAAAATCTTTTACTGAACTCTTTGCACTGTTAATTCACATAACAAAAGGCATTTCTTGCTTGTCAAATATTACAAGCCACAGCAGAAAAGAAAGTTTGAAGGTTGTTGAGTGTTGACATCTTTGTACCATTCATAAGGATAACCATCAATATAGAAAAGATAGATCCTGCAAATAATAGGCACTACAAACCATTTTCATTGGACTTTCTCTTGTCATAATTATATATTGATAGATAACCTACACATTTATTAAGGACAATTAAATCAGCTTTCCAGTTCCTTAATAAAATTCAAATCGTCTTTCCAGTTCCAACATAACACTTAAGTACTTAACCTTCAACTGAATGCCCCATCTATAGAGATGGATGGTAATGTGCACAATTTATATTCAACCAAACCACCATATATATCTGAACAATTTCATAAGATTTATTCAACCAAGAACAGTTTTGCAACTGTTAAATGACTAAGGTTTGGCTGTATAAATTGAAATTGTAAACAACCAAGAACTTGAGATTTTCCAAAAGAAAGATTATGCCCTTCCTAATTTGGGGTACAGGTCAGGACAATCATGTCATTGCAACATGACATATTTCAACATGTGCCATCTAAAAGTTTCAATCTAATCTAAGTGAAGGGTTTTGGTGAACACATAAAATTTATGCAAAGAAAGGCATTCAAGCATAAAAAAATACAATTAACATAAGTTATCTTATCCCTCATCATAAATACCACAAAGCATACTAGTTCATGGATTTAAATAAGTAACTACCAAATTACTGTAAGAGTATCATTCACCAAATTGCAAACAAAAACCAAGACTTCAGGGAATGCAGGGTTCACTTCTGTTGAAGATCTTGTAGTGGTTGCCTCTTGGATAATGTTTTCTTTGATATAACTGTGCCATCTTGCTCTTTTTTGGCCATGTTAATATTTTCTTTCATATCACAAGTTCCAAGAGTATCTCTTGCAGATTTCAGGGGCAAATTTGTTTCAATCTCCAACGCTCTCTTCATCGTTGAAGATTCAAGGAGCCTGGGAAAAAAACTGATGCTTTTTTCTGAACTTGCATTTGGTGTACACTTTGGTGGTGATTCCAACTTGTCTTGATATGTATCTTCATCTCCAGAAGCAGTGTCTAGAAATCAAGGAGTAGAAATATATCAATTAATCCAATATTCCAATGTATAAACAATTCACTTGCATAAATAAAACTTCCACTATACCTGAAGCAAACATTTGATGAATGTTAAAAGAACAAGACTTACTTTGATCAGGTTGTGGCATAGTTTGCATAACTTTATCTGGTGTCTCATCTGAATTTTGATCACTAGAATTATCAACAGAATGGGACTCATTTAGGAAATATTCCCCAAGACTATCCATATCCCTCTTTTCCCTTTTAGAGCTCAACATGTAAGGTTGGTTTCCATCTTCTGCTCCAGTTCCACCAGCATCAGAGTTGTCAAACAACTTGGTAAATTCTCCCTGCACTAGATTGCATTCCTCCATAGATCTCTGTAAAAGATCCACATCATTTATGACAACAGCATTCATTGTTGTCTGCAAAGCCTCCTCACTATAGTCAACTTTCTCATTCTTGGATTTTTGCAGGCTTTCTTCCATGCTACAATTTCCCAAAATATCTCCTACAGTGCCTAGGTGAATTTTTTTTTCAGCCTCCAAACATGCAATCACTGAAGCTTCAAGATGCTTGGGAGAAAACCCAATACATTGCTCTGGATGTGCATCAACACCTGTCTTGAAACTTTGCACGCTTTCTTTCATGTCACAAGTTCCCGGGGTCGCAATGTCTCCAAGTGTGGTTGGATCAAAATTTGATTCAGACTCAAAGCCTTTAATCTCTGATGCTTCAAGGTGATTGGAATCAAACCCAATGCATTCATTTGGATCTTCAACCAGACCTTTCTTCGGTGGTGATTCCAACTTCTCTTCACAAGTATCTGCATGTGCAGAATAAAGGTTCATAAACCTTGCTATAAAAGATTATGAAATCCAACTTATATATATATATATATAAACTATGACTACCAATAAAATTCAAAACCAAAACTTTGCATCAAGACCTGTCTTGACACTTTGCATGCTTTCTTTCATGTAACAATTTCCCGGTGTCGCAATGTCTCCAAGTGTGCTTGGATCAAAATTTGATTCAGCCTCAAAGCCTTTAATCTCTGATGCTTCAAGGTGCTTGGAATCAAACCCAATGCATTCATTTGGATCTGCAAACAGACTTTTCTTCTGTGGTGATTCCAACTTCTCTTCACAAGTATCTGCATGTGCAGAATAATGGTTCATAAACCTTGGTATAAAAGATTATGAAATCCTACTTATATATATGTATGTATGCATATATATAAACTATGACTACCAATAAAATTCAAAACCAAAACTTCACTATACCTGAACCAAACATTTGATGAATATTAAGATCACTAGACTTCACTTCACTCAGTTGAGTTGTCAGAACTTGATCTGGTGTACCAGCTGAATATTTAAAACTACATGAATTAACCTCATCTGGAAAATGTTCCATAGTCACATTGGTCTTCTTATCAGTATCCTTGTTCTCAATGGATGTATCAAGGAGGTAAATGGTATCAAATTCAGATCCATTGTTTCCAGAATTGCAGACAGTTCCATGAACACAATTAGTGACATTAGATTTCTGAACTTCTCCTTCCACCAAAGGGTAACCAGACTCCTCTGGAGAAACATGCACAGGATTCACATCATTTATGTTTGATCCTTGAGGGCTATTGGTGTCATCTTGTTTCGCTGCTTCAGACCCACCATTTCCAGTTCCACAAACATTTTCATGAAGATCAGTTTTGTGACCCAACTTCTCAACTCCTCTCTCCACAAAATGGTTACCAAATTCCTCAGAAGAAACCTGTACAAGATCCACCAGTGGACTAGGGACTTCATGCATAACTTCCTGACTGTCATTGACCTGTTCCTTCATATTTTCCTCCACATCACAAAGTCCAATATCATCTTTTGGTGTTTCTGGGGACAAATTCATTTCAGACTCCAACCCTTTAGTCTCAGAATTATGTAGGAGCTTAGGAGAAAAACCAATTATCTCTGAATCTGGGGTTAAACTTATCTTTGGTGAAGATACAAACTTTGACTCACATGCATCTGGATTTCCAGTAGCAGTGCCTAGATTATCAAGGTTTGAGATATTATAAATTCAATCCTATAAAGGTCAACTATAACACTTACATATATCAAGGTATAAAGAATACAAGTATCTGCAATTCTGCATGTGCAGAAGGACTGTTCAGAAATCAAGGTACATACATTATACACACACACAAACACACATATATATCAATCATGACTATCAATAAATTTAGGGAAAAAAAAACACTATACCTGAAAGGACCATTTGGTGAATATTAGGATCACTAGACTTCACATCATTAGATGAATGTACCTCATCCAGAAAATGTTCATCAGTCACACTGGCCTTCCCATCAGTATCCTTGGCACCTATGGATGTATCAAGGCACATCATATCAGCTTCAGATCCATCGTTTCTAGCATTGTAGGTACCACCATGAACACTAACATTGTCATCTGAATTGTGAACTTCTCCTTCAACCAACGTGTAACCAGATTCCTCTGGAGAAGCTTGTAAAATATCCAAATCATTTACATTTGATCCCTGAGGGCTTTTGTTGTCATCTTGTTTTTCAGTTTCAGTCCCACTCTTTCCAATTCCACAAGCATCATCATAAACATCAGTATTGTCACCCAACTTCTCAACTTCTGCCTCCACCAAATGGTCACCAAAATCTTCTGAAGCAACCTGTACAAGATCCGCATCTTTCATGACAACCACACCAGGTGCTGAATGCAAACCTTCCTCATCAACATCAATTTGCCCCTTATTGGTTCCACTTTGAATGTTTCCCTCAAAATCACAAATTCCAATATCATCTATTGTTTTTTCTGGAGAAAAATTCAGTTTAGACTCAAATCTTTCAATCACTGAATTTTTTAGGAGCTTGGGAGAAAATCCAATCCTTTCCTCTAAATTTGGGCTTAGACTTCTCTTTCCTGAAGTTACAAACTTTTCTTTCCGTGCATCTACATTCCCAGTAACCCTATCTACAAAATATCAAGGTTTCTTATAAAAATCAACTGTATAACTTACACAGAAATTCTTCCATAGAAATCAGATTGCTCTGGCAAAAAATTTACTGTACCTGAAGTAACCATTTTAAGATTCTTACCATTGCTGGAGTTTAGTTCACCAGTTTGCACATTTACCACCATGTCTTCCTCTGATCCAGCATTATCAGAACCGCATGACATAGCATTTTCCATTCCCTGGAGAAATCAACCAAAAAAAAAAACACAGACACACACTAGCAAATTTAAACTCGTTTAACTCAAAACTGAATTGCAGACCAACAACACTGGAAAAAAAAAAAAGTTCCAATCATGCATATTATAGGGGAAAATGTAATTTAAACAAATAATTCGTACATCTTGTGTTACCAAACTATCATGTCTCACGAGAAAATGTACAAATCAGTTCAAATAACACTTTTATTCTAAGTTCTAAGGGGACATTATCCAGTGTACAAACCCAAAATCATGTTCCTAATATTCATGTTTCTACACTCCAACCCAAGAAAATAAAAATGAAAAAATAAAATAAAAACACACACACACACACTCACTGATACACATTTTTACTTGGAGAAAAGGGTGTAATAATAAAAACCTTAAAAAGCAAGGAGAGCCTATCAGCCATATCCTTGTTCTTCAAGTTTGCAGGGATGCCATGTTTCTTGCACAGAGACTGTAGTCTCTTCCTCTTCATGCTATGAAAGTCCATATCCTCTAATCTGCTTTGAAACACACAAGGGACCACGCTTGTTCAAATTTCAAATTTATTTATAGCAACGAAGTGTGTGTGCGGCAGAAACTGTATATTAATGGTTGGAGTTGGTTTCTTTTATTTTCAAGTTAAAACGTGGGACCGGGAACAGACATTCCCGCTAGTGCAACGCGAGTCGTTTTATTTTGTTCTAAGCTAAGTTTATGGGAAATGTGTATTAATGCATTGAAAGTTTAAAAGTTATCAATAGTCAATAGTATATATAACTAAATTGACACAATTTTTCAGACATCTACATTGACATCTTATAGCTATAGTGTATGTGTCGCACTATGCAGCACCGTAGCTATTATGCGACACTGTAGCGGGTCATTTTTTTAAAAAAAAATTTAATTTTTTTTTATAAATATTTTTTTTGATTAAGTATGTATAAATATCTGGTGAATCGGATACGAATATCTGGTGAATTCAGTTCATTATCTGGTGAATGGGTTTTTTTGAGAAATTATTTTTTTGGTTAAGTATGTGCAAATATATGGTGAATTCGGTATAAATATCTGGTGAATTCAGTTCATTATCTGGTGAATGAGTTTTTTTGAGAAATAAATTTTTTAGTTAAGTATGTGCAAGTATATGGTGAATCAGGTATAAATATCTGGTGAATTCAGTTCATTATCTGGTGAATGTGTTTTTTTTTATAAATAAATTTTTTGGTTAAGTATGTGTAAATATCTGGTGAATGGGTTTTTTTGAGTATGTGTAAATATCTGGTGAATGTGTTTTTTTGAGAAATAAATTTTTTGGTTAAGTATGTGCAAATATCCGGTGAATCATGTACAAATATATGGTGAATTCAGTTCATTATCTGGTGAATGTGTTTTTTTTTAAAATAAAGTTTTTGGTTAAGTATGTGTAAATATCTGGTGAATGAGTTTTTTTTGAGAAATAAATTTTTTTGTTAAATATGTGCAAATACCTGTAAATATGTGCAAATATCTGGTGAATCATGTACAAATATCTGGTGAACTCAGTTCATTATCTGGTGAATGGGTTTTTTTAGAAATAAAATTTTTATTTTTTTAAAAAAGTCAAAATTAAAAAAAAAAAAAGTGGTGCTACAGTAGTGCTACAGTGCGTTACTGTAGCAAGATGTCGCGTAGATATCGCAAATTATGTGTCAAATTAGCAGGCCTCTATATATAAAGGGCACTACTATGGTTCCCTTAACAGAATCGCTAATTGAACACAGTTTTGGGACACACATACGGCGACATCGTATGAACAAAGGATTCATGGCAGATCAGAATGACTGCATGCAAAGATCAGAATGTGGGTCCTTTTTTTAAAAATTTTTTTTAAACTTTTTTTTAAAAATATTTTTTTTTTGATTATGTGTAAATATCTGGTGAATCGGGTACAAATATCTGGTGAATTCAGTTCATTATCTGGTGAATGGGTTTTTTTGATAAATAATTTTTTCGGTTAAGTATGTGCAAATATCTGGTGAATTCGGTTCATTATATGGTGAATGGGTTTTTTGAGAAATAATTTTTTTGATTAAGTATGTGCAAATATATGGTGAATCCGGTATAAATATCTGGTGAATTCAGTTCATTATCTGGTGAATATGTTTTTTTGAGAAATAAATTTTGTGGTTAAGTATGTGCAAATATATGGTGAATCAGGTGTAAATATCTGGTGAACTCGGTTCATTATCTGGTGAATGTGTTTTTTTTATAAATAAAATTTTTGGTTAAGTATGTGTAAATATCTGGTGAACGAGTTTTTTTGAGAAATAAATTTTTTGGTTAAGTATGTGTAAATATCTGGTGAATCAGGTATAAATATCTGGTGAATTCAGTTCATTATCTGGTGAATAGGTTTTTTGGTTAAGTATGTGCAAATATCTGGTGAATCATGTACAAATATCTGGTGAATTCAGTTCATTATCTGGTGAATAGTTTTTTTAAAAATAAATTTTTTATTTTTTTATAAAAGTCAAAATTAAAAAAAAGGCTGTACAATAGCGCTACGATGAGCGGATGTCTTATTGTTGTCAAAAAGTCATGTCAAATTAGCAGCACTCTTCCCTTAACGATGCGAGGGTATGGCTATCCTTTTCATTATATTATTATTATTATTATATTATTATTATTTTATATAATTTTGATTTTATTATTCTATCCATGATTCTATCTTATTGATTATTACCTTTATCAAATCTATTTATCTATTATATTCTTTACAATCACAATATTTACGGTGATATCTCATTCCATGTGTTTATTACATGCATTAGTAGCAGCAATTTTTAATTCATATATTAATTCTTTTAGTGTATATTGATTAGTTAAATCTAACATACTTAATTTGTGTACAAATTTTTCTATATTTTGAGAATCCATAATTCTTTTTAGTGCTTAGCTCTGATACAAAAATGGTACCACCCTATTAATTTCCCTTTTTGTTTTATTTATAATTTTATTTTCAGTTTTAGGATATTATTTATACATAATTTGGGTAGTGTTCATACATAAGTTGGGTTACTAATAATTCATACCCATATTCATTTACAGATTCATCTATTTCTATTAATTCTTTAATTATCTATTTTCGTTCTTCTTTGCAAAATGCTAACTGTACTCTTTGTTGTACTTGTTTTAGATAAAGTTCTTATTGCCAATATTGGTGCTTTAATTTGTTAATTATTATTTGTTTACAATCTTTGGGTATTTTCATAGTTAATATACTTAATATTTTCTGATCCATTTAATCATTTAATAAGTCATATTTTTCATATATATCAGATAATGATAGTTTATCATACTCAAAAACTAATCATATTTCTTCCATATAGTTCCATTCTATATCTAATGATATATGTGCTAAATAATAGTCTTCTTGTCTATACTGAGCTTTTATTTTCTCAATTATTAATTGTTTACAGTCAATGAGTAAGTCCATAATTAACACACTTATTATTTCTTTCTCTGTTTGATCATCAAACTCTGAGTATATTTCCATTGTTATTCGTTATCACTATCTTCAAAAGGCGGTGTTTCTATTCTGCAATAATTGGATGAAGTTGATGTAGAACTTGAAGATCCAATACCTTTTATTTTTTCTATTCCTTCTATAATTTGTTTTATGTATTTTTCCCTTTTATTTTCTAATTCAATTATTTCTTTTTTCTTTTTTATAATATATTTTTCCATTAGTTTTCTATTTCTATTTTCAGGGTCTTTTTTAAGATGATAATCATAGATGCCCATGAAATCCTTTATATCTCTCTTGTTCTGTTCTATTTTGAAATAAAATTCTTCGAGAATTTTTCTTAATTATTCCCCTTTATTCATATTTTATTCCTTAAATATTGAGCTAGATCTCTCACCTGGTTTGATAATCTATTTATTTTCATCTTCATAAGTTTTTTCTGGTTTAGGGAAAGTAATTGGTTTTGGAATTTGTCTAAAACTTAATGATTTTGGATTATTTATAGATATTCCTAATTCAGTTATTTTATTTCTTTTAGGATAGTAAATTTTTCCTATTTCTTCCAGAAGTCTTGGTATATCTATTCTTTCATTATTTCTGAAAGTAATACTATGATCGGAATTTGTTAATGCATAATTAACACAGTAAGTAACTGAGAAGATTTTATCTCCTGGTCTCATTAAATTACTTCTTAAGAATCTATGTTCTAAGGTTAATGATTGATCTAGTCTTTGGGTATCTAATGGTATTCCAATATTTGGGTGAATTTCGAATTTTAATTTAACATAAGCCAAATTTCCTCCAATAACTCCTAGTATTTTGTCCTTTGGATTAGTTATTCTATCATCTTTCAAAACTAATTCTATAGGTGACTTTATTCCTTCTTGAAAGGTAGCCTTAATTAAAACTTGTATGGCTCCTATATAAATATATCACATCTTTCTTCTATTCTCTTCCTTTTTTAAATTCCTTTATAATTCGGTTAATTTCTTTTTATTTAGTAATTGTATACAAGTATTCCATTGTGCTTTTGAGATATCTATTGGAGTTTCATTAACTATCTTTCCATAGTATATAATATTTTCTTTCTGATTAAATCTTTTCATTATTCCTCCAAGTTTCTTCATATTTGCATCTTTTGTTAAGTTTAAATCCTCTTTTTGTATTTTATGAAATAATTTTGGATCTATTAAAATACTTCCTTCATAATTCCCATCTTTTTCAGTAATTTGTAAATGTTCTATATTATTACAAACAATTTTTTCTCTTTCTATTTCAGACATTATTATTTTCTAATAAAATAACTGAAAGGGTTGATAAATCATACCTGATTGGTCTTTTTTCAAGATTAGCCTTGAATTCTTTTGTCCACTGCTGCTTCCGCTTAGTCAAGTTGAACGAGATTCAATAGTAAAGTAATTTGGGAATTTTAGTTATAAGAAGTAGTTTTTATTGATAATAAGTAGAGGGAAATACATAGGAACATAATGGATTCACTCTCAAGAATCTGACTCACACTCCTAAGGAGGCTAGCACAATTCTCTATCAAGGAGAACTTCTCAAACACGAGAGGTTGTTTTTTGAATGAAAACTCTGCTTTGCCTCAACATAAGAGGACTCATTTATACACCTAAGGGTGCTAGGTAATTTACATAAAAGTCCTTACTTTCGACATCAGTTCTTGAATCAGACCTTCAATAATTCACATGCTGACGTATGTGCTTACGTCATTCTTCTATTATTGCATCGTCTGAGTCCTTATCCTCCTGCCAACAGTCATTATTGTCCTTTTTTGCCATGCATCTTTCACCTGCATGATTTCCATTTTGCTTTATCATCGAGCAAAGTTGATCGAGGACAGCTGGACGGTAGTTCATTGATAGTCCTTAAAGTGTGTAGAAAGGTAGTTCAAAATTCATCAGTAATGCTAAGTCTTTTTCTTTAATTATTTTACCACTTGTCTTGCTTAGAAGCAAAGTATGTGGTCCCTTGTATAATGCTTTGATGATGGAATCTTTTCCAATTATTTGACATTGGGTGAAAATGCTTGCTAGATGGTTGGCCAGAATTATAGTAATTCGGTCTTCATTGTAGTTTTCTCTGGTTGGTTCATCTCTCAAGGAGAATATATTGTTGCTTACTCCAATAAAGATTAAGTGCTTTGCAGGTTGCCTGGTGACGAAGTCAGGATAGGCTGAGTAAAATTTTAAGAAGATAGTCCTTTCTTTGGCAACATTTCTTTTGTAATTCTGAACGGCTTCCTTCAGACTATATGGGAACAGACTGATTTCTTCTGAATCTTTATTTAAATAAAGACATTCAATAAGTCCAAACTGGAACATATTAAACGCCAGTATTGATGATGCTCCTGGAGTAATTATGGCTTTAACTCCAAATATATTTCGGTTTACCATATAAAAACAATTATTCTTTTCTTTCTCAGACCAGTTGGTCAAATATCTTTTTATGTTTTCAGATAATTTTTCTTTTGAAAATTGGACCTGAAGTTCATGGTCTTTTGTGGAAGTAATTTGGTAGTCATCAATGGAAAAAGGAATTCTTCCAAGTATTCTTAGAGAAGTCTTTGGTTCTGGTGGATTCTTTATAGTTTCAGAAAAAGTTCTTGGGCCAAGATAAATTTCTTTACCCTTATTCTGTTTCTCCCGGTGATCCTTCAATGCTTGTTTTTCCTGGTGATCTTTCAATGCTTTTCCCGCTTCTTCTTGTGTTCGAAATCATGTGTGATATGCTCCAGAAATTCCTATACAATGAGGGGCTGCTTTGTGCCTATCATCATAAATTCCTGGAAATGGTCCATTGAAAATAGTATACCATTTTTCTTTAGTGCTTTCCCATACCTTCTGTTTGATTTCATTCAATATATTTTCTTCTGAAGATTCTCCTTTGGCCTGTAGTTGAAATTCTACTAGTACTTCAATATTTGTCTTGATCAGATCTAATTATTTCAATTTTTGCTTCTCTAGTACTTTTTGAAGTTGTAACTGCTTCTTTATTGCTTCAACTATTTGTTGCTCAATTCCCTTGATAATATATCTACAAGAACATTTTTATCTCCTTTAATATGGGAGATTGAGTAATTATATTTGGCAAGTTTCATTTGCCATCTAATCAATCTTCCTTGCTTGTAAGTTCCTTTATAGTTTAAGTTCTTAAAACCTGCGACATAAGTCGAATCTGTTCGTACAATGAATTCTTTATCCAGTATATAAATCCGATGTTTTTCTAACATTCGGATTAGTGCTAGTGTTTCCTTTTCATGAGTAGAATAATTAATTTCACTGTCTGAAAAAGTTCCAGACATGTATCGGCATAGTAATTCAGTTTTGTATCCAGGAGGTTTTGCCTTCATAACACCTCCCCAACAGTCATTTGAGGCATCAATTTCAATAATAATGAAATCATCATCCGATAGATGATATAGCTCAGGAAGATCCTGGCATAAGTATTTCAATTTAATAATAAGTTTTTCATCTTCCTCGGTCCATGACCAGAAAGCATCTTTCTTTAACTTCTGCTGAAGTATTTTTCTTTCCGTTGCAAGATTCTTGATAAAACCTTCATTTGAAATATATGTTAGTAATCCAAGGAATCTTTTCAAATCCTTTTTATCTTTTAATTTTGTTGGAAAATCTTGAAGCTTCCTTAATACATGTTGCTGCATAAAAAATTTTCCTTTTTCAATTTCTAATCCTAAGTAATTAATTCTATTTTGAGCTAGAACAACTTTCTTTCTACTTAAAACTACTCCATGCTCAAGACATTTATTGAGTATAATCTCTATCTTATTGAAGTGGTCATTTATATCTCTATTGGTGAAGACTAATATATCATCAATGTAAATAAGACAAAAATCTTTAAATTCCTTGAGTATGGAATCCATTCTTCACTGATTGAAGATTCCCGGTGATTGCTTCATCCCCATTGGAAGTACATTCCATTCGTATTGACCTTGAGGACAACTAAATGTTGTTAATGCTTTGGATTCTCCAGTTAATCTGATCTGATAGAATCATGATTTACAATCAAAAGTGCTAAACCAATTCATATTTATAATTCTTTCAATAATTAAGTCTTTTCTTGAAAGAAAATATGCATCTCCTTCCATGGCATCATTTATTTGTTTATAATTAATTACCATCCTTCTTTTTCCTCTTTTGATTTCATTATGATTTTCTACATAAAAGGTGAAGTTGGCACAGGCAAACACAAGAAGGGAGGGGTTGAATTGTATTTGTTAATTATTTTCGCAAAAACCCTTTTGAACAACTTTTTCACAAGCAGAAGATAAAAATATTAAGCACACAAGAAATCCTTTTTATAAGATTAACAAAAGCAATATCAAAACCACACAGTTAGTATAAGCAAATAAAACTGAAGAGTTTAGGGATATAAAATTCACGCAAGAGATTTTATCCTGGTTCACCCTCTTCCAACCAAGAGCTACGTCCAGTCCCTTCGACTTGAAGGATTTTTCCACTATTTCTCCAAATAGATTACACAACAAGTATTCAACACCTCTTCAGGCTACAAGTATTCCTTTCTTACCAAGCCTCTTCAGGCTTCTTAACTCACTAAGTATGAGAGTATGACAGTTTAAGATCAGTTGAATATTACAACAATATTCAAACTAATGAATACAAGCTTTTGCTTTTGAAAGAATGAAAGAATAAGAGCTTGTCTTCTCAATAATTGTATTGGCAGAGGTTGGGCTAGCAAAAGTTGTTCTTCAATATCTGAGATCTTCTATTTATAGTGACCTTCGTTTTCTCTTGTAATTCTTCAATGGTTACTTTGAATAATCCCGTTTAGAGATAGCATTAAATGCATGATTTCCGTTGAGACTGATAGCTTGATTTTGGCTATGTTGAAAAGTATCATTGGTTATCAGAAAATCACAAAATGGAGGCTCACTGTTCTGAGCAATTGTACCTTAAAAACTTTCTTTCCTCCTTTGTGTATAACCCAGCTTTTGTCCAGCAATAAAGATGTCATCGTACAGATCGTTTTTCAATTACAATTGTACTATTTACTTTTTTGTATTTCTTTGATAGTACTATGAATTCTCTCAAGGGAAATAAGACATTAAATTGGATAAAGACAAATGGAAAGAACAAATATTCATTTGAAATAAATATCAATCATATGAAATAAATTCATTGTGCACCAGATTGCATTAAATTCCTTCAAAGTAGTAACGATATAAAACATATAGAACCGTCTACTTAGTTTCAAGAATGCATCTACACAAGATTTTAATTCTGCTCGATGTGACAGAAGCGCTCGTCTACTAAAGTGGTAGAAGCGCTCGTCTACTAATATGGTAGAAGCTAGCACTCGTCCACACAAGTCTTCGGACTTGCTAAGTCCTTAGAGAACCTTCGTCCAATGACGTGGCACTATGGACTTCTACTGAATTTTAGTTAGGCATTATTGATGTATACTTGAGTTTCAAGGATAGCCCTCGTCTGCTGACGTGGCAAAATGGACGTGCTTATTTTCAAGTCTTTGGACTTGCTATACATAACAAGTTATTTAGGTATTCATTTATAGCCTCGTCTACTAAAGAAAACCACTCTACTTATTGATTAAAATATAAACAGTTTAAATAACCTTTGGACGGGTAATTCTTTGCACGAGTCCAAGCATTGTATACCTTATATTATTTTGAATATTCCTGCATAAACTGAACTCACTTGTTAGATCTCAACTAACACTTTGCCAATCAAATTTAATCATTTTGTTAACATCAAAACTTAGAGATTATTAAGTCCAAAACCACTTTGGTTCCAGCAAAAGGCTGGTGCCGAATGCTTACTTCTTGAAGGTCTAATCAGACCTTTTTTTTCTCATTTCTTCAAAGTCTTTTGAAAATTCATCTCTATCTTGTTTTGTATATATCATAGTTTACATTTTATTTCTTTTGTTGGATATTTTAGTTTTAAAACAATTAATTCAGTATTTTTATTACTAACTTTGGATCTAAAGGATTTTCACTACATATTTTATCTAAAAGTTTTTCTATATGAGCTGGAATTGTTCTATTTGGTTCTAAATTTATTAGTACATGACAAATTTTTGTACATATTTCACTAATTGTCACACCACGGTTCATTTTGCGAGACTCTGATATATGAGAATAAGTATATTTAGAAATATGAGTAATTGGAATTTTTATAATTTCTCGGTGTTGCTTTTGGTTTATATATGGTGTTTTTAAAGATATATAGTCCAAATATTGGTAAAACGGTGTGTAAAATCTTAAGAAATTATTTCCAATAATCATATCTAGTCTCGTTTCTTGTTTGTATATTGTAGGTATGATAAATAATTTTTCCTGTATAACTAAAGTAATTCT
Organism: Sophora flavescens; assembly: GCA_030762895.1. Classification (NCBI taxonomy): domain Eukaryota; kingdom Viridiplantae; phylum Streptophyta; class Magnoliopsida; order Fabales; family Fabaceae; genus Sophora; species Sophora flavescens. The sequence continues at coordinate 116,335,211 of CM061063.1, forward strand.
TTTTGCTATCCAATATAGCAGATGTATAGATCCATCTGCAATTTGTATTTTTAGTGGTTTTTCTAGTTTTTCCCATTTATCAAAAAGTGCTTTTGTTGCTAGACAAAGACTTACTCCAGTATCTATATAGGCTTCTGTTTCTCTATAACTTTTTTCTACTAGTATTTTTATATAAGTATTATTTGGATTCATTTTTTTCTGAAGATAATTCATCTTCTGTATATTCATATATACTTACTTTTGTATCGCTTAGTTCTTCTTCTAAAGGCTCAAGTTCATATATTTGAAATACTTGTTTTATTAATTTTTATTTTTCTTTAAAATCTTTTTCTTTTCTTCGAGGACATTCATTGGCATAGTGTCCTTCAACATTACATATCCAACAGACACATTTCTTTTTTCCTTTCGGGCAGTATTTTCGTGTTGATTTCTTTCTTCTAAAATATTTCTTCTTATTATTTTTATAATAAGTTTTCTTTCTAGGATAAGTTCTTCGTAATTTTGGTTTCTTATAATACTTTCTTTTTCTTTTTAATTTCTCACAACCATATTTTCCTGGTTTCTCTATTTATGGAATGTCACAACAAATGACACTACTTCCTCTATTTAATTGCCTTATTGTTTCTCTAGTTAAATATTGTTCTCTTAATTCTTGGTATATGAGTTGGATAACTCCTCCTAAAGTATTTACTGTTTCAACCGGTCTTGACTCCTATAATCTATTAATTTTCGAGTTAAGCGGATATGGTTGTTTGTCTATAAAAATATATTTATATATTTTGTTAGACGCTTCATTCAATTGATAATAGTATTTTTGGTATTCACAGATAAAACTTTCAATTTGACACATATCGCAGATTTGCATTCTATTTAAATGTAATTTAGCATTTTCAAGTAAAGTTTTATTTGCTTTTTCTTTTTGTTCCATCATATTATATCCTAAAAATTATTGATGAATTAATGTCATAGCTAGTTTAACATAGTCCATGTTGCTATCTACCAATCTTCCTATTAAAAACTCTTGTACATTTCCCGATGTTTTAAAAGTTACAAAATTCTTGGTTTCTATAAAGTTTAGTTTTCTAAATCTATCATCTGTTAAAACTATTAATATCATTTCATTAGTCCACTTCAAAAGTATTTATTCTTTATTTCTTGCACAATCAAGATTTAATATATTTATTGCATTAGTATTATCGTATCCATGTTTAAATTCTTCTTGAATTTTCGTCCATTTATTATTCTTTATCGCATATCCTTTATTATACATAGTTTCTTCTTCGTACTTATCCCAAGCTCCGCTGGGTGTAAATTTATATTCTTCCTATTTTCTTTTAGAACGTTTTCCACTATATTCGCCTTTTTCTATTTTTATATAGTTTTCTTCAGATTCTGAAGAGGAACTATAATTTAATATTACTTCTTCATTTTCATTTTCATTTTCTTTATCTACTTGATCAATATGTTCTATTTTATGTATTTGATTATTTTCTTCCTCAACTATCTTGAGTTACTCTAATAATTGTTGAATTTATTCTAAATCATTTGATTTTCTTAATATTTCCATGTACATCCTTTATCCTCTCCATGCGGATACAGATGTAGATATTTTTGATGGCTATCGGCTTAATTCTTGTTTTACTATTATTTTCTCTAAATCTTTTATTTTTAATAAATCTTCTAATTCTTTTCTTGTTACACATTTATTATTTTCTTCATATTCTAAAAGATTTTCTAATTGTTCAAGCACAATCCTTTTTCTATCAATATCATTATTTTCATCCATTTCTTTTCCTTTATTTATATTATTTACTGTATCTCTTATATTCTTTATTTCATTTGTCCTTTTTGTATTCCATTGTAAGTGTAATTTATAATTTTATTGGTATTTTCTATTAGTTGGATAATATTTTTATTTGTTTCTTCCATAATTTTTTCTATTACTTCAAATTTTATAAACAATTTTCAAATAAACCTATTATTTTATCGTTTTTATTTATTAATATTTTATTGGAAGGGTACGCTACCAGCAGACATAAGAAACCTCCATGTATAAAACGCAAAAACTAGATACTGTTTACTACACGTGTCAAATGTTAATGTATCCGTACATTTTTTTTATATTAATAAATACAAAAGCTGGATTCAGAACTCAGAAGCATTCATCCAGAACTTTCCTTCTAAATAAAAAATGGCAAATGGTTTTTGAACACAAAAAATGAGATACTATATAGTGTTTCTTTATTTTTATTGTGTATTTTTGGAATACGTATATATAAGAAGATAAAAAGTAAATAAGAGATAATGATAAATATATATGGTGTTATATATGATGTCAAAATTTTGTGTTCAAATAACATAGCTGTTAAAAAATTGTTTGATTTACTATGAATCCGTACTGTTCATCAGCCCATTTCACTTTTTGCTTTATGAAATGAGAAATATTGACAAAATTCGATGATAAAATAATAATACACCAAACTGGAAAAAAAATCAGTTTTTAAAGTAATCCGAAAATAAATTTTTTGAAATTGAACATAAAATTTCACTTTTTGAAATGATAATAAAATATTAAAAGATCAAATTGAATATAAAATGTCATTATTTAAAACAAGAATAAAATAATAAAAGATTATATTTAATGACAAATTCGTACACACTATTCATGTTCCAACGCACAAATTGTTTATAATCAATTTGTGCATGCTAGGTAATTTGAAGCATGAATGCACAAATTGTTTATAATTACTAGCCATACTTCTTGTAATTATAAACAAGTTGGTTTGGTGTACTTCTCGCTAGTAATTATAAACAATTTGTGCATTCATGTTATTAAAGATAAACAAGCAATGATGATTGAACCTATCCCATTAATTCTTTATTTCTTGGATGATGTCTTCTGTAAGTAGATTCTTTGCCTGATGAATTGTTCCTATAGGATTAATGGGATAGGTTCATTCATCATTGCTTGTTGTTTGTGTAATTCAGGTATCATTCTTATAGGAGAGATAGGAGAAATTGCAGAAGAGGATGTTGCTGCACTAATTAAGGTTCATTTCTAATTATTACCTTTGCTAATTCATCGAGGATTAAATGGAGGCAAGTCTCGAATTTCTAAATCATCCAGGACGACTAAATCGATATCTATAATGGTATTTACGAAAATCCTTATGCAATTTTTTATTGTAAATTAAAAAATTAAAAGAATTAATTTATTATTTTTGGTTTTATAGTGCCCCGCCAACCGAATGACAACGACTGTGGCTACTACGATCTGAAATTTATCAAGGATATCATCATTCAGAACTAAATGCAGGCCGACAAAAAGGACTTTGTGCGATCAAGTAGAAGATGGAAGCAGCATGCACAAATTGTTTATAATTACTAGCCAGAAGTACACCAAACCAACTTGAAGCATTATTATTAGAAAAATTTGAAGCATTATTGTTTATAATTATACTTTTTATTTATAACTTCAAATTACACCAAACCAACTTCTATAGAAATATTTTTCAGTTACCCTCAATGTTGCCAGAAATTACATTTCTGCCCCCAAATATTTTACAATAATTGCAAAAAGGTCATTGTTTACTAAAAAGCTTATATCTTTTTATGTATTAATCCAATTAACAGCAAACCAATTTCTATGGTCTTATTTTATCATTCACTTCAACTGTATGACATATTTTCATATTTATAGTTTAGTCTCGCAATTTTCCAGAAATTGCATAAAAGTCCCTAAAGACTAAAAAATTCATATCTTTTAACAAACATATCCAAATCAATCCAAACCAATTTCTATACTCTTATATACTCATTCACACCTTATAAAAATTATCCAAACAAATTCAATCCTCATGTAACTCCCTCTACCAGTTATGGCCGAATGGCCTCAAATAATTATATTAGGCATTTTTCTTAACAAATCAAGCAAACAACAATCATGGTTCCAACTTAAGGTCATTGGAACCAAAACAACCATTATGACATATCATACCACAACCAAACATCAAATCAAATCCTCCAAGAGGATCGCACACATATAAATCAATAATACATAATCCTAACACTTTGGATTTGAAAAACAACATACAAATATTTTAAACCACATACATATCTACATTAAGGTAGGATAATAGTAATCTCCCCCCTTACCTCTTGTAGATCACTTGAAACTCAAGTAGTAGAAGGATGTTGTTCACCTAAATCACAAGGTTTTGAACCCACAAAACCTAGCCATGAACAACCAACAGGAAATCAAGTTAAAGAATGAAGAATATCATCCTAAACCCATTTGATATAGGTTCAGCCAACTCATAATAAAAGGGCTAGGGATCTCTAAATTTTTAAAGCTCTTGGATGATGAATATAAAAGTCATATGAAGATCAAAGAAATTGGAATCACATTAAAAGGATTTTTCTATGATTTTCTAGAGATTTTTGAAGTTCTAGATCTAAGAATTTGAAATTTGTAAAAACATAAGATATGAAGAAAAGTTGTGAAAGGAAAGGAAGGTATGATCATGAATCACAATAATCTACCTTTAGAATTTGAAGAAACCAACAACAACTTAGACTTCCTTTGCAAATCAAGTGTAAGTAACTTAGGAGTTTTTGTGTGAAAGTGTTAAGAACATAAGCCGAATGGAGAAAATGAAGTGAAGATGACCTATTTAAAGGGTGGTGGCCGTGAGTTGCTAGGGAGAATAAGGTAAAATGTTGTCATGACACACTTGAAATTACAATGCAAGCTTAAGGGTATTTTGGACTTTACACACCTAAGTCATCATTACATGCATTTAATGCATGGTGACTAACCCCTATGACTCACCCCCTTGAGTCATTCCAAATGACTCATTGGTCTTATCCGTCCGACGTCGGGTTTTGTCTCTGCACCTCCATTCTCGATTCCGTCAATCCCCGATCGTCGAGTATTTGCCTGACTAACGTATAATAACTTATTAATTTTGAAAATTTTCAAAATAACCACTATGGTTGGAAATAAAATAAAAATCTAAACTGTTTCATTCTCGAGTCAAAATTAGGTTTTCTGATCGGTAAAATCTTACTGTCGATTAAAACGCAGACCGGGTTTCGTTTGAATTTTAAACCTAAAATTTTTTACCGTAAGCTTCTACCATAAGGTATAGTATAATAATTATTTTATTTTATTAAAAATCATTTTCTAGATCTAATATAAAAATTACGAACAATTAAAATTCTAACGATAATTGAAAAACAGTAAAAACAGCAAAACGGTAAAAACAGTAAAAACAGGGTGTTACAACAACCTTCTATGAAAAAATAAAATTAAATGACAATCAATTTCCCTCTGTTTTTTCTAAAAGAATTGAATACATCTTTATTCTATCTCAGATTTAAATGACAAACAAGTTAGTTTCATGGAAACTTATTTTGAATGGTTCAAATTGTGCGCATACTTTATATAGTTTGTACTAATATTTTCCCCTGTTTTTAAAGCGAGAGAAACAAAAATCTGGACATATATATATGGCTAAATTGCACTTTGTCTCCTCAAATTTTTCATTTTGGCGAAAGTCATCCCTCTACTTTTTTTTGAGCAATTTTAGTCCTCATAATTTTGGAACGTTGCAATTTTCGTCCCTCTGTCAAAAAACTAACAGAAAACACTTACGTGGCAAACGGTTCGCCATGTGGCATGCACAACTGTAACCAGAAAATATTAAAATAATATAAATAAGGTTAAAAATGCACTTTTAGTCCCTCAAATTTTTTAATTTGGCGAAAATAGTTCCTCTATTTTTGCTTGTAAATGTTTTAGTCCTCATAGTTTTCAAACATTGCAATTTTCGTCCCTCCAACAAATTGATGTAAAAAAATTGACGTAAAGTACATACTGATGAGTGTGATTTTACCTCATTTTCCATGTACATTTCTGCATGCATTTGCATATAAGTTAGGCCATTTTAGTTTGATTTTGGTTAGTTTTTCCTTTGGAACGGGTGAAGCGGTTTCTTGGTGTTGTTTTGCAGGAATTAATGTAAAAATGCTCAGAAATTAGCCTTGATGGAGCTTGGATGAAAAAGAGCTTGAAAAGAGAAGAAATTGAGCCAAGCAGAATTCTGGTGATTCGCCCCGCGAGACTGGAATCGCCTCGCGACCCTGAGAGCTGACTGTTCCAGCAGAATGTCATCTTTCTGGTTCGCCCCGCGAACCATGTTTCGCCTCGCGAGTTTGGAAACCAGAATCCATCACGCCCAGGCCCTGATGCTCTTCACGGGCATATTGAAGAACCATTTTACTGGCTCGCGTCGCGAATCAACTCTCGCCTCGCGAGATCCCATTTCTCAGCAACATCAGATTTTAATATTCGCCTTGCGAGAAGCCATTCGCCTCGCGAGTGAGCGCAGAACTGATTGGTATAAGTTGCTGTTTTAGGGCAGAAAAGGGAAGTTTTTAAGAGCTTTTGGAGGAGGAGCACTTGGGAGCACTTAGAGGCTGCGGCTGGGCTAGGGTTTCAACCCTAGAAGGGAGCCAAGAGGGGTTGTTTTGAAGAAGAAGGAAAGCTCCCATGGGGCCTCTTCTCTCCTCTTCCTTCCTATTTCTCTGGTTTGGTTTTCTTTGTATATGAGTAGTTAAATCCCCTATTGTTGGGATTAGATGTAGCTTTTCTGAACTTGTTTGTATTTGATTTGGTTTTAATGCAAGTCTCTATTTCTTTATGAGTATGTGATTCTGTGCTTAATGCTTTCCTTGGATTAGCTACCCATAGGAATGATATGTTGCTTTGATAGATAACTGAAAGGTTGGTGTTAAGGCATGCTCATGAATCATATGCCAAGTAGTTCAAGAATCTAGACATAGGTGTTGACTGCTTGCAATCTTATAAGTCTTGACTTAATGCAAAATCACAGATTAATCCACCTAAGACATTAGGGTTTGATTTGGGGTTTTAGGCTCAATGCACCTAAGACATTAGGCTTGAGTATTTTAGAAAAGGCTTGATTGTCATAATTGAAGTAGTGCTTGTGTTGATAATCATTTCATTGCAATTAAGGGAGGATTAGTGTAGTCTAACCCTAACAATCTTAGGCATATCTCTGTTTGCATACCAAGTGTTCGATAAAATTCCCAAAAGACCAAAAATATTTTATTTCTTTATTTTCTGTTTTAATCTCTCATACTTTAGTTTAGTCTAGATAGTTGTTGAGTTTGTGAATTGGTAATTGACAACCGATCCCTGTGGATACGATAACCGGTCTCACCACCGTATTACTTGTTTGCGACGAGGTGCACTTGCCTTTATATTCTAAAAATACGCATCAAGTTTTTGGCGCCGTTGCCGGGGATTGGCTTTGCCAATATCAGTAGTAACAAAGGAGATAACTAATTTAGACATTTTTTTATCTTATTTTTCTGTATATAATTGATATCTTTCTTTTGTTAGTTTTGTATATATTTGTTTTTTGTGTTTCTTAATCTTGGGCTTAAGTGTCTGTGAGGTGAAAATTGATTTGGCAGGATCATGGACTATAATTATTATCAGCCATCTAATGCAGAAATGGAGATATCTGAGCTGCAGCTGCGGGTAGATATGCTGCAATTAGCCGTAAACATCCAACAAGTGAGTAATGAGTTGTCAAGGGCAACTGTCTCTCCTCCACCAGTGGTAGGCTATTCTGAATGGGGAAATCAATTTCCCAACACTTACACACCATGGTGGGGGAATCCTCCAAACAATACTTGGATTGATCAAGAGGAACATTGGGAATCTTCCACACCTTCATATCAACCACAACCATCACCATTGGAAGTTGCTTGGGAGAACTTCAAATCCGAATTCGCAGTCAATTCTGAGCAACCTATTCCGGATAGTCGGTCTCAATTAGAGGGTATTTTGGAGAACTTCATGGTAACAACAATGGAAAGTTTAGAAAACCAAGAAGATACCATTCGAAGTCTCGGGGTACGTATTGAGGAACTCTCTAACCAACTATCCGGAATGCCAAATGGGAACTTGATGGATGATGATGAAGATGATGCATTGATGGATGATGATGAAGATGATGCAATAATGGATGATGAGGAAGATGAAGAAGTGGGAGCAACTGAATTAAGAAATGAAGACCCTATTTTGGAGAACATAGTTGCACCATCCCCCATTGAACCCTCGACTAAAGAGATTGAAAGGAAGAAGCATTTGGAGGACATCTATTTCACCATGCTTGGGGATGATGAAGAACTTTTGGAATTAAATGATGCTATTGGCCCCTATGCATGTGTTGAATGTGATGGGAGAAACACTTGCGTGGTTTGTGCTGAGATTTCTGCATATATGGAAGGTGATGGATTTGGTGATTCGGTGAATGAAGATTGTACAGAAGCCAAAACAGCACCAATGATCCTCTCCACTTGTTTGCCACCTCACATTTTGAAGCAGTCAACAATGGAGTTCATGCCTCTGCCTGAGAAATTGGATTTTGGATCTTTAAATATGCAGGCACTATGGCCAGTCCAAGAGGTTGAACCCCATTTTTATTGGGAAGATTTTGTTGATGAATGGGTCATCTTTGACCCAAGAGGGAGTGAGAAGTCCTTCCCACTTGAAGAAGTCACCCTGATTTTCAAGCACTCACTCCCATATTTATGCTGCAAACCGTGGGATCCAGGTGAAGGATCTCACATGGTTAGCATCCCTTGGTCCTTATACCACAGGTTATGGGATCCAGGTGGATGCTTCTTAATGAGTCAAGCTAGTGACGTTAAAGAAGCGCTTATTGGGAGGCAACCCAATTTTTCTTTTCCTTTTTCCTTTTGTTTTTGACTTTTAAACTCTTGAATAATTTGAGAAGATCAAGAGTTTTATTTTATTAATAAATTTGTTGAGTGTTTTCAGGATAATAAGGAAGGAGAAGCAAAAAGAGCAGGGAGAAACAAAGCCAAAAAGCATGTGAACCAGTACCAACTACCGCCTTGGTAAGCCGTTCCAATTTCTTATTTTATTTTATTTTTCTTCCCTCTCTCCATCTTGATTGTTTACATTGGGGACAATGTAAATTCTTAAGCTTGGGGTAGGGGTATTTTGCATTTGCAATTTGCATGTTGCATTCATATAGTTTTGCATGATAGTTTGCATGATCACATGATTAGATTGCCCTTGCTTAGATTTTGCATCCAATTGTGAGAACTGAGTGCCAAATAAATTGTGAAAGTGAATTCTTGAACCCAATTCTGTTTATTCTTGTGATATGGCTGCAAATAAAAATGTTTGAGATGATCTTGGATAGTTGATAATTAGCATCTGGTTCTGAGGACTTGTGTTTTTCATTGATTCTGAACTAAAATGTGAGATTCTGAGCCAAAGGGGTACTCACTAAATTTTACCCCATTCTTTGTGTTAGAGTGTTATTCCTCTTGGATTGTTTTCTCTAGAACTTGACTTGAAACCATTTTGAAGCTTAAAAAATTTTTGAAAACATTTTTTAAAATGATGGAGGCAATAGGTATTTTTCTGGCCTTCTGAGCTTTGAATGATGAAATGCTACCTCTTAGTTGCCCAATTTGAGCCTAAAAGAATAAAATACTTTTCTTGGTACCCTGAAATATTTTGATAAATATGCTTGATAAGGGACCTTCTAAAGTATAACAAAAGGGTAAAAGGGTAGTTGAAAAAAGTATGGGAAAGAATCAGAAAAATATTTCTCTTGAGTTGAAAAAAAATAAAATAAAAAATTCCCCTTCTCCAAGCAAAAGAGAAATAAAAGAAAAAGAAAAATAAATAGAGAAGGGGATGACAAAAAGAAAAATGAGAAATAAAAAGAAAAAGAAAGAAAAGAAAGGTGGAAAAATAAATTGAAAACCCAAGAAGGTGTTTTAGAAGGTCATGTTTGCAATGCTTGATGTTTATGTAGCCTTTTGGAATGTCCTTTTCTTGTTATCCCCACCTAACGATTAATCCCATGGCCATGTTACAACCAAGTGAAAGACCTCTTGATTCTAATTTGTTTTCATTAATAAAGTAAAGATTTGGTTGATAGTCAAGCCTATGGTAGGATTCATTCCTTGAGGAAAATTGAGCGAAATGTCTTATCCCCTAAACACTTGAGTGAGGTGGAAAGAGAACCAAGCAAATGAACAAGCTTGGGGTGAGCTTCAGGTGAGAAAGAGTGCCCAAATCAATGAGAATATGAGTCTAAGGAACCTAAGCCTCTAATTGGACTTGAATTGATTGTCTCTTACTGAATTGTTTGAATTGCCTATTACTTGGATTAGTATTTACTCGGGTTCTTGGTTCACTATCCATGCTTTGACTGTTTATCTCTTCTGGCCTTAGTTTTTGCTTGAGGACAAGCAAAGTCTTAAGCTTGGGGTGATTTGATGAGTGTGATTTCACCTCATTTTCCATGTACATTTCTGCATGCATTTGCATATAAGTTAGGCCATTTTAGTTTGATTTTGGTTAGCTTTTCCTTTGGAACGGGTGAAGCGGTTTCTTGGTGTTGTTTTGCAGGAATTAATGTAAAAATGCTAAGAAATTAGCCTTGATGGAGCTTGGATGAAAAAGAGCCTGAAAAGAGAAGAAATTGAGCCAAGCAGAATTCTGGTGATTCGCCCCGCGAGACTGGATTCGCCTCGCGACCCTGAGAGCTGACTATTCCAGCAGAATGTCATCTTTCTGGTTCGCCCCGCGAACCATGTTTCGCCTCGCGAGTCTGGAAACCAGAAGCCATCACGCCCAGGCCCTGATGCTCCTCACGGGCATATTGAAGAACCATTTTACTGGCTCGCGTCGCGAATCAACTCTCGCCTCGCGAGATCCCATTTCTCAGCAACATCAGATTTTAATATTCGCCTCGCGAGAAGCCATTCGCCTCGCGAGTGAGCGCAGAACTGATTGGTATAAGTTGCTGTTTTAGGGCAGAAAAGGGAAGTTTTTAAGAGCTTTTGGAGGAGGAGCACTTGGGAGCACTTAGAGGCTGCGGCTGGGCTAGGGTTTCAACCCTAGAAGGGAGCCAAGAGGGGTTGCTTTGAAGAAGAAGGAAAGCTCCCATGGGGCCTCTTCTCTCCTCTTCCTTCCTATTTCTCTGGTTTGGTTTTCTTTGTATATGAGTAGTTAAATCCCCTATTGTTGGGATTAGATGTAGCTTTTCTGAACTTGTTTGTATTTGATTTGGTTTTAATGCAAGTCTCTATTTCTTTATGAGTATGTGATTCTGTGCTTAATGCTTTCCTTGGATTAGCTACCCATAGGAATGATATGTTGCTTTGATAGATAACTGAAAGGTTGGTGTTAAGGCATGCTCATGAATCATATGCCAAGTAGTTCAAGAATCTAGACATAGGTGTTGACTGCTTGCAATCTTATAAGTCTTGACTTAATGCAAAATCACAGATTAATCCACCTAAGACATGGGTTTTAGGCTCAATGCACCTAAGACATTAGGCTTGAGTATTTTAGAAAAGGCTTGATTGTCATAATTGAAGTAGTGCTTGTGTTGATAATCATTTCATTGCAATTAAGGGAGGATTAGTGTAGTCTAACCCTAACAATCTTAGGCACATCTCTGTTTGCATACCAAGTGTTCGATAAAATTCCCAAAAGACCAAAAATATTTTATTTCTTTATTTTCTGTTTTAATCTCTCATACTTTAGTTTAGTCTAGATAGTTGTTGAGTTTGTGAATTGGTAATTGACAACCGATCCCTGTGGATACGATAACCGGTCTCACCACCGTATTACTTGTTTGCGATGAGGTGCACTTGCCTTTATATTCTAAAAATACGCATCACATACATGGTAAAAGGTTCACCACGTGGCTCCAAGTGACTCCATGTGGCATGCACAACTGAAAGCAAAATAAATATTAATATAATTTTTTTAAAATTGTTATAATAATAAATTATTGTAAATATGCCAATTTGAATAAAATAATTGACATGAAATTAGCATACCAATATGCCAATTCGCTTTGAAATGCAATTTTTTTATAGGCTAAACCAAATGTTATTCAATGCTTCATAGTGGTGTTATGTGCTTATGTAATTCATAGTGGTGTTATGTGCTTAAATAAGGAAGATGATATTCAATCCTACGGGTGGAGCTACCAATGCTATCAAAAGGACTAGAACAGAATGACGTCTACCAGCTTCAACACAACAACCATTTCTTGCTTCATGGATTTGAAGCTTCTCTATGAGCAAGATGAAAATAGGAGGAGGATTGGAAGAGAGACGGAGAAAAGAGAGAGAAAATAAGACATGTGCATCATTGTTTTGCTTGATCCTGCGTCATTCGACTGCTTCCGGGGATGTTTATATCCAAAACGATTCAAAAGAAAACCGAAAATCAATTCAAAACAATCAAAAACCGAATAAAACTGATATTTGTTTTTATTATTGTAATATATTTTTTGTTCCAACTGTGCATGCCACATGGAGCCATATGGCAAACCATTCACCACGTATGTGTTTTATGTTAGTTTTTTACAACTTGATGGAGTGATGAAAATTGCAATGTTTGAAAAGTGTGAGGACTAAAATCGTTCGAAAAAAAAAAAGAGGGACTATTTTTGCCAAGTTAAAAAACTTGAAGGACTAAAAGTGCATCTTAGCCGTATGTTTGTTATTTTAATATTTTTTGGTTACAGCTATGCATGCCACATGGCGAACCGTTTGCCACGTATACATTTTATGTTAATTTTTTAACTGCAACTTGACAGAGGGACAAAAATTGCAACATTAGAAAACTACGAAGACTAAAACCGCTCAAAATAAAAGTATAGGGATGAATTTTGCCAAAGTGAAAATTTTGAGAGACTAAAAGTGTATTTTAGTCTATATATTATCATGAAAGCTGTTGGGTAGCACCTTAATTTCATGTTAACTTACTTTGAATGGTTTTAAAATATGCACAATTTTCATATAGTTTTTACAAATACATTTTTCCCCTTATTTTTGAAGTGAAAGAAACAAAACTCATTTGTTTTCTTGGTCTTATGATATTTTTTTCACACTCTTTAGTTAGATGTAGGACTAATTTTTGCATGGTTACTAAGACACTAAGGGTGCGTTTGGGTAAACAACTTAATTAAGAATTTATCACATAAGACCTTATCGCCATAAGTACTTAAAGAAAGAAAAAGAAAGAAAGGGGCATGAGAGGATTCGAATAGTGAAAAACACGGAGAGGGTGTTCAGTGCATAAGCTGTTATGATAATTCCATAAGCATCTCCTAGTGACTTATGAAAATAAGTCAAAAACTCCTTATGGGATGACATAAGTTATTTTTATAAGCTCTACCAAACACATTGCATAAGAGCTTATGTCAACAAATAAGTCAAAAGGAGCTTAAATAAGCTCTTCCAAACGCCACCTAAGACTACCCCCCTCCTCGAGTATAAATCTTTTTGCACCAAAATAAGTATTCCAGATAATTTGGTATATTTAATGTTAAATTAATCATCACTTGAAACTGAAATTCAAGTAAAGAAATAATTTTAATTCGGTTGTTAACTCCAATAATATCAAATATTTGCATACAACGCTAACTATAGTTTTTTTTTTTTCAGCTCAACCAATATGGAAGCACAACTCATTTTCAAACTCTTTGTAACAACTGCAGCAACACAAAAGGAATCTCTGAACTTTGTTACACGAGAAAACGAAAGGTAAACTAGCAGGGAACAATATTCCAAACGAAAACATTTGCTTTAGGTAGCCTTCTAGGAAGCCAACTACTGAATAGTCATAACCAAGCCAAAGAGATCTTGGAAGATAAAAACCAATACAGAAAGAGATCTTAAAGACTAGCAGAGACAGACTGTCATATACAATCTCTAAAGACACACAACCAGTTAAAACAAACCCCAGCAATCTGAAACCCCTAGATATTGCACTAAACAACGAGGATCTGCTGTCCCATGTTGGTATATCATACTTTGTCCCTATCCATATCTTGCCACATAAGTTGAAATTTCTTGAAATCTTAAAAAGTTTTAACATGTATTAAGATATGATTGACGGGGATAGAGTGTGATACACTAAAATGGAACAACGGATCCTCATACAGCATCAAAGGACTGATAAAGATATTACACAGCTGAAAACATTGGAGTACGTTAATGCTTATTTGTGTTGATACTAAGAAGAAAATATTTAGAAGCAAATGGATACAATAGAAGAAGGAAACTGTCTAAGCTCCGCAAGAAGGGTTAGGTGTCCAATATTCATTATGGGTGTCTACCAGGGGACCCCCTTACACTTGGCGGGGACTGAATCGGCTCATCTCTAATACGACCTCCAGGAGTACCATAACTGCCACAAAATTAACAAGTCACAATCCATTTTTTTATTTTTTTATAAGTAAAATGGTGGCAAGTGAGCAACCACTCGCACCGGGTCCACCAATTAAGGGTAAAGTACTTCCTCGCGTTGCAGTTCCGTTCCCAAGGATCGGACACACGACCACTTGGTTAAGGGACGAGGCACTGAACCACCCACCGGCAACGTTGGGTACAACCCATTTATTTAAATAAGTGTGAAAAACAACTTTGTTATGAATGGTTAATAAAAGTTAATTACCTCACACAAAGCTATTTCGGGATGGATGAGAAGAAGGTCACATTTATTAATGGGTAATAACTAAATTAACAAATCCCAATTCATTTAATGATGTGAAATACTTCCTTTGGACTCAAATATAAATAAAAAAATAGTTATATTTTTTGAATTCAAATATAAACAAAAATCAATTAAGTCAACTCTATTAAATATTAGTATGAAATTTCTTCTTCAGCATATTAAAAGTTTATCCGTAATTTCTTCTTCAGCAGGTAATGACGCTCTTTTCCTCTGCTGTATACACCTTTGCTTACCTCATTTATATTTATAAGCTTAACAAAGCTCAACTGTGCATAATTTAAATGTTAAATGTGCGTAATTTCTTCTTCAGCATGAAATTTCCAATGCAAATTTAAATGTGATGATTGTTATTAGTAGGATGTAATTTAGTAATTATAACTTCTTTTTTACATAATTCAAGACAATTAAACTAACTTAACTAACTTTCTTAACACGTATGAAGTAAGTTTTTTTTTTTGCTTATATTTAAGTCCAGAGGGAGTACAACTTAGTTACCTGGGATCGTTAGCAATGGCAGGACAGATGAGAAGCAGCGCCAGGAAGAAGAGGCATTGTAGAAACCAAAAAAGCTTCATATCTGTCTGTGTGTGGTGGATGTATTTGCTATGACTAACACCCTCTCAATCTCAACAATTGTTTTCTTCTGGTTTGAAACTTTAGTCTTTTCTCAGAAAATACAGGTTGCAGCTGGTTATCACTACACCAAAACCTTTTTGGTGAGTGGAAAGGGTTTCCTTTAATTGAAGACTTGAGGTCTCCCGGCCCTTTAATTATATAATAATATATACCGCACTCTGCACCGTCACCTTTCAAGTTTCATTGCAAAAAACTTATAAAATGAGAAAGTTACACGTTTGATTATGTATTATAAGGTGAGTTATTGTGATGTAATCAAATGGAATTTGAATGGTTAATAAGAGATTCCGGATAATGCCTGCAACGATGGGATGGATATGAAGCCAGGCAGAACATGCCAAGTTGGGTCCAAACTGATGGCCGGCATTAGATTGAAATTGATAGAAAGGATTAATATGAAAATGGAACGTAATCGTAGGACTAATTTTAAAAAAAAACTTAAAAAATCGATGTGAAAAGTAAAAGAAAAAACGTATAGAAACAATATACCTATTATATCTAATTTTTATAGGCTACTTTTATTTAATTTATAGATTATTATAAATTTTTATCATTTTTATCTATTATTATTTTAACGAAATTTCTACTTTACTTGGATTTACCACCACAAGAAAATCAGCTATTAGCTATGATAAATTTAGCAGCTAATTCGTAGTTAATCGATAACAAACAAATTTAGCTACAGATTTACTAAGAAATAGCTATAAAATTGGTGGTAGCATAATTTGAGTGGCAAATTAGCTAGAGAAAGTTTTCATAGCTAATTTTAAAAGTTTCCTAGCTATTTTGTAGTTAATATATAGCAAAATGTTGTTCAATATCCATTTTTCCTAGCTATATAACTAGGATATTATTATAGCAATTTCGTAGCTAATATATAGCTACGAATTTAAAAAAAACTGTTGCAAATTCATAATTATTTCCTAGCTAATACATAGTTTCTTATTTATCTAAATGTTGCATTTTTAAAGTTATTCCAAACACTACAAAAAAAAAATCAATTTTTAGCATGGCCTAAAATAGAAATAGCCAATAAACCAAGGATAACAAAAATAACAAAGATAGACCAAGTATTATATAAGATTAAAAACTTCATATGCCAAATAAAATTACATTGAAGTAGTGCATGTATATCATGGACACTACTATCTTAGGCACTTAAACTAGGAACATCTAATATGAAAGTAAACAACAATATTTTTGAAGTATTTCTAATGTTTGTATATCATGTTCAAATAGAAGAAAACAAAAAGGTCACTAATTTCATATTGTGCTCCAATTAAACTAAAACAATTCTAACATCGTCATTCAAACTAAATGACTGATATACTTCATCCCTATCTTTAATTCTATTACAATGTGACAAGTTGAGCTTTATCAACTTCTTGCATCCACTTGTGAGTGCTTCTAACCCATCATCTCCAACACATGCACAGCTAGAATAAATAAACAACTAAACAGATTCAATAAAACAGAGAAGAAGAAGGAAAAGAATGATGCAATTATAAAAGCGTGCTTGACTTAGAGTAATTCTGTGATGGGTGGCCTCCTGGGAAGTTTTCCCAGGAAGTGTGTGAGTGAGGACAAAGCACGTTGATCAAAAGACCCGTGTTGGTTTGTGGGGACAGTCGTCAACCCATAAAGTAGCCAGGGATGTTACAAATAGTATCAGAGTGACACATCTCCCAGTACAGTGTGGTTCGGGGACGAACCAAGCGGAAGCTGGTGGGCATGTGACACCCGGGACTGACGAGGATGGGGAGTGGTCGCCGGTGCAAGAAGGCATGGACAAGGAGCGACTCCCGACAGACTTCTTGACGGAGGGACACATGAATGAACTGATTACACACCCGAACTAGAAGGATCCTGAGACTGTATATATGTGACTATACAATTGAGGATGACTTATATGAATTGATTGGTAATACCTATACTAACAAGTTGCATCTTCTTTTCGGTAGCCCATAACTTAAGAACTCCACGGTTAAGCGTGCTTGACTTGGAGTAATTCCGGGATGGGTGGCCTCTTGGAAAGTTTTCCCAGGAAGCGTGTGAGTGAGGACAAAGCACGCTGAAAAGACCCGTGTTGGTTTGTGGGGACAGTCGTCAACCCATAAAGTAGCCAGGCATGTTACAGTGTTCATATCCAAACGATTCAAATGAAAACCGAAAATCAATCCAAAACAAGAAAAAAACCGAACAAATCCGATATTTATTTTTAGGTTAAATTATATTTTATTATTTTTTTATTATTTAAAATAATAGTGAACACAAATTAAAAAATTATATTTTAAAATAATAATAAAGTAAATAAGACACCATTGAGTTGCAAAAAAAAAAAAAAGATGATAAAAACATAGTAAAAAAGTTACTTTATAGCATAATAAGAGATGAACTTGGATAGAAAAACACAATTTATAATAGTAATAATAAAAAAAAATAAAAATAAATTGTGAAATATAGAACTTAGTAAAAAAAAAGTTATTATTTTAAAAATGATAGATAACTTTGAGTGACGAATTTGGTTTATACGATAATGATGATAATAATAACAAGCATAATAATAACAAAATATAAAATATAAAATTGTGTATAAAGTTCAGGATTTATAATTAAAAATTTGAATTGAGTGGGCAAAAACATTATTTAAAATAATAATAAAATAATAAAATATAGATAATTTTTGTCAAAAAATAAAATAAAATATAGAGAATTATAAAAAAATCAATTTAAATAATAATAAAATTATATAAGATGAAATTTAGCAGAGAAAATCATGATTTGAGATAATTTATACAATAATAGGAGATGAAACTGACTAAGGATGACACTATTTAAAAATTTATAATAAAATAAGGAAAATTAAATTTGAGTTAATAGAATATTATGGTTGTTCTTTTTTGATGAAATATTATGGTTGTTCTAATTGCCAAATGTTAAAAATAAAATGATAAATAAGTATATCTTCTAACAATGATTCACTTGAAGAATTTTGTAATATTTAAATAATTTATCTTTATATTTATATTATACGAGATTGAAATCCAATAAAAGGTAATAAAAAAAAAAGTGATGTATTGAATTGGAACATTGTTGAAGAAATTATTTTGGTAAGAGATGATTATTTTTAAAAAAATATAATTGTTGTTTATATGTTACGATGTATAGTATTTATATTTTACATTAATTAATTATATTAATATAACAAGGGGTTGAAATTCATTAAAAAAAAACAAGGGGTTGAAATATATACATAAAAATATTTTTGTTAATAGTTAATAATCATTATTACTATTATTTGTTCATGTTCTAACTTTTTTATATAATGATGTTTGTATTTAAAATTAGTGTATTGATCCTTCCTCTTGGTTTATGAAAATGTAACAATTTTAAAATTTTATGTACTTTTTATAATTTATTTGGCCCGATGTACTTATTTATATTTTATTTATATCGTACTTCTATTTTATATAAATTTTATAAGAATGATGTTTATCTAAAATTAGATTATTGGACATTCCTTTTTTATTCTCAAACCTCAAACAATTTTTTAAATTTACTTTATACATTGTCGTTAATCATTGGTGTAACTTGTGTATCGCACGGTAACTTTCTAGTTTTTTTTTATACAACATTTCCAGTTTTTTTTTTCCCTGTCAAGACTTTTTTTTTTTAAAAATACACAATTCTAGTGGTCTTACGTTAATTTCAAAGGGCAGATAATAAGAGTGTCCTAACGAAAGGTTAACAATTTTAAAAAAATAATTTTTTATGGGATTTATTAATATGTTAAAAAGAAATATATTTAATTTTTTAATGAATAGTTATCTTTTGGAGAATGTTAATTAGTGCAGTGTTGATTAAGTAATAAAAAAGAAATAATTTTATTGAAAAGTTATGTATTTAATAGGCTAAATTAGTGTTTTGGTCTCTTATCTTTATTTTAGTTTTCATTTTGGTCCCTTATCTTTTTTTTTGTTCCGTTTTGGTCCCTTATCTTTTTTTTAGGTTTCATTTTGGTCCCTTCCGTCAGTTTTGCACTGACGGCGTTAGGTATCCACCGTGAGTCGTCGGAAAACCACCACCGTCGCCGGAAACCGCAGCCGGAATCTGGGTTTTAGAGAGAGAAAAAACTCTCTCTTCCTCCTTCTTCCTTCTTCCTCCACGAAACAGTGACAACATCAATGGGATTTAAGGAAGGGGAGAGGAAGGAGGAAGAAGGAAGAGGAGGAAAAGGAAGAAGGAGGAAGAAGGAAGAAAGGAGGAAGAAGGAAGAAGATAGAGAGGAAAACATGATTTTCTCTCCCTAAAACCCAGATTCTGACGAGATTTCGGCGACATCAGCGGTTCCGGTGACTGACTGTGGCAGTTTCCGGCAGTTGACGTCTGCGGACTGACAGAAGGGATCAAAATAGGCTAACTGTTGAAAGATAGAGAACCAAAACGAAAAAAAGAAGATAAGAGACCAAAATAAAAACTAAAATAAAGATAAGAGATTAAAATAATGATTTAGCGTATTTAATATTTATATAAGCGATATATTTAATTTTTAATAATATTTTATTATTTTTTATATTCTTTAATCGGTGTCCTAGAAGTATTGATTAACAAAACTCTTATATTTCCAATAAATTCTTTGAATAATGCCCCTAATGACACTAATGATACGGACACAAAAGTTCCACAGACCACAAGGCTAAAGCATCCGTGGGATTGTGTATCGTTTCGACGTTTACGTGACAAGTTTGAATTTAATTTCAATTTAAAGTTCGAGTTCCGCAAACATTAACCCTTTAAAATTTGTTATTTTTTAATATGATGGTCAGTTGGTCACATGAATAAAGGTAGTGTTATCACCTAACTGACTCAACCGTTAGTAAACTGGTTCTTGGAGATTAGCCGAATCGGAAACCAGTCGAGAATGTTATTGAAAGAATATAATTCCATACTCATTTCATTAGCATAATTATGATTATATACAACCATTATAAAAGAGATCCTAGGCTATAATTAAGGAAACTAATTATACATATTAGTATAATTGTGGTTATATACAACCATTACAAGAGAGATCCTAGGCTATAATTAAGTTATATACAACCATTACAAGAGAGATCCTAGGCTATAATTAAAGATACAAGAGAGATCCTAGGCTATAATTAAGGAAACTAATTATACATATTAGCATAATTATGGTTATATATAACCATTACAAGAGAGATCCTAGGCTACAATTAAGAAAACTAATTATACACAAGATCATTAACATTATGACTAGATACAAAATATATTTACATATATTCTAACACACCCCTGCAGTCGAAGCGGGAGGTTGTCGTACGCTGAGACTGTCCCGAAAATCCTCAAATAGAACTAAGGGAAGGCCCTTTGTAAAAATATCTGCAATCTGATAACATAACGTGACGGGACATGTAAGACGTGAACTTCCCCACGAGCAACCTTTTCACAAACAAAGTGAATATTCATCTCGATATGTTTAGTGCGCTGATGTTGAACATGATTTCCAGAGAGATATATCGTACTAACATTATCACAATACACCAAGATAGCTTTCCGAATAGGACAATGAAGTTCTAGAAGAAGGTTTCGTAACCAACAAGACTCAGAAACCACATTGGCAATGCCTCGGTATTCCGCCTCCGCACTAGATCGTGACAAAGTAGCTTGCCGTTTGGCGGACCAAGAAATTAAATTATCACCAAGAAACACACAATAACCAGATGTAGAGCGTCTGGTATCCGACACCCACCCCAATCAGCATCTGTATAAGAAAGGAGAGTGGATGTGGAAGAAGGATAAAGATGCAAGCCATAATCAAGAGTTCCCTGAATGTAGCGCACAATATACTTGAGCGCGTGCATGTGTTCTTCCCGCGTGTCATGCATGAATAAACACACCTATTGCATAGCATAAGTAATATCGGGTCTCGTGAAAGTGAGATACTGAAGAGCCCCTACAAGGCTTCGATAATGAGATGGATCTGCATATGGTGTGTCGGAATTAGCACTGAGCTTCGGTTTAGTGTCAACCGGAGTAGGAGATTGCTTACAAGATGACATGCCGGCCCGTTCAATGATCTCTGCTGCATACTTCCGTTGAGATAAGAATAAACCACCTGTATGACGAGTTACATCTATACCCAAGAAATAACTCAACGACCCCAGGTCCTTCATAGAAAATTCCGAGCTAAGAAGGGATATGATAGACTTGCGAATAGCATCAGAGGAAGTTGTCAATATAATATCATCCACATACAAAAGAATGTAAGGCATAGCTGTACCTTGCCGGTAAATGAAGAGAGAATGATCAGAAGTACTGTGAGAAAACCCAAGAGTAGAAACATAATCAGCAAATCTCTTGTACCAAGCTCGAGGGGCCTGTTTGAGCCCATATAGAGATTTCTTCAACAAGCATACATGATTAGGATGATCCGGGTCCCTAAAACCCATGGGCTGATGCATGTACACAGTCTCTTTGAGTTCTCCATGCAAGAAAGCATTCTTCACGTCAAGTTGGTGAATGGGCCATGCTTTAGAGAGGGCTAAACTGAGAACAGTGCGAATAGTTGCTGGTTTGACTACCGGGCTAAAAGTCTCACCACAATCCATGCCATCCTGTTGAGTTTTTCCATCACCTACAAGACGGGCCTTATGCCTCACAAAAACACCATCAGATTTTTCTTTATGAGTAAAAATCCACATAGACCGAATTACATTAACATCAGGTGGACGGGGCACCAACTCCCACGTCTTATTTTTAATAAGAGCATTAAATTCATCATCCATAGCCATTTTCCAATTCGGGTCATGAAGGGCAGACACAGGGTTACATGGCAGGGGGGATTTAGTGACATTAGTGTTAAGATTTAATTGTCGTTTGGGTTTGAAAATCCCATGCTGACTACATGTAACGGGTCTGGGAGCCGAAAGAGGAGTGGGCTGATATGGAAGTGAAGGTGCAGGCGCTGGGCTGGCTGAGGGTGGGCTGGTTGGAGGTTGCGGGTTGGGCACAACCTGCTGGGCCGGTTGGTTTGGGCCTAGCTGTGAGGTTGAATGGTGGACCATGTAAGGGGATGGTCCATCGTCCATAAAACCATAAGTGTGAGGTTGTGGATTGTGCAACTTAGCAAATGGGAATTGGGTTTCATAAAAAATGACATGGCGACTTAGTATGATTTTACGAGAGGACAAATCATAGCACTTGTAACCACGATGATTAGATGGGTACCCCAAAAAGACACACGGGGTGGAACGGGCTTGAAGTTTGTTTATGGTAGTAGAAGGTAATAGACGATAGCATAAACACCCAAAAACCCGAAGATGAGAGTAGGAAGGGTCCTTTTGATAAAGAACCTGGAGAGGCGACTGATAGGCTAATTGTTTACTTGGAAGAATGTTGAGGAGATAGGTTGCCATTTGTAAAGCATGATGCCAAAATGAAGGTGGTAAAGACATGGACTAGAAGAGTACGAATAATGTTGTTAATGGTACGGATTTTTCTCTCGGCTTTCCCATTTTATGATGATGTATGTGGACAAGAGAGGCGAAACACTAACCCAGCTAACCCATTTACTTTACAAAATGCCCAAAAGGGCCCATTATCAAATTCTCCACCATTATCACATTGAATGTTCTTTACTTCCCGTTCAAATTGATTGAGGATGAAAGCTCTAAAAGATAGAAGTGTGGAAAAAACTTGAGACTTCTTAGACAATGGAAATGTCCACAAAAAATTAGATTAATCATCCAATAACAAAACATAATATCGGTGGCCCGAAGAGCTCAAAACGGGAGATGTCCAAATATCACTATGGATGATATCAAAAGGCATAACAGTGCAAGAAGTAGAAGAATCAAATGGCAACTTAACATGCTTTCCAAGAGAACAAGAATGACAAACATGAGATCCATGAGTTTGATTGCACTCAATAAATTTATTTAGCCTAAGTGAGTCAAAAACAGGTGCTCCCGGATGTCCCAAACGAGCATGCCATAATGATGGTGCTAAAGCTGTAAAAGTAGAAGGTGAAGTGGCTTGATTGGTGGTGACGGTGGTTGTGATGGGATAATGATCGCCCCGACTCTCATATCTCATTAGACGCATCCCCGTCTGGAAATCCTTCATAGAAAAACCAAAAGGGTCAAATTCAACAGAAACCAAGTTATCAGTTGTAAACTTTCTAACCGACACTAAGTTTTTAATAAATTGAGGGGCATGAAGGACATTTTTCAAGGCTAAGGGAGGATTCGGGGGAGACAAATTGGTGTGACCATAACCACGAATTGGAATTGAATGACCATTACCAACAATTATGCCACGATTATTGCTCAAATTAAAATAAGACGAGAGATTACCTTGTTCTGATGTCATGTGAGAGGTGGCACCAGTGTCCATGTACCAATTTCCATCCGAAGGATTAAGCCTGATAAGCCTCTGGCTCATCTAGTTTTATGACTAGTTTGACCGTGGTTTTGTCCCAATTATATATCCTTTTCGCCCAAATTAGACTTGATTGACCTCAAGCAAGATTTTGAGTCTTTAAAGTATTTTTAGGTTAATTTAGCTGATTTGGAGTCGAATAAAGTACTTACTGTTAATCCTTGTTTTCAGGTTAATAAAGAGCAACAATTCTGGAGTTTTTCGCCCCGCGAGAGGATATTCGCCTCGCGAGCCTGAAGGCTGACTGTGCCAGAAAATGCAAACCTTTCTGTGTCGCCTCGCGAACCATGTCTCGCCTCGCGAGCCGGAAGACCAGAAGCCATCACGTCCAGGCCCTGATACTCATCACGGGCATAATAAGAAGACTCTTCCATTCCCCGCCTTGCGAATACTAAGCTCGCCTCGCGAGAAAGCCAAACAATGAAGACTGTTCGTATTATTCGCCTCGCGAAAGGCTGCTCGCCTCGCGAGCTCGCGAAATCCAGAATCTGTATTTAAGTCTGTTTTAGGGCAGAACTGCTCTCTCATCTTCTCTTCTTCTTTTCTTTTCACAGTACGGCTACAATTTAGGTTTAGGTGTAGGTTTATGTTTGTAATGGAGAGCTAGTCTTCTTTGATCAATCTGCTGTAATCGGGTTCCATTGACGCTTGAGGTTTTGTAATTCCTAAACTTAATGCTATTCTCTTTCAATATTTGTTCTGTATGTTCTGTTTGCTTAATTCAGGATTATATAGGATAGGTATTGATTTGTTTCGATGATTGTGTGTTCCTATACTTAATCGCGTTTGCTTAATTTGCGTGTGTTCGTTCATGTTCGCTTAGTTCATGAGTGCTTCATCCCGTTTGCTTAATTCGGGAATAGGAACATATGTCTCGTAGCGTCGGTTTCGCTTGTTAATTGATGCTACAATCGAAAAGGGTTTAGAATCCGCTTAGGTCATGGAATTGTATGAACCAATGATAGTGGGAAACCGAAAGCAGTAGGTTTATCGCTTAGCTTATTTGATAATTACTTAGTTTGCATTATTTTTTGCTTTGTTTCTTTATTTAATTTCAAATCCAAAACCCCCCAAAAACTGATTTTGTGTTAATAACAACCCAAGAGTCCTTGTGAGACGATACTCGAGTTGTCGCACCATAACTGCATATTTTTTAAGCTACTCGCTTTTTGACGTGTGCGCGACAGCGTGTCAAAGCCCAAGAGTGTACATCGCTGCTTCGATGTCTGTCGGAGTGGGTGGATCTGCTGCTGCTGTGTAGGCCTGTGGCGGTTTCGGCCCAAAGATGCCTGGATGGCGCTGCTGGGCTTGTTGAAAACTGGGCCTGGCCCAAGATGAGGAGGGGTATGGACACGGTGGAAGAGCCCAAGGCATCCATGACCACTGCCACTGTCCGACAGGCCACTGCTGGTGCCGTGGTTGCTGCTGGTCGGACTGCTGCTGCTGCCAGTCACCATTGTGGCCTCCACCGCGGTCACCACCGCCGCCGCTCTTGCCACCACCGCGATGCCCACTATTGTTTTTGCCACTGTTGTTGCGGTTTTGACCCTTTTTACCACCATGATGAAGCCGATTTTGATGGTAATTCTTGGAGAGGGAGTGAGAGTCATCATTTTCGCAAGCCACCATGACTGCACCCATGCCGGTTGCGACCTTCTTCGCAAGACCGGCTTCTTCCAACATGAGCATAGAGCGGGCTTGATAGAACAGTGGAAGAGGATCGCTTTGGCGAATGAGCATGGAAACCCCATTGTAAGCCTCGGTGAGGCCGACCACCATTTGAAGAACAAGACGGTTGTTTGAGACTGGTGCGCCTACGTTCTTGAGTTGATCTGACAATTCCTTGAGCCGTTGACAATACGCAGAGGCATTTGGGAAATCCTCCATGTTGGTATGGGAGAATTCTTGCTCAAGAGTTACAGCCCGAGAATTCTTATTGTCTTGGAATATATCACGCAACCTATTCCATGCCTCCATTGCCGTTGCGTCGGGTTCAAGAATAGTATGCAACAGGTCATGTGAGATTGTTGCATAAATCCATTGAAGGACCGTAGCATCAAGGATTGACCACGGTTCCTTTTCTTCGTCGGTTTTAAACACCTTCTCCTTGCTTTTCTCCGGTGGGATGATGTGGTGGAGGACCTTGTGAGAACGTGCGTGAATCTTGATCAGTTCCGCCCATGTCGCATATTGTACGTTTTCCTTCTCCAGGGTGATGGATATATGGTTCTTGATGTTGGAGACAGCAAGAGCCGGGTGGAATTTGTTGGAGTCAGTCATGGTGGTTGACGTGAGAAGAGAGATGGAGGCTAGAAGGAGAAGAAGAGAAGCTAGGGCGTGGCGGAAGCAGGAGAGGAACCAACCCTAGTCTCTTGATACCATGAAAGAATATGATTCCCTGCTCATTTCATTAGCATAATTGTGGTTATATACAACCATTACAAGAGAGATCCTAGGCTATAATTAAGGAAACTAATTATACATATTAGCATAATTGTGGTTATATACAACCATTACAAGAGAGATCCTAGGCTATAATTAAGGAAACTAATTATAAACAAGATCATTAACATTATGACTAGATACAAAATATATTTACATATATTCTAACAGTTATTGGTAGCTGATGAGGAACGATTGTTAAGGGGAAACAGTTACGCCAGTGATACGAGCTAAAGGATAATTCCATAAAATAAACCGTTGATATAGAGTGGAGGTGATGGCCAAAGAAATCAAAAGGGAGTTTTGAGCGTCATAGCCGTTGCACGTGCTAACAACCTTCCGAGATAAGGGGGAAATGGTTTTCAAGTTGTTTAGCTTGATTTTAGGAAGCAAGGAAACATTGAAGAGTGAAGATAACAATATCAGATGATTGATGACGGATGATCATTGAAGACGTGCCAAGAATATAGGGATTTTAATCAGACGTGGTTAGCCGTTGTGGTCTAGGAAGTTCATGTTGGCCACTTAAGCGCATGATGCTAGAATATAGGAAAAGCTGGCCAATAGGAACAATTTTACATAGTGTTCGAGTTGTAGCTTATAAATACCAATTGTAAATATTGTATCAGACACATCAATACAATCAAACACATTTTCATGCTTATTTCTTCTTGCTTTAAATTTACTTTCATGCATTTAGCTTAGTTCTTTTTACCTTCCACACTAAACACTCTTTGGAGTAGTTTAGGAACCCACAAGTTAGGAGGCAGAATCCCCCTTCTAACATTATCGACGGATAAGGGAATCTCTGTTATCCAAAGTTAGTCGAGGTAACGACTAATTTTACAATACCAAATAAAATTTTTGGCACGCCCGGTGGGACGGATGAAGGTGAACATATTGGGAAGTTTACCTCTCCTAGTCAAGATTTCAATTGGCGCATGCATTTGCGTTATGGGAAGCAACTGAACAATATGGAGCCACAACCAAAGCAAAAGAATGGAGCTAAGAAACCAACAGAAGTACAACCTACTTTAGGAATACCAGTGTCATCCCAATCATCGCCTAGCACTCCCTCGCTGAGTGGCACCCCTATTAGCCACAAAGCAGGAACATCATCAGGGGCGGAAGTGACTGATCCAAATCAGCCGATGGTGGTAACTACCATATTTATCAAGGACCAGATTGATTCTGGACTTAACGAGCTGATGCTCCAAATGTCAAACCAACTGGTCGAGATCTTTCAACCTATGGTCAGGAATGAAATCCAAATGACAGAACTTGGCCTCAAGTCTGCCCATGGTTCGGCTAAATCCGTTACTGTAGGACAGCCGACCATCCACAGATGAATCCACCATCAGGAGGATACACAAGGTATGGTATGCCACAAGTTCAGGTAGGACCATCAAGTAGGGTACAGCCAAATGTAGTGCAGTAGGTACCATCTCCTTTCCCTCTATATTATAACATGACAATGCCCATTGTTAATCCCATGACATTATCTATGGGGCGTGATGATTTCCATTCTAATCTACAACATGGACAGGTATCAATGGCTATGAGGCCACCAAGGACTGTTAGGACATTGGGGATGCCTCACCTGGGATCAAGTGCTTCGGCTCATGGAACCGGTTTTCAGGCAACCACGCAAAGTCAAACTGTCTGTCCAGTCGCGGGCTATGGAGTAATATAGACTAGGCCGTGTGGGAATTATGTAAGGGAGCATCCATGGAATTCCATTCCACCCTCCTCGACTGGTTTGTCGTTCGGTCAGACTGTTCTAGAGCAGCCTCCTTATGGTCATTTAGGTTCAATTCCTCAGCGAGGAATTTTGTACAAGAAGCTAGGGGAGTATTTGGGTGAGCATGTATGGAATCACTTTCCACCTCACACTCTTACTTACTCGGCTGTCCAAGGGATGCAATATCAGACTCCGGAAGGATACACAAATGAGTAGCAATGGACTGGCAATCCACCTCATATGGGTAATCGATGCCAGGGGGCATCGATGCCTTTCGGACAGCCAGTCGCGGGAGGGAATTCCCTACTGGGAGTGGCAGCCGATGGCAGGTCTCTGGGACCTCGATTAATCGATCCCAATATGATTGCTGAGACTATTAAGAAGTATTTTGGCGTTCAACTGAAGCCGTTGGACAAACTTGTATATAATAAGCCCTATCCGGAGTGGGTGGATAAGATGATGTCCTTGCCGAGAGGTTTCAAGACTCCAGATTTAACAACCTTTTCAGGTGATGATGGCAAGTCGACAATGGAGCACATTGGCAGGTTCACGACTCAGTGTGGAGAGGCAAATCAAAATGAATATTTCAATTTGCAGTTGTTCCCTCTTTCTCTAACAGGGACTGTCTTTACTTGGTACTCTTCCTTGCCCCCCAATTCGGTCCAGAATTGGACAGATATGGAGAGATGCTTTCACGACAGGTTCTTCAGACCTCAGCCAGAAGTTACTGCAGCTGATGTAATGAATCTAAACCAACAAGTTGATGAACCAGTCGCATAATTTATTGAAAGGCTCAGGAAGTTGGGAAGTCGTTGCAGTGTACAGTTCCCAGAAACCGAGTATGCTTCCATGGCCATAAGCAATATGCATCCGCAGCTAAGAGAGAAGTTGGTAGCTCAATGGTTCCTAGACTTGGGTCAGTTGGCATCCGTAGCAACCCATGTGGAACAGTTCATTATTGAAAAGAAGCATAGACGGTCTAGCAGAAATAGGGGAACTCACTTGATATCCATAGTGGATACAGAGGGCTCGGATGACATAATGGAACTACTAGCCGATTCCATGGCTGACATTATGGCAGCCGAGATCCTCAGAGGGAAGCCTTATTCTTGTCCTGCTTTAAGGGTTGCTAAGGGCAATGAAGTAGACACCCCAGAACAAAAGACTGAGTATTCTTTTGACATATTAAAAGCTGACCAAATATTTGACTACTTACTCAAGGACAAGCAGATTCGCTTAGCCGAGGGTCATAAAATTCCATCGACTAAGGAGTTGAAGGGCAAGAAATACTGTAAGTGGCATAACTCCTACAGCCATGCTACGGTGAAGTTCGTAGTCTTCAGAAAAGCAATCCATAAGACTGTAAAAGACGGCATGTTTAAGTTGTCTGACAAGACGGTTACTGAAATGGGTGTGGATGTAGATCCATTTCCTAATATTGTCATCGGCATGGTCTCTTTTTCTGGAGGGTCGGGCTCACCATACAAGAAATGGAAGCAACTGATCCATCAATAGTGGAGAGTAAAGAACATGGTTGAAACACGGAGGGATGAAAGAGATCTAGCCGAACGCAATAGAGGTAGTCAGAAACCAAGTGTGTTTGAAAGACTAGGGACTCCTAGTATGATAGACGTGAAGAAATCGGTTCTTCAAAAGGTATCACGAAATGTACAGCCTCCGAGGTCTAGTGTGTTCAATAGGTTGACTCAACCAAGAGGGAGTAGTGGTGTTGAAGGGTTGAGAAAACAATTCGAAGTTCACACCATCCAGCCCCAAAGAGGTCACCAAACTAGGCCTGGGGCCAAAACTATTAACTTAGGCCCATCAGATGGTAGAAGGAGATTACCAATGATTGACGAAAGTTCAATTCCAGAAGGTAAACGACATGTAGCAGAGGTCAACACAAAAGGCGGAATGACATCTTTGAGAATAGTTGTTAGGAACGAAGAAGACATGAAGCCCCAGAGGATGCTCAGACCTTCGACTAAGGTAGAGGAAGGGAAGTGGCAGGTAAACAAGCATATCCCTATGAATAAGCTTGTGAGTCCAGTACCTCATCAGTTGACACGCACCCAAAAAAGGAGGCAGCAGAGAAAGAAGTCTATGCAAACAATGAAAATGACTTTGCAAATGATAGCCGAAGC
Organism: Sophora flavescens; assembly: GCA_030762895.1. Lineage (NCBI taxonomy): Eukaryota > Viridiplantae > Streptophyta > Magnoliopsida > Fabales > Fabaceae > Sophora > Sophora flavescens. Next base: position 116,365,257 of record CM061063.1, read on the forward strand.
CAAGGACAAGGACAAGAGAGAAATTTCGTCCGATGAAGTTGATAGGGCTTTGGAAAAAGCTTTTTGCTGTCCCCAAAGTGTTAGTTACCAACGCAAGATTTGAAGAAAGGCGAGGCAGAAAGAAAAGAATTGGAGGATCAGCCTCCCACCGAGCAGGATGAACATGTTGAACAAGGTACTGGTACATATTCTGTGGACAGAGTTAGACTGATGCAAAGCCCTGAGTCAGGAAAGTAAGACAACCATTTTGGAGGAAATGGAAATGCCGGAGATGTAATGGCCAAGGAGGAAGTGGACATGATGTCATTCTTCCAAGAATCCTTGCTAGATACTCTCATGGCAGACGATAATTCACCATCAACCGAAGTGGACGTTGTAAGCATCCTGCCTAGTGAATTTTGGGCAGATGAGAAGCATCCGAGTATGTTGGAGGGTGATGTATGTGCAAAAGAAGTAGAGTGGGTTGTTTTATTTGATGAAGCTCTTTTGCGACCTGTGGGGATGACGTTTGACAAACCTACAAATGAAATGGCCAAACATTTGAAACCCCTATATATCAAGGCGCGACTGAATGACAAAGAAGTCAGCCGAGTATTTCGGAATGGAGGAGCAGTGTTGAATGTGATGCCTGTTACTACTTTGCGGAAATTGGGGAAAACTGAGAAAGATCTTGTTTCAACTAACATGAAGATGACTAATTTCACTGGAGAGGCAACGACTGCTTTGGGAGTTCTGGTGGCTGAGGTTACAGTAGGGACACAAACTATTAGTTCTGCATTCTTTGTGGTAGATGCCAAGACTACTTATTCCATATTATTGGACAGAGACTGGATCCATTCAAGTAGGTGTGTGTCTTCGACTCTGCATCCACGACTGATTATGTGGAATGATGGGAAGGCAGAAGTAGTTTTGGGAGACAGGAATCCCTTTACAGCAAAGGTAAGAGCGACAGAAACCCTATTCTATTCACCTCATTTGGAACCTATTAGGATCCATGAGAATTATGAAGACGGGTCTTGGGGATCATGTGAGTTGACCACAAAGGGTTTTGAAGTAAAAATGTTGGCCGAACCACGACCTTTAGACATTTTTAATGATCGGTAAGCCTCAAGTCATAAAAAATCTTCTCCAACGACTAACCATGTTTACAGCTGAGAGCAAAATATTTGAGACATGGTCAATCGAGGGGGAATACAGAGTGTGTTGGAGGAAGAAAATGGGGGGCAGAATCATATAATGACAAAGACGTGCCACCTTCAGTACATAAGAAGTTTTCAACATTCGAAATGCAAGATCCAATGATAACAGTAAATTTAGGTTCGGATGACGAACCAAGAACAACTATGGTTAGTGGTTTGTTAGCCGAATCTGATAGGATCAAGTTGGTCGAACTCATCAAGCAATACAAAGATTGTTTGGCATGGGATTACAGCGAGATGGCTGGATTATCTAGACAATTGGTGGAACATCGGCTACCGATCAAGGAAGGTTTCAAGTCGTATAAACAACCGGATAGGAGATTTAATCCAGATTTGCTTCCCAAAATTAAGGCAGAAATGGAAAGATTACTCAAAGCCGGGTTCATTCTGTCAGCCGTTTGAGGAATTGAAGCAACGGTTGGTGGTGCTGAAGTATTTGGGGAGTCAGCGGTTGGTTCATGGGACAATGAGTAAGACACAGCTTCTGGAATAGTTGACTGACAAGTAAAGCATGTGTTAGCCGAGGAAGGTATATAGAAGGGGAAAGATTATAACAAGAAAATGGGAAAGAAATTTACCTCGACTGTGACTCTTGGGGTTCTTTTCCTCGGTGGACTATATGCTGCGGGTGAAATATCAGGAATCTGTTTCTTGCCTTTCTGAGAAGGATGGAGCAGTTTTTAGAATGTTATTGTTAAGGAAGAGGAACTTAATAATAGTCGAGGGGATAATATACCTTAGTAGAACCTTCAACTCCCTTTTTGGCTTTTTTGGGAGTAGCTTCTGAAGTCTCTCTGATGACCACTCCTTGTGATCGCGTCCTTTTCCGAGCGCCAGAGAGAGGGAGGTTGTCGAGTTCGTCATCCAAGTCAATTATTCCTTTATCTGCAAGACGAGATAGCCGATGGTTAGAAATTATCAAAATGAGAAGCTATTTAAAAAAAGGGCCGGGGGGGGGGGGGGGGGTGGGGGGTGGGGAGAAACATCGGCTTATCTTTAGCTTGCGAAGAGCAAGAGGGATGACACGATGATATAGGTTGGATGCGTAAAGGAGATAGAGAATGTTCATCTACCTTGCCTTCTACCAATATGTTGATCCAATCGGCAGCTGAGTCGTTGAAAATCTTATCGACTACAGATGACCACTAGTTGAGGAAAGCCGAGGTTTTTCCGAGTTGCCATTCAAAGCTTTTATATTGAAAAACAGACAGCCGTTCAACGATGGCTACAAATTCATCTACAACTTTATTTTCAGTATAGGTTGGCCTGAAAAAGGGGGACGCCGGTTCAGAGAATGACATGGGAATGTGTTGTAGAAGTCCAAATTACTGAGCGAAACATTGAGGGTTTAGTACTCAGAGGAAGACTTGCTGTTCCTCGATTTGGGTTTAATCCCAGTAAGGAGGTTCTGAGCCGTTAAAGCACTAGCCCAACCAAGTACAATGGCTCGACGGGTGCTTTTGCTGGCCGTACCTTCAAAAGAGGTAAAGATCCAAGATGGGCTAAGTCCAGCCGAGATGGTAGGGTGAAATTCAGTAGAAAAGCGAGTAAGAGACAGAAGAGTATTCACTGCCTCTACGGTTGAGCAGTCCAAAGAGTGACTAGTCGTTCTCCCAATATTGGTGGATTAGGAGGAGTTGGAATTGAACTCTTGACTTGTGACACAAACTCTGGGAAAAAGTGAAGGATCTAGAGATGCAAAAACAAGAGTGGACCAGGAATGTTGTCAGTTTTCTCTTGATTTCTCAGCCGCTCCACATAAACAAACAGGCTCCGGTAGAGAAGTCCGAGGAACAGAGGGCCAAGGGCCAATGCTTGTCCAGAAGTGACAAGTTGGACATAATTAAGGATTTTTGCTACTACTAGAATCGAGTTGGTACAGATAAAATATCTGCACATCCAGTACAATAGAAACACATGATGCTCAAGATCGGTGACCTCCCTAGTCGAATGAGAGTTTGCCGAAATAAAATTGCTGTAATAGAAATGCAGCTTAGAGCACTTGATGCCGATTATTGGTTCAATTGCTTCAGAGAAAGCAGGGACTTCATTACCATGAAGAGGGAGTCCGGTAATAGCCCAACATCGAGCAAGGTATGACTCATCATGCCGAAGTGGAAGATGAAGCTGTTGATGGAAGTATTCCAGAAACCGCAAAAGCCGAAAAGGAGGTCCACGTTGAAAGGTATTTCATGACGCGAGAGCATGATTAGGTTAAAGATGCCCCAAGTTTTCCAATCTTTGCTCTTGGCCGATGCCACACGATGAAGCCATTTGTTATAAGCAGTAGTGCCGTTGGGCCAAGTTTTGAAGCTGGAGGTTTTTTGATCAAGGGTAAACCAGTCCGAAGCAATGGGCAAGACGAACAAACTAGGGTACAAGACATTATCAAGAAATAGTTTACCTTCGTCTTGATTGTCAGTGGAAGGGTTTAAAGTCATGGAATGGTCAATACGGTAAAGAGTCCCCGTATTTTCTTCGGAATCAGATGAGGAGGATGAGGATTGATGTGGACCAATGGAAGCTGAGTCATCCGAGGCATTGTGACCATAGGAGACATTATCAGGGTTTTGAGAATCAGATGCGAAGGCATGTTTGATCAAAGGAAATTTAAAAAGTATTCAAGAAGAAAGGAAAGCAGAAAATTCGAGGGAGATTAAGAAAAGCGAAGTCAAAGGTACCAAAAGCAATCAGCTGAATTTATAAGAAAGGTAAAAATGATTATCGAACTAGCCGTTAGCATTTAAGAGCGGTTGATGTGGTGAGACGACACACACACGAATAGAGATAAGCGACTATGATGTGGGGCTCAAGATAGAGTTGGTTATATCATTCTACCTTCATTTCGATCTGATAGAAGATATAAGGGGGCAAATGTTATCACCTAAATTAACGTAAATTGACTTAGCCGTTAGTAAACTAGCCGTTGGAGATTAGCCGAATCGGAAGCCAGTCCAGGATGTTATTGGTAGCTGATGAGGAATGATTGTTAAGGGGAAACGATTAGGCCAGTGATACGAGCTAAAGGATAATTTAATAAAATAATCCGTTGATATTCAGAGTGGAGGTGATGGCAAAAGAAATCAAAATGGAGTTTTGAGCGTCATAGCCGTTGCACGTGCTAACAACCTTCTGAGATAAGGGGGAAACGATTTTCGAGTTGTTTAGCTTGATTTTAGGAAGCAAGGAGACGTTGAAGAGTGAAGATAACGATCTTAGATGATTGATGATGGATGATCATTGAAGACGTGCCTAGAATATAGGGAATTTAATCAGACGTGGTTAGCCGTTGTGGTCTAGGAAGTTCATGTTGGCCATTTAAGCGCATGATGCTAGAATATAGGAAAAGGTAGCCAATAGGAACGGTTTTACATAGTGTTCGAGTTGTAGCTTATAATTACCAGTTGTAAATATTGTATCATACACATCAATACAATCAAACACATTTTCATGCTTATTTTTTCTTGCTTTAAATTTACTTTCACGCATTTAGATTAGTTCTTTTTACCTTCCACATTAAACACTCTTTGGAGTAGTTTAGGAACTGATGCGTGATTTTTAGATATAAAGGCAAGTGCACCTTGTTGCAAACAAGTAATACGGTGGTGAGACCGGTTATCGTATCCACAGGGATCGGTTGTCAATTACCAATTCACAACCTCAACAACTATCTAGACTAAACTATGATATGAAGAGATTAAAACAAAAAATAAAGAAATAAAATATTTTTGGTCTTTTGGGAATTTTATCGAACACTTGGTATGCAAATAGAGATGTGGCTAAGATTGTTAAGGTTAGACTACACTAATCCTCCCTTAATTGCAATGAAATGATTATCAACACAAGCACTACTTCAATTATGACAATCAAGCCTTTTCTAAAATACTCAAGCCTAATGTCTTAGGTGCATTGAGTCTAAAACCCCAAATTAAACCCTAATGTCTTAGGTGGATTAACCTGAGATTTTGCATTAAGTCAAGACTTATAAGATTGCAAGCAGTCAACACCTATGTCTAGATTCTTGAACTACTTGGCATATGATTCATGAGCATGCCTTAACACCAACCTTTCAGTTATCTATCAAAGCAACATAACATTCCTATGGGTAGCTAATCCAACGAAAGCATTAAGCACAGAATCACATACTCATAAAGAAATAGAGACTTGCATTAAAACCAAATCAAATACAAACAAGTTCAGAAAAGCTACATCTAACCCCAACAATAGGGGATTTAACTACTCATATACAAAGAAAACCAAACCAGAGAAATAGGAGAAGAGGAGAGAAGAGGCCCCATGGGAGCTTTCCTTCTTCTTCAAAACAACCCCTCTTGGATCCCTTCTAGGGTTGAAACCCTAGCCCAGCCGCAGCCTCTAAGTGCTCCCAAGTGCTCCTCCTCCAAAAGCTCTCAAAAAAACTGCCCTAAAACAGCAACTTATACCGATCAGATTTGCGCGCGTTCGCGAGGCGAGACGTGTCTCGCGAGGCGAATGTTAAAATTCTGCATTCAGAGAATTGAACTCTCGTGAGGCGAGAGTTGCTTCGCGACGCGAGACCGAAAGGTTTTTCTTTAATACGCCCGTGAGGAGCATCAGGGCCTGGGCGTGATGGCTTATGGTTTTCAGACTCGCGAGGCGAGACATGGGTTCGCGGGGCGAACCAGAAAGGCTTGCATTTTCTCCAACAGTCAGCTTTCAGGGTCGTAGGGCGAATCCAGGCTCGCGAGGCGAATCTCCAGAATTCTGCTTGGCTTAATTTCTTCTCTTTTCAGGCTCTATTTCATCCAAGCTCCATCATGGCCAAACCTTGGGCATTTAATCATGAATTCCTGCAAAACAACACCACAACACCGCCTAACCCGTTCCAAGGTAAAAACTACTAAAATCAAACTAAAAATGCCTAAACTATATGCAAATGCATGCAGAAATGTACATGGAAAATGAGGTGAAATCACACTCATCAGGAACCCATAAGTTAGGAGGCAGAATCCCCCTTCTAACATTATCGACTGATAAGGGAATCTTTGTTATCCAAAGTTAGTCGAGGTCACGACTAATTTTACAATACCAGATAACAGGTAGATTACAAATAAGTGGTAGATAAATTCTTTGCTTTGCACTATAACTTCTCCCTTTTCGAATACTTCTTCTAGGGGTGAGTGTGTGACGGAATGAGACGGGTTATGTTTGTCCCTTACCCGATCCTAAACAATGATAGGGCGATTTCTTTGAACCTGAATCCATCGCTAGACCCGAAAGAACCCGATCATATATGGGTTGGTTTAAGATCGGGTCTAAATGGGATGAGACCAGGTTGACCCGAAGTTAAATAAATTCTTTGAAAATTAAATTTCTGATGAGTGGGAAAAATATTATTTTTCTTATAAGCCAAAATATCATAAAAAGATGGTACCTAAAAGCCACTAATTGATCTTATGTCACCAAATAGATCCAAAACTAGATATTACATGTAACACCCCGTTTTTACTGTTTTTCATTATCGGTAAAATTTTAATTCATTATATTTTATCTGATATCTATAAAATGATTTTGGATAAAAAAAATCATAATTATACTCAACCTTATGGTAGAAGGTTATAGTAAAAATTTAGGTTTAAAATTCAGACGAAACCCGGTCTGTGTTTTTCACTGACAGTAAAAGCTTACTGATCAGAAAACCTAATTTCGACTCGTGAACGAAACGGTTTAGGTTTTTATTATTTTTCCAACGATATTGGTTCTTTTGAAAATTCTCAAAATAAATAAGTTTTTTTGACGCATCATCAACAAACGAGTAATCGACGGAGTCGAGTACGAAAGTGCGGAGACAAAACTCGACATCGGATGATGGGACATCTTGCCACCTAGGGTAGTGAGTCACATGGACGACTCACCTAGCATTTATGAAGCATAATGATGACACCAAAATATCATGATATTTATTCTAGTGAAAAGACCAAAATACCCTTGGTCTTTAAGTGAAATTTCAAGAGCATCCCTAAGTGAATTTTGACCAAAATACCCTCTAAAACTACTCAATTTCATGCAGCCCCTCCATTAAATCAAACTAATTTCATTTTGCTTTCATTTAATCATCTTTCTCTCAAAAACCCTAATCGGGTAAACAACGAAATCGGATACGGATGCACAGAGATACACTGGAAGATAGGACGACGAGTCATCTATGATGACTCAAGAGGAATGAATCACCATAGTGAGTCATAGTGGTGACTAATCCTAGCCATCATGACAACAAAGAAATATCTAGATGTTATGATCTTTAACCTAACCTATGTCTACTTAACTCCAACTAAGGTTAGCCAACCATGATTTACAACAAAATATCTTCTTCCTCACATGTGGTCACAAATCAACCACATACTCCTACTCACCATTACCACTCATTTATCATGATGACTTTAAGTTAAATGACCAAACTACCCCTAAGTTAACCTAACCTATGTTTGGTTAATTCAACCATGATTTAGAAGGCAAATTCATGATAAATTCTCTTCACTTCCTCATGTGTGCGCAGCCACACTCTCTAAAATCACTCTTGGTCATTCATTCACTTAACTTGCTCATTTCTTCATATTTCCTACACAAAAACTCTTAAGTTCTTCATCTTTATTTTCAAAGGAACTCTAAGTTCTTGTTGGTTTCTTCAAATTCTAAAGGTATAGTCTTATGATCCATGATCATACCTTCATCTCTGTTCACAAAATTTCTTCCAATCTCAAGTTTTCTTCAAGTTCAAATTCTTAGATCTAGATTTTCAAATAATTCTAGAAAATCATAGAAAAATCATTTTAATGTGAGATCAATTTCTATGATCTTCATATGACTTCTATATTCATCATCCAAGAGCTTGAAAAATTTAGAGATCCCTAGCTATTTCTTTCCAACTTGGCCGAACCTATGTGCAAGTGGGTTAGGATGATTTTCTTCATTCTTTAACTTGTTTTCTTGATTGATTGATCATAGCTAGGTTTTGGTGGACAAAACCGTGGCCTACCTTGGCTTGTGTTTGTTTGATCTTCGAGTGATCTACAAGAGGTATGGGAGAGATTGCCACTATCCTACCTTAATGTAGATATGTTGATGGTTTAATTAGTGTATATATGGTCTTGTAATTTCTAAGTATGAAAGCTATATATTTTATTGCATATGTGTGTGATCCTCTTGGAGGATTTGATTTGATGCTTGGTTGTGATATGGTATGATATATGTTGGTTTTAATTCTAATGATCTTTAATTGAAACCTTGGTTGTTGTTTGATTGAATTGTTAAAAAAATGCTTAACATGATTAATTGGGCCATTCGGCCATAACTGAGTAATGGAGTTCCATGTTGATTTAAATTTTTTGAATAATTTTGATGAGGATTGAATGAATGTATAAGAATATAGAAATTGGTTTCGATTGATTTGGATGTGTATATTGAAAGATATGATTTTGAGTCCTTAGGGACTAAAATGCAATTTATGAGAATTTCAGTGGCTGCAATTAAATTCATCTTCTTGTGTGTTAAGATTGTAGCCCTTGATGAGACAAAACCATACAAATTGGTTTGGTGTTAATTGGATTAATACATAAAAAGTTATAAGTTTTTTTTTGTAAACAAGGTCTTTTTTGCAATTATTGTAAAATATTTGGACAGAAATATAATTTCTGGAAAATTGAGGGCAACTGAAAAATATTTCTAAAGAAGTTGGTTCGGTGTGATTTGAAGTTATAAATAAAAAATTACAATGTTTTAAGTGAATAATGACTTTTTGTAATTAATGAAAGTTTAGGGACCAAACTACAATTTTCAAAAATTTATGTAATTGGACAGTTAGAAACTGTTTTTTGTACCTATCTAACTGTTCAAAAACTCCAAAATGAGTTTTGGACTATTAGAGTTTAAAATCGTTGAGAAAGGATTTACGCGATTTACAAACTTAACGACGTTCAGTCACATTTTTAGGAATTTCGTATAAATGGAGAGTAAGATGTAAAAAATCAGTGTTTCAAAATTTTCATATGAGTATTATAACCTAGAAGAATAATATATTTGAGGTTAAGAAACATATTTTCAAAAGTATGACTTTTGGGCCTAAATTTAGTAAAAAGCGACGAAACAGTCGTTAAACGTTTTTAAGGATTTTCGAGAAAATGTTTTGGAGAAAAAGATACCTATGTATCTTTGATGGAAATTATTCTTGAAAATTGATTTGATGTTATCTAAAGGTGTTGGTTTTAAGCCAAAAGGATTTTAGTCTTCAAAGACAAGCTTTTATGGTAAAATGCAAAAACCTAAGTCAAGAACGACTTAGTGAAAATACGAACGTAATAATTTATGACGTGGGGTGGAACACGACCTTATGTCATAAAGTATGGATAATTCATTATCCATATTCCATAAAATGTAATGGACTTAGAATCATTTGTTTTCTTGGAAGCCAAAGAAAAATACTCAATTAGAAAAGTACAGAGAAATAAATAATTGGACTTGTGTTACAATCTCATAATGCATTAGGACTTTTAAATCAAGTGTTAAGATATCTTCACACAAAGATAAAAGGATACTTGAGAACTTCAGCTCGATGTTATTTACTGGTAACTCAGACTTAAGAACATCTAGCATTTGAGAAAGCACGTGGAAAGAATTCCGATGGAATTAAGATGTCATCCGATGGAAAGACAAGAAGAACGCATTTTCCGGTAATTTTGCCTAAACACATAGTGAAACTATGTTCTGTAAGACCGTTGTGCCTAGGAGAAGAGCTAACACTTTAATGCGGGTGCGAATTCCGTAGTGGCGAATCTTGCTTATTATAGGGGGTGTCGGGGTATGAAATACTCACATCGGCCCAGATGGTAGCTCCTCTGTGGCGTGGTGATCTTGCAATGCACCGACATACTCGACTAGACACTACATGTTTTGTGGTAGTGTAGGATGCTCCCGAAAAAGCCTATGACGTGCACGTTGCCTACTGTTGACACATTCATTTGTTACCCAAGACTGGTAACTCCGGAACAATCCTCCGAACCACTCTCTTCGACTGTTCGTAAAACCATGGTATAGGAATTCAAATAATGGTTAGCTTTAAGATCGAGTTGATGCTTTGCCTTTTGATCAGCTGTCCAGTCTGCTCTAGCAATAGCAGCTCCATTTTCATTTATGGGTTCGGTATAACCAGTTTCTATGAGCTCCCAGATGTCTAGACTTTGTGCATCCAAAAAGGCCATCATCCTCTTCTTCTAGTAGTCATAATCAGAACCATCAAAGAGAGGAGGTATGTTGATAGCTTGTCCTTCTGCATCCATGGTTGTTGGATCCTACTCCCTCAACACTTGTTAGATGCTCAACCCTTTCGAGACTGAGCTCTGATACCAACTGAAGTTGACACAGGCAAACACAAGAAGGGGGGTTGAATTGTGTTTGTTAATAATTTTCGAAAACAACCTTTAAAATAATTTTTGCACTCAAGGAGAATAGAAACAAAAGCACACACAAAGACAAAGATCCTTTTTAAAAGACTTTAACAAAAGCAATATCAAAACCCCACGGTTAGTATAAGCAAATAAAACTGAAGAGCTTAGGGATAGAAGATTCACGCAAGAGATTTTATCCTGGTTCACTGTCTTCCAACCAAGAGCTACGTCCAGTCCCTTCGACTTGAAGGATTTATCCACTATTTCTCCAAATAGATTACAACCAAGTATTCAACACCTCTCTAGGCTACAAGTATTTCTTTCTTACCAAGCCTCTTTAGGCTCTAACTCTAACAAAGAGATTCAATGTTTGATCTTCTTAACTTACTATGTGTGAGAACATGACAGTTTAAGATCAGTTGAATATTACAACAATATTCAAACTAAAGAATACAGACTCTTGCTCTTGAAAGAATATTAGAATGAGTGATTATTGATTGACAAAAGTTGTTCTTCAGAACTTGAGGTCTTCTATTTATAGTGATATTCTTCTTCACTTGTATTTCTTCAATGGTTACTTTGAGTAATCCCGTTTAGAGATAGCATTTAATGCATGATATCCATTGTGACTGATCGCTTGATTGTGGCAATGCTGAATAGTACTCTTGGGTATCGAGGTAGCATGAAATTGGAGGCTTACTCCTCTGAGTATCGCAGTTTGAGCACTTGTTGTTCCTCCTTTTTGTATAATCCAGCTTTTTCAGCCGTAAAGTTGTCATCGTACAGATCGTTTTGCAGTATCTTATTGTACGATTCTGCTTTTTGCATTTCTTGATGGTACTATGTTTCTTTTACAACAAGGTTAAACATTTAAAGCAGATAAAACAAAAGTGAAGAACAAATATTCTAATGAAATAAATATCAATCATTTGAAATAAATTCAAGAGATTCGGATTGCATTTAATTTATTTCAGGGATGGAGCTCGTCTAAAAAGAACTCCGTCTACTTAGTTATATGAGAGACTAAGTCTGTTCAATATTTTACTTTACTCGTCTGATGACGTGGCATATCCTTTTGTCTATCAAGTCTTCGGACTTGCTATTCCTCAATGAGTTATAAAGATCTCCGTCTGGTGACGTGACGGTTAGAGTTCTTCTACTAGATTACTTTATTTTTCAGTTCATTTACTTATACTAATTTACTTCCGTCTGCTTACGTGGCAAGATGGACACGCTTATTTATCAAGTCTTTGGACTTGCTGTATCTAAACAAGTTATTTTGGTATTCGTTTAGCAAACATTTAGAGCTTCGTCTACTTAAGTAAACCAGTCTAAAGAAGTAACTTTACCAAAGTTTTTGAGCAGCTCGTCTATAAGGGTGGACGCGTATTTTTCAATGAAAACTTATCCCAAGTTTATTTTACTTATATTAAAGTATTCCTGCATAACTGAAAGCACATGTTAGATCTCAACTAACACTTTACCAAACAAATTTAATCCGTTTGTTAGCATCAAAACTTAGAGATTATTAAATCCAAAACCACTTTGGTTCCAACAATGTACACCTCTAGTATGTTAGGCATGCCTTTAACACTTAATTCTTTAATTTTATAAACTCAAGAAGAACATGCAACCATTTAATTTGCTAATGTGATTCCATATGGGATAAATTAGTCAATGTATTAAAAAATTATTAGAGGGACTTTGGTTTGTTTTTCGTTTCCATTTTCAGTTGATGATATGTTTTCATTAATAGTTACAAAAATATCACATTTTTTTTGTTTGTTTCCTGTTTTCAAAATTCTATAGAGGAAATAGTGAAAACACCATTTTTTTGACTTTTCCATTTTCTTCACAAAATGTTGAAAACAAGAAATAAAATGAAAACTAGCTGATGTTTTTATAATTATTGATGAAACACTTTAACTTAAATTGAAAACAGGAAAGAAACCAAACACCTTAGAAAACAACTTAATGTTTTTAAATTATAACATTTAATATATTTTTTAAATGAACTTTATTCTTCATTTGTCATTTTATAGCCAATTTAAAATTTATTATTATACTGATGCAAGGTGACAAATGATGAATGAGATTAGATGCGTCAACACTCGCTTTTATGATATGGTCAAATGTGTTCCCCCCCCCCCCCCAAACCCAAAAATTCGCATTTTTCAATATTTGAATATAAGGTGACCAATGGTTGACGAGCTTTGACTTGTTTTCCTTGTTTTTTTTGAGATTGTGAAATGTGTCCCTTTATATATTGATTATTAGCTCAATCATATTATATAGAAGCAGAAAGAGAGGCAGGGAGAGAGGGTGAATGAAAAGAAATTGGGGAATGGAGCAAGGGAATGATGAAGATGGTGCCAACCACCATGATAATTCTAGGGGCCCGCATCCATTGTCATCATCATCAAGTATGATTTCACTATTCATATGCTTATATACCGATATTTTTGTTTAGTTATATTTATATTGTATGCATAATGTTTGTCATATCTTTGTATGTATATATGTCCTAAATTGAAGCATCCCAACTCTTAACATCTTTTGTTTATTATCCTTATGATTTTTTTCAAGACTGTTTTTTCTCTATTTGATAAAAATGTGGAGTGGCACAATGTATGAGATTTCAATTGTGATGGGGTCTGAGGAGGGTAAAATGTACACATCTCTGCCCCTTAGGTGGAAATGTTATTTCCACAACTGGAAATATGATCGATCACACAAAAGAACAACCTAACCATTGTACCAATGCTACACTCTTTTTTTTCCCTGTTTCATAACACCACCACCACCACCACCAACAACAACATCCAAGCCTTTTTTCATTGGGTGGGGTCGTCTACATGGATCAAACAAGGCTATAATGTCCTATTGTAAGGGTTGTTCACATGTTTGATCGGTATGGGGAATTTTAATTGAATATTTGAAATGTTGCAAGTTTTCAAGGTTCATGTTATGCCTACTATCGGTTTATACTTTTAGATAAATAAATGAATGTGAAATTGGGCTTGATTTGAAATTTATGAGTTAATTAGATATTTAATTGAAATCTATCAAGTTTAATGGCTCATCCATTTTATGTCCATGGGAAACTAATGCCCACCAGTATTGCCCCTGGAAGCTTCATATTCTTTTGTACTTGCCTTTTCAAACATGTCTATATGTTCTTAAAAGTGTTTTACCTTTTCAAGTTTAAAAACTTGATGCTTTTCCATACCATTATGTAGTTTGTAGAGGGTTGACGTGGAGTCAAGAATTCAAAAATAGGGGTGCCAAATGTTAAACTGCATAAAAAAATTTCAAAATATTGAAAAATTGCACATTAAAGTGTTGAGACTGGGAAGTGGCTTGGCCCCATTGTCAGCTCCCATGCATCTGTCCTTGGTCGATTTATTTTGTAGCTGTGGTGTCCTTGCAATATCTCGTAGTGGTTGATGTCTGGACTTAATCCCTTGCCAGTTGCAGCATGTTGACCTACACTGGTGATAAGAGCCAACATAATTTTGGACTCGAGTATTTCTTTGGGAAAATGGGAAAATAAATCTTTCTTTATCTCTTGTCATAAATAATAATATTATCTAATAAATAAAAAGGTATGTATGTGATTTCATTTTATTGAAGTTGGAAATCGCTTATCATTGTCATTTTTAATGATGTGTAGGTAAATTGATGAAAAATGTTGAAGAGAAAGGTGGACTATCTTCAGACGTGCTTAATGTCATTTCGAAGAAGTTAGATTTTGATGATGATGCGAATCCAGTAAACAACCTAGATAACAACCAGGCCCCTAGGCCCAATAAAGTTCTTCAAGTGTATGTGAGGAAAAGGGTGAGAGGCAAGGCACTTGATCAGTGCAAGAAAGGGGAGGGAAATATGTAACTAACTCTGCCAACCGGCAAAGTGAGAGTGGGAAAAGCATGCATGGACATGAACTGATGTAAAGAGAGATATAAGAAAGGAAGGGATGGTAGTATATGGTTAGGTTGGAATTAGTTGGAATTTGGGAGAGAATCGGGCACTCTCTAATTTACCCTGTTATCTTTTCTATTTATATGCATTTCTCTTGTAACCCTTCCATCTAGACCTAATATCACCTTGATATAGGCTAGGATTTCCATAATAATACACACAATTCTCTGTTTTCCTCTCTAATATTTGTGGTACCTATCAATTAATATCAAAGCTCTCAATCCCAGAGCTTGAATGGTCACTACCCGCACAACATTGGAAGCGAGGGTTAAGAATTTGGAGCAGAGCCTTCAAGAGTGGAGGCTCGAGAATCAGACTCAGTTGGAGGAACTCAGGTACCTCACAAGGAGGGATCAGAGGCGTAGGGGACGGAATCGATATCGTGGCGATGAAAGTTCAGTCAGTCGCACTAGCTGGTCACCATCAAGGTCCAGACTAAGGGAGGACGGTTCCCGGCCACCATATGACTCAGGTGGTTGAAAGATGGAACTCCCTGTGTTTAATGGTGACGAGGCGTACGGGTGGCTCGTGAAGGTGGACAGATATTTTTGGGTGAATACGGTGAGGGAAGATGACAAGCTCGACGTCGTGATACTTGCATTAGAGGGCCGAGCTCTAAATTGGTATCAATGGTGGGAGGAGGAAGCCCTTTGAGCTGGGCTGAATTTAAGAGGGCGGTGATCTAAAGGTTCCAATCAGGGTTGGTTCAGAACCCATTGGGACCTCTGCTGTGCATTCGAGAAACTGGGTCGGTGATGGAGTATCGGGAGCAGTTTGAGATGCTCATCGCACCGTTGAGTCGAGATGAGATAGTGATTTTGGAGAGAAGTTTCTTGAATGGGTTGAAGGATGAAATCCAGGTAAAACTGGAACTCTATGAGCCGAGGTCCTTGGCGGAATTGATGGATAGGGCATTGTTACTGGAGAAGACCGAATAAGGGGAAAAGGGGAGCAGCTGGAAGAATCACTCAAGTGGAGAGGTGGGTCGGTCCAAATCATATAGGCCCAGGCCCACCTACCAGAGTATCAGCCCAATTGTACTAAAGCAAAATTCGGGAAATGGGGGTGAGAAAAAAAGGGGGTAGGAAGGAAGGTGACCCAAGATGAGCTCCAAGAACTAAGTAGGAAAGGATTGTGCTTCAAGTGTGGAGAGAAATGGGGGCTCGAACACATTTGTAAGCTTAAGAATTTCCAACTGGTGTTGCTGGAAGGTGAGGATGATGAAGAGGAGCCCGAAACTCAGGAGGAAGTTGAGGATGAGCTGAAGGTGGAGGCTAAAATTCCCCAGCTATCATTGAAGAGTAAGGAAGGACTCACTTAAAATAGGTCCTTTAAGGTTGGGGAGGGGGGGGGGGGGGGATTCAACAGAGGCCGGTACTGGTACAGGTAGATTCTGGAGCAGCCAGTAATTTCATATCCCAAGGGTTAGTGAGGGAGTTAACCTTAATGGTGGAAGGTACCCCCAGGTACATGGTGGAGGTGGGCACTAGTGAAAGAATGAGCTATTAGGGAGTTTGCAAGGGCGTGAAGATGAGGGTGCCAGGGATAGTAATCGAGTATAATTTTTTTTAATGGAGTTAGGTGGGATCGAGGTGGTTTTGGGGATGGATTGGTTGGAAAGCATGGGTGGTAATGAGGCTAATTTTAGACATCTGATTATCAAATGGAAGAATGGGGGGCACAAGTTGATGTTGAGAGGAGATCTTTCTCTGTGTAAGAACCAAGCTTCCTGGAAGGCCATAGCCAAGGTCTTGCAAATCGATGTGTAAGAATGGGGGGCACAACTTGTGAAGGCTCAAAACAGAATGAATTAGCAATATGATCAACATATAATAGATGTGGATTATCAGATCGGGGAGCAAGTTTTCTTGAAAATCCAGTCGTATAAACTGAAATAGTTGGCAATGAGGGTAAACCAGAAGCTCTGTCCCAGGTACTATGGGCCATATGAAGTGATAGAAAAACTGGGTACAACAACATACAAACTCAAACTACCTGGGGTCAGGAAAGTGCACCTTGTCTTCCACGTCTCTTTGTTGAAAAAGGTAGTG
This sequence comes from Sophora flavescens, assembly GCA_030762895.1. Lineage (NCBI taxonomy): Eukaryota > Viridiplantae > Streptophyta > Magnoliopsida > Fabales > Fabaceae > Sophora > Sophora flavescens. The sequence goes on from CM061063.1 coordinate 116,381,907, forward strand.
GCTACAGAAGCTACACTGCAGCCTCTCCCTACTTTCTTAGCTGAAGATTATGAGCTCCAGGTCCAACCCGAGGAGGCTCTAGCAGTAAGGCAGAATGAGCAAGGGAAAATGGAGATTTTGATGAAGTGGAAACAACTTCCAGCTTGTGAAAACTCATAGGAATTGTGGGTTGAAATTCAGGAGCAGTTTCCTAATTTTCAACTTGGGGATAAGGTGAATTTCGAAGGGGGAAGAATTGATGCGAACCCAGTAACCAACCTAGCTAAAAATCAGGCCCCTATGCCCAATAAGGTTACTCAAGTGTTTGTGAGGAAAAGGGTGAGAGGCAAGGCAACTTATGAGTGCAAGAAATGGGAGGGAAATGATGTAACTAACTCTGCCAGTCGACAGAGTGAGAGTGGGAAAAGCATGCATGGGAATGAGTTGATGTAAAGAGAGATATAAGAAAGGAAGGGAGGGTAGTTTACGGTTAGGCTGGATTTAGTTGGAATTTGGGAGAGAATCAGGCACTCTCTACATAGTTATCAATCCCGGATAGCGAAGAGTAGCGACCGACCCCTGAAACCGCTATAGCAGGATAGCGGGAGCGGGATGACTGCTATTGCAATGTATATACACACAAGCTAAAAAAATTACTATACACATATATAAATGCTAAAACATAAAAGATTATCCAAAATTGTAAACACAAACTCATAATTAATAATCATAAGTTAGAATCTTCATATGAATAACAACAAAAGTAAAAAAACTATCAAATATGAAGGAGGTAGAGGTGAAAATTATTTAACCTAGGTCCGAAAAACTAGCAACACCCCCAAATATGACTGTTAGATGCCCATTTGATGAGGGGTAAAAATGGGTTCTCAACACATTTTGTTGGAGTGGTCGCTATGACCCACTATTTTCTGTTATTTTGACCGCTATAGCGGTCGCTATTGCCGCTATCAGAAAGCGCTACACTATTCGAGCACCGTAGCAGCTAGGGTTGTTCTGCTCCTCTACGTCGCTATAGCGACGCTATAGCATGCTATTAACTACATAACTCTCTTATTTGCCCTGTTAACTTTTCTATTTCTCTGCATTTTTATCTAACCCTTCCATCCAGACCTGATATCACCTTCATACAAGCTACGATTTCCATAAACACAGTTCTCTGTTTTCCTTTCTAATATCTGTGGTACATATCTGATGATCTATTTCAATTTTTTGGAGTGTGCAAAGATTGGTGGACATTTCATAAAAGTTACTGGAGAAATTTCATGTTATCCCAAGCACCATTACTTATTCAAATTTCATATGCTGAGAGAACTTACTTTTTTCTGAGCTTATGTGATCAAAATATATTTTGCGCAAAGATGGATTACTTTTGCAGGTACTCTCATGCTGGGTTCTCGTGGATATGTGATCATGGCTAGAGCTAATAACACAATTTTGCTACTGAATCCTTTTACAAGAAAAAAAAGGAAATCACTGTGGGATCTTTTCAAAGTTTGGTACCCTTATCATGCCATGCCATTCTTGCTTATACCAAAAATTCAGAAGAATATATCGCAGTTTTTCTGTGTGACAAAATTTCCAGTTTGTATACCTATAAATCTTTAAAATTCTTGTTGGGCTACTTATTTGAGATTGGGAGTTCCATGGAGAATTATGGACTTTGTGGTTTTCCATCTTACTATATATATTATCACTGATGAGGCCAAGATAGGGGTATTGAGCCTGAATTCTACAATTTTGAAATTTCTTGAACTGAACAATGTTCCCTCTCTCAAGTCCAAAAACCTTAAGCTGGTTAGCTGTGATGGGAAGGTTTTAGTGGTTTATTTTGAACCCAAGGAAAAATTAGAAGTGTACAATATAGACTTCTCAAGCATGGATTGGGTCAACCTGGAAACTTTGGGAGATGTTGCATTGTTTTATTCAAAGTGCACAAAATGCTATGCATTGAGCACAGCAACCCAAGTATGTGGGGATATGAGAGGAACAATGTGTATTACATTAATCAAACATCTGTACGATGTGAAGTATATTCAATGAATAATAAAGTGGCCCAAACCATCATTCCTGGTGGAAACCAAGCTCCTCCAAGATCTAGGCCATACTTATTGGATTGGTTTTTTTGACATGTTCATGATGAGGTAGATTATTCTCTGTTAGGAATCAAGTCTAGCCCAATTCTAAGAGGCCCCATCTGTTCTATTCCCGCAGGCCCAAAGCTATAGCTGCAGCACATGCTAGACCAGATAAACCTTGAGGGGTTTATTCCTTTATTCTAGAAGGATGATTCAACATATCAATATAAGTAGGATCCCATGGAATAAGGAAGTAGTTATAGAAAGAGAGAATCGGTTAGGCAAGTCTGATATATTAATGGAAAAAGGAATTAAAAAGGCATGGAAAGTTTTACGTGGGTTTTGGGAGTTTGGAATATAAAATTCAGACATAGGAGTCGTTGCTCTTTCTTTCTTGTAGCTTCCTTTATCGTTTAATAATACAGTTGCATATCATCCTTATCATTCTCTACTTTATATTTCTATTTCTCTGCTATTTCTCTGTTTATTGATAGGAAAACCTATCAATTGGTGCTTTCGTTGAGAGTGTACGCTAACAAGGATGATGACAACGACACAACGATTGGATGCTATCGAAATGCGAGTTGCCGCCGTTCAAGAGGGACGACCGGAAACTGAAGCATCTCGTTTGTCTGGCAAGCCTGTAGAGATGCCTTCCTTCTAGAGCGACGACCTGGAAGGATGGGTTGTGAAGGCGGAGGCTTACTTTGCGATACAGAGCACGCCGTCAGAGATGAAGGTGCAGCTAGCACAGATTTGCATGGAAGGAATGATGTGGCACTGGTTTAAGGTCCTCTGAGACACCGAGCGGGAGATAAGCTGGGAGAAGTTCAAGAGATTGTTAATGGATCACTAAGGTGATCACCAATCAGGTAATCCTTTCTCTCAACTCAAGTTGTTACAACAATCTGGTTCTTTAGACGAGTATGTTGAGGAATTTGAAATCCTCATGGCACAAATTCCACCGTTATCAGAAGATCAGTACATGGATGTTTTGTTGGGAGGCATGAAGGAGGATATTCGGATGGAGGTCCTAGCTTCGAACAACCTAATTGCCATAGAATGATCTCTTTGGCGAGATCGGTAGAGAGGAAGTTGAATAGGGTGGCTCAAACCAGTGGGTGGCGCAACTCCTCCGAATATCGTAGATCCCCCAGTGTCAGCAAATCCATCTCAGAGTGGGAATCTGAGTATGGGGGAAAACTGTACCAATTCGGCCCAAGACTCTACATGTAGTGTTAATGGGACCAATGATAGAGGGCCCAAGTCTGCCCAACCAGCACAAACTCAGTTTCGTGGGGGTACTAGAAACTTATCATATCAACAGCTTATGGATCGAAGAAGATTGGGCCTATGTTTTAAGTGTGGCCAACACTTTATTCCCAGTTATATCTGCCTCGATAAGCACCTTCGATTCCTCATTTTTGAGGGAGAGGAACCATCGACAACACCATCTTAGCCGAGGAAGAGAGGATAGAAAAAGTAAATGAGGAGAAGGTCTATCAAGTTCTTGATTATAGAGATCTTGACTCAAGGGAGTTAGCTTTCTCTAAGACTATCAAGTTGGAAGGAACCTTAGCAGGATATCCAATCATTCTCCTAGTTGATAGTGGGGCCAGCCACAATTTCATGGGCAAAGTGCTAGTGGCATCCCTGGGTCTCGTTGTTTCCAGCACGGATGAATTTTTTGTGGGGCTAGGGAGCAACAGTAAATGTTTATCTCAGGGAGTTTGCAAGGCTCTAGTGGATGCTTATGTGTTGGACCTCGACTGGGTTGATGTCATATTGGGAGTGGCATGGTTGGAAGTTTGTGGTACTACTACCATGGACTGGAAAAGGAATACTATTAGTTTTAAGAGCGGGGCTGTATGATTACTCTCAGGGGTTACCATATTCAGGACAATGTGCAAACCTTGGCCCTACGAGGAGTTTTACAAGAAGCTGCGACTGAGAGCTTTGAATCCCGCAACATTGAGGGTCCGAGAATTTCTAGTGATTCGCCCATGGGTCACGAGTTATGCGAGGTATTGGATCAATACAATGATGTTTTCAGCGAGATGAAGGGGTTACCTCCACATACGGTCCATGATCGTGCTATCATACTTATGACAGGGGCTAAACCTGTGAGTATCTGTCCGTATCGCTATGCCTACCATCACAAGGATGAGATAGAAAAACAAGTAGAAGAGATGCTTTTAGAGGGGTTAATCAGACATAGTCCAAGCCCGTTTTCAAGTCCAGTCATCCTAGACAATAAGAAGGATAACTCTTGGCGAATGTGTGTGGACTATAGGACCTTCGATAAGTTGACAGTGCCAGATAAGTATCCGATTCCGACAATTAACAAGTTGATGGATGGGTTGCACGGGTCTACATTCTTCTCCAAAATAAACCTTAAGTCTGGATTCCACCAGATTCGGGTTAAGGACGAAGGCACCCACAAGATGGCATTCAGAACCCATGAGGGTCATTACGAATATCTTATCATGCCATTTGGGCTCGTGAATGCTCCGTTAACCTTCCAATCGAAGATGAATTCTATTTTCTGACCTTTACTGAGAAAGTGTGTTATGGTTTTCTTCGATGACATCCTGGTGTACAGCCCCACCTAGCAGATTCATCTAGCTCATCTAAGTACTATTCTGACCCTCCTCGTTCAACACAAATTTGTGGCCAATAAGAAGAAGTGTGTGTTCGAGTTGTCCTCCATTGACTACTTTGGTCACGTGATTTCTGCCCAGGGCATGGCAATGGATCCCTCCAAGGTTCAAGCTGTTTTGGAGTGGCCGCCACCCACCTATGTAAAAGGGGTTCATGGATCGTGGATCGTGGATTTCTGGGTCTCACAGGTTATTACCGCAGGTTCATTCGGGATTATGGTAAAATTGCCCATTCGCTCACTGCAATAACCAAGAAACACGGGTACAGTTGGGGTCAGGAGCAAGCACAAGCTTTTGAGCGCCTCAAGCAATGTCTAGCTTCCTTTCCGGTTCTTGCACTTCCGGATTTTGCTAAGGAATTTATCATCGAATGTGATGCTTCGGGCAGCAAAATTTGGGGTGGTTTTGATGCAAGAGCGTAGGCCCATTGCCTACTACAACAAGGCTCTCGCAACTGCCACCTTGTCAAAATCAGTTTACGAAGAGGAAATCATGACCTCGGCTTTTTCTGTCTGACATTGGAGGCACTATCTGTTGGGTAGATGCTTCAAGGTCTACACAGATCATCGTAGCCTTAAGCATCTACTGCAGCAGCATATTGCTACCGTGGACCAGCAATGTTGGCTCTCTAAGCTCATGGGATTTCAGTTTGAAGTAACCTATAAACCTAGGTCCGAGAACAAGGCAGCTGATGCACTCTCTAGGCAATTTTCCCCTTCACCTAAGCTGTCTACCATCACAATTAGCCCCTACTGGGTGGACATCCCTAAAATCAGAAGTGAAATGGGCACAAATACTGAGTTAGACTATTTACAAAGGTCCCTGCAATCTAATCCTAGTTCCTTGCCACATTACACACTCCGGATGGCTTCATTTTCTTCAACGGCAGATTGGTGTTGTCCAAAGGTTCTAGTATGATTCCTACACTCCTGGCAGAATTTCATGATACACCAATGACATTCGGGTTTTACCAAGACCTACAAAAGGTTGGCTGGTAGTTTTTTTTTGGAAGGGTATGAAGAAACATATTATGGATTATATCCGTGGTTGTGATATTTGCCAAAAAAATAAGTATGAAGCTATGTCTCCGGCTGGTCTACTGCAACCTATCCCTATTCCAGAGCTGGTTTGGGAGGATATATCAATGGACTTCATCTCGGGCTTGCCCAATTCCCACACGTTCGAAGTCATTATGGTAATTGTTGATCGCCTATCTAAATATGCTCATTTTCTACCCCGACACCACCCTTTCACTTCTAAATCAGTGGCATAAACTTTGATTAGAGAGGTGGTCAAGCTGCACGGTTTTCCCAAGTCAATAATTAGTGATCGCGGTCCACTCTTCCTTAGAAAATTTTGGAAAGAAATGTTTCGGCTCCAAGGGACTTCATTATGGATGAGCATCTCTTACCATCCACAGACCGATGACCAAACAGAGGCAGTGAATCACTGTCTAAAGACCTTTCTTCGATGTTTTGCTTCAGAGCAGCCCCGTTAGTGGTTCTCTTGGCAGTCGTGGGCATAATTCTGGTACAATACTTCCTGTAACACCCCGATTTTTGTATAAGGGATTATGTTACTATGGATGCCTAGTTGTTGTTGTTATTGTTATTATTATTATTAATATTATTAATGAAGTTTGTATTGTTGTTTACATAATTGATAATGTAATTGTTATTAGTGTTGTAGTATGAGATTGTGTTCCTTAATGTGTGATCTTATATTGATATATGATTTTGTATGTGATTTTGTATGTTAATATATAATATGAGTTTTTATCAATAATAAGTGATTAAGAAAGATATTATGAGATATCGTGTGATTTAGTATTTAAATCGAGATAGTATATCTCTTAGGTTTTAGTTCCTCAATTAATCATATTTGAGTCCTTATTAATATAGGATAATCCTTTTTTTATTATCTCTTAATATCTTATCATAATCTCCTAAGGATCCTATCTAGGAATAATTACCAAATCTGTCGCTAACTTCTATAGAACTTTTTACCATCTTAGAGTCCGATTTAGGATTCGGTCACTGGACATTAATTTGTAGATATTTCTCTGAGCTTTCTAATGACACAAAGAACGTCTCAATCGGAAACTTGTAGCTCAAGTTATGGTCAAAATACCGAACTGTATACAGTCTGGGCTGAAATAGGAGTCCGTTATGCCCTAACTTGTATTTATACCATAAGACTCGACCTAAACCCTATTTATCACATTGTTAAATCACAATAGCCACCTCTCTTCATCTTTCTTAGTTTTCCCTTGAACCCCTTGATGGAGTTTGTGAGTCCGTTTGGGAGAGAAGTTACGCGTGTTAGCACCTTTTAAGGTAACGTAGTTATCCCTCCTTAATCTCATTTTCACTTTCTTTTGAATTGGGAATTAATTGGTTATTCTCTTCCCTTCTTGTTTGACCAAGGCTTGAGGAATTCGTCTAGCCCCTCGAGAGAACGTGTCTAGTTTGCCAACGTTATCATTTTGGGAATGTTCATATCAGGTATGTGGAGAAGGAATAGTATTGACATGTAGGCATTGGGGGTAGCGTAAGATGAAGGGTTAACCCATGACCCTGTCGTTTGTTGTTTTCCTATTTCATGTTAATTGATATATGTATAATATGATTCTAATGTTAATGACATGCTTTAATTATTGTACCGTTTGATGTTAATTGTTGATGATGTATGATTGGATGTTATTGATATGCCCAATTGAGTATGAAGTTTTATGATACCATAAATGTTCATGATGATGATGATGCTATTATGATGATGATGATGATGATGTTGTTATGATAATGATGAGACTGTTATGATAATGATGATGATGTGGTTCTCTAAATGAGTGTTGATTGTTGTGAATGTTAATGCCAACAATGATGTTAATAAGACTCTAACCAATTAATAGGGCTTATTAATGATGTTAGGACCTTAAAATATATGTTAATAAAGATGAATGCTTTTAAGGGATGTTTTCCTAGTTAGTTCATAAGACATGAATATAGTATGAGAGGCAAGGTTATGTTCATAGGGCTTAGTCAAAGACCCTAGGATTGATTAGTGAGTGTTTTAAGGATGTTAGTATTGAAGCTGGAAGTAAAAGACATGGGAATAATTAAAGGTGATGAAACTGATGGTTTATGGTGTAGCTTAAACCAATAGGTTTGTGTTGTGACGCCGGCAAGTGTACCGGGTCGTCGCAAGTAATAAAAATAAACACAGTAAGTAATTACCGAGGTCGAACTCAAGGATTGGGTTACCAATTCGACTAATTTCGCGAGAAATCCGATAAGTTGGTTAAGTAGAGAAAGTGGTTGGAGAGAGAAGAGAGAATAGGATCAAAATTCAATTAACAATCTAATTAAATAATTAACTAAAAATCAGAAAACTAAAATGTCCAAGGTCACAAATCCACCTACCCAATATGTACACCCAAGTGATGATGAATTCCTCCCTAAGTTCAATTTTAATGTCAACCGGGACCCCTAAATTCTCCTAAATCCACTCTCGTGCTCATTAGGACGTATTCGACGATTGGATTAATTACTTACTAGGTCTCATAATCCTAATCTCGAATTCTGTTAATTCGTGTTCCCTATAAGGTCGCACCGATCTCCTACTCACTCTCGTGCAATATTCGATCGATGATCCTAATTCAAGTTCTAAACGTGAATCGCTGACTAAGCCTCATCAACGTTAACAAGTCAATCACGCAACACATATGATTAACACAATCAAATCAGAATTAGAAAACATTTATGATCCCGATTCAAGTTCTGAAACGCGAATCGCCGTTAGGCCTCAAACACGTTTAACTGATTAATCACGCAAAACATATGATCAAACATTCAAATCAGAATCGGAAAACAAGAATTGAATTAAAGGAGAAAAACATACATCATATCGGATTTACATCGCCATGGGTGGCTTCATCGTTCCCTCGGACGACGGGGATTAGTTCCTCATGCTCATAGACAAACACTCGGACATAATCACCATCGTAAAATAAAAAGAAACCAGAAAAGGAGACGCAGCTCCAAGGAGAAATAAGGATTCGTAACTACTGCCCTAACCTAAGTGGAAAACTGGATTTTTTTCAATTCTGATCTGAACAGCCTTTAAATAAGGATTCCTGATCTGCACTCGCTCGCGAGGCGAGAATTAAAATTGGCGCGCATTCAATTTGAACTCTCGCGAGTCGAAAGTGTGTTCGCGGGGCGAGTCTTCAATTTCAGGCTGTGACCTTCATCACGGCTTGGCCGTGATGGTCTCTGTCTTGCAGGTCTTCACGATCTCGCGAGGCGAGACACCTCTCGCGTGGCGAGACTGAAGTGATGACTTTTGCTGCTTTGTTGACTTTCAATCTCGCGGGGCGAGCATTCACTCGCGAGGCGAGTGTCTCCAGACTTGCAATTTCCACTGCTTTTCGACTTTCCTTGACTCCCGGAGCTTCACTTATTTAACCTGAAACAACAAAAGCACCCACAAGCGTAATTCTATTCAAAATAACCTAAAAACTACACAAAAGACGCAAAACGAGTCAAAGTCCACTTAGGAACAAAACAAGGCAAATTTGGGCGAAAACGAGAGTGAACTCGAATAAATTGGCACACAAACCCTAGTTCATCTAGTCATAAAACTAGATAAGCCAGAGGCTTATCAAAATACCCCAAACTTAAACCTTGCTTGTCCCCAAGCAAGCTTAAAACTCAAAAACGACTCAAGACTTGGCAAGCCTAAAGGAATCAATCGATTTCGCACAAATTTAATGCAACTTTACAAAACAGTTTTTCTCCTATGATCTCCCCCCTACATCAATGTAATCCCCACATTCATTTACTTTAAACCATTGAGAACTTCATCATTCATGCAATTATTAGTCTAAGTTGAGGATCAGAGTCACACACAAAAAGAAGATCACCAATTTCAAACAATTGCCTTCTTCACAAGGGTATGTAGTATTTCACTCATTGGCTTAAATTCGTCTAGGCTTTCAACTTTTTCACTCAATTTCACTTATCAAGAGCACTTCCCATGAATTTGATTTTCATCTCAAAAGTGGTTCCCACGAAAACATGCATGCAACATCAGAAGGTCTTTTAAAGGTTGTAATGGGGCCTGGCTCAGGGTAGGATAATGAAGGATATTTAGGCTTAAGTCCCTAGGAACTAAGAGAGCATGAACATTTTGACACTTTTTCCACTCAAATTCCTTTTTCCATTTTTTTCATTTGTCTCTGGTGACTACAGCCTTTTCCTTACTAATCTTTTTGTTCTGCCCCTTTTCCTTTGGCAAATATTTTTCTTCTCTCTCTCTTTTTTTTTTTTCACCTTGGGTTTCAACCTTTATTTTCTTTTTCTCACCCCAATATGACACATCACCTTGTAGCCACCCCAAACTTAGTTCCTCACAACCATTCTCTTGCTCACTTCCATGCTCTCCTAATCCTAAGATTGGGTTAACATGGTTTTTCAGATTTTGGCTCGTAATGTAGGGTCATCAAGAAACAATAGGTCAATTGGGCTCAATTTGGCTAACTAGGGAACATGCATTAGGGATGGTTCTTTTCAGGCCAAGTAGTTATTCAAAGAAAATTGCCTAAATCATTTGATGCAACACATAAACATGCAAACCATATAGAGATTCAAGCAAATTCGGGAAAGTGCAACTTAACAGTGATTCACACATTCAAAAACAGAGTTGGAGGCTCAAAATCCTCACCTGGACATTTCGCAAATTGTTTGACCGAGATACGATTCCTAGTGTGTGCACCCCCCTCACCCCAAACTTATCATAAATCAAGTAATCACAATAAAATTCTCAAAGTTCAGTTTTCAATTTTTAAGTGGGGATAAACTTTTCTAATTTCAGAACTTAGGGGAAATCATCAATGGTCAAATAATTCATGCAATCAATCTATGCTAAATTCAATTAACATCCAACAAGCTTGCCGACACGACATTCATACAACAACTCTTGATCTTCTCAAATTATTCAAGAGTGACAAACAAAACAAAAACAAAAACACACACACAAACACACATAACACAAGTGAAGGATAAGAAATTTTTTATCTTAGTGGGATCTGTGTGGACCCCATGTTTGCAGCTGGTTCTCCTTCCTCTTTCCATCTTTCTACTGCCCCGCTTCACAGCGGGGCTAGTTTCGACCTCATCCTTGCCCAATTGATTGACCCTTGTAGTTCCGGGCACTCCACATAATTCCATCACAAGCAAACATGAATGTTAAGCAATATATCATAAGAAATAACAGTGATCCATGTCTACTAGTAACAAGTCAGTATAAAAATAGTTTCTAGCTAGCAAAATAATATACAACCATATCGAATCATCCTAGCTAGAACTAAAACAAAAGTACAGGGGCCCGGATCAAGTGTCGAAATCGATGTCGTCCACCGGGTCGCCCTGGTCTTGTGGTGCCTGCTCCTCCTCTGGGTCCTGTGGCATACCATCCTGGTCCTCTGGATAGTCCTGCCACCCAAGTCGAGAGGACAGCTCCTCCTCGGAGGGGTATACTGGCACCCGACCCTCCTGCTGGGCCAATGCCATCGCTCTGAAAAACTCCCGCATCACCTCATTATCCCTCCTCAAAGCCTGCTGGTTCTGCAAGAGCAGAGCCATGTCTGATGGTCGTGGCCTCTGAGTGGGTAAGGGTGGCGGCCTCCTAGGCGCGGCAGGGGCTACATAGCAGAAGCGCCGGATGTAATCCTGATCAATCGGCTGCCTCGGCACCTTCTCCATCATCCTACTCACCGGTATCCCCGCCCGACGGATAAGCTCGGTGATCAGCTGTCCGTGTCCCAAACTCTCCTTCAGCGCTCGGGAGTTTGCCTTCATCTGTATGTCTGCGGCAATGACTCCTCCCACATTAATAGTGCTACCTGACAAGATGCCATACAGTAAGTGGGCTCACGGCGGTGGGATCGTGGACTCATGTGAGCTCACTCGTAAGTTGGCGTGTAAGAACGCCGACCAGACCTTGGCATCCGGGGTGAGGTCCTGTCTCCTAAGTCTCAGGAGGTTCCTAGATGTCCCCATTTCCCAGGCAGCTCCTGGGACACAGCATGTGTCTAAGATGGCCTGTGCGAGTGCCTGTACTGCTGGGAGCTGCTCATAGTCGCAGGGCTCCTCTCCAATAGGGATCCCCAAACATGAGTTAATGTCTGCAGCTGTGAAAGTGATGGGGACCCCCTGAACCTCTGTAACGCAACTCGGGCCTGTGACCTCGAGTTTGAGAGCGTTGGCATAGAACTCCTGTACCAGTTTAATATCATACCGGTGCGGGAGGTCAGCCAACATCTCCCAACCTCGGTCGCGAATCTGCTCTCGGACACTGGCATAGTCCTGCCCTACGAGGGACACACGCCTCTCTAGAACCATTTCCTTCCTCACAACCAAGTTCCAATGCTCCCTGTGATCAGGAGAGCGGAACCTGGGGGAGTAGGAGTTGGCCCTAGAGGAGGCGCCTGGCCCTGAAGGCAATACTACGTCATCGCCAGGAGCAGATGCGCGCTTCTTGCGCTGGACCGGCTGCTTTTCAGCACGGTTGCTCTTAGGCGGAGCCATACCTGAAAATCAGAAAAGTCCCAATACAGTTTATATTTAGCAATTCAGAGTGAAACCAGGCAAAATACAGTGTTAACCCCCTACTGTCCTATTATTATACAGATCTGCAATAAAAATCATGACAGTATCCCCACTATATTCATAACACTCAGAGCAGAGACTATGCCTAGCAGCATTCCTAGGACTATATCAGTTCATGAACATGGCCTCTACCCTATTACCAGTCATAACAATGAATTTCGTGCACAGTGTGTGTAGTGACTGTTTGCATTCCTAAGAACAAGTTAAAGTCAAGTGAGTGTTCTTACCTTGCAGAGACAAATGCGTGATAGTGAGAGTGAACTGAGTGAATGGACGTGGGGTAGTGTGTGGTAGTGATGGGTGATGAGTGTGAGAGAGAAAGAGAGACAGAGAGAGAGAGTGTCTCGCAGTCTGAGAGAGAAGAAGGAGAGGGAAGGTCGCGCGAGTGCCGCGCGGCCGCTCGCGGGGCTTTATAATTTTCCTCTTTCGCGAGGCGAGTGTATACTAGCGACGCGAATTTAAAATTCTGCCCCAAATTGAAAACCCTAATTGCAGATTCGCGAGGCGAGAAAACACTCGCGAGGCGAATCTGGAAACTTGTTCTTCCCATTTTCCAGAATCGCGAGGCGAGTAGTATCTCGCGAGGCGAATCTGGAATTTCCAGAAAGCTGCTGAAGCCCAGATTCGCGTGGCCATCATGAGCTCGCGAGGCGAGCCTCTGTTTTTTTTTTTTTTTTTTTAAGAACAGAAACTATAAATGAATAAGGATATCTAGCTTGGGTTGCCTCCCAAGTAGCGCTTGTTTAACGTCCCGAGCCTGACTTATTAAGAAGCATCCACCTGGATCCCATAGTCTGTGGTACAGAGGCCAAGAGATGCTCATCATATCAAATCCTCCACCCGGATCCCATGGTTTGTGAAGTGGCCCTCGCAGGAGCAATACCACTCTATTCATTATTCCACCAAGCTTGAGTGTGAAAACTCCATTGACCTCCGTACTGATGAACTCACTTCCTCTCGGGTCAAATGGTGTTTTCACGAGGAAGTGTGCTAGACAAGTGGGAGGGTCTAATTTACCGGTGTCCACACATGCATGCAAGCCAACATATTTATTTAACGTATCAAAATCAGGTTGCTTGGCAAGCATGGTGAACTCCTCTCCCACCTTATTTGCATTTTGTTCTCTACCCCCTTGCTCCAGTGCCTTGTCCTTTGCCAACTCCTCTTCCTTAGGTTGCTCTTCCTCAACATGTGGTAGTTCTTCCTCAACTCCCTGAGAACTAGTTACACCCCAGTCATATCCCAACACCCCACTGCTTCTAGTTGTTGTGGCATTGCATTGGTTCTTAGGGTCGTTCTCGGTATCAACTGGGAGAGTCTCTGGGGGACACTCATTTAGTTGTTTTGTGAGATGGGCAATCTGCATCTCTAGATTCTGAAGTGCCACCCCTGTCTGAGTTGCCAACTTATCAATTGTCGCATTCATCTTCTCAAAAGATGTGGCTGTAACAGTTGACAACTTCTCAAGAGCCAACTCCCAAGGTTGTGGTTGCCAGGCTAGACCATCGTCAGCATTACTCCAAGCGACATCCGGATGGTCTCTACTCATATCACCCCAATACTGATTCTGACTCTGATAGTTGTTCTGGGGCACGCTGTCATTATGCCATGGTTCCACATATACTTGAGGGAAGTAGAACGGACAACTCCAAGTGTCATGGTTCCCATCACAATATTCGCAACCCGGAAGCATTCCTTCGTGTACCTCGCATACAAAACACGGCAAGACCAAGTGGAATCAAAGAAGTAGAGAGATAGTAGAAAATAAAAAGAAAATAATAAAAATAAAAATAAAAATAAGAACAAAAATAACTTAGCCAAATAATCAAACTCCCCTAGAATCAGAAAAATTGGTTGTGCCAATCCCCGGCAACGGCGCCAAAAACTTGTTGTGACTCCGGCAAGTGTACCGGGTCGTCGCAAGTAATAAAAATAAACACGGTAAGTAATTACCGAGGTCGAACTCAAGGATTGGGTTACCAATTCGACTAATTTCGCGAGAAATCCGATAAGTTGGTTAAGTAGAGAAAGTGGTTGGAGAGAGAAGAGAGAATAGGATCGAAATTCAATTAACAATCTAATTAAATAATTAACTAAAAATCAGAAAACTAAAATGTCCAAGGTCACAAATCCACCTACCCAATATGTACACCCAAGTGATGATGAATTCCTCCCTAAGTTCAATTTTAATGTCAACCGGGACCCCTAAATTCTCCTAAATCCACTCTCGTGCTCATTAGGACGTATTCGACGATTGGATTAATTACTTACTAGGTCTCATAATCCTAATCTCGAATTCTGTTAATTCGTGTTCCCTATAAGGTCGCACCGATCTCCTACTCACTCTCGTGCAATATTCGATCGATGATCCTAATTCAAGTTCTAAACGTGAATCGCTGACTAAGCCTCATCAACGTTAACAAGTCAATCACGCAACACATATGATTAACACAATCAAATCAGAATTAGAAAACATTTATGATCCCGATTCAAGTTCTGAAACGCGAATCGCCGTTAGGCCTCAAACACGTTTAACTGATTAATCACGCAAAACATATGATCAAACATTCAAATCAGAATCGGAAAACAAGAATTGAATTAAAGGAGAAAAACATACATCATATCGGATTTACATCGCCATGGGTGGCTTCATCGTTCCCTCGGACGACGGGGATTAGTTCCTCATGCTCATAGACAAACACTCGGACATAATCACCATCGTAAAATAAAAAGAAACCAGAAAAGGAGACGCAGCTCCAAGGAGAAATAAGGATTCGTAACTACTGCCCTAACCTAAGTGGAAAACTGGATTTTTTTCAATTCTGATCTGAACAGCCTTTAAATAAGGATTCCTGATCTGCGCTCGCTCGCGAGGCGAGCAGCCTTTCGCGAGGCGAGAATTAAAATTGGCGTGCATTCAATTTGAACTCTCGCGAGGCGAAAGTGTGTTCGCGGGGCGAGTCTTCAATTTCAGGCTGTGACCTTCATCACGGCTTGGCCGTGATGGTCTCTGTCTTGCAGGTCTTCACGATCTCGCGAGGCGAGACACCTCTCGCGTGGTGAGACTGAAGTGATGACTTTTGCTGCTTTGTTGACTTTCAATCTCGCGGGGCGAGCATTCACTCGCGAGGCGAGTGTCTCCAGACTTGCAATTTCCACTGCTTTTCGACTTTCCTTGACTCCCGGAGCTTCACTTATTTAACCTGAAACAACAAAAGCACCCACAAGCGTAATTCTATTCAAAATAACCTAAAAACTACACAAAAGACGCAAAACGAGTCAAAGTCCACTTAGGAACAAAACAAGGCAAATTTGGGCGAAAACGAGAGTGAACTCGAATAAATTGGCACACAAACCCTAGTTCATCTAGTCATAAAACTAGATAAGCCAGAGGCTTATCAGTTTGATCTTCGAATGCCCTAGGAAACTTAGTAAGGGTTGTTTAACCCTTCTGCCCAGAAACAGTACGACCACGCTTCATTGAGCACAGCCGTGCTCAACTGTCAACACGACCGTGCTTGACTTAACAGTAAGCACGCCCGTGCTGAGGGGAAAGCACGCCCGTGCTTCCCTGTACAGATCGGATCATAAAAATGATAACAAGGGGTGTTTCACCCCAAATGCTTCTAATAATGAAGAAGACACCAAACCAAGTAAAGACAAGCTAGATAACTTAAAGATAATAATGTACCTTGGTAGCCTAGTGGCCAAGGGGACCTTAATGCTTAATGGTCAAGGTGTTGTGGTGCCTATGGGACAGAGTGTTAATAACTAAAGTGAAAAGATGTTGTCTTGTACCTTGGTAGCCGAGTGGCCAAGGGGGCCTTGATAGCCGAGTGGTTAAGGTGTTGAGCTCTTGTGATTTTTGGCCAGAGTGTTGTTGTTTTGTACCTTGGTAGTCTAGTGGCCAAGGGGGCCTTGGTGCATAATGTCAAGGTGTTGTTAATTAAAAGATATTGGACCTTGGTAGCCGAGTGGCCAAGGGGGCCTTGATGCTTAATGGTCAAGGTGTTGAGCTCTGGTGCTTTTTGGCCAGAGTGTAAGTGAAAAGATTATGTGATACAAGATTAAAGACTAAAGATGAAAGATAACGTTAATGATGATGATGAATTTGGGCAGCCGAGTGGCCCAAGCGGAGGTGGTGATTGTTAGTTGTGCGCTGTGTTGCTCATTCATGCATTGGAGTAGTGGAGTAGCATTGCATCGCATAACATACATTGTTTGGAACAATATATATATATATATATATATATATTATATTAATATGATGAGATGATTATGTTTGATATGCTATATTTATATGATGCATGTTCATTTTGATAACTGCTTCCATGCCATTATGTTGATATATATGTTTCTTACTCCCCGTCTTTTGTTGTTTGTTTGCATGTATCTTTTTGGATATACAGAGGACGGTGAGCAGCTTGCTGCGGAGTGACTCTGAGGAGGCGCTACTCATAGTTTAGTTTATGTTTAGTTTAGTTGTTTATCCAAGTTTTTTATCGGATTCGTTATACTAGCTCTGTAATGTGACATCGGGGTTGGATTCGTTATACCGGCTCTTTTAAACAATGTTTTAGTTTTTCTGCGTTGAAGTTATGTTACAATGCAGCAACCTCTTCCCATTTTTTTATTATTATGATATAATATGCATGTGTTCTCTTTCTTTTATATCTTTTACATTTTATGAATACATGCGGGGTAGAGGGTGTCACACTTCCTCTCACTCCGCTACAAGAAAAACTCATTTTGAAATAGTGTATGGTAGACCTCCCCCTTCTGTTGTTCGTTATCTGAATGGTGAGACTGCTGTTGAATCTGTGGTTGCCGTACTTTCTGACCAGGATGAGGCGTTGCGTCAACTTAAATACCATCTTCATCGTGCACAGCAGCGCATGAAGAAGTATGTAGATGCACATCACCGGAACAATTTTTTTTCTGCTGGAGATTGGGTTTATGTCAAGTTACGCCCACATAAACAGTAATCCTTGGATAGAAGGATTAATCCTAAACTATCCCCAAGGTACTTTGGGCCTTTCCAGATTGAATCTCGCGCGGAAGAAGTGGCTTACAAGCTCATCCTACCCCTTACTTCCAGCATTCATCCAATATTCCACATTCCCAACTCAAGCGATACATTCCGGGCAGCTGTAGTGCAGTTTCTTTGCCTCCAGATTTGGTTATTGATGAATCAAAAATTCCTACCCCGGGTTAAACCCTTTTCCATGCAAGAGGCACTACCTATAAGTGGTAGTAAAACAACACTGAGCCGTCACACCATTTTGCTCTGATCGCACTCAGTACACTGTTTGCATGTGAAAAGAAATATACCACCACGTCTCCTCTCGCACCTAGCAGTGCTTAGAGGCATCGTTCTGATTGAACACGTGAGACGTGTTTATCTGTTCGTGTGGACTATGTAGAGGCATAGCTGGTTCGTGCAGTGCTCGTGATTTGCAGCGACTCAAATCAAAGGTCTGCGCTTCAAGAGGTCAATTTTTGAAACATGAACCATGACCATTCGCAAGGATTCTTAGTGGGAATTATTCTGCTGTGCTTGTTTGATGCACAAATTCCCAACAGTGGTATCAGAACCAGGTTGCGAAACCATGGTTTTGTTTGTATGGTTTACCTTTTATATGTGATGACTTGCTTATATGCAAATTTATTTTCTAAAAATCGTTTTCAAAATTCGTATGCTTCTGTTTTTGGAAAAAATGATTATCCAATTTCATTTTCGTATGTATATGATATATATACGTCACATTGAGGTTCTTGGTATATATGTGATATATACATTGGTTCTGGAATCATTGTATTATATGTGATATATACATGATTGGTTTCAGTTTTATCATGGCGACATTAAGGTTCAATGAAATATGAAGAGTTCATGTTCTCGCGGCCATGAAGGTCCAAGTGTTGGTACCCGAAGCTACCGTCGTCTGCGCTGTCAAGGATGAGAGGCACATTTCGATGTGAAAATTTTTCTTCGGGGCATTAAAACGATATTAATGCGGAACCCCCGTGCTACCTATACGTAGTGTAATAATTATTTGCGGCATTAAAACAATATTAATGATAATAAAATGGTTTTATTATTATGATTTCAAAAATCAAATACATTTGGATATTTTGTATCATCCTTTTAATGACAATAGTATTAATAATAATAGTGTTTTATTAATGTGTGTTTTATCATGATTTCGAAGTACAAATTTGTTTTGGAGATTTTGATATCTCGTAATTAATAACAACATTAATAGTAATAAGTGTGTATTATTATTTTGTCTGTTATGATTCAAAATTTAATTTTGAAATCTTTTATATCATCAATTAATAACAACATCAATTATAATAAATATGATTTATTATATATGATATGGTTTCAAAATTCAGATTTTGAAATCCTTAATTAATAATAACATCAATGATAATAAATGTGATTTATTATATATATGTTATGTTTTCAAAATTCAGATTTTGAAATCTCTAATTAATAACAAAATTAATAATAATAATAATAATAATAATAATAATGTATTATTATTGGTTGTTATTTATTTGGTGATGTATGGTGAATGGTTATGGCCTTAGTCCTTTTATCTTTTGGTTTATATTTTGAAATACGGCCTGCATGTCGTGCCTTTCTCTTATATTTCATTTGTACATTCTCTTCTCACCTCACTCCCCTCATATGTAAAACGAGGTTTCTAATTTATTTGTAATGTAATGATGGTGACAAGAAGGTGACTTCATAAAAGGACTTGGTGGGAGATCATGCTTGGAAAAGCTTGGACGCTCCTAGGATTTAGTTAAGATTCGCTCAATGGCTTGGGAGAATCAATGCGTTAAGGGCCATAACCACATCACATTTGTTTGCTTTTGATATATGTATGAGATGCATGTATGTATGTATGGCATGTTAAAGAGTTTAACTAATGGTGAGATCACTTTAATTAAAAAAATCCCTTAAAAGGAAATATTAAGTTTAAAAGCCTTCCAATGCATAACACTCGTCAAGACTAATATTGAGTGAGTGTATGTCCGCCAAAGTGGAGTGCATTTTTCTATACTAGTAAGATGCATTGGGACAATTGTAATGTCTAATTGCTATCTATTGGGTCTAACTTAACTAAGTCATATTCAATAGGATTGAAAGATTTAGAGGCATTGAGTTGGGCTTTAGTTCATGAGATGAATTAGAATAAGAGTTATTCACCCAACTATCCAAGAGTTGTGTGAGATGCAATTGGAAAGTATTTCCTACCAAAATAACCAAACTTCAAGCGATCGGCCAAAGCTGACTTGTAGCTAGGTGAAATATGGATCTTGGCCCACTAGAAAATCTTCCAACGGATTTTCCTAATCAATCTTGAGGGTCATTGGTTTGAGTAAAATAGTGGGAGGCGTATTTAATAAAAGACCTAATTAAATATGTTTATGGCATGATACTTATATTTTGCATATTTCTTTATGTAGATTACCATGGCATCAAACACATCAAGTAAGTTGTCATTACGATCTGTCCTTGAGAAGGACAAACTATCCGGAACAAACTTTTTGGACTTGTACAGAAACTTGAGGATTTTCCTCAAGCAAGAGATAAGCTGTATGTTCTTGAAGAGGCTATCTTAGAAGTGCCACCAGCTGCGAATGCACCCAAGGTTGACAAGGATGCTTATAAGAAGCATCATGATGATTCCTTGGATGTCGTCTGTCTTATGCTTGCTACCATGAACTCTGAGCTTCAGAAGCAACATGAGAACATGGAGGCGTTTGATATGATCGAACACCTCAAGCTGCTCTACCAAAAGCAATCAAGGCATGAGTGGTACGAAGTTTCCAGAGCTATTTTCCAAAGTAAGATGGCAGAAGGAAGCCCAGTGGGTCCTCATGTGCTTCAAATGATTGGGTACATTGAGAATCTCGAGAGGTTGGGTTATGCTTTGGGCCAAGAGTTGGCCACTGACTTGATCCTGCAATTGTTGCCGGAGAGTTATAATCAATTTGTCATGAACTTCAATATAAATGATCTTGACAAATCACTGCCAGAGTTGTTGGGCATGTTAAGAACGGCCGAGACCAACATCAAGAAGGGAAAAGGGAAGGCCATTATGATGGTCCAACCTGAAAAAGGAAAGAAGCAACCCTGGAAGCCTAAGAGGCCTATGTACAAGCAGAAGGGCAAGGGCAAGGACCACAAGTTCAAACCCAGCACTTTTGGCTTGAAACCTGTTGGCGGAGTGGCTAAGGAGGGCACATGCTTCCTTTGTGGTAAGACTGGACATTAGAAGAGGAACTGCACAAAATACCTGGAAGAGTGCAAGAAGAATGGAAGTGGGACTTCCAACTCAGGTATATTTGTTATAGAAGTTAATTTATCTTTTTCTGCATCATGGGTATTAGATACTAGATGTGGTTCTCACATTTGTACAAATGTGTAGGAGCTAAAAAGGAGTAGACCATTGGCAAAAGGTGAAGTCGATCTATGAGTTGGCAATGGAGCAAAGGTTG
This sequence comes from Sophora flavescens, assembly GCA_030762895.1. Taxonomy (NCBI): domain Eukaryota; kingdom Viridiplantae; phylum Streptophyta; class Magnoliopsida; order Fabales; family Fabaceae; genus Sophora; species Sophora flavescens. The sequence goes on from CM061063.1 coordinate 116,402,829, forward strand.
CTGCTTTAGCTGTAGGCACTTGTGTATTGACTTTGCCCACTGGGCTTATTATTCAGTTGGAGAACTATTATTTTGTGCCTGCAATTAGCAGGAATATCATTTCCGTTTCTTGTTTGGACAAGATTGGGTTTCATTTTATAATAAAGAACAAATGTTGTTCTATTTATTTGGAAGATATTCTATATGCTAGTGCACATTTGAGTAATGGGCTTTATGTCCTTGATCTCCAGATGCCCATCTATAACATTGATACTAAGAGGTTCGAACCAAATGAGGTGAACCCAACTTATCTTTGGCATTGTCATTTGGGCCATATAAATGAGAAACGCATTTCTAAACTCCATAAAGATGGATTCTTGGACTCATTTGATTATTAATCATATGAGACATGTGAGTCTTGTTTATTGGGAAAGATGACAAAAGCCCTATTCACAGGAAAAGGTGAAAGGGCTAGTGATCTTTTGGGCCTCATACATAGTGATGTATGCGGACCACTAAACACAACTTCTAGAGGAGGTTTTCAGTACTTCATTACATTTATTGATGATTTCTGTAGATATGGATTTGATATCTTATGAAACACAAATCAGAATCTTTTGAAAAATTCAAGGAATTCAAAAGTGAAGTAGAAAACCAACTAGGTAAGAATATTAAAATCCTTCGATCAGATCGAGGCGGTGAATATTTAAGCCCAGAATTTGATGATCATCTGCGAGAGTATAAGATTTTATCTCAACTCATTCCACCAGGGACACCACAATGGAATGATGTTTCTGAAAGGAGGAACCATACTTTATTGGATATGGTTCGGTCTATGATGAGTAATGCAAATCTTCAAAACTCCTTGTGGGGACATGCCTTATTGAAAGCAGCTTTCACACTTAACAGTGTCCCATCCAAGATGGTAGAAAAGACACCATATGAGATATGGACCGGTAAGAGGCCCAGTGTGTCTTTTATGAAGATTTGGGGTTGTGAAGCATATGTAAAACGTCAGGTTTCTACAAAGCTTGATCCCAAATCCGATAAGTGCTTCTTTGTGGGGTATTCTAAGGAAACCAAGGGATACTATTTCTACAATCCTTCCGAAGGCAAAGTGTTTGTCGCACGAACTGGTGTATTCCTAGAAAAAGGAGTTTATCTCCAAAGGAACCAGTGGGAGGAATATAGACCTTGGAGAAATTCAAGTGTCACAAAGTAGCGACATACCTATGGAGGAACAAGAGCAGCCTTCACAAGATGTTGTGGAAGAACAGTCTGCTCAAGTAACACAAGACGAGCATAGGTCTAGCAGGATACGTCACCATCCTGAGAGATATGGATTTCTCATGACTCAACAAGGTGATGTACTACTCATAGATCAAAATGAGCCTGTGACTTACCAGGAGGTCATTATTGGCCAGGAATCTAAGAAATGGCTTGAGACCATGAGATCTGAGATGGACTCCATGTACACTAACCAGGTATGGACCTTGGTAGAGCCACCTGAAGGGGTAACACCCATAGGGTGCAAGTGGTTTTTCAAAATGAAAACTGACATGGATGGTAAAGTGCATTCCTATAAGGCACGATTGGTCGCTAAGGGTTTCAAGCAAATTCATGGTGTAGACTATGATGAGACCTTTTCGCCTGTTGCAATGCTTAAGTCTGTCCGGATCTTGCTTGGTATCACTGCATACCATGATTATGAGATATGGCAGATAGATGTCAAGACTGCTTTCCTTAATGGAAATTTCCTTGAGGATGTGTATATGACACAACCTGAGGGCTTTGACACTTCAGAGGATGCCAGCAAGGTATGCAAGTTGTAGCGTTCAATCTATGGATTGAAGCAAGCTTCAAGAAGATGGAATCTTCGTTTTGATGATGCTATAAGACAGTTTGGATTCATAAAAAATGAAGACGAGCCTTGTGTTTACAAGAAGGTTAGTGGGAGCATAGTTGTCTTTCTGGTGTTGTATGTGGATGACATACTACTTATCGGAAACGACATCCCTACCTTGCAACAAGTAAAGACTTGGTTAGGGAATTGCTTTTCTATGAAAGATTTGGGTGAAGCTACCTATGTATTGGGAATCAGGATCTTTAGAGATAGGTCATTGAGATTGCTTGGCTAGAGTCAGAGTACATATATAGACAAAGTATTAAGACGCTTTAATATGAATGAATCCAAGAAGGGACTTTTGCCTATGTCACGTGGTATATGCCTATCAAAGGCGCAATCCCTTTCCACTCAAGAAGAAAGGGATCATATGAGTAAGATTCCATATGCATCCGCAATTGGGTCTATCATGTATGCCATGCTGTGTACTTGACCAGATGTCTCGTATGCTTTGAGCATAACAAGCAGGTACCAGTCTAATCCAGGTGAAAGTCACTGGGCTGCTGTCAAGAACATCCTCAAGACAGTTGCTGATTCTACTACTGAGGCCGAGTATATTGCTGCTTCCAATGCAGCAAAGGAGGCTGTTTGGATCAGGAAGTTCATTTCATTATTGAGCTTGGTACAGTTCCTAGCATTGTGGACCCCATTGATCTCTACTGTGATAACAATGGGGCCATTGCACAGGCTAAGGAACCTAGATCTCACCAGCGATCCAAACATGTACTTAGGCGTTTCCATCTCATTCGAGAGATCATTGATAGAGGAGATGTGAAGATATGCAGAGTACCAACACTTGACAACGTTGCTGACCCGCTTACAAAACCATTTGCTCAGCAGAAGCATGATGGTCACACTAGATCATTAGGTTTATGCCTGATTGGCTCTAGTGCTAGTGGGAGATGGTTGGCGTAAGCCCTAGAGGCCAATGTTTTTCCTTTGGACTTACATTTTGTATGTTGCTATTATTTATTATATGAGGCATTTCAGTTTATTATGTTGTTTGTTTAAACGTAATAAATTCCTTAGAATAGGAAGTTCTATTTAATAGAATATCAAGTATATGACTTGATAGTGAGACACTATTAATCAAGAGAACTTTATTCTTAAATATCCATAGTCAAGTATTATTATTAATAAGGACAATAATAATACGTCAAGACTATTATGTGTGTGGACTGATGACCATTTCTCACGGGTCATGGATATGAGATATCAATTCACACACATAGTTACACATTAGAGTAATGATGTACTGGATTGACCCGCCGTGAGAACACTACATGGAACGTTATGTAAGTTTCATAAGTATTTATCACAGTGACAATGGTGTATGCAATCCTTCGACCTGAAACCACTATGATCCCTATATGAGAAGTTTTGTCCTTTATTACCATCAAACGTTATCTATAACAGGATGACTATAAAGTCGGTCATTGGGTACACCGCAAGTAATGCAGAGGGATGTGAGTGATCTAAATGGGATTTGTCCCTCCTACATAACAGTAGTAATATCTGTGGGCCCCTTGATAGAGTGAGACCGTAAAATGCATGGGCATACTGAAATGAGTCGATATGAGATATTGACCTCATTTAATGTTAAGTCTACTCGGGTATCAAGTGACGTAATATTGAACTATACAAGGGTGACACATTCTATGCCTTGTTTTCAAGATAGATATAAGGACAAAGGGATAATAATACATGTAACACCCCGATTTTCTTCCGCTTTCTAAGATCGGTATAAATATAAATAAAAGTATATATTTTTATCTAAAACTTAGAAAATTATTTTGGGAAAAACAAAGTCATATTCATATCATACTTATATTTATAAGTATAGAGTTAAATTTTCGGTTGAAAATTCAGACGGAACCCGGTCTGCATTTTCGCAGACAGTAAGATTTTACTGATCGGAAAACCTAATTTTGACCCGAGAACGAAATGAATAGATTTTATATCTCATTTCCAACGATATAGGTTATTTTGAAAATTTTCAAAATAAATAGGTTAGTATACTCGATTCGGGCGTAAAATCCTAAATCGAGTAATCGACGGAGTCGAGAATGGACGTGCAGAGACAAAACCTGACATCGGATGTTGAGACCTCTTGCCACCTAGGGTGGTGAGTCATATGGATGAGTCACCCATGTCAAGATTGCTTTTAACAAAAAATCTAGATATTTCTTTAAATTAGCATAAAGACCATTTTGCCCTTGGACCAAAGATGTAGTTACGCATAGGAATAATATATGTAAGATGCTTGCTTTAATGACTAGTACATGTTAAGTTTGTAATATGATCTAAGTAGAATCATATGTAGGTACTCTTGAGTATTTGACTCTCTAAAGTCTTTAATGTTATTAGTCTTTTCTGTTGACGTCATTGATGTATAATATCTACGACTTTATGAAAATAAAGGTTTCTTGAAAGGAAATTTATTCCAGTCCTTTTTCTCTTGATTGATGTGATCAGAATAGTTTTTTGAGATCAGATCATTTCTTTGATAGTAGATTTGTTTTCAAATTTCAAATGTTGTATCGTTTATTGTGAAATTTTTTGTGAAATGTCCTGTTGTTGTTCGGGATAGAAATTTTCTTGATAAAAGAAGGTTCTAGATGAGACTTAGCCAAGTCACTTTTACTTTTGGTCAAAGTGATTCAGTCTGAAATTTTGTCGGACTATTGTTATTTTTAAATTCTCGTTTGTAAATCCCTTATTCAAAGAATGAATACTCTTAAGGTTAGGAACTATTCGTTTTGTGAGTTCCTAATTCTCAGGGAGTTATCATAAAAGAAGGAACTTTATTAGAATCATGGTTGTAAATATGTATTACCTATGCATTTTTACACTCACGAACCTATTAATGAATCTTTTTACATATTGAACATTCTTGTATTCCTTTGACAAAGTTCTTCTACAATTACCTTATTGTGAAAGTAAGACCTTGGTATTAGGGAAATCCTGTCAAGCCTTGAGCCACGAAATTTTGGGGGCGAAATTTTTTTAAGTGGGGTAGTAATGTAACACCCCGATTTTCTTCCGCTTTCTAAGATCGGTATAAATATAAATAAACGTATATATTTTTATCTAAAACTTAGAAAATTATTTTGGGAAAACCAAAGTCATATTCATATCATACTTATTTTTATAAGTATATGGTTAAATTTTTGGTTGAAAATTCAGACGGAACCCGGTCTGCGTTTTCGCTGACAGTAAGATTTTACTGATCAAAAAACCTAATTTTGAACCGAGAACAAAATGAATAGATTTTACATCTCATTTCCAATGATATAGGTTATTTTGAAAATTTTCAAAATAAATAGGTTATTATACTCGATTCGGGCGTAAAACCCCAAATCGGGTAATCGACGGAGTCGAGAACGGACGTTCAGAGACAAAACCCGACATCGGATGTTGAGATCACTTGCCACCTGGGGTGGTGAGTCATATGGATGAGTCACCCATGTCATGATTGCTTTTAACAAAAAATCTAGATATTTCTTTAAATTAGTGTAAAGACCATTTTGCCCTTGGACCATTTTACCCTTGAACTTTCATTGAAATGACAATTTTACCCCACAACTTGTGGACACAAATCTGCCACCTCTCCTTCAATCTCAACCACATAATTTTCATGATTACTTTAGGCATGAAATTACCAAAATGTCCTTAAGTCCTAACTTAATCACAAAATTGCCCTAAGTGAAATTACACCTTTGTCCTTAAATGAAAAACAATTTGGACCCTTTAGCCCCCTAAAACCCACGGCCAACACACCACATTAGGCCATTCCATCCATTTTATTAAGTTATCGTCTTCTTCCTTTGCTTTGTTCTTCATTTTCTCTCAAAAATCTCTAAGTTCCATAAGCCATTTTTGTGAAGCAACTACTTGATTCCTTGCTTATTTTTCAATTCCAAGAGGTATACCATACTCCTCTCACTCAATCATCATCATGTTCTTCATTCATTTTTGTGATTTGAAGTCTTGGTCATATTTTTCAATTCTTAGATCTAGAACTTCGAAAATTTATAGAAAATCATAGAAAAATCCTTTTAAAGTGAAACCAATTTCTATGATCTTATTATCCTCTCAATATTTAATATCCAAGAGGATACATTAAATGAAAATTTCGTACCTATTGATCTTGTTGAGGCCGAACCCTAGTTTTTATTGGGGGAGGACTTTGTTCATTTTTTTAAAACTAGTCTTGCTTGATTCAATCTTATAATTCATATATATATATATATATATATATATATATATATATTGAATACATGGTTGTTGAATCAAAATAAAACCTCTAAGCCATTATTATGTTCATGGCCGAAATTACATTTTTGAAGAGTTGAAAGATTTTGTTTCATTTTTCAACTTGTGATAGTTTATCTTAACTCTACACTACTCTAAGGTCTTGGATCTAACAGTATATGAATTTTGGAAATATCTAGCCTATGTTAACTGTCATGGCCGAATTAGGGTTTTTGAAAGGTTAAAATATTTTATTTCAATCTTTGTATTCTAATCTTTGTTTTAGGGTTTCAAGTGATTAAAGAACACTAATCCAAGAGCTTAGGATTTTTAGAAATTTTTAGCTAATTAATACCCTCATGACCGAACCTAGCATATAGGAGTATATGTGTATTTAGTTGTTTGATTGTTAATTATTTGTTGTGTTTTGATTGAAGGATAAATTGTTGTGTGAGTCTGTACGTATTTTGCGGAGACCGAACGTTTGACGGAATTTCAATTCGACAAGAAAAATCTTCAAGAGGTTAGGGGAGTACCTGAGGGATTTTTCCGATAGCTGTATGCAATTTGTTTGTTGTCTGTATGATTTATTTGGGTGTAATTATTATTTTACGTAGTTAGATTTATCGGATTTTAATGATTTAATTATCTGTATTTAATTGTTATTATGTTTTATTGTATGTCATTAATTGTGCTATTTGCTATATTATTGGCATGGTTGTTATTGATGTTTTTTGTGGATTGTAAAGCCTGACAGTGGTCAGTGCTCAATTAATAATGAGGTTAAAAGCGTTAAAAAGATTTTTACGGAATAATGAGTTTTAATTGATGATAAATAGTAATATAATATTACTTAATTATTTGGTTGGTTGAAAAATATAAAAATATAAAAATAATATTATTTTAATAATTTAACACCGTAAGAGTGTTTTATGAGGCATAGTGAGGACGTAATCGTGAAAATATTTTAATACTGCTAATTTTGACGTAAGAAATTTCTAAATATTAGAAAGTGTTATTTTAAGAAATTAAGTTTCAAAAATAATTTTATTTTAGTGTTGGAAAAATTATTTTACTAGAAAAATCATTTTTGGACTTAAAACGTTTTTAAAACGTCAAACGTCGGACAATTTCGACAATATTTACGGTAGTATTATTAAAAATGGTAATATTAGTTAAAACAGAGAATTTGTCTCAAAGAAATATTATTGGGTTCAAAATATTGATTTTATGAAAGAAAATGAATTTTAAGTGATTTTGATTATTTTGTAAAATGAATTTCCAACGTAAAAGGATTTTCTATAAATTATTTTTATACAACGTGTTATTTCCGACAACTTGGATAAGTTAAGGAAATTTTGTTTTTGGATTTGTGTTTCTCAGAGCGAAAATGTTGTTAAATTAAAAGATGAACCTAGCTACCGAGATGTCGGTGTCTAGAGTTCTATGATATGGACCCAGGGTCCGAAAAGTGAAGTTATGGACTAGATGTCCTATTAAAATCTATATTGATTTTTGTGTGCCAAAATCTATGAATCTAAATCTGGTGCACGGATCTAGATTTCGTGATTTGCACATTTTTGACTTGGAGTGTATTTGTTTGGTTTGGACTTGGAGTCCTTGTTATGGGAATGGTTGTTAAACTTAAACGTTTAAACCTTGGTGTGGTCGCGAGCCTTTGAGCCTCGATAAGGAAAGAATGAACACAAAGAAAATTACGTGAACAAAACGTTTTACATGCATTTTGGGCAGACATGCCTTTGCATAGGACTTGAATGCTTGGTGGCAAGTATTCACGACGTTTGCATCACAGTGCCTTGATGGATATATGACCACGAAAACCATCTGCTATATGTAGTCACCACTTTGCCTCGTTTTGGACTGTGGAATGGTTATTTGAACTTTGCCATATCTGACATTGATTCTGCCTTATTTGGCAATGAGAGCCTGATCAACTCATTTACTTGTTGGTTGGAGCTCCAGAGATTAGGTAACAAAGTTAGTTGATGAATATTGAAGTGCCATGGTTTTTAAAACGGTTATGACTGTCGGGTATAAAACCCTTTGATAAATATATTGTTTATCTTTGAATATTCATGTTAAATGGTATTTGAGAGTCGTGCATATGGTTATCGTTTTAAAATCCATATATTGGAACTCAACCTTGCGTATACATGTTCTTCTGTCTTGCTGTTGTACCCTGGTACACAAATGCAGATGTTACGGAAGAGTTCCTTAAGTCACTTGGAGACTTAAGTCTGGATTGCGGGAAGAGGTGCGTGATCATAGGGATGATCACGAGGTCTTATCAGTGAGTGTCTTGTATAGCGACCATCTTAGGATATTTTAAATTTTGTTGGGTGGTATATTTTGAGAAAGTTTGTGTAAGTATTTTGAAAACCTTTATATGTTTGGAAATTTGATTGTGAATTAGATGGTTATTATTATTGTGTTATGCACGTTATACTCAAAGTATTCAGAAGAAATTGTTTTACACCCAGATTTTATGACTTCAAACAAAATAATTTTCTGAAACCAACCAGCAAAATTCTTTTAATTTATTTCTGCACGTGTTCACATATTAATGTCCAAGGGGGATGTTAAAATACACATTGACATTGGTCACGGAAAGGTTACGTCAAATCACTGACTTTCTCATTACTTGGGTAGCAATGATGTGTTGCTAGACACTGCTCATTGTTTATAATATTACATATGATTTAATATTATTGCTAACGTATGAGAACCTATAGGGTCACACACTTAGAGAAGATTAATCAGAGCTAAAAGAAATTGGGTTAGACCCAAATTTTTATTGGGCCACACTCATGACAGATGAGCCCAGAAGGGCCAGGTTAAATCCTTTTCCATCCAAGAGGCGCTACCTATAAGTGGTAGTAAAACAACATTGAGCCATTTTGCTCTGACTGCACTCATTACACTGTTTGCGTGTGAAAATAAATATACCACCGCGTCTCCTCTCGCACCTAGCAGTGCATAGAGGCACCATTCTGATTGAACACGTGAGACATGTTTATCTATTCGTGTGGACTACGTAGAGGCATTACTGGTTCGTGCAGTGCTTGTGATTTGCAGCGACTCAAATCAAAGGTCTGCGCTTCAAGAGGTACATTTTTGAAACATGAACCATGACCAATCGCAAGGATTCTTGGTGGGAATTATTCCACTGTGCTTGTTTGATGCACAAATTCCCAACATTCTAGCCATTAGAGAGTGGAGGCGTAACAGTCGTTTCGTTTCAGAGTGGCTCATCCTTTAGCACACACTTCCTGTTGATGAAGCCACCTTGGAAGAAGAGGAATACATCCAGAACCGGTTTCCTTCCTTCTGTCTTGAGGATAAGACATGTTTTTACAGAGGGCGGTATTGTTAGGAATCAAGTCCAGTCCAATTCTAAGAGGTCCCTTCTGTTCTATTCTCGCAGGCCCAAAGCTGCAACTGCAGCACATGCTAGTCCAGATAAACCTTGAGGAGTTTATTCCTTTATTCTAGTAGGATGATTCAACATATCGATTTAAGTTGGATCTCGTGGAATAAGGAAGTAGTTATAGAAAGAGAGAATCGGTTAGGCAAGCCTGATATATTGAGGGAAAAGGGAATTAGAAAGGCATGGAAAGTTTTACGTGGGTTTTGGGAGTCTGGAATAGAAAATTCAGACTCGGGAGTTATTGCTCTTTCTTTCTTGTAGCTTCCTTTATCATCCAAAAATACAGTGGCATATCATACTTATCATTCTCTACTTTATATTTCTATTTCTGTTATTTCTCTATTTATTGATAGGAAAACCTATCATTCTCTGGTCGAGTAACCTGTTTAGATGGTGTTTACGTGAAAATTGTAAATCAGCCGAATGGGGATTCAGCCGAGAAACACGTATAGATCTTGAATGAATCAGGCGATTTGAACTAAAGGCAAAATCCAACCCTTAGCAAAAGGTCCCCAAACTACCTAAGGAGGCGTTTGGTGTAAATGTGAACTAAAAAAAAACTAAGAATTGAAAGGCTAAAATTGTAATCGGCTAAACAAGATAAACTAACACAAAGTAAGGTGAGCAAGGTAAAGGCAATAAGTAAGCTGAATGAGTAGCACTGAACAAAAAAGCTTAAAGTAGTTGTGTTGATGTCGTTGTCTGTCCTTAACAGGAACTTACAATGGGTATTTATAAGCAAAAACTAACCCTACCATAGCCATCCTCATTGGCTAAAATTCCTAAAAACCAACAACTAACCATGTCTAGCTTGCCCACGACTCTAGATCACTCGACCCACTATGCTACAACGACTATTCTCACAAAGAACCACCACCTATTTTCTAGGCATTCCTTGTGGAATCTGTTGGCAACCTCCGTTTGGGTTGAATTTTTCTTCTTTTCCTGAATTGGTTCATTAAATAAAGGCCTGGCCCAAAATTATTACAGTCGACTTTTTCTATCGGCCTAATCCAATATCAGCCGAATGTACACTTCACCCATCGGCTATATTTTCCTTCAGCTAGCTCAATCATTCAAATAATTAACCGTTTATTCAGCTTTGTTTAACCCAATTTATTTTTTAGAGGATAACAATTGCCCCCTTACATTTTTTATCTGAATTTATGAAGCTAAAAATGTAACAATTCAACCTCGAGCACCGTGCCTGATCCTTTTATCTCATAGCTCCAACCACTAATCCTTTATGAAGAGAGATATTCGGCCAACATTTCAGCGGTGACTAGTTTTAAATACCAAATGGTCAAAACCCTTTCAAATTAACTTATCTTCAACCTTTGTATATTTAGCCGAATATCTCTTCAGCCGACTATTTTCATCTTCATTCTCTAAAGCAAGTAAAAAACCAGAACCCTAGCTTTTCAACCATGTCTGATAACTCTGATTCCCAAAACCAAACTTACTCCTATGGTGATAACAATCCTTCATCATCATCTTCTGATTCAGCCTTCAGCTTAGATCAACCCATGGACCAAGGTCGATGTTCTGATTCCCTTGTTCTTTCACCACTTATGAATTCTTTCACTTTGACCCCATGCACCTCAAATATCTATGAGGGAAAGCACTTCCTTGATCATCACTTGTACCCGAAGCATTTCGAGCTTCCAATTACTTCAAAATGGTATTCCGTCAACAAATTCCCTAATGTCCTTCGGACTTGGCCTCACCACACATCTCAGTATGCCGATTGGGAAAAACGTGTTTCAACTAGCCCAGGCGAAAGCTGGAAAGCATGGGGAATTTATGATATCATTATGCTCTCCCAACATGACATCCCTATGAACCTTGACCTTTTGTTCAGCTTTCTTGGATTTTGGTCCACTTCTGTGAACGGATTCATCCTTCTTTCAGGTATTATGAGCCCCACTTTGCTAGATATAGCAACAATCACTGGCCTCCCAGTAATTGGAGATGACGTCCCTTCATTATTTGAGCTTTCCTATCCAGCCCTAAAAGTAAGTTTTTCCATGAATACTGCTTCATATTCCAACTTCTTGACCACCAATGCCAAGACCTCTCATCAAGTTTCTATAACGAACACCAAGCTTTCCTGTTGTACTGGTTTTGTAAGTACTTCATCTGTTCCAGCTCAATACTCTTAGTCCTAGAAATTTCTCATTTTGTTTCTCTTATCACCTCAGGGATACGTTTTGCCCTTGGTACTTTATTTATTTCCTTTTTGTATAAGTGCCTTTTCACCCTAGTTACTCAGCTCCTAAACAATGAAAAATTGGATAATGTAGCAGGTCCCCTCTGGTTTCTTCAGCTCTGGATAATACTCTACTTTCCAGAGTTCATCCCATTGTTCCATAAGAATCTTGGTCCTTCTTCCTTGGCTCCAATCTCTCTTGACCGAATTCTGCAAATCACCCTCATCGTCAAACCTTCAACCTTTAACTTTACAGCTGAGTTGTTCACCGCTACTCGCCATTTCAAAGAGTTCTTTCCATTAGCTAACAAACCCCATAACCTCCTTTGGATGAGTACTAATGTCAACTACTCAGCCTCAGCTGACCAACTACATTTCCTTCTGCTGGGGAAGTGTTTTTTCAGCTAGAGATTTGATGTGCGGTGTGAAGCTTTCCAGCCGTTACAACAAAACATCGACTGAATTCTATTGCCTCTAGCTCCTAGCTCGGCAATTTCGACTTCTCCAAAATATTCCTTTGTCCTATCAGTCGATGGCAACAACATTTGGGAGACCCATTCTTTCAGACCAGGACGTAAAATCCCTAACCCAATAGAACATTCAAAAGTTGAATGCCTTTGAATTCAAGATCTTTCGTCAGCTTCCCGGAGAGTCATCAGCCTTCATCAACTGGTGGCCATCAGTATCCAACAAAGTTTTATATGCTTCCATCTCCAGTTACATTGCCAAGATGATTATAGGAGGCATGGATCAACCGACCATCAACACCTAGCCTATATCAATCAAAAAGCCCAAGGTCACAAGAAGCAAGACCGCACCGATATAGCATGTAATTTTATGATCACTTCTTTATTTATCGGCTACCATAGCCAATTTTTTCTAGTGACTTCTTTCCACAGGAATCTCTCAACCAGTTGCGATAGATGTTGAAGCTTTTGAAAAAAACCCTGCTTCAAAACCAACTCGTCCTCGGCCTACCAGACACACAACTAGGCAAATGGGAGTTGTGACTAGAGAAGCCGCATCTGCTGCTCAACATTCAACCCTAAAGAAGATAAGACTTAGAAAGGTATATAAGTTTCTCCCTTGATTTCCATTTTGATAACCTTAGTCACCCAAGCTAATGAACTCTCTCTTTCAGACTTATCAATAATCTCTAGAGACTGAGATTGCTTCACTCAGGCCTTCTCCTGCAAGGCATCCTATTACTCCAGTAAGTCTCTTAAACGTTTAGCCGATTAAATCCTTATCTCCTTTACTTTATATCGGCTAACCTCTGTGTCTGGTAGCTAATAAGAACATGACTCTGCTTGTAACACCCTGTTTTTTTGTATAAAGTCTTTAGGCGCTTTTTTAAGTTCTATATGTAGGTTTGTTTGTCGGGTAGTTTCTAGCAATGTGCCTAGGAAACGTTAAAAAGGGGCTAAGTCGGATTTTAAAGTGGGAAATCCCTTTCTGATGCGTGAGCACAACCGTGCTCATGTATCAGCACGCTCGTGCTTAAAGCGCGTGTTCTGTGGCAGCCTGAGCCACAAGCACGGCCGTGCTCAAGGGGAGCACGACCGTGTCAGAAATGTGTGAGTTGTGACTTGAGTTTTGCGTGCCTGTGCTTAAACGAGCATGAACCTATGATCACGTTAAGTACGCCCGTGCTTAAGTGGAACATGACCGTGCTTGGGGCCTGAGGTATATAAATAGAAGAGTCTGCGAGATTTCGAGTGTTAACCCTCAAATTGGCACTTTTAGCAATCCTAGTGCGATAGAAACCTCTCATTTTCCCTTTCCTCCGAACCCATCAATGTTCTTGGTGTTCTTACTATCGTTTGGGAGAAAAACCATGCGCTAGTGTCATCTAAGGTAACATAGTCATCCTTGTGTTAATCTCCTTTTCTTGTTTATAAATTAGAAGATTAACGTTTACCCTTTTGTGTTTGGCCACGGCTTGAGGAATTTGTCAAGCAGTTTGAGGGAACCAAGTAGAGTCGCTTACATTGGGCAATAGTTGAATCTTCAAACCAGGTATGGGGAGAAGGGTTAGTATGAACATATAGGCAATGGGGGTAGCGTAAGATGAAGGGTTAACCCATGACCCTGTTGTTTGTTAATTGCCTAATTGCTAGCTTGTTTATGTTTTTATGAGTTAATCATTATTGGCATACTTATTTGTGATTATAATTGACGATGAATGTTTATGCTATAATTGGATGTGTTGATGATGATATTATCAAGCCATGAATGAATGACTTGGTTGTCGCTTGATGTTGTGAGTTGAATGTTGAAGTTAACGTTAATAAGACTCTAATAAAATGATAGGGCTTATTAATAAGACTTGGAATTAAAGGATTAATTCCCCAATGACTCATAAAACATGGATTTAGTAAAGAGGGGCTAGATAAATGTTAAAAGGCTTAGTTAAAGACCCTAGGATTGATCTATGAGAGTTTTAGGGAGTTTTTGGCTAATGAACCTTAACAAGTTTGCCCAGACAGTACGACCATGCTCCAGTAAGCAAGGTCGTGCTTAAAAGGAAGCATGCCCATGCATAAAAGGAAGCACACCCATTCTTAAAAGGAAGCACGCCTGTGCTTCCCTTTCAAGTTTGAATTGGTCGCGCTGCTTAAGCACGCTCGTGCTCAATAGATAGCACGACCGTGCTGAACTTAAAGTCCAGCACGCCCATGCTGGGGGTAAGCACGACTGTGCTCCCCCAAATAGAACAGACGTGAATTAAATTATAAGGGGTGTCTCACCCCAATTGTCCCTAATGATGAAATAAGACGCCAATCAAAGTAAATGTGAGTTAGACAACTTAATGAAGACTTACCAAGATAATTATAAACAATAAGTTGGTTAAGCCGATAACGATTAGTTACCGCAAGTTATGCTTTGGTGCTTATTGGCGAAAGTAGCCTCGATGCATATCGGTCGAGGTGTTGTTGATGTTGAACCTTGGTGCTTATTGGCCAAGGGGACCTTCATGCTTAATGGTCAAGATGCTGACGGTGTTAACCTTTGGTGCTTATTGGCCCAAGCGGAGGTGGCGGTTGCTTGTTTGTTGATGTTGTTGCTCATGCATTCAAACATTGGAGTTGTTAGTGGGGGAAGTTCAACATAGGGGAGTATAGTATGGTGCGTCGGCTATCCAAGGGGTTCACCCATGGTTTGGTGAACTGCCAGCGTTGGTGCTTATTGACCAGCGTGGATATTAACTTTGAAGTTGCCTTCCTGAGATAGTTTGGATCCACATGCATAAAAGAGTAGTGGAGTAGTGTTGCACTGGATAGCATGTATTGATTGAATTGTTATGGATGATATAAATATGTTATGTATGTTGAATTATGATAACATCCTATTATTATGATGTATGCTCATCTTGCTTACTACTTCCTTGTCGTTGTGTTTTATACATGTTTCTTACTCCTCGTTTTTATGTTGTTTTGTTTGGCATGAATCCTTTATGCAGAGGACGGTGAGAAACCAGTTGAGGAGTGAATCTGAGGAGACGCTACTCGTAGTTTAGGATTTCCTAAGTTTTTAGTTTGTTTATCCGAGATGTTTTCGGAATTCGGTTATACCAGCTCTTTAATGTGACATCGGGGTTAGGTTTCTTCTATGGATACGTTTTGTTATGCTTTCTTTTGAAACTTGTTTTATTTTTGCATTGAGACATTTTGTTACAATGTGGTATCTTCTATCTTGGTTTTCATTTTATAATAAATGATATGCATGTGTTTTTGTTTTATTTCTTTTATGTTATGCCTTTATAAATATATGCGAGGTAGAGGGTGTCACATTTAGTGGTATTAGAGTAGGTCTGTCTTATCAGGCCGTGGTATGAGTCTGTTATGAGTCTTCTATGTGCTCTTGTTTGAATTGTCTATATTTATTATAGACAATAATGCGTATTAGTAGGAACCTATATTTCTTCCTGCTTGGTTCTCTGTATTAACAGGAACAAATGGCAGGAAGAGGTAGGATTGACCAGACTATCACTGATGCTTTGGCACTGCTTGCCAATGCTATATGACAGAACCAGAACAACAACAATGGAGGACCATCTGAGTTTCAAGGTCTCGATAAGTTCCAGTGAAACAACCCGCCCTCTTTCAAGGGAGCTAATGACGCTGAAGGTGCTCTTTTGTGGATGCGAGAGATTGAGAAGAACTTCCGGGCTATGGTGTGTAACGACTTTGAGAAGGTTATCTTTGGGACTTTTACGGTGACAGAGGAAGCTGAGCATTCGTGGGAGAATTGTTGCCAGCTTATGGAAGTTGAGGGTACAGTGGTTACTTGGAATGCCTTCAAGGACAAGTTCTTGGAGAATTACTTTCCACCAGACATCTGCGACAAGAAGGAGATGGTTTTCTTAACCTTGAAGCAAGGGAATAGGTTCGTGGGGGAGTATGCTACAAAGTTTGACGAGCTTGCTTGTTACCACACACTTTATCAGTATGTGACTGATAATCGCTCCAAGTGTGTGAAGTTTGAGGATGGTCTGCGTCCAAAGATCAAGCAATCCATAAGTTATCAGTAGATTCATGTCTTTCCAGTCTTGTTGAACAAGTGTAGGATCTTCGAGGATGCCAACAAATCCAGAGTGGCGAACTATAGGAGTTCGGATGTTCAGGGCAACAATAAGAATGATCAGAAGGACAAGGGAAAGCAACGTCTAGCTCCAGCCGACCGGGACTTCAAGCAGGGTGGTAAGAAGCCACAGTTCTTTACCAATAGGTTCAGGAGGTGGGATTCTTCTGCTCCTAGACACATCAGATGCGGAAATTACGGACATGATCATTTCACCACTTAGTGCAAGGAGACTGATGTCATCTGCTTCAAGTGTGGCAAATGTGGCCACATCAGCCGAGAGTATAGGGGGACGAAGTCAGAACCGTAGAATGCTAACAAGAATCAAGCTTTCTCAAGTAAATCGACTCAAGGCCAGTGGAAGAGTCTTTACTCTTAGCGAAGCAGAGGCCTCCATGTCCGAGGACTTGATCCAAGGTATGTGCCTCATTGATGTAATTCCTTTAGCTGTTTTGTTTGATTTGGGTGCGACTTACTTGTTTATATCATATGAATGTGTCAAAAATCTTAAATTACACGTGACCCTTCTTGAGTGTGATTTAATCGTTGCCACACCCACAAATAAACCTGTTCTTACTTCACATGCATGAAAGAATTGTCTCATTACCATTGATGGCAGAAACTTTGTTGTTGATCTTGTATGTTTACCCCTTAAAGAACTCGATGTTATTCTTGGTATGGACTAATTATCTTCTGACCATGTCCTCTTAAACTGTTTTGATAAAACCATAGTTTTTGGAACTCCTGTGGAGTCTAAGGATCCAAGATTTCTCTCTACCAACCAAGTTAAGGATTCTATGAAAGAAGAGGCCCAAGTTTACATGATGATGTCTTCCCCGAAAGTAGAGAACAAGTATGATGTTGGAAATGTGCCAAAAGTGAGAGAGTTCCCTGAAGTGTTCCCTAGGGATGTTTATGAGTTACCCCTTGAGAGAGATGTTGAGTTTACCATAGACTTAGTACCGGGAACGAGACCTATATCCAAAATACCCTATATGATGTTTCCTCTAGAGCTAGCAGAGTTGAAGAAACAGTTGGAGGAAATGATTCAGAAACAGTTCATCAGGCCTAACATATCCCCATGGGGAGCCCTAGTGTTGTTAAGAATAGGTATCCACTCCCTAGGATTGATGATCTTATGGACTAGTTGATAGGAGCTTGTGTTTTTTGCAAGATAGATTTGAGATCAGGATACCATCAAATTCGAGTTAAGTCCGAGGACATCCTAAAGATTGTATTTAGAATGCGTTATGGTCACTATGAGTATTTGGTTATGCCCTTTGGTGTGACTAATACTCATGCTGTGTTCATGGATTATATGAACAAGACCTTTCACCCTTACATGGATAAGTTTGTGGTGGTTTTCATAGATGACATCTTAGTGTACTCCAAGACCAAGGAGGATGATAATCCGCTAGATTATTTAGTTTTATTCTAGATTTTCTAGTGGAATTTACCATTTTGATGAGTTGTATTGTCAATTCTTACTTAACTTTGGCATTGTTTTCCTAAAGTAATGTTTAGAGTCTTTGAGTGTATTTTTCTCTTTTTAATTAGGAAATTGATTCATTTTATATAATTTCTTGGTTGAGGTGATTTCAGGTGTATATTTGCACTAGGAAAGGAAAAAAGTGAAGCCTGGGAGCATTGGAAGCAAAAGAACAAGGACAAGCAGATGAAGAATTAGAGATTGACTATTTTGGTGCTTAGGCCCGGCGCAAGTTTCTTAGGTCCGGCCTAACGCCTTTTTCTGATTTGGGCCTATTTTTAAATTGCCAGCCGCATTCGTGCAGCATAACCTAGATATTGAATTTCTCTGTATTGACCTAGGGATAGTTTTTTGTTGCTCTTTTGGCTGCGTCTCCCTGAGTATTAGGACAATTTTGTGCAACTTTTTCACTGTGTTTCATCCATGTGTTTGATTCTTGTTGCTTTGTTTTTGATTCCTTTGATCATGAACTAATTCCTCCATTCTAGGGAGATGATGTAGCCGCGTTTGGACGGTTTGATTGCTTTTATGATATTTTCGTAGTTCTTTTCTTCATCCCTTTCGTGTTTTACTTATGCGCTTAATGCTTGCTTGTATCTGGCCATTATTATGCATGATTTACCAATCACAATGATACTGAGAGGTTAGTTGTGTGTTTAGAGCATTGGGGTAAAACCATATAGTTTATGCGGATAGAGATGTACCGTAGGAATTGTATGCAACCTCATATGGAGTCATAGAACTTAATGAATTTCTTAATAATTAACCATCATAGTGATATAGTTGGTTAAGGGTTAAGGGGTGTTTGCTAACCGTACTCGAGAGAGACGTTAGGATAATTTAGGACTCTAGGTTGACAAAAGTAGAAGATTAGTAATTGCGAGGATTCATAATTGCATCAAACTTGATAAACGTAGGTGAAATCAAATCCCTAGACCTTTCTCATAATTTTTATTCAATGTGATATTGCGACTGCCTTCTTAACTACGTGTGTTAGTTTACTTGAATTAGTAGTTTAAATGTTTTTTAATTATGGATTCCCATATTCTCTCAATTGCTCGTTCAAATATTTATTAAGTTTGTGAAGTGGTATTTGATCTATCAATCCCTGAGAACGATACTCGATCTCACCGTTTTAATTATTACTTGCTTCAATCCGTACACTTGCCGGGATCCATCAAGTTTTTGGCACCGTTGCCGGGAATTGATATTATCAATATCATTACCACCAAAGGTGATAGCTACTTTGAACAATTTTTTTTTTTATTTTCTTTTTACTTGGGTTTTCTCATATCTGGTTGATCTTGCTCCTAGTGTCAGTGTATGCGAGGTACAATTCACCCTGATAATCTCTTATACGATCCTGAGATTCGGAGGATTGAGCGGGCTTTGAGGAAACAGATTCATGAACAGAAAAAGGCGTTACATCAAACACCTGTTGTTATTGTAGATATGGTGGAACAGGATCCTCCACCATACAAGCCGTTGATTGAACATTCTCGTCTTAACTTAGACGAGTGTGCATCTCCTATTGTTAATCCGCCCATTCAAGCTAATAACTTTGAGCTCAGAACAACGTTACTACAGTTATTTGCACTTCATTAGTTTGATGGGCGGGATAATGAAGATCCCCATTGGCACACAACCAGGTTCTAAGAGATTTACGACACCAACAAGCAGAATGGTGTCTCTGATGAAGCTATTAGATTGCGGGTATTCCCATTCTCATCGAGGGATAAGGCCTGTGACTAGTATGATTCTATGAACAGCAAGAGCATAACTACTTAGGTGGACTTAGCTCAAAAGTTCTTGGCTTTATTCTTTCCACCGCAGAAAGCTATACAAGTGCAAGCCGCTATCACTGCTTTCAGGCAATATGATGGTGAATCTCTTAGTGAAACATGGGAGCAGTATACTGCACTGTTGAGGAAGTGTCCAAAATCTTTCTTCACCTTATGGATGCGTGTTCAATATTTCTACAATGGTCTTCTACCTGACACACGAGATTTATGTGATGCATCCGCCAATGGTACACTTGCTTATAAATCTACCGAAGATGCTTGGTAATTATTGGAGAAAATGGCTCAAAATGATTATCTTAAAAGGAGTGAGCAAGGTGTCACCAAGCAAGGAGTGCACGAGGTTGAGACTTATATTGCCATGTTATCTCATAATAAGCTTTTGTCACAACAAATGTACCTTCTCATAAATGAAGTACAGAGTTTGTAAATGAATGCGGGGAAGAATACTATGGCTACTTGCAATTTTTGCCAAGGGGAGCATGATGTTTCAAATTGTCCTGGAAATATGTTTGCTAATCAATCTTCTCACGAGCAAGTGGAAGCAATGCAGAATTTCTATGACTCTCATCCTAAAAGGGGGAATGGTTATCAGAAGACTCAGAATAACCCCTATACAGGCTCTTATAATCCGGGATGGAAGAAGTATCCGAACTTCTCTTGGACCTCTAATGGAAATCTTGGACAGCAAAAGCAAGGCTTTGGAAATGATAATTATTCTCAACAACCTCCTGACCACAATTCCTCAAATCAAGTGCAAAACAAGGAGGGGAAGCGTGATTGGGAGATTGCTTTTGAGAAAATGGTCAATCAACAAACCATCATGATAAATCAACAAACTTCATTCCAAGACGAGACTAAAGAGAAATTTGGCAATGCGGAATTGGGATTCATGCATATCACTTCATCCATCACCAACCTAGAAAATCAAATAGGTCAAATCTCCAGGCAACTAAGTGAAAGGCTTCCGGGGTATTTTCCGGGAAATACCGAGAATAATCCTAAGGGTCAATGCAAGGCCATTTTAACTAGGAGTGGCAAGGTGATTGTTCCTAAGTGAGAGCTTGTGGGAAAAACTAAAGACATACAAGCTAAGGATCTAGGAAAGAAAGAGGAGAAGCCAAAAAGCGTGGAAGAATAGGTGGTTGTAGAAGATGTTGAAGATGAAAGTGACAATGATCAACCTTCTTTGGAGAAAGAAAATGACCTGAAACTGAAATTAGTTGATGAAAAATTTGCTCGAAAGAAGTTCATTGAAGCCAAGGATATTCCACCATATGTGCGGGTTCCATATCCTCAAAAGTTGAAGAAGGCGGGAGATGAAAAGCAATTTTCAAGCTTCTTAGATGTTTTCCGGAAACTGAAAATCAATATTCCATTCACGGAAGCTTTGGAGCAAATGCCTTCTTATGCCAAATTCATGAAGGAGCTTTTGTCCAAGAAGAGGAGATTGAAGGATGATGAAACCATAGCTTTGACCGAGGAGTATAGCGCTATCTTACAAAGGAAATTGCCACCAAAGTTGAAGGATCCGGGGTCATTTAGCATTCCTTGCACCATTGGAGGAATCATTTGTGGTAAGGCTCTTTGTGATCTTGGGGCTAGCATCAATTTGATGCCCCTTTCTATGTTAAAGGAGCTTGGAATAAAGGAAGTCATATCCACTATGATGTCTCTTCAACTAGTGGATCGCTCTATCAAATATCCATATGGTATGGTTGAGGACCTTCTAGTCAAAGTGGACAAGTTCATCTTTCCGGTAGACTTTGTTGTTCTTGACATGGACTATGATTCGAAAATACCCCCCATATTGGGTAGGCCATTCTAAGCAACCGGAAGAGCTCTCATAGATGTGCAAAAAGGCAAGTTAACATTGAGGGTGCAAGATGAGGATGTGGTCT
The DNA here is from genome assembly GCA_030762895.1 of Sophora flavescens. Taxonomy (NCBI): domain Eukaryota; kingdom Viridiplantae; phylum Streptophyta; class Magnoliopsida; order Fabales; family Fabaceae; genus Sophora; species Sophora flavescens. Next base: position 116,424,395 of record CM061063.1, read on the forward strand.
TTAACTTCTTTGATGCAATGAAACACCCGGAGGATAAGGCTCAATGTTGGAGTGTTGATATAGAGGACTCTATAGCAGCATCATTTGCTCATGATTCTCATTTTGGTTCATTACTTGAAAAAGTGTTGGTAAAATCTCAAGGTCTATATAAGGATGCGGAAATTGAAGATGAAGAGTTCTTGGAATGGGTGAAGCATTTGGAAGCATTGCCCACGTATTTGAAAGAGGAATCTAGCAAGGAGGAGCTCAAAAAGGACGAGAAACCAGAAGAAATTCAGAAACTGGAGCTCAAACAACTCCTTTCTCACCTACGCTATGCATTCTTGGATGAGGAAGGACACTTTCCAGTCATCATCAACAATGCCCTGAAGAGTGATGATGTAGACAAGCTTCTTAGAGTGTTGCGAGCCCACAAATCGGTCATTGGTTGGAAGATTTCATATTTGAAGGGTATATGTCCCTTACTTTGCATGCACAAGATTTTGCTTGAAGATGATTATAAGCCAGTAGTGCAACCGCAAAGGAGGCTCAACCCTATCATGAAGGAGGTAATGAAGAAGGAGATTATGAAGCTACTAGATGCGGGAATTATTTATCCGATCTTGGATAGTGGTTGGTTGAGTCCAGTTCATGTAGTGTCGAAGAAGGGAGGAACAACCGTGGTGGTGAACGAGAAGAATGTGATGATTCCTACAAGAACCGTCACGGTTTGGAGAGTTTGCATTGACTACCAGAAATTGAATGATGCAACTCGCAAGGATCACTTCCCTCTTCCATTCATTGATCAAATGTTGGAGCGTCTCTCGGGTCATGCCTATTATTGTTTCCTGGATGGCTATTCCGGGTATAATCAAATTGCAAGGGATCCTTAAGATCAAGAGAAGACCTCTTTTACTTACCCTTATGGAGTTTTTACGTATAGAAGAATGCCCTTTGGGTTGTGCAATGCTCCGACAACTTTCCAATGGTGCATGCTTGCAATATTCTCCGACATGATTGAGAAGTTCATAGAGGTGTTCTTGGACGACTTTTCGGTTTTTGGAGCCTCTTTTGATAATTTCTTGGAGAATTTAGCTTGTGTGTTCAAAAGGTACCAAGAAACCAACTTGGTGCTAAATTGGGAAAAATGTCACTTTATGGTGAAATAAGGAGTGGTGCTTGGGCATAGGATCTCATCTAAGGGGATTGAAGTTGATAAAGCTAAAATGGATGTCATTGAAAAACTCCCCCCCCCCCCTAACAAGTGTGAAAGGCATTCAGAGCTTTCTTGGTCATGTCAGTTTCTACCGATGCTTCATAAAGGACTTTTCTAAGATTGCTAGACCTCTTAGTGATCTTATATTCCATGATGTATCCTTTGATTTTAATTCCGCATGTCATGATGCATTTGAATGTCGTAAGAATAAGTTAGTGACTGCACCCATAATCACCGCACCTAATTAGGAACTACCTTTTGAAATCATGTGCGATGCGAGTGATTATGCGGTGGGGGCTGTTTTAGGACAGCGAGTAGAACAAAGAGTGCATGTCATATACTATGCTAGCAAGGTCTTAGATGATGCACAATTGAACTTCTCTACAACTGAAAAGGAACTCCTAGCGGTAGTCTTTGCATTAGACAAGTTTAGGTCATATGTGATAGGGTCAAAAGTAACTATTTTTACTAAACATTCCACATTGAAATATTTAATGTCTAAGCAAGATTCCAAACCTAGATTGCTTCGTTGGGTTTTACTTTTGCAGGAGTTCGGTGTGGAGATCAAGGATCGGAAAGGAAGCGATATTGGAGTGGCGGATCATCTATCAAGATTGATCAATTTGGATGAAGAGGACAAGAAATTGCCAACTCAAGATGAGTTTCTGGATGAAAAGTTTTTTGCAATTTCAACAACACCATGGTTCGCAGAGATTGCCAATTACAAGGTTGCAAAGGTAGTGCCTGAAGGACTTCCGTGGCAGCAGAAGAAAATAATTCTTCAATGACGTCAAGCACTATGTTTGGTAAAAACCTACCTATTCAAGTATTGTGCCGATGGAATCCTTCGAAGGTGCATACCTCAAGTTCAAGTAGAGAATATATTATGGCATTGCCATGGATCGGAATATGGAGGGCACTTTTGTGGAGATAGAACCGCGGAAAAGGTCTTGCAATGTGGGTTTTATTGGCCGACCATTTTTAAGGATTCAAAGGACTTTGTTGCACGGTGTGATAGGTGTCAAGGAGTTGGAAACATCTCAAAAAGGCACAAAATGCCCCTAAATAGCATTTTGAAGGTGGAAATCTTCGACGTGTGGGGTATTGACTTCATGGGACCATTTCCACCCTCTCACTCTTACAAGTACATTTTAGTGGGGGGTGGATTATGTGTCCATGTGTCCAAGTGGGTGGAAGCAATTGCAACCACTACGGATGACTCTCGTGTTGTTATTGAATTCATGCGGAAGAACATTTTCGCAAGGTTTGGGGTGCCTAGAGTCTTGATTAGTGATGGAGGAACCCACTTTTGCAACAAACAGCTTGACATGGTGCTTTCCAAGTATGGGGTGACTCATAAAGTTGCTACTCCGTACCATCCGCAGACAAGTGGTCAAGTAGAAGTGTCTAACCGTGAGTTGAACCATATCCTAGAGAAAACTGTAAACTCATCGCGGAAGGAATTGTCTAGGAAATTGGATGATGCACTATGGGCGTACCAGACTTCTTTTAAGACTCATATTGGTCGATCTCTGTACGAATTGGTGTATTGAAAAGCATGTCATTTGCCGGTGGAGTTGGAGCATAGGTCATATTGGTCTATCAAGGCCTTGAATTTTGATTACAAGGATGCCGGTGAAAAACGCCTCTCGGACATCAATGAGCTGCATGAGGTCCGTTTGAAAGCCTATGAGAGTGTGCAAATTTACAAGGAGCGGACCAAGGTATGGCGTGACAAGCATAGAGTCCCAAGGAAGTTGGAACCAGGACAAAAAGTGCTATTATACAACTCGAGGTTGAGGTTATTTTCGGGTAAGCTGAAATACCGGTGGTTCGACCCTTTTGTGGTGAAAGCTGTTCACCCGTATGGCACAGTTGACCTAGAAGCCAAAGAACCAAGAGAATCTTTCAAAGTGAATGACCAAAGGCTCAAGGTGTACCTGGGAGGAGATTTAGAAAGGCAAGAAATTGCCTTGGCATTGACTTAACCCCTTGGAGGGTGTGATCGTCAGGCTCGGGACGTTAAACACGCTCTAACTAGGAGGCAACTCAGTTTTAGATCCTTTTTCTGCATTTTTTTAGGAAGTAAGAGTCATAGTGTTTAGAGTTGTGTCTCTAGTTTGCATAATATTTGCATTTAGGTGTATTTTTGTATAAGTGTGCATTTGATGTTAATTTGGTGCATTCTTGGTCATTTTCTGCATCTAACTGGTAAAAGAGTAGATTAGCACTCAGAAAACATGTGTGGAGTACTATGAGATACAAATTTGGGGTTATTATGCAGATTCTGCAGTTCTGTTATTTTTTCTGCATAATGCGCCGGACGCAACATACTTGGGCTCGGCGTAATTTGGGACAGAAAGCAGGTATTCTATCACTGCTTAAGCCCGACTCAAAATAGTTAGTCTGGGTGCAATTCCAAAAATAGCCCAACGCAACTTATATGCGCCCAGCGTAGTACAAATTAGGGCTTGCAATTGGAAATTTTTTTAGTTAAGCCCGACGTATATTACCTGAGCCGGGCGTTGATAGTGTGATTTTACATCATGTTTTCTGTACACTTTTGCATGCATTTTTCATATAGATTAGGCATTCTTTATTTGATTTTATTTAGTTTTTCCCTTGGAACGGGTGAATCGGTTTCTTGGTGTTGTTTTGCAGGAATTTAAGGAAAAATTATCAGAATTAGCCTTGATGGAGCTTGGATGAAGACATATCTTGAAAAGTGAAGAAAATGAGCCAAGCAGAGCCCATCACGGCCTGGCCGTGATGCCCATCATGGCCATGATCAAGAAAACTGAGAAGATTGAAGGCAAAAGTCAGAAGCTATCACGGTCTAGCCGTGATGACTATCATGGCCGTGACAGGCCAAGCAGAACTGATCACGGCCTAGCCGTGATGAGTCTCACGGCCGTGATGCTCCAAATTTGAAAGCGCGCCATTCCAGAACACGTCACGGCCGTGACGCGTGGCCTCTCAATAAATATGAGCGTAGAAGACAAAAAGAGATCCGGATTCTGGGAGGTCTCTGACACAGACTCTCAGACTAACTTCTAACCTAAATAGAGACCTTGGAGCTGCTTAAGGAGGGAGCTGAGTTAGGGGGTTGCTGTGACGATAGTGGGAAGCTTCAATGGAGTTCTCCCTTTCTTCCTTTCTCTACTGCTTTTCTGGTTTGGCTTTCTCTGTAATTATGAGTAGCTAATCCCCGTTTGTTGGGATTAGATGTAACCAAACTGATTATTATGTATTTGTCTTGACTGATTATTCTGTGTTCATGCCTTCGTATTAGTGATTAATTTTCCATGCTTAATGCTTGTTGTGGCTAGCACCCCCATGACTCAATTTGTGTTTTGGTATGCAATTGGGAAATTCGTATTAGAACCGGAATTGAATTTAATCACCTAGTAACCCTTTCGTCTAGGAATGGAGTTTGGTTTACTAGTAATCGCGTAATTCTTAATCCTAATGCGAATTCATTAATCTAGGCCACCTAAGGAATTAGGGTCTATTAGTGGATTTAGGCTCTTGCCATCCGAGGAATCGGGGTTTGAGTAATCTAGTGGATTGATTTTAATATCTGAAGCATGAATGGGAGGTATCTAGTCCTGATAGTACATGAGCTAGAGGTTTGGTGAAGTCTAGTCCCAACATATCCTTTTCGCATTCCAAGTGCTCAACAAAAAGACAAAAAGATTTTATTCCTTTGTTTTGTTTGTTTTGATTTCTCTTCATAGTCTAGATAGTTGCTGAGTTTGCGAATTGGTAATTGACATCCAATCCCCGTGGATACGATAACCGGTCTCACCACCGTATTACTTGCACGACTGGGTATACTTGCCCAGATTCGTCGCAACAAGTTTTTGGCGCCGTTGCCGGGGATTGGTTTTGCCAATATCATTAGTAACAAAGAAGGCAGCTAATTTAGACATTTTTATCTTTTATTTTTCTGTATATATATTTGACATTTTCTTTGTACAGATTTGATTTTTTTTCCTTTGAGTGTTTGTTTGTGCAAGGGTGAGGAAACACATGGACTATCATTACCATCCAACTTGGGAAGCTCAACTTGACTGGATCGTGTTTGATGGCATCACTGTTAGGCACGTGAAGATTTACTCCAAGGAGGAATGGCAGTGTTATTTGTCATCCTTGCAACCACCACCACACTTCGAGTTAGATCCTGAATTGCTAGAGATTCTTTGGGATATAGATGCTCATTCTCTGAGCTTGAGCATAGAGCGTAGCCAGGAAGACATTAGTTCCATGATTCAGAGGGCTGAGATGCGAGCAGGGAAAAATGCTAGTAATATAATGGCATCACTATGCGACATCTTTCAGAAGTTGGAAGAACAAGCTAGTAAATTCTGTAAGTTACTAGCAGAAAAGCCACATGGAATTCAAATTGAAGAGAATCTATTGGCTAACATGGACGTGATTGAAGATGAAGTGGTGGTGGTAGAAGAGCAACAAGAAGAGGAATGGGAATGGAAGGAGCAAACACCGTTGAAAGATGCTCTAGAACAATATTCCCAAGAGCTATCCATCTCTGAGACCAAAATCAGAACCAATTATGACAGTATCGAAGCTGTGATGCAGAAGTTCAAAACACAAGTGGAGGAAATCTGCAAACAGCTAGTACAAGAGTCACATGGAGCGCAAATTGAGCAAAATCTGGTTTTGGGGATAGTTCAAGATGAAGACGAAGTGGTAGTGGATTCCACCATGCTTGCTAAGGAATCTGAATTTTCTGCATTGAACAAATATGTTGGCTTGCATGCATGTGTGGACGCTGCAAAACTAACCCCTTCCACTTGTCTGGCAAAATTCCTCTTGAAAATTCCACTTGACCCGAGAGGAAGCGAGTTCATTACTATAGTTAGAGAGGTCAATGGAGTTTTCACACACTGACTGGGTGGAGTTGAGGATAAAGTCATATTACTTCTGCAATTGCCACTCCACAAGCCATTTGATCCGGGAGGATGCCCTTATGCTGTGAGCAGCAACTGGTCCTTATACCACAGGCTTTGGGATCCAGGTGGATGCTTTTCAATAAGTCAAGCTAGTGATGTTAAAGAAGCGCTTATTGGGAGGCAACCCAAGTTTCTTAACCCTTCTCTTTAGGATTTTCATTTTCTTAGTAGTTTTTGTTTTTGATTTTAACTCTTGAATAATTTGAGAAGATCAAGAGTTTTCTTTTACTAATAAAATTGCCAAGTGATTTCAGGGAAAGAAGGAAGGAATAGCAAGAAGACAAGAAAAAGCAAAGTCAGCAACCATCACGCCCAGGCCGTGACACTGGTCACGGCCGTGATGAGCCAAAATTGAAGATTAGAAAGGATCACGGCCTAGCCGTGATCCCCATCACGGGCGTGATGGAACGACCCTGAAGAGCAGAGAGCATCACGGCCTAGCCGTGACAGAGGTCACGGCCGTGACAGGCCAACACCCATGGATCAGAATTGATCACGGCCTGCCCGTGATGAGGCTCACGGCCGTGATGCATCTCCCAACAAGTTTCTGACTGGAATGAGAGCCAACACCCGCTACCGCCTCGGTAAGTCGTTCCACTTTTCTCCTCTCTCCGACTTGATTGTTTACATTGGGGACAATGTAAATTCTTAAGCTTGGGGTAGGGGTATTTTGCATTTGCATTTTTCATGTTGCATTCATATAGTTTTGCATGATAGTTTGCATGATCACACAATTAGATTGCCCTTGCTTAGATTATGCATCCAATTGTGAGAACTGAGTGCCAATTAAATTGAGATAGTGAATTCTTGAACCCAATTCTGTTTATTCTTGTGATATGGTTACAAATAAGAATGCTTGAGATGATCATTGGATAGTTGATAATTAGCATATGGTTCAGTAGATTTGTAATTCTCATTGATTTTTGAACTACGAAAATGTGAGATTTTGAGCCAAAGGGGTACTCACTAAATCTACCCCATTCTTTGTGTTAGAGTGTTATTCCTCTTGGTTTGTTTTCTCTAGAACTTGACTTGAAACCATTTTAAAGCTTAAAAATTTTTGAAAACATTTTTGAAAATGATTGAGGCACTAGGTATTTTTCCGACCTTCTGAGCTTTGAATGACTAAATGCTACCCCTTAGTTGCCCAATTTTGAGCCTGAAAGAATAAAAATACTTTTCTTGGTACCTTGAAATATATTGTTGAATGATGCTTGATAGGACCTTCTAAAGTATTACAAAAGGGTAAAAAGGTAGTTGAAAAAAGTTTGGGATGAGAAAATCAGAAAAATATTTCTCTTGAGCTGAAAATCTCCCCTTCTCCAAATAAAAGAAAAATAAAAGAAAAAGAAAAAAAATCTATGGAAAAGGGGATGACAAAATAAAGTGAGAAATAAAATAAAAAGAAAGAAAGAAAGGTGGAAAAAGGAATCAAAACCCTAAAAGGTATTTTAGAAGGTCATGCTTTGCAATGCTTGATTGTGTTTAGCCTTTTGAAATTTCCTTTTCGTGATCTCCCCACCTAACAATAAATCCCATGGCCCCGTTACAACCAAAGCAAAAGACCTCTTGATTCTTAATTGTTTTCATTAATAAAGTAGAGATTTGGTTGATAGTCAAGCCTATGGTAGAATTCATTCCTTGAGGAAAATGGAGCGAATTGTCTTATGTCCCTAACACTTGAGTGAGGTGAGAAAGAGAGCCAAGCAAATGAACAAGCTTGGGGTGATCTTCAGTTGAGAAAGAGTGCCCTAATCGGTGAGAATAAAAGTCTAGGAAACCTAAGCCTCTAATTGGACTTGAAGCTGATTCTCTCTTGCTGAATTATTTGAGATGCCTGTTACTTGGATTAGTTACTACTCGGGTTCTTGGTTCACTATCCATGTTCTGATTACTGTATCTTCTGGCCTTAGTGATTGCTTGAGGACAAGCAATTGAATAAGCTTGGGGTGATTTGATAGTATGACTTTACATCATGTTTCTTGTACACTTTTGCATGCATTTTTCATATAGATTAGGCATTCTTTATTTGATTTTAGTTAGTTTTTCCCTTGGAACAGGTGAAGCGGTTTCTTGGTGTTGTTTTGCAGGAATTTAAGGAAAAATGCTCAGAATTAGCCTTGATGGAGCTTGGATGAAGACAGAGCTTGAAAAGTGAAGAAAATGAGCCAAGCAGAGCCCATCACGGCCTGGCCGAGATGCCCATCACGACCATGATCAAGAAAACTGAGAAGATTGAAGGCAAAAGTCAGAAGCTATCACGGCCTAGCCGTGATGACTATCACGGCCGTGACAGGCCAAACAGAACTGATCACGGCCTAGCCGTGATGAGTCTCACGGCTGTGATGCTCCAAATTTGAAAGCGCGCCATTCCAGAACACGTCACGGCCTGGCCGTGGTGGCCATCACGGCTGTGACGCGTGGCCTCTCTATAAATATGAGCGTAGAAGACAGAAAAAGAGATCCGGATTTTGGGAGGTCTCTGACACAGACTCTCAGACTAACTTCTAACCTAAATAGAGACCTTGGAGCTGCTTAAGGAGGGAGCTGAGTTAGCGGGTTGCTGTGACGACAGTGGGAAGCTTCAATGGAGTTCTCCCTTTCTTCCTTTCTCTACTGCTTTTCTGGTTTGGCTTTCTCTGTAATTATGAGTAGCTAATCCCCGTTTGTTGGGATTAGATGTAACCAAACTGATGATTATGTATTTGTCTTGACTGATTATTCTGTGTTCATGCCTTCGTATTAGTGATTAATTTTCCATGCTTAATGCTTGTTGTGGCTAGCACCCCCATGACTCGATTTGTGTTTTGGTATGCAATTGGGAAATTCGTATTAGAACCGGAATTGAATTTAATCACCTAGTAACCCTTTCGTCTAGGAATGGAGTTTGGTTTACTAGTAATCGCGTAATCCTTAATCCTAATGCGAATTCATTAATCTAGGCCACCTAAGGAATTAGGGTCTATTAGTGGATTTAGGCTCTTGCCATCCGAGGAATCGGGGTTTGAGTAATCTAGTGGATTGATTTTAATATCTGAAGCATTAATGGGAGGTATCTAGTCCTGATAGTACATGAGCTAGAGGTTTGGTGAAGTCTAGTCCCAACATATCCTTTTCGCATTCCATGTGCTCGACAAAAAGACAAAAAGATTTTATTCCTTTGTTTTGTTTGTTTTGATTTCTCTTCATAGTCTAGATAGTTGTTGAGTTTGCGAATTGGTAATTGACATCCAATACCCGTGGATACGATAACCGGTCTCACCACCGTATTACTTGCACGACTGGGTATACTTGCCCAGATTTCGTCAACAGGCGTAACTCGTATTTTAAACCAGAAACCAGTGTCCCTCCTAGACTTTTCACACTCTGTTCTGCACGAACTCTCGTCACTCAGTTCCGTCTTCTCCCTCGTGCGACCCAAGTCACCGAGTCTTCCCCATTCGCGAATCATCTTGCACATCATCACTGTCTCTTCCTCTGCGTCCCACTCCGTCCCATCGCGTCTTAAGAAGCTTTTGATGCTCTAACCACTTCCCATCCCTTCCCCTTTACACACCTAAGGTACACTTGCCCTTGTGCTGCATTTATTTTCATGCGAAATCAAACGGGTAATGGGTTCTTTCGATTTTCTCATGCGAAATTGGGTTTTCTGAAATAGTTGGTTTTTAATATAGTTTTTGGATGATATTGGCTGGATCGAATATGAGTGGGTTGCATGTCATTTGCAGTGTGGAGGTGAATTGGTACATGCTAAGATATGGGGGATTGCTTTAGAATGCCCAGTACATGTTTGATAAAATGTTTCTTCCATTTTTAACATGATAATGTACTTCCTGAATGTATGTTAATGTTGGAATCATGATTTGAGAACAATGTGTTTGCTGATTTTGTGGGTTTCATGTTCATCAAGGGTTTTGAATTTATGAATGCATGATTGGGGGATTTTGGAATGTTGTTCAATTTGAAATTTCAGAAACCATAAATTGGTTTGAGCTACAATATTGATGCTAGTGGTCTTGCTGATTTTATTTACTTGAACATGAATTGACCCCTGTTACATGTGTATGGTGTGTTGATAATTTAAAAGGGTCGATGAGGTATGTCACAACAATGGAGAGGTTGACTTAGATATTGTTCCTAAAATGAACTTATGATCTAACTAGAACTTTTAAATGTCTCATCTCTCTGAAATTGGTATGTTGACTGACAAGGAAGATCTATGTGTACTGCATGAGACAAGGAGCTTGTTGCTTTTATTCAAAGTCTGTTATATGTGACACACTTTGGTGTTAGGGAAATTCTAGTTGAGCATTTTTGGTCTTATTGGTGTTTTTCTTAATGTTGCTATCTTTGAATCACCTTGAGACTTGAATATATCTTGAATTACTATTCTGGGTGGTGTGTGATGCTAAGAGGTTCTGAGACATGCACAGATATTGTTTGTTGAAACTTGCTATGTATCTTAACCACTATGTTTGACTGAAAATAGAGCTGAATGTTTATTGTGGTTTAGGGAACTTATTCTTGATGATTGAGCAATAATTTGAATGCTTGAGACTGATTTGATATATAATTGGTATTGTACTGGGACTTTTCTGTGTTTTAGGTTATGGCTCCTCGTAAGAATGCCGAGAAAATCACTGTTAAGAGCAAGAAGCGTGGTTCTACGGAAGGAGCGGGTGAACTGTCTAATGTTAATGCCACTGTTGTCCTTATCTATCGGAGCACTATGCACCGAGATCACTATAACGATAATGTCAAGGATCGTAAATTCATTGCGGGGAGGAAGGTGTCACTTAGTCCGACTGAGTACGTGGAGTTTCAGGCTGAGATAAGGAGGAGAGGATGGACTTTTATGGCAACATTCCCTGAGCGGAGTAATCAGGCACTCATCAAAGAATTCTATGCCAACGCCAAGAACCCCTTGCCTACAGATAGGAAATTCATTAGTGCAGTGAGGGGTCGGGAGATAATCTTTGATGATCAAGCAATCAACAGGTTCCTACAGATTGAGCCCACCTAGGGCGATGCTTGTCAGTATTCTATCAGAAATAAATAGCAGATGGATGGACAGGCCATCTTAAAAAGGTGTTGTTTTCTAGGAAAGCAGTGGCAATTAGGCAGACAAGGAGCCTTACAGAAGCTTGTGAGGAGAGACCTGACTCCACTGGCTAGAGTGTGGTGCGCATACATTCTCGCGAACATCTCAGCAAACTCACACCAGTCAGACATCACTGCTACTCGAGCAAGGATGCTTTATGCTATTATGGAGGGCCTCACTATTAATGTGGGGAGCATCATCTCCATGGATATTCAGGAAGCAGCACATGCCGGTAGCGGAACTCCATTGCCTTATCCCTATCTGATTACTGAGTTATGTGCCCAGGCGGGCATTGATGTAGATGGTCGATTTCCTGTGGCGGAAAAGGGACCGATTGATGAGGTGTATATACGCCAGTACTATTATAATGATGTAGATGAGAATGCCCAGGCTGAGGGGCAGGGTCAGGGCCAGCCTCCGGTGCCTCCTAGACCTCATTGTAGCACTTATGAGTTTATTGAGCGAGTGGACCAGCGGATGAATCACTATGAGAAGAACCTTACTGCTGTTTGGAGAGCTGGAGAGATCCAGAGAGACTTCTTTCGGGAGTGGGCTACGTCCCAGGCACAGGGCCGCCCACCTGTATTCCCTACTGAGGAGGAGGTTCGGGCTCGTGTCGACTGGCACGATTTTCCTGGAGACCAGGAGGGTGCGCCAGTAGCAGGTGGTGAGCCCACGGACGTCCAGGAGGGTGATCCGGATATGCCCATGAATGCTTTGGACCGTTTGATGGAGGATTGAGAGGGTTTCGCTCGGAACCCTAAATATTAGCTTTCTAAACTCCTCTCTTTCCCTTATGCTGATTTCTTTTTCATTTTTTTGTTATTATGAATCTTGAGTCTTTATTTGTCTTCTTGTCATTTGTTTTTGTTTAGTGAGTAAAAAAAATTACTTTGAGTTGTTAAGTGGATTTGAAGTGGATTGACCATGTGAATTTCCATTCTTGATTGTCATGCCATTTTTGATTAATTAATGCATGTCATGCTTAAGTGAAAAACATGATGCTTTTGAGAGTAATTGGATAGTGACGCAATGGAGTGTGCCTTGACTTGAATGCATGAACCATGACTAGTTTGAGGTGTTAGAGGACTTGGCATAATTCATGATGTTTGCTATGAGTCTCTATTTGTGTTCGGGTGAGTAGTTTGAGCGTTCGACATGATTTTTGTTTCGAGAGTCGCTATTGAGTTATGAACTCTTAGGTTTGCTTGAATCTCTTCTTGGTTTACTTGATTACTTGATGCTTGTGCATGATAAAGGCACTTTATTTGAAATAGCTAGTTGGCCAAAAGGCTTACCTAAATGAATTTTCCCTTGCTAGCCCCTTTGTGCTTTAAGCCTATTTTTTGTTGTTACCTAAACATAATTGCTAAATCCGAAAAAACTATGTTTACCTACCCGAAAGGATTAAGTGAGTATTGAAATCAAAGTAGAATGGTAGCAAAGTTATAAGTTTGAGGTGGCACATGAGAAATTCAATTTTGGAAGGAAAAAAAAAAGGAAAAGGGTAAAAATGCCCTTGAAAGGAAAACAAAGTTTTGAAAAGTGAAAAAAAAAATTGTGAAGTTTCAAGAGAATAAAGTGGAAAAGTGTGCAAAAAGTGCAATAAAGTGAAAAAAAAGAAAAAAGAAAAAAAAGAGAAACAAAATTAGTGTATTCTTTGGAAATTGTTGTGCTCCATTGCTCATTTGGTCCTTAGGGTCTAAAACTTGCATTCCCTTTCTTTTTCCCTACCTTCCACCTTGGCCCCATTACAACCTTCCAAAGACCTTTTGATTGTGCATCATGTGGTTGTGTGAACTAATGAGTGAGATGAAGATCAAACCCAAAGAGTGAGTTTCTCAATATGTAGATTTCTTAGGGAAACACAAGCCTAAACACTTGAGCGTTGAGTGAATTAATTATCCTTAGTGATGAGTGAGACTCATTGATGACTAGTGAATGTGTGTTTAAGTTTTTGAAACCACTACTTGATTGGTAAGTGTATGATGGTTGAGTTCACTCTTTTTGTTGATCTTGAAGGTTCTCTTGATAGTTGATTGTTTGATCTTAGAAAGGCATGCTTGATTTTGATGAAGTGGTTGTGGTTGACATTATGTGGGAAATTATTGGTTATAGGTCCATTAGCCTTATATCAACTCATTGTGTGTCTGAGTCCTTTGTGGTTTTTGCTTCTAGTCTTTTTATGTGTAGTTTGCTCGAGGACAGGCAAAGGTTAAGTTTGAGGTGTTGATAATCCGCTAGATTATTTAGTTTTATTCAAGATTTTCTAGTGGAATTTACCATTTTGATGAGTTGTATTGGCGATTCTTACTTAACTTTGGCTTTGTCTTCCTTTTGTAATGTTTAGAGTCTTTGAGTGTATTTTTCTCTTTTTAATTAGGAAATTGAGTCATTTTCTATAATTTCTTGGTTGAAATGATTTCAGGTGTATATTTGCACTAGGAAAGGAGAAAAGTAAAGCCTGAAAGCATTGGAAGCAAAAGAACAAGGACAAGCAGATGGAGAATTAGAGATTGGTTATTTTGGTGCTTAGGCCCGGCGCAAGCATCTTAGGCCCGACCTAACACCCTTTTCTGATTTGGGCCTAATTTTAAAGTTGCGCCCAGTGCAACATACTTAGGCCGGGCGCATTCGCGCAACATATCCTATATATTGAATTTCTCTGTATTGACCTAGGGATCATTTTTGTTGCTCTTTTGGCTACGTCTCGTTGAGTATTAGGATGGATTTGTGCGACTTTTTCACCGTGTTTTCATCCACGGGTTTGATTCTTATTGCTTTGTTTTTTATTCCTTTGATCATGAACTAATTCCTCCATTTGGACAGTTTTATTTCTTTTATGATATTTTCATAGTTCTTTTCTGCATCCATTTTGTGTTTTACTTCTGTGCTTAATGCTTGCTTGTAACTGGACATTATTATGCATGATTTGCCAATCATAATGATAATGAGAGGTTAATTGTGTGTTTAGAGCATTGGGGTAAAACCATATAGTTTATGTGGATAGAGATATATCGTAGGAATTGTATGCAACCTTCATAGGGAGTCATAGAACTTAATGAATTTGTTAATAATTAACCATCATAGAGATATAGTTGGTTAAGGGTTAAGGGGTGTTTGCTAACCGTACTCGAGAGAGACGTTAGGATAATTTAGGACTCTTGGTTGACAAAAGTAGAAGATTAGTAATTGTGAGGATTCATAATTGCATCAAACTTGATAAACGTAGGTGAAATCAAATCCCTAGACCTTCCTCATAATTGTTATTCAACGTGATATTGCGACTGTCTTCTTAATTGCTTGCGTTAGTTTACTTGAATTAGTAGTTTAATTGTTTTTAATCATAGATTATAATATTCTCTCAATTGCTCGTTCAAATAGTTATTAAGTTTGTGAAGTGGTACTTGATCTATCAATCCCTGAGAACGATACTCGATCTTACCGTTTTAATTATTACTTTCTTCGAGACAATAACTTACCGGGATCCATCAGAGGAACATGAGGAACACTTGAGGGTTGTCCTGCAAACCCTAAAAGAGAAGCAGTTGTATGCTAAGTCGTCTAAGTGCGAGTTTTGGCTTGAGGATGTGAGTTTCTTAGGACATGTCATCTCTAAAGGTGGGATAGTCGTGGATCCGGCTAAGGTAGTGACTGTGCTTCACTGGGAAGCACCAAATCCAGTGACCGAAATTAGGAGTTTCTTGGGTTTAGCAGGGTACTATATAAGGTTTATAGAAGGTTTCTCTAAGATAGCTTTACCTTTGACCCATCTCACCAAGAAGGAACAACTCTTTGTGTGGGACTCTAAGTAAAAGGAGAGTTTCTAAACCTTGAAAGAAAGGTTAACATATGCACTAGTTTTAGTTTTACCCAATCCTATTGATCCTTTCGTAGTGTACTGTGATGCTTCTAAGTGAGGTTTACGTGGTATGTTGATGCAAGATGGTAAGATAGTAGCTTATGCTTCTAGGTAGTTGAAAACCCATGATTTGAACTACCCTACCCATGCTTTGGAATTAGGAGCTGTGGTGTTTGCTTTAAAGATCTGGAGGCATTACCATTATGGAGCGTGGTTTGAGGTCTTTAGTGATCATAAAAGTTTGGAATATCTGTTTGACCAAAAGGAGTTAAATATGAGGCAATAGAGGTGGATGAAGTTTCTTAAGGATTATGATTTTGAGTTGACCTACCACCCAGGAAAAGCCAATGTAGTGGCAGATGCCTTACGTAGAAAAACCTTGCATGTCTCAGCTTTAATGGTTAGAGAGATGGATTTGATTGAGGAGTTTAGAGGCTTGATCTTAGCTTATGAAATCACCCCTAAGAGTATTAGGCTTGGAACTTTGAATATTACAAACAAATTAGAGAAGGCCAGAAGATATATGTATACCTCTTAGATCAGAAAGAGTTGCTTGCTCAGCGTAGGAACCTTAGTTTTAAGGAAGGAACGGATGGAGTTTTGAGGTTTCAGGGTAGAGTTTGCATACTAGATGTTCTAGAGCTTAGGAAGTTGATCCTTGAGGAAGGACATAGGAGTGGACTAAGTGAGCACCTAGGTGCCACTAAGATGTATCGGGACTTAAAGCCAATGTTTTGGTGGCCTAGGATGAAAAATGATGTGACTAAGTTCGTCTACGCATGTTTAGTATGTCAAAAGGCTAAGATAGAACACCAGAAACCTTTGGGTAAGATGCAATCTTTGAGTATTCCAGAATGGAAATGGGATAGTATCTATATGGATTTTGTGTCTGGACTCCCTAGGACTTCAGCTGGTTGTGATGCTATATGGATTGTTGTGGATATATTGACTAATCTGCTCACTTCATCCCTATGAACATGGAGTATCCTTTAGAAAAGTTAACTAGGTTGTACATCAGGGAGATAGTTAGGCTACATGGTGTGCCCTCTGTAATATGTGGAAACGGTTCTTAGTCAAGAGGGGGGTGAATTGACCTTTTTAAAACTTTTCGAAAAACAATGTTTAAGTTCCCTTTTTCAAATGGAGTAGCATGATAGTAAACTTTCCTTGAAGCTCAAGCAAGAAACAATTGCAATACCAATTCAAGAATGCACTTAAAGAAAGATATTCAATTGTATAAGCTAAGAGATAGTATCATACAACAATCATGCACTATAGTATCATAAGCATAGAACATAAAGAATCATGCATACGATAATAAAGATTGCAAGAAAGTAAAGAGAGTAGGGATAGAGAAAGTGACACAAGTATTTTACTGGTTCGGCCCACAACCCGAGTGGCCTACACCAGTCCCCAAGAATCCTCTTGGAGAAATTCATTATGACAAAGTTTGTACAAGAGATACCACACTCCTTACAAAAGTCACTCTCCCTTGGAGGATACGTCACCCACAAGTACCACACTCTCAAGAGATATCTCACTCTTGAAACTTGTTGGATACCTCACCAACAACTCACTAAAGGATTCCACACCCTTACACCTTGTTGGATACCTCACCAACAATCACCACAAGAGATACCTCACACTTGCCAAAAAGGGATGCCTCACCCTTACTTTGAAGGATACCTCACAAACAAAGATTTTTCTCCAATGACCACTTTGATGGATACCTCACCAACAAAGATTTACACCTCTCAAGAGATACCACCTTCTTGAGAACCTTGGGATCCACACTCCCAATACAAAACTCAGAAAACAAATTGAGTAGAAGAGAATATCCTAGCACAACACTTGTGCATCAAAGCTTGTAGCTTCTAAGATCACTTGTAACAAAGGATTAATAGATGGATTTCTATTTTGGCATTATAACAGTATATTTTTCCAAATGATTTCGTTGCCAAAACTCTTATACACATACCCTTTATATAGACTTCAATTGGAGCTGAAAAACTGAAGTTTTGCTGAATACTCCCTATAACAGAACCCAACAAACTTAACAGAATGGGTAGTATTCGAATACTAACAGGGGTATTCGAATACTCCCTTCAAAATTTACCAAAATGCATGTGTAATGCAATACATGAGTTAGTATTTGAATACTCTTGAAGGAATTTCGAGTTTTCCTTAAAGTAGACCAAAATACAACTATTATGTGATTACTTATATGTTAAAAACATTTTCCATCATTTGGCATTTGATTTTAGCTCTAATTGATTTATATGTATAGGTTTAACATTATTATCTTCATAATTTTGTTAAGCCATCTAATCAAACTAAGTTACTTATGACTTACATCAAAACCCTAGAAAAAGCAAACATAAAACATCAAAATGATTACAACATTTTCAATCAACATGATCATCATCAAAACACATTTCATATCTTCATTCTTGAACATGGGTGGAGATATTCTTCACGAAAGCATACTTGAGACTTGAATCTCATCATCATCTACAATCTCTGCCTTTTTGATGACGGCTACTCTTTTGATATGAAGGCAACTCTTTGATCGTTTGATGAAACTCGAATCTTGCTTTGCTTTTGTATCATAAGGTTTTGATTACTTGTCAATAAGGTGTATTACAATCATCCAGGAATATAGAAAATAGGGGTCAAACAGTATCATCACACAAATCCATAGAAGTATCAGAGAAAAATACCAATTGCATTTTATGTAAATTGGATCAATGACCATTTGATCTAGAAACTCATTTCTCACCATTATCATCAAATTACCTCTATATTGCTCTGCATATATATTGCTCATCCAGCATAATCACCATCCACTTCATCAATAAACTGGAAATATAACCTTCAGATACTGAAATTTCAATATTAGGACCAGATTTTTGCATGGTATTCGAATACACCATGGGGTATTTGAATACTTCACAGAAAATAGGCAAAAATTTGAAGAGTATTTGAATACACAGTGGTGGTATTCGAATACTACCTGAACAGAGAGCAGAAAACACATAGATTTCACATATATTCATACACATTGCTCATCCAGAGATCTAATCATATTCATATAAGATCAAAAGATCAATATATACAAGATATGAATCAAACAGACATGCATCCAAACAATCATAGAATATAAGATCAATCAATACATGTTTGATCTATGATCCCTAGTTCTCTTCTTTATATAAAAGAAATTTTCTCTAGGAAAAGGTTGTTGGAACCAAAGTGGTTCTGGTTTATTTAATCTCTAGGTTTTGATGTTAACAAAAGGATTAAATTTTCTTGGCAAAGTGTTAGTTGAGATCTAACAAGTGATTTCAGTTTATACAGGAATATCCAAAATAATATAAGGTATACAATGCTTGGACTCTTGCAAAGAATTACCCGTCCAATGGTTATTTAAACTGTTTATATTTTAATTGTTAAGTAGACGGCTAACTATATCTCAGTAGACGTCCATAGTAGCCACGTCAGCAGATGAGTGCTCACCTTAAAACTCAAGTAGACATCCTTAGTGCCTAACTAAAATTCAGTAGACGTCCATAGTGCCAGGTCATTGGATGGAGTTTCTCTAAAGACTTAGCAAGTCCAAAGACTTGTGTGGACTAGCGCTTCTGCCACATCAGTGGACGAGAAGAATAAAACCTTGTGTAGAAACGTTCTAAAATTGAGTGCCTATAGACGGTTCTACATCTTCTATATCTTTACTACCTTGAATGTGATATAATGCAATCTGGACCACATTGAATTTATTTCAAATGATTGATATTTATTTCAAAGGAATATCTGTTCTTTATAATTGTTTTATCTGGTTAATGCCTTGTTCCTTGGTGAGAAAATTCATAGTACTATCAAGGAAATACAAAAAGCAAATAGTACAATTGGAATTGCAAAAAGATCTGTACGATGAGAACTTTATTGCTAGACAAAAGCTGGGTTATACACAAAGGAGGATATCATGCATTTAATGCTATCTCTATAACGAGACTATTCAAATAACCGTTGAAGATTTGCAAGAGAAGCTGAAGACCACTATATATAGAAGGTCTCAAGCACTGAAGAACAACTTTTGCCATCTGAACATTTGCAAGATACTAAAAGCTCATATTCCCTTTGTAAAGCAAAAGTCTGTAATTCTTAAGGTTGAATATTCGTAAAAATATTCAGTAGATTTCATACCCTCACATATAGAAAGTTAGAAAGATCTTAGAAAAATCCCTGTGATTGAATTAGAGCCTAAAGAGGCTTGGCAAGAAAGCAATACTTGTAGCCTGGAAAGGTGTAGAACACTTGTTGTAGAAACTATTTGGAAATAGTGAAGAAAATCCTTCAAGTAGAAGGGACTGGACGTATATCTTGGTTGGAAGGGAGTGAACCATGATAAAATACCTGAGTGAATTTTCTATCCCTTATCTTTTACAGTTTTATTTATTTATACTAACTGTGGGATTTGATTTTGGTTTTGTTAACCTTTTAAAAAGGATTTCTTGTGTGATTAAACTTTTTATCTTCTGGTTTCTCAAATAGGGTTTTTGTAAAAATAATTAACAAACACAATTCAACCCCCTTCTTATGTTTGCCTGTGCCAACTTCAGTTGGTATCAGAGCTCAGCCTTGACCGGGTTGAGCATCTAACAAGTGCTAAGGCAGTAGGATCCTATAATCATGGATGCAGAAGGACAAGCTATCAACATACCTCCTCTCTTTAATGAAACTGATTATGATTATTGGAAAAAGAGGATGATGGCATTCTTGGATGCACAGAATGCTGACATCTGGGAACTGATAGAAAATGGCTACACTGAGCCAATATGTAAAGCTGGAGCTGCAGTGCCAAAAGTTGAATGGACTCAAGAACAGAAAAGCCAACACCAACTAAACTTGAAAGCTAAGGACTATCTCATGTGTGCAATCACCAGATCTGAGCATGACAATGTTCTTAGTTGCAACACAGCTAAAGAAATCTGGGATACTCTTGCATTAACTCATGAAGGTTCCTCACAAGTGAAGGAATCAACTATAAGCATGCTGGTTCATGTGAGAAAATTTTTGAGAAGTCTCTTAAAGCAGTGGAGACCTAAGGTAACTGCTATCCAGGAAGCAAAGAATCTGAATACTTTTTCTCTGGAAGAGCTTCTGGGTTCATTAAAAGTTCATAAACTTGAACTAAATGAAGAGGAAAACACCAGAAAATGAAAATCCATTCCTAAAAGCCAAGAAAGCTAGTTCCTCAAAGGTGCTTAAAGTTGCTGAGTCCTCAGATGAAGCTGATTCATCAAATAGTGAAGGTGACTCAGATGAGGATGAACTATCTTTCATCTCTAGAAAAATCCAACACATGTGGAGAAAGAAAGGTGGATTCAGAAGGAAGCAGTTCAACAAAAAATTCTCCAAGGAGAAGTCAGATTCCAAGGAGAAAGGCCCACCCCTGTGCTTTGAATGTAAGAAACCTGGACACTTCAAAGCTGACTGCCCAGAGCTGAAGGAGAAAAAGAAATTCTTCAAAAAGAAGAAAGGCTTGATGGCTACATGGGAGGATCTTGACCTGTCTTCTTCAGATGAAGAAGATGAAGCAGGAGAAGAAGCGAACATTTGCTTCATGGCTGGCACTGCATCAGAAAGTGAAGTTACTGATGATGAGGTAATGGACTCTGATCAATCTACTCTTCAAACTATTTTTGATGAATTACTGCATGAATCATATACTGTCTAAAGAGTATAAGAGTCTAAAAAATAAGTTTACTAAACTCTCTAGAGACTATGATAAGGTCTGTACAGTGAATCAAAACCTTAAGGATGAAAGTGAAACATTAAAATCAAACAATATTAGTCTGGCTGACAGGACAAAGTGTAAGTCTAATAGCTCTTGTGAAGTTGAACAACTGAAACAAAATGTGACATACTTGATAGACTCTCTGTCAAAACTGGTTGGTAGCTCAGATAAATTAAATCTTATTTTAAGGTATTCTAGATCACCACGTGACAAATCTGGCATTGGTTATGATAAAGAGAAGCATGATGCATCTCTAAATAAACCAAAGGTTCATACACAATATAAGGCTTCTAAAGCCCGTCCATAGCACAATAAGTCAAAATCAAGCCCTTCTAATACTTACTGCAAAGTATGTGGAAAAAATGGGAATGTGTCATCTAGATGCATACATAACAAGCATGCAAAGCATTCACGACCTATGATCACTAACAAGAAAGGACCCAAGTCAATTTGGGTACCTAAAGATAAGATAATCCCTGTTGCAGATCTGCTTAACAACAAGAAAGAAACAAAAGTCCTGGTACTTGGCCAGTGGGTACTCACGACACATGACAGGAGAAAGGTGTATGTTCCAAGACCTTAGACCCAAAGATGGTGGCTGGGTCACTTTTGGAGGAAACCAAAAAGAAAAGATCATTGGTATAGGTAAAATTGGTAAACATCCTTTTTCCTCCATTGATAATGTTCTGTTAGTAAATGGTCTTAAACACAATCTGCTTAGCATTAGTCAGTTATGTGATAGTAGGTTTGCTGTTTCTTTTGATAAGAATATGTGTACTATCAAGAAAGCTGATGGATCACTTCTATTCACTGCCCAGAGGCAAAACAATATGTATAAGATTGACTTAGAGGACCTCTCAAATCAAAGTGTCTCATGTCTAGTGTCCACTGAGGATGAGCGATGGATTTGGCACAAAAGGGTGGGTCATGCAAGTTTGAGATTAATCTCAAAGATGAAAAAGCATAACCTTGTAAGAGGTCTACCAAACCTTAGTTTCAAATCTGATGCTCTCTGTGATGCATGTCAGAATGGAAAACAAGTCAAAGGTTCATTTGAATCTAAGAATGTTGTTAGTACCAACAGACCACTAGAATTGCTACACCTTGATCTCTTTGATCCAACAAGGATTGCCTCTGTCAGTGGTAAGAAATATAGTCTTGTCATAGTAGACGACTAGACTAGATGGACATGGGTTCTGTTCCTTGCTCACAAGGATGAGTCATTCATCTTTTATGTATCCTGCAAACATGTACAGAATGAAAAAGGCATGTGTATAACTTCAATTAGAAGTGATCATGGGGGAGAATTTTTCAATGACCTATTCCATGAGTTTTGTGAAGAAGGTGGTATTCAACACAACTTCTCAATACCATGAAAACCACAACAAAATGGTGTGGTAGAGAGAAAGAACAGATCTCTTCAAGAGATGGCTAGGACTATGCTCAATGACAATTCTGATAAGAAACCATCAAAGCTAGATGAAGCTTTTGAAGAACTTGATCTAAATATCTCATGAGAGAAACCAGAAATCAAGACTGATATTCAAGTAGACGACACTTCTCAACAACAACCAGAAATGTCTACCTCTCAACAGGAAAATGCTCAGAAATCTTGGTATTTCAAAAGCTACCATCCTCAAGATCAAATCATTGGTGACCCCAATGACAAGCTAAGAACTAGGTCAACCTTCAGAGAACAAAGTGATTCTGCTCTAGTTTCTGAATGTGAACCGAAGTCAGTGGATGAAGCTCTACTGGACGAAGGATGGATTCTAGCTATGCAAGAAGAGCTTAATCAGTTTGGGAGAAGTGAAGTCTGGACTCTTGTACCCCTTTCTAAAGACAAGTCAGTCATTGGAACAAAGTGGGTCTACAGAAACAAGCTTGATGAAGATGGTAAGGTTGTGAGAAACAAGGAAAGACTTGTTGCTTAAGGCTACTCTCAAGAAGAAGGTATAGACTACACTGAAACTTTTGCACCAGTTGCTAGGCTAGAAGCTATTAGAATTTTAATATCGTTTGCTGCACATCATAGCATTATGCTTTTTCACATGGATGTTAAAAGTGCCTTTTTAAATGGCTTCATTAATGAAGAAGTATATGTCATGCAACCTCCTGGCTTTGAAAGTACAAATCACCCTGAACATGTTTATAAGCTTAAGAAAGCACTGTATGGACTTAAACAAGCTCCTAGAGCTTGGTATGATAGGTTAAGTTCATTTCTAATGGAAAGTGGTTTTAACAGAGGAAAAGTAGACACAACTTTATTTAGAAAATCTATTAAGTCAGATTTCATTATAGTACATATTTATGTTGATGATATCATTTTTGGTACTACTAATGAATCTCTGTGCAAGGAATTTTTTAAGTTAATACAGAAAGAATTTGAAATGAGTATGATAGGAGAACACAAATTCTTCCTTGGACTTCAAGTTAAACAGTCTATGGACGAGGTGTACATCCATCGGACTAAGTATACAAAGGAACTTCTAAAGAGGTTTAAGATGGATGATTTCAAACCAATGAATACTCCCATGCACCCCACTTCAATACCGAACAAAGATGATAGAGAGAAAAAGGTAGACCAAAATGTATATAGAGGTATGATAGGATCTCTTTTATATCTGACTGCGTCTAGGCCTGATATAATGTTCATTGTTTGCCTATGTGCTTGTTTTCAATCTGATCTAGAGAGTCTTATCTCTCTGCTGATGACCTTGTTAGGTTAACAGTAGATGAATAAGTGTCCAATTTGGAAACTCGGGCTGATAATATCTCTGCTCCACATAATGTGGATGATGTTTATGTCCCTACCTTGCCACAATCACCACACTCATCACTAACACAAATAGACAATAGCATTGCCATTGGAGCCCTCTTTCCTAAACCTTTAAAAACCTTGTTTCCACCCATAATTCCCTCTTCCACTCTCTATAATGGAAAATATGAAAACTGGGCCAAAGTACAGAGAGAATGGAAAATACTATTCCACACTATTCCACAAGAACCAGAACATATTCTAACAAAGTGGTATCCTTTGGCTGATTATGAGTATGAACCCCTCAACATCTATCCATACTGGGTCAACCCTGAACCCCACACTCCAACTGGCCTATTCCCTTCCCGAATGTTTAATGAACTTGGACCTCTCCTCACCTACCTTCCCCAACAGAGATTCCCTTCCAGAAAAATCTACCCCAATCTAGTGAAACTTCCACCCCTTAAACCCTTCAAAGATGGAGTAGAGAGAGTTATAATATCTGACTGGCACACTGATCCCAGCAAGAAGGATCTTGGGAGTATTCTCGAAAAAGGATCCAGATCCTTCAGGCAAATTCCTTTTGTGATGGACAAGACCACCAAGTGGATGACATTCAAACATCCAAGGGTATATGGTGCGGCTGTTGATCAGTTTGTGGACACTCTCATGTATGAGATTCTGAAATGGGAATTCAGCCACTTCAGAGTAGATAGAGCTACATGGTTTGTCCCTCCAACCTGGTTAAAACTCTCTTCTTCCACAAATGTTGGAGTCAATCCTACCAAGATTTGTCCTAGGTTGTCAATGATAGATCTGAACAAGGACAAGGACCGGAAGCATCTAAGGCACAAAGGAAAGATGCCAGTAGTTCAAGACATTATGCTAGATCTCAGTTCTGAACCCTTTGACCACTCTCAGATGGATTACATTCAGTCTTTACCAATTGAGATGGTCACTGAGGCTAATTATGCAGGAGCATTCTGGCAATCCCACTTAATTCACTGCACCAGAGAAGCCTCCACTTCTGGCCTGACTGCTGAAGAGAAGAAGAAAACTCCAAAATTCAGAGGCAAGTGTGGACTCTCTCGTGTCAGATATTTGATCTTCAAGGATCTTTGGGGTCTGCCAATTACAATCCGTGATGTAGAATTTTCTAATCCTATTCACCGGGCTAGGGATCTGCCTCCACGCAAGAAGAAATCCTCTCCACCCCTTGCACCAACACCTTTTTCTCTTGCTAAGCAAGTTGCTGATGACACAGTGGTTGAAGAATCTGAGAAAGAAGCACCTGTGGCAACTCCAACTATTACTGTTGAGCAATCTGCTGGGTCAGAGAAACAAATGTCTCAACCTCTAGCCTTGGCTGTGGTTCAACCCCAAGACACTTACTCTGATACTGCAGAAAGTTCAAGACAAATATCTATGCCCCCAAATTTGGAAGAAATGATTAACAAGATAGTTGAGGAGAAGGTTGGAAATATTATGGAGGAAAAGACTGCTCTGATGGAGGAAAGGGCACTCAGAGAATTCTGACTGAGATGGCTCCAATAGTTGTTGTTGTAAACAAGATGATGGATCCGCTGCAGGAATTCAAGCAAGCTCAAACCCAAAAACGACAACATCAACCCCCTTCCAACACCTCCTCCTACCTAAACCTTTTCTTTCTTTATCTTATCTATTTTGCTGACTATGATGATCCATTCCTTTACCTTTTTGTCTGATGACAAAAAAGGGGGAGAAATGGAAAGAGATTAAATTAATTGTTTTTATATAAAGTCAGTTTTGAAAAAGATCTTATTTGTTTGCATATGCATGTCTTACTCTGATTCATAACTGCTTTTGATTATTGCTATGATATGTTTATTCTCTGATTGAAAACTTATATTTTATCTGACTATGCGTTATCTGCTTGAATGCTATGTCTTAGGAGGAGCTTTGCAAGCTCTCTTAGACTTTGCTACTTAAATTTAATCAGTTTATGTCATCATCAAAAAGGGGGAGATTGTTGGAACCAAAGTGGTTCTGGTTTATTTAATCTTTAGGTTTTGATGTTAACAAAAGGATTAAATTTGCTTGGTAAAGTGTTAGTTGAGATCTAACAAGTGATTTCAGTTTATACAGGAATATCCAAAATAATATATGGTATACAATGCTTGGACTCTTGCAAAGAATTACCCGTCCAAAGGTTATTTAAACTGTTTATATTTTAATCGTTAAGTAGACGGCTAACTATATCTTAGTAGACGTCCATAGTAGCCATGTCAGCAGACGAGTG
The DNA here is from genome assembly GCA_030762895.1 of Sophora flavescens. Lineage (NCBI taxonomy): Eukaryota > Viridiplantae > Streptophyta > Magnoliopsida > Fabales > Fabaceae > Sophora > Sophora flavescens. The sequence continues at coordinate 116,450,362 of CM061063.1, forward strand.
CTCTCCTTAAAACTCAAATAGACATCCCTAGTGCCTAACTAAAATTCAGTAGACGTCCATAGTGCCAGGTCATTGGACGGAGTTTCTCTAAAGACTTAGCAAGTCCAAAGACTTGTGTGGATGAGCGTTTCTGCCACATCAGTGGACGAGCAGATTAAAACCTTGTGTAGACACGTTCTAAAACTGAGTGCATGTAGACGGTTCTACTTCTTCTATATCTTTACTACCTTGAATGTGATTTAATGCAATCTGGACCACATTGAATTTATTTCAAATGATTGATATTTATTTCAAAGGAATATATGTTCTTTATAATTGTTTTATCTTGTTAATGCCTTGTTCCTTTGTGAGAAAATTCATAGTACTATCAAGGAAATACAAAAAGCAAATAGTACAATTGGAATTGCAAAAAGATTTGTACGATGAGAACTTATTGCTGGACAAAAGCTGGGTTATACACAAAGGAGGAAAGAAAGTCTTTAAAGTACAATTGCTCAGGACGGTGAGCCTCCATTTTGTGCTTTTCTGATAACCAAGGATGCTTTTCAACACGGCCAAAATCAAACTACCAGTCTCAACGGATATCATGCATTTAATGCTATCTCTATAACGGGACTGTTCAAATAACCGTTGAAGACTTGCAAGAGAAGCTGAAGACCACTATATATAGAAGGTCTCAAGCGCTGAAGAACAACTTTTGTCATCTGAACATTTGCAAGATACTAAAAGCTCATATTCCCTTTGTAAAGCAAAAGTCAGTAATTCTTAAGGTTGAATATTTGTAAAAATATTCAGTCGATCTTAAACCTTCATACCCTCACATATAGTGAGTTAGAAAGATCTTAGAGAAATCTATGTGATTGAATTAGAGCCTGAAGAGGCTTGGCAAGAAAGCAATACTTGTAGCCTGGAGAGGTGTAGAATACTTGTTGTAGAAACTATTTGGAAATAGTGGAGAAAATCCTTAAAGTAGAAGGGACTGGACGTAACTCTTGGTTGGAAGGGAGTGAACCAGGATAAAATACCTGAGTGAATTTTCTATCCCTTATCTTTTACAGTTTTATTTATTTATACTAATTGTGGGATTTGATTTTGGTTTTGTTAATCTTTCAAAAAGTATTTCTTGTGTGCTTAAACTTTTTATCTTCTGCTTGTGAAAAGGTTTCTCAAAAAGGGTTTTTGCGAAAATAATTAACAAACACAATTCAACCCCCCTTCTTGTGTTTGCTTGTCCCAACTTCAAAGGTTTGGTAAAGATATTGGCTAATTGTTTTTTTTGATTCTACAAAGTCTAGAACAATATCTCCTTTTAGAACATGATCTCTTAAGAAATGGTGCCTTATCTCAATATGTTTAGTCCTAGAGTGTTGGATAGGATTCTTGGATAGATTGATGACACTTTTATTATCACATATAATTGGAACTTGGTCCAATTCTATTCCATAGTCTAACAATTGTTGTTTCATCCAAAGAATTTGGGTACAACAACTTTTGGCCGCAACGTATTCCGCTTTGGTGGTTGATAAAGCAACACTAACTTGCTTTTTACTAAACCATGAAATTAAACAATTACCAAAAATATGACATGTGCCACTAGTACTCTTCCTATCAAGTTTGCATCCTGTAAAATCCGAATCCAAATATCCAACTAGACTACAACTTGATCCTTTAGGATACCAAAGTCCTACATTAGTTGTACCTAACAAATATTTCATTATTCTTTTTTACGGCGGTTAGGTGAGATTCTTTAGGACTTGATTGATAACGGGCACACATGCATACATTACACATAATATCCAGTCTAGTAGCGGTAAGATAAAGTAGAGAGCCAATTATACCTCTATACTTAGTTACATCTACCGGATTACCATGTTCATCTTTGTCAAGATAGGAGGATGTGCCCATAGGTGTGGAAGCCTCTTTTGCCTTGTCCATGCCAAATCTTTTTAGTAGTTCTTTGCAATACTTGGCTTGGTTGATGAAAGTTCCACTAGGAACTTGTTTGATTTGTAGCCCCAAGAAGAAAGTGAGTTCACCCATCATAGACATCTCAAATTCACCTTGCATTTGCTTAGAGAATTCCTTGCACATAGATTCATTAGTAGCTCCAAAAATAATGTCATCAACATATACTTGTACAATCAAAATATCATGCTTTTTCTTTTTAATGAAAAGAGTATTGTCAACCTTCCCTCTTTGAAAATCTTTTTGCAAAAGAAATTTGCTAAGCCTCTCATACCAAGCTCTTGGAGCTTGTTTCAAACCATAGAGAGCCTTTTTAAGTTTAAAAACAAAGTTTGATTTTTCAATGTTTTCAAAACCGGGTGGTTGATCTACATAAACTTCTTCTTGAATTAAGCCATTAATAAAAGCACTTTTGACATCCATTTGGTAGAGCTTAAAATCCATAAGACATACAAAAGCAAGAAGCAATCTAATAGATTCTAACCTAGCAAAGGGTGCATAAGTATCCTCATAGTCTATGCCTTCTTCTTGATTATAACCTTTGGCTACAAATCTAGCTTTGTTTCTAACAATTATATCATTCTCATCTAACTTGTTCCTAAAAACCCATTTAGCTCTAATTACTTGTTTATTACTATGTTTAGGTACAAGTTCCCATACACCGATCATTTCTTGTAAATTAATTTAACTCATCTTGCATAGCAATTACCCAATGTTCATCTATAATAGCCTCATCAATTGTCTTAGGTTCAACTTGAGACACAAAAGACATAAAATGACATACATTCCTAAAAGAAGAATGAGTAGTTACCCCTTTGGTGATGTCACCTGTCACCTTATCAATTGGATGGTATCTAGTCATTCTCCACTCCTTAGGAAGTTCCTCATCTCTTTGTTGTTGATCTTGAGGCTCCAATCTTGATTCTTGTTCATTACCCTCTGCTTGCTCTTCTTGAGAATCCATTCTTGTATCTACAATATCATCGTTATGAACTTTCCCAATTTCTTAGGGGTAGTCTCATCAAATGATACATGAATAGATTCTTCTATAGTCTTGTTTCTTTTATTGAAAACTCTATATGCTTTACTTGATGATGAATAGCCAAGAAAGATTACTTGATCCGCTTTAGCATCAAACTTACCAAGATTTTCTTTTCCAATATTCAAAACATAGCATTTACATCCAAAGACATGTAAATGTGATATATTTGGTTTTCTACCTTTATACAACTGATAAGGAGTTTTCAACAAGATAGGTCTAATAAGCACTCTATTAGATACATAGCAAGCGGTGTTAACCGCATCCACCCAAAAATACTTAGGTAGACTAGATTTATTTAACATGGTTCTTGTCAACTCCTCTAAGGACCTATTCTTCCTCTCAACAACTCCATTTTGTTGAGGAGTCCTTGGAGCCGAAAAGTTATGTTCAAATCCATGTTTATCACAAAAACATTCAAATTTATGGTTTTCAAATTCCCCACTATGATCACTTCTAATGCCTGCTATTTTCAAATATTTTTCATTTTGAATCACTTTAGCAAGTTTCTTGAAAGCATGAAATCTATCACTTTTATGAACCAAAAACAATGTCCATGTAAATCTTGAGAAATCATCAACAATCACTAAAGCATAATAGTTTCCACAAAAACTCATTATCCTTGAAGGACCAAATAAATCCATATGAAGTAATTGCAAAGGTCTAGAAGTAGAAACAACATTCTTGGGGTTTAAAACTAACTCTAGTTTGTTTACCCTTTTGGCATGCATCACATAAACCTTATTTGTTAAATTTTATCTTAGGCAAACCAATCACTAAATCCTTATAGATAAGTTTGTTAAGGTGATCCATGTGAATGTGTGCTATTCTTCTATGCCATATCCATGCATCATCAACATTACTCATCAAGAATTGTATGGAAGATGAAATTTCATTCAAATCAAGCATATATATGTTTTTGATTCTCTTTCCTATAAACATAACTTGTTTATCATGCATACTTTCAACTAAGCAACATTTTTCATCAAAAAAAAAAACTTTAAAACCCTTATTGTAACACCCCCACTAGGTATTACTACGAAACACATGCGGAATTTAAATTAAAAAGATAATTTGCTGGTTGTTTTAGGAAAATAATTTATATAAGTACGTAAGCATATGAAATTGGGTATACAGATTTGTCACGACTCCAAACCTAAGCCTTGATCGGCACACAGGCTTACAATCCTAGCCTGGCAAGCCTATTTAATTTAGAGATATACTTGAATAAAAGCTAGTACTTTTACAAAAATTTCGACAGAGTCTCCTCTGTAATTCGAACATCCCAGGTAAAAGAACACCTGCTAAAATAATTACATTTTCATTCCAGGATTCCAGTTACACCAAATACAACCAGACAGTAATATGCTAAAAATAGTTATATCAATAAGCTATACATGACCAAAAGGAAAAGCTTAGGTTTTTATTCAAAAGAGATGCTCTTCGAGCCATAAACATTCCATTTTAAAATAAAGACTCTCCGAGCCATACTCATACATATTATCAAAAATCTAAGTCTCAAACCCTAAGCTGGTCATTCTAAAAGTTATTCCTGAGGAAAACTCACGTGATCATTCCACAATCAAATACTTCATCAAACAACCAGATCTAAGTCTCTGAGTGACTTAGGAAGACTCCTCTGTACCATATGTACTAAAGTACCCAGGGTACGATAGCGGCAAATGGATATATCACACAACAACCATATACATGATACATACAACACATTGACATGTTAGCATTTAAGCATTATTCATAGATAAAACAACAAGTGTTATATCAGTGGGTCTCATACCCGAATCAATCAGTTTTATTAGGAGAATGCATGACACTTCAATCATCAGGCTCTAAACTTATTCTCATGAGATATCATCATCGTTTTATCATTAAGAAAGAAAGAGTTGAGCAGGCTCGTATGCCGTATTGGCAAGTTGTCTCTGTCACCTCATGCACCCGGATCAACATCATCACAAATCCCTTATAACGGCCATTCGGATGTATACATCATCGAATACCACATCTTAAGCGGGTATTCGGTAACTCAAGCACGTCTGCTAAGGGGAAATGCATATGAATAAAAGACTTTTCGTTATCGAGACTTTTCTTTGTGTTCACTCTTTTCCGTTGTCGAAGCGCAAAGCTAACGACTATTCACAATTTTCATTACTTGAAAAACAATAACACAGGACGCGCAGTCCGAGTGCTCAATCACAATTAGACCGATGTCGCAGTCCAAGGTTGTGGTCGTAGAAACAATTATAATTTTATCCATCTTTTATTTCAACATGATAAGGACTCCTAGCCCATAACAATGAAATTAGGACACACAGTCCTCAGTTCCAAGATTAGGACTCCTAGCCCATAATATCATGATTAGGACCCTTGGTCCATAATTCTTGACACGGATCCCAGATTGCGTGCTTATAACTGAATACTAGAGGCGACGTCTCACGAACTATATTCTCTTTCACATGTGCTTACTTTTCACTCGGTGAAAATCAAAACCAAAATAAAATCTCGGTCACTTATCCAAGTAACCAGAACGTTTCTAAATCATTTAGGAGAAAATATTTTCCTTTGCAAATTGTTTTATCAAACATTTTGGAAATTTGTTTGCTTTTGAAATCCTTGATGGAATAAAGTCAAATATTTTCAAAGGGGTTTTTCCTTCATAAAACACATAATTCGAAAAAGGTTTTCTCTCGTACAAACTTTGGATCATAAAAAGATAGTTTCTATTGACTTAAAAACACTTCAACATTTCTTTTCAAAACAAGAATCTCATTCTCTTGAAGTAAGCATTTTAAACAAGGAACTTTTATAAATGAAACCAATACTTTCAAAGTTCTATTCAAGGCTTATTAAGGCTTTTAATCCTTATAATCATTGATCATAGACTCAGGTTCGATTTCTCAAACTTCAATCAACAGTAATATATTCACAACAATAATAATATCACAGTTAATGACAGTTCATCACATATATATAATTCATAACACTTTAAAGCAAGAAATGTTCAACTTCTAGTAATAACCACAATAATTCAAGTAAACAAGTTTTTCAAGTATTGGCTCAATATCACAATAATATTCACAACACTCAATTACACACATACACACATGCATATAGTTATTGAATATCCCTAGGCAAGCTCCCCTTACCTTTGAAGACAATAGGATGATCCTCGTCTTAAAGCTCACATTAGTTCCAAGCGTGCGAATATCTACTCCACCAAACTAGCATAGCCGTGTTCAACATCTCGGAGAGGGAATCCAACAACACACAACAACCAGAAATCAAGAAATCAATTACACACGATCAAACAAACATTCTAGTTTGATCTAAACACTTAATCTTATTACCAAACAAGGTCATTTTCAAAGAAAATCATGTTTGGAGCCTAAGCTTCACAATACCCTTTGAGGAAACTTTGTTTTGATTAAAGGATCATGAAAATGAACCAATTTCCAAAAACCTAACCAATTTCCAATAAGTCAGATTGGGGATTTAGGGTTCACAAATCAATCTGGGGAAAACTCAATATAACTAAAGAATGACAAATTTGGTTTAGGGAAATACTGATTCATTGTCCCAATTTCATAAAACAAGGTTTAATTTCAAGATTAAAATCTGAAATCAAAGGGTTAGGGTTAGGGTTAGGGTTTCAAAATGAAATTCCACTTTTTGAATCTGAGACATATGGAGTGTTTTAACTCTCCCAAGTAAGAAGATGAAGACTTAATGGTGTGGTGAGCTCCGGTACGGCGACTGACGCGACGGCAACGACGACGAACACAGAAACCAAATGGACCAAAGAAGAGAGAAGGTCGAGGGGAGTCCGATTCAGGAATCATCTTTGCCATCCATGGCCAACGGTGGTCGAAAACGGCTCCTTCTGCGACGGCGAACGACTCTGCACGGTGGAGATCCGAACCAGACGCGAAATAATGGCAGCGCACATCTTCTATGTTGCGTCGACGAGCGGCGGCTCCGAGATCTCCCTAGGCGGTGGCGGCGCGCATCCGAGCAGCAAGAAGGAAGGAGGAGAGAACTTGTATGGAGGAGGAAGAAGAAGTGGAGAAGAATAAGAGAGAAAGAAGGGAAATAAGAAGAAAAAGAAAGAAATAGAGGGGGGTGGTTTACAGGCTGTGTCAGGAGAGGAAGAGAGAGAATATGATTTTTTGTACTAGTGGGTACAAAATGAGTGATAAATATTAATCCTAAAAATAAACATGTTTTTAGTATTTGAATCTAAAAATAAAGGGTGACAAATATATGCTTTCAAAATTTGAAATAAAGTAGAGATTGATAGTTGGATTGATCAACTAAGAAAATCCACGGTCCAACATTTAATCTTCGATTAATGTCAAACCAGTTTATTTTCAAATCTAAAATTAAATAGAATGAAAATATGGAAATACTTTTCTCTTCATCATATTATTTAAAACATTTTTCTGTACTGGTAATATTAGTGACAATAACGTAAATTATGTGCATTCACTGAAATAAGTCAGTGCTAACGCACCCAATAAAATAATTTGAAGAGATTAATTTAATTACTCAAACTAAACAGCATAAAAAAAATAAACATAAACATCCAAATAAAATAATTAATCATATGTGTAAAAACTAGGGTGTTACTTATGTGACATGACCACTTTTCCTTGGATGATATGAGCCAAATAAGGAGCATGGACCAAGAAGCACTACATGGACTTGGTGAACCTATGACAAGAGCTAGAACCAAGAAAGCCCAACAAGCTCTTAATCACATGGTGGCTATTTTGATAGAAGCAAGCCCAAGTTTGTTAAAGAGGGCGTGCACTAAGAATGAATGGGTTATCTCATTCAACTTGAAGACCCATGATCATGATAAAGAGGGAGTGCACCAAGAATGAAGACCATTTTAGTTGTTTTATTTTAATTCAATAATTTTAATGGGTTATTTGAGTGGATCCAAGTTTGTTAGTGTTGCAATTTGGTCAAGCCCACTTAATCTATGTTGAACACGAAATTTAGAGTCTTAGTTGGGTGGGAATCTTAAGCTTGCATTCTTAAAGAAACTCCTGATTGTTATGTTAATAATTTTGTAATTATGGGGGGTTACACTTTTAATTTGAGAAGTAAGTGTAACCACCACATAATAATAATAATAGAGAGAGAGAGAGAGATAGAGAGAGTAATAAGTCATTTAGTGGCTGAATTAAAATAGTTTTAGTGGCTGAGTTAATGAGGGTTAAGTGAGTCATGATTAGGCTAGTTATGTGGGGTTATGGAATTTGTGAGAAGACAAAATGTAATTTCGAAATTAGGCAGCCACATTCTTATATGTAACATGCCAATATCATGAATAACATAACTTGGATGTTCATTTGGATCAAATTCCATTTGTGAGAATTTAGTTCTCTTTGATTCTTGGTTGAGCCAATCTTGTTCTTTTCAAGAATCCACGATTCTTGTGGCAAACTTTACTTGGCTTATCAAAATCTCTAGTTTGTGGTGCCATCATCATCTCTATTCTCCGTCCATTTGTTTCTTTTCTTCCCTTTATTTTAATCTCAAAACTGTTCCGCAAATTAATTGTTAAAATTCAACCATAAGATCATCTCCAAAGGCAACCTATCCTTTGGTTGTCATCACTGGATATAGATGGGAAAACTTGGGGATGTCTCCGGTTATATGTTTAGAGCATCCACTATCCAAGTACCACTTCTTGCATAGTGTCTTCAAGCATACCTATACAAAAGAGATCAAATCTTAGGTACCCAATTTGGATTGGGTCCTTGTATGTTAGCCTTGGGTTTACTCCCTTTAGGGACCCAAATTAAGTTACAATTCTCAACACCTTTCCTTTTGATATAACATTTTGAAATATGGTGTCCATGCTTGCAACAAAAATAGCATTTGATAGTTGATTTCTTTTGTTTTCTTGATGGAACAAATTGAGTCTTGTTGGAGGCTTTAGCATCAAATGGATTGTATCCCAATCCGACCTTAACAAAACTCATCGATTGTTTACCAAGTAAAACATTAAGATTGCAAGTGACTTTTTCAAATCAATGTTTCACTTTCCAAATTCTTGCAATTTTTACAAGTGGTGCACCATTATTTTTCTTTTCCTTTTGAAGAATTTTTACAAATCTTTTGCATAGTCTCAATCTCCAGCTTTTGATCCTCAACTTGCTTTTTCAAAACAATTTTTCTTTTTTCAAGTTGAGCCATCAAATTCTTTTGTTTCACAATTAGTTTAGCTAAATCAAGAGACTCTTTTTGGAATTCTTCAAAAGAATCATGCAATTTATCATAAGTAAGAGAGAGAGAGAGTTCATCATCTGATACCTCATCATCTTCTTCTTCTTTTTTTTTAAATAAGACTAGGAGTGTAAAGGCATCACCATAGAGAGGGACATCCCAACTAGGTTGGCACCTCCAACTCTACCTATCACTTGCAGCACCCCAGAAATTTATTCCAAAAAGAAAAAAAATAAAGAATACAAAATCATGGGGGGACATGAACCAATACCCATGAAAATCAAAGAATCAAGTAAATCTATAGCTGGGAAGACCTAATCTATCATGATTAAAGTCCTCCTGAATAAAACTAGGAATATAGCTCCACCAGGAGTTACATAGAGAAGCAATTCCATAATTGGCCAATTTATCAGCACAACAGTTGCCCTCTCTATAGATATGAGTGACCATGAATAACATATTCTTAGAGATTTGAAGACAATTCCTCCATCTATTCCTCAATGTCCAAGGAACAATATGTATAGATTTAAATGCTAAGACTACTAACATTGAGTCACATTCCAACCAGAGCCTATGCCAGCCATTCCTAAAAACAATCTCAATAGCTTGCATAGCAGCTTCTAATTCCGCATGAAGAGGAGAAGAGATACCCAAATAAGTAGCAAAACAACCAATGAGATGTCCTCTATAATCTCTAAAAATCCCCCCACCAGCAACTACTCCAGGAGAACCTTTTGAAGCACCATCTGTGTTGCATTTAGTCCAAGAAAACCAAAGGAGGATTCCAAAATACCTCAGTTATTTTTGGAGCTTTACCTGAATGGCTAATCACTTTAAAAGAATTGAGAATAGATAGCTCCTCCATGGCAGAGCAGGAGATTCCTTTTGACAGGTTGCCTGTTAAAGAAACAGACCCTATGATCATGTTAACAGCTTGCTGAAAAGGCAAAGAGGCATTCTCAAATCTGGCTCTGTTTCTGTAGGTCCAGATTGCCCAGAGGACATTAATCACAGCTGCAACTACTATATCTTTCATCTGAGCACTCCAATTTCTATTGCAGACTTCAAGAATGGCAAAGGAAGAGGAAGTATCTATAGTGCATCCAAGCAAAGCACTAAGCCAACTCCAAAGCTGAGCTGCGTAGACACAAGACAAAAACAAATGCTGAGCTATTTCTACCACACAAACTACAAATGGAGACAGTAATGCATCCTCTTGCTTTGCGGTTTTCATCTGTGGGAAGTCTACTATGCAAGAATCTCCAAGCAAGAAAGGATCTGGAAGGTGGAATGGCACTGCTCCAAACTGTCTTTGCCCAGGGAAGACCCTGCTGTTGAGGATTCTGAAACAAAAGCTTCCTTGAATGATAGGCTACCCGAGCTTGAATGAGTCCAGACTAAGTGGTCCTCACTTTCAAACAAAGGAATATGAACCTTTTCAATATCTGAAACCACTGTTGGATATCTTCTCCTCAACTCCTCAGGGATGGACCAAGCATTATTTTGGATAAATGCATCAATGTTGACCTGAATGGCCAGGTGTAGATTTTCTGGTATATGCATTAAATCCACAATCTTCCGATGAAGCCACTTATCATGACAAAAACAAATCAGGTTACCTTTACCAATCTGCCAAGTGCAGTTCAACAAAACCTGTTGGATGTTAGTTCTGATTGCTGGCCAAAGAAATGACTTAGCATAGTGTGCAGTGGGAATATTGTCCCTATAGAACCTGTTTTTGATAACATCTGCCCATTGGCTAGAAGAGGTGAGCATATCCCAAGTGAGCTTCAACATAGCTACCTCATTAATAGCTCTTAGAGTTCGAATTCCCAATTCCCCTTCACTGAAAGGTTTGCAAAGTACTCTCCAAGCCACAGTTACCACCTTCTTCATATGGATGTCTCCAGACCAAATGAAATTCTTTATCCAAGTGTCAAGAGTTTTTAGTAATGAAATAGGCCAAGCATACACATGAAAGCTGTATACTAGCATGCCTTGAATCACATATTTCACTAGTTGAACTCTCCCCATGATGGAAAGGAGATGCCCTTTCCAAGAAGCCAGCTTAAGCTTGATTCTGTCCACAATTGGCTGAAAGTGAGCTCTCCTTGGCCTGCCTTTAAAGAGAGGAACCCCAAGGTAGGTTAAAGGCATATCACCCGGTGAGAAACCTAAGGTACTAGAGATTGCAATAACTTTACTAGCTGACAGGTTAGAGCCAAAGAATTTACACTTTGGAAGGCTAAGATGCTGCCCTGAAACAGCAGCATAATCATTGAACAGATTCATCAAAACCTGTAGATTTCTCTTGCTGCCATTACAGAAGACTAGCACATCATCTGCATAGAGGACATGGCTTGGAAAAATTAGTCCTTTTGGACCTTTCATTGGCTTCAAAAGACCTGAGGACACAAGAGCAGCAATAACTCTACTAACCACCTCTTCAGCTATGCAAAAGAGTAAGGGAGACAATGGATCACCTTGTCTAACTCCTCTTTTGCAAGAGATGTAACCAACTGGTTTCCCATTAATAGAAAATGAAAGCTTGGCTGATTTCAGAATGACCTTCACCCAAGAGCAGAACTTGCCATCAAAACCAAAAGCCTTCAGCACATTCAACAAGAAAGACCAATCAATAGTATCAAAGGCTTTTTTGATGTCAAATTTCGGCATTAAGTTTCCACCAAAAGCCTTATAGTCCAGAAGATTAACTGCCTCTGATGCAACACATATACAATCACCAATTTGCCTCTCCTTGATAAACCCTCTCTACTGCTCAGAGATGATTTTAGGGGCAATAGAAGCAAGCCTTTCAGCTAGAATTTTTGTTATGACCTTAAATTGAAAGTTGGCCAATGCTATTGGTCTGTAATTTTCAATTTTATCAGCATTAGCTACCTTAGGGATCAAGACAACCAGATTGGAATTTAGATTAGGAAACAGCCAACCTTGATTGAAAAATTGCAGAACAGAGCAACAAACATCACTGCCCACATTGCTCCAAAATCTCTGAAAGAAGCATCCCCCAAAACCATCAGGACCAGGAGCTCCACTACCATTCATGCTAAAAACAACAGCTTTGATCTCTTCATTGGAAGGCAGACCAGTGAGCAAGTTGTTATCTTCATCAGTAACTATCTTTGGAATGACTGAGTCAATAAGTCGATTCTCCAAACAATTGTTGTCAGAGGAGTAAAGAGAGGTGTAGTACTCAATCACATGCTGCTCTATATCAGCAGAATTTTCCAAAACCCGATCCTCAGATTTAAGCACTATCATGGCTTTAGATGCAGCCCTTATCTTTGCAATTCTGTGAAAATAGGAAGTGTTCCTATCCCCACTAATGTGCCAGTTGACCCTAGCTTTCTCTTTCCAAAAGCTTTCTTGAAAGGTAAGGGACTGCTGCAAAACAATTTGAGCCCGCTGCTCTTCCATTCTAAACTCATCAGAATAACCAGAGATGGAAATTAGGTCATGAATCTTCTCTACAGCCAAAAGAGCCTCCTCAACCTTAACATGAACATTCCCAAAAACAGTTTTATTCCAAGTTTTGAACTCAGTCTTTAAAGCTTTCAGTTTCTGAGTGAGGATAAACATAGGACAGCCAAAGAATTCTTTCTTCCAAACCTCTTCTACTAGTCTGTGACAGTCTTCATGGTCTGACCACATTTGAAAGTATTTAAAGGAGGATGGGAAAGTCTGCATACCTCTTTTCATGATCAACAACAATGGATGGTGGTCTGACTTGTTTCTTGGCAGAGTGTAACAAACACTAGAGCTCCAAAAAGAAAGCCAGTCATTGTTCTGATCGATTTCTGTCCGGTCTTCTTCTCAAAACAGCTCTACCTCTTCTACCATTTGACCAAGTAAAGGCAGCTCCTCTAGTGTTTAGATGGATAAGATCACAGCTATCAGTCCAGGCCTGAAACTCATCACAAGAAGCTTTTAAAGGAAGGCAACTACCCCTTTGCTCATGAGACCCCAATACTGAGTTAAAATCCCCAATATAGCACCAAGGGCCTTGGTTACTCTGTTGCAGATTGGCCAAGTTCAGCCATAAGTCTCTCCTCTTAACATGAGTTGTACTTGCATAAATGGCGGCCAGATACACAACTTGATCATCAATATTTATAGACAGAGCAACATACTGGGCAGAAATAGATAAAATGACAGGTGAAAAATGTTCAGAACATAATCCCCACAGATTCGGCAAACTGTCATTTCTATTATTCACAACAAAAGGTTTCAGTTTAAGCTGTTTCCAGAAAGAAATAGGGATTTGATCCATGGATATCCAAGGCTCAGAGATAAATAAAAAGTCAGGTTTATGCAAACCACAAAACTCTTTAAGAACCAATTTAGTATCTAAATTACCAATACCTCTAACATTCCAATATAAAATCTTCATGAGGCAAAGTTTAGAGGACCTGCTTTGGATCTTGTGACACGACCTGCAGATTGAACCATCTGCTTATTCTTTTTCAGTCTTAGCTTCTTTTTCTGAGATTTTGATAAGACTTTAGTGAAGCTAGGGTCCTCATTGCTGTCTTGATTTCCCTAGACAGAAAGAGGTATGCCATCGTCTAAATCATTATCAATTCCATCAGCCCAGAATTTTGACTTTAGGAATGTTCATTCCTTCTGGACCTGGGGATGAACATAACCAGCTGAGTGGCTGTTGGGGGAACCATTAGTTGTAGACTCAATTGAGTCAGTAGCATTCTGAGTGTCTAGGGAATCAGGCACTATTTCATCATTCTTATTGCTTTCAGGCACAATATTTTGAGCCTGAGTTTCTAAAGGGTCAATTCGTACCAATGTAGCAGCATTGTTATGAAATGTAAATTCATCAAAAACTACTTCTACATCCTCACCATCATCAGCAGCACGATTAGGCACTTCCTGTGTTGGCAGGTTATTTTCATTATCAGTTAGACATGATCATTTTGTACCAATGTAGCAGCATTGTTATGGGCTGTAGATTCATCAAAAACTACTTCTACATCATCACCATCATCATCAGCAAGATTAGGCCCATCCTGTTTTGGCAGGTTGTTTTCATTATCAGAAAGGACATTGATAAGCCTCTGGCTCATCTAGTTTTATGGCTAGTATGACTAGGGTTTTGTGCAAATTATATCCTATTTTCACCCAAATTAGATTAGATTGTCCTCAAGCAGGGTTTTGAGTCTCTAGAGTAGTTTTAGGTTAATTTAGCTAGTTTTGAGTCAAATAATACACTTATAGTTGTGTCTTTGTTTTCAGGTTAAGTTGGAAGTCAAGAAAATAAAGAAACAGGGGATTCACCTCGCGAACATCTCTTCGCCTCGCGACCCCGAAGCTGACTGTTCCAAGAAAATGCAAGGTCTCTGGTTCGCCCCGCGACTAAAATCTCGCCCCGCGAGTCACCCAAGTCTGAAAAGTCAGAGACGATCACGGCTTGCCCGTGTTGAAGGTCACGGCTGTGGCAGTTTTGGAGTTGAAGAGTCTCGCCTCGTGAGCATCCATTCGCCTCGCGAGCCTGGAAGTCAGAAAGCATCACGGTTGGCCCCTGATATTCATAACGGGCGTAATAAGAAGACTCTTCAGTGCCTCACCTCGCGAAGGTTTGTTCGCCTTGCTAGAATACCAAAGGTTGCAGACTGTTCGCAGGATTCGCGTCGCGAGAGAGGCTTCGCCTCGCGAGTAGACTTAATTTCTGATTAGTATAAATAGCTGTTCTGAACAGATTGTAAAGGCTTTTGCTTCTCCATTGTTCTGTTTACATTTCTTTTCTGTGTGTTTTCGTTTTTTACATGGAGAGCTAAATTCTTAGATTAATCTACTGTATGAGAATTCCATATACTTGAGGTTTTGTAAATCCCTATTTTAATTGCTTTTCCCTTTTCAATACCATATTATACATTTCTGTTTGTTATTTCAGGAGTGTGTAGTATTGTATTGATTTGTTTCAGTGATGTTATTTTCCTATACTTAATCGCGTTTGTTATTTCGCGTGTGTTCATTCATGTTCGTTTGTTCATGAGGACTTAACCCCGTTTGTTATTTCGGGAATAGGAATATACATCCGTAGTAGCGATTACGTTGTTAGTTGTTTCTATAACTGAAAGGGGAATAGAATCTGCTTAGGGCTTGGGATTACATGAACCAAGGATAGTTGGGAATTCGAGACAGTAGATTAATCGCTGTTTGCTATTTGATTATCTCTTTAAACTGCCCTGTTTTTAATTGCTCTGTTTCGCTTGTTACTTATTTGCATCCAAACCAACCCCCCCCCCCCCCCCAAACTGATTTTTGTAAAAAAATAACACTTTAAGAGTCCTTGAGAACGACATCCGAGTTGTCGCCCTAAACTACATTTTTAAAACCTGCTCGTCCTTTTTGGCGCGTGCGCGACAGCGCGACCAAAAAATTGGCGCCGTTGCTGGGGACTCTGAGTTGTTATTTTTCGCATTTTTTTATTTATTTTATTTCTTTATTTTATTTTCTGTTTTTTTGTTTTGAATTGGTCTGGCTACTAGGTCTAATTGCCCTGAACTGTGTGATTTTGACCCGGAAATTGAAAGAACACTGCACACACTCCATAGGGAATTTCGGGCTAGCACTAGTAGTGATTCCAATTTCAAAACTGTTTTTGAAAACATGGGAGACCAAAGGACATTAAGACAGCTTGCTGCCCCTGATGTAAACTATAATGGATTGTGTATTTCATATCCTGGTGCTGACACTCCTTTTGAATTGAAATCTGGTTTTATTCACTTGTTGCCCAAGTTTAATGGTCTTGCAGGTGAGGATCCACACAAGCACTTGAAGGAATTCCAAGTTGTATGCTCCACAACCTCAAGATCAGAGGGAGTCACTGAGGATAGTATCAAGCTGAAGGCTTTTCCGTTTTCACTTCAGGGAGCTGCAAAAGATTGGCTGCTGTATCTTGAGCCCAACTCCATCACCACTTGGAATGATTTGAAGAGGGTTTTTCTAGAAAGATACTTTCCTGCTTCAAGAGCTGCTTCAATAAGAAAAGAAATATGTGGCATCAGGCAAGGAAATGAATCGCTAGCTGAATATTGGGAAAGGTTCAAGCATTTGGTGTCCAGTTGCCCCCAGCATCAGATATCTGAACAACTCCTGATCCAATACTTTTATGAAGGATTGCTGTCGATGGATAGGAATCTTTTGGATGCTGCTAGTGGGGGAGCATTAGTTGATAAGACCCCAGCTGCTGCCAAGCAACTCATTGAGAATATGTCATTGAATTCCCAGCAGTTTTCCACCAGAAGAAATTCAGTTGAGACAAGAGGTGTACATGAGATTCATAGTTCATCTTCCAACCAGGCCGCCCTTGAGAATAGATTGGATGAGCTGACTTCTTTTGTAAGGCAATTGGCAATAGACAAGGTTCAGCCTGCAAAGTTATGTAGCATGTGCAATTCACCTGAGCACCCATATGACCCATGCCCCATCCAGAGGGAAGAGTTTGTCAGTGAAGTATCTCAAGCTTATGCAGTTAATCCATTTAATCAAGGAAACAGTCAGAATCGGTACAGCACTCCAGACCTCTCTACCAATAGGTACCATCCCAGCTGGAGGAATCACCCTAATCTGCGGTATGGGAACTCATCCCAACAACAACCGATGGCACCTCATAATCCTCCTCCAGTGACCACTTCTGCACCTTCTGGACCTTCATTAGAAGACTTGGTCAAGCAAATGGCGGCAACCAATCTACAGCTTCAGCAGCAGGTTGGACAAAGTTGCGACTTCACAGCACACGATTTCAAAGAGGACAGATGCTAGCATTCAGGCTTTGCATACCCAGATTGGACAGCTGTCCACATCCATAAACCACATACAGCAAGGTCAAGGATCCAATCAGCTACCTGCACAGCCAGTGATAAATCCTAATGCCTCCAACCCTAATGTGAGTGCCATATCTCTGAGATCTGGAAAAGTTGTTGAGGCCGCCTCTGGAAAGGATGAAGAAACAATTGAGGTAACACCTGAGCCTAATGTTGAGGTAACTCCTGCGCCTGTAGTTGAAGTTGAAGTTGAGAAGGTATACAGACCACCAATCCCATTCCCACACAGATTGCAGAATAATAAGAAGATTGGTGGTGAAGACAAGGAGAAGGAAATTCTTGATGTATTCAGAAAGGTGGCTGTAAATATTCCTCTCCTAGATGTGATCAAGCAAGTGCCCAAATATGCCAAATTTCTGAAGGACCTATGCACCAACAAGAGGAAGATGAAGAATAATGAGAGAGTTGACTTGGGAAGGAATGTCTCAGCGCTTATCCAGTCTAAGCTAGAAAGAGTTGCTTCTATAGCCCCTACTCAGGCACTACCACAGAAGTGCAAGGATCCAGGCACCTTCACTATTCCATGCACTATTGGGGACAGGAAGTTTGAAAACTGCATGTTGGACTTGGGAGCATCAATCAATGTCATGCCTACCTCCATATTTAACAACCTTGATCTTGGGCCTTTGCAGTATACAGGTCTTACCATCCAGTTAGCTAACAGGACCGGTGCCCGACCCATGGGAATGGTAGAGGATGTGCTAGTGCAAGTTGATGATTTGATATTCCCTGCGGACTTCTACATCCTAGACATTGCAGGAGAGACACATTCTAGTAGGTCACCGATAATCTTGGGCAGGCCATTCATGATGACATCCAAGACTAAGATTGATGTGTATGATGGGACTATGTCTATGGAGTTTGGTGGTATTGTGGCCAAGTTCAAGATCTTTGATGCTATGAAACACCCACTGGAGGAGCACTCTGTTTTCCACTTAGAGTTGCTTTCTGAGCTTATTGAGGATACCCATGAGGACTTTATTCCTGATTTTCCTTTTATTTCTGGTTTTGATGATGTATATATTTGTACTAACTATACTAACACTAACCCGTGTTCTGTTTGTGCTGAGTTTCTGGATTCAACCTTGCAGGGTGATAGTGATAGTGATAGTGATAGTGAGATTGGAGCTGTCTGTTCTGCAGAAGTCTGTGGCATCATGGCTACTCCCAATGCACCATCTGTTGAGCAGCCACCATCCTTAGAGCTCAAGCCACTCCCAGATAACCTGAAGTATGCTTACCTAGAGACAAATGAAAGACTTCCAGTCATCATTTCTTCCATCCTTAACTCTAACCAGGAAGCAAGACTATTGGAGGTTCTGAAGAAGCACAAGAAGGCTATTGGGTGGACATTGGCTGATATTCCAAGAATTGGCCCCTCCAGATGCATGCACAGAATTCTATTGGAGGATGGGGCTAAGCCAGTCAGACAGGCCCAAAGGCGACTTAACCCACTGATTCTGGATGTGGTGAAGAAAGAGGTGACTAAGCTTCTATAGGTAGGTATTATATACCCCATCTCTGATAGTACTTGGGTAAGTCCGGTGCAAGTTGTACCAAAGAAGTCTGGTCTAACAGTAGTTAGGAATGAAAATAATGAGCTTGTGCCTACTAGAGTCCAGAATAGCTGGCGAGTTTGTATAGACTATAGGAAGTTGAACCAGGCCACCAGAAAGGATCATTTTCCTTTGCCGTTCATAGATCAGATGCTGGATCGGCTGGCTGGTCAATCTCATTATTGTTTTCTAGATGGCTTTTCCGGGTATTTCCAGATTCATATTGCCCCTGAGGATCAGGAAAAGACCACCTTCACGTGCCCCTTCGGTACGTTTGCTTATAGGAGGATGCCATTTGGCCTTTGTAATGCTCCTGGAACCTTTCAAAGATGCATGCTTAGCATTTTCTCTGACTTTATTGAAAATTGCATAGAGGTGTTCATGGATGATTGTACTGTATATGGCTCCTCATTTGATGCATGTCTGCATAGTCTGAGTCTAGTTCTACAAAGATGTATTGAGACTGATTTGATTTTGAATTATGAGAAATGTCACTTTATGGTAGAACAGGGGATAGTTTTGGGTCATGTAATTTCTAAAGAGGGTATTTCTGTAGATCCTGCAAAAATTGATGTGATTTCTTCATTGCCTTACCCATCTTGCGTACGCGAGATCCGTTCTTTTCTTGGACATGCAGGTTTCTACAGGCGCTTTATCAAGGACTTCAGCAAGATAGCACTGCCATTGTCAAACCTGCTGAAGAATGATGCCCTGTTCCAGTTTGATGAAAAGTGCAAGAAAGCATTTGACTATCTAAAAAAAGCATTGACTTCTACCCCTGTCATCCAGCCCCCAGACTGGACACTCCCTTTTGAACTAATGTGTGATGCTTCCAATTTTGCTGTGGGAGCAGTTCTGGCACAAAGGGTGGGCAAGGTTGCCCATGTAATTCATTATGCTTCTAGGACATTAGATGCTGCACAGTCAAATTACACCACCACTGAGAAAGAACTGCTAGCTGTTGTATTTGCACTTGACAAATTTAGGTCATATTTGCTAGGTTCTAGGGTCATTGTTTTTACTGACCATGCAGCTCTGAAATATCTGTTAAAGAAACCAGAAGCTAAGCCAAGACTGATCCGGTGGATGCTTTTGCTCCAAGAATTCAATGTGGAGATAAAGGATAAAAGTGGAGCTGAAAATTTGGTAGCAGATCACTTGAGCCGGATAGCAAGGGATGAGGATACTTCTCCCATCCAAGATGATTTCCCTGATGAGAGACTTTTACATCTGTATGGGGTAACCCCCTGGTTTGCTGACATTGTAAATTTTCTTGTTGCTGGTGTTGTTCCTGCAGGTACAAGTAGACATAAGTTCCACAAGCTCAAAAGCGATGCGAAGTACTATGTGTGGGATGATCCCTACCTGTGGAAGTTTTGCAGTGATCAGGTGATTCGGAGGTGTATCCCCGATCATGAGACAGAGTCCATCCTGCATTTCTCTCATGCCTCTCCAGTTGGAGGACATTTTGGACCACAGAGGACAGCAAGAAAAGTCCTGGATTCTGGGTTTTACCGGGCCCACAATTTTTAGAGATTTATATGAGGTATACAAGAATTGTAAAGAATGTCAAATAACAGGCCCTGCCATCACTCGTAGGAGTGAGATGCCTCAACAGCCCATGCTTTTTTGTGAAGTTTTTGATGTGTGGGGGATGGATTTTATGGGTCCTTTCCCTCCTTCTTTTGGTTTTGTATATATTCTTTTGGCTGTAGATTATGTTTCAAAGTGGGTGGAAGCAATCCCCACTAGGACTAACGATGCTCAAATTGTTTCCAAATTTGTTAGGTCCAACATTGTTTGCAGGTTTGGCATACCTAAGGCCATCATCAGTGACCAGGGCACACACTTCTGTAACAGAACCATGGAGGCCTTACTCAGGAAATATGGGGTTGTACATAGAGTGTCCACTGCTTACCATCCCCAAACCAATGGCCAGGCTGAAATATCAAACAGGGAGATCAAGTAAATTCTAGAGAAGATGGTGCAGCCTAATAGAAAGGAATGGAGCCGCCGTCTGGAAGACGCACTGTGGGCACAGAGGATTGCTTTCAAGACCCCTATAGGAATGTCCCCATTTCGGCTTGTTTTTGGTAAGGCATGTCACCTCCCGGTGGAAGTTGAGCACCGTGCATATTGGGCAGTAAAGTGTTGTAACATGGACATAAAGCAATCTGGTGTTGAAAGAAAACTGCAGTTGCAGCAACTTGAGGAGCTTAGGCTTGAAGCCTATGAAAGCTCCAGGATGTATAAAGAGAAAACAAAACTTTTTCATGATAGGATGATTGTTAGGAAAGAATTTTTTGTGGGCCAGCTGGTGTTATTGTTTAACTCCCGCCTGAAATTGATGGCTGGGAAACTTAGGTCCAAATGGGATGGCCCCTTTGTTGTGACTAATGTGTTTCCTTATGGTGCAGTAGAGATTACACGTGCAGGTACCCACAAGCCATTCAAGGTTAACGGGCAGAGGTTGAAGCCATTCCATGGTGTGGATGCTGTTGTTCCTGTGGATGCAAATGTTGAGGAGCTCTCCTTGGAAGCTCCCACCTACACCGCTACTTAATCAGGGAGTTTCTTTTCCTTTCCCTCACTCTGATTGTATAGTTCTGTTGTTCATTGGGGACAATGCATGTTTTAAGTGTGGGGGAGGGAACTAGTTGTAGTTTTTCCTTTTCTTTGAATAAAGCTCCTGAATTATTTGAGAAGCTCAGGAGTATTTGTGTGTTGAGTCTTTTGTTGGCAAGTTTGATGGATTTTGATTGATGTTGCACAGATTGCTTGCATGATTGATATGTGATGATTCCCCCTAGGCTGAAAAAAATTTTAAATTTTTGAAAAGTGATTCCCATGTGAAATTGAAAACTGAACTTTGGGATTTTGTTATGATGGCATGATTTATGATAAGTTTGGGGTGATAGGAAGCACACACTAGGGATAGAATCTCTTTCAAACAATTTGCAAATAATGTCCAGGTGAGGTTTTGAGCCTCCAACATGTTTTTGACTGTGTGAAAATCACTTTCAAGTTGCACTTTCCTGAATTTGCTTGAATCTCTTTTTGGTTTGCATGATTATGTGTTTGCTTCAGATGATTTAGGCATTTTCTTTGTAAATAACTACTTAGCCTAAAAATAACCAATTCCTAATGCATGTTCCCTAGTTAGCCCCATTGAGCCTATTAGCCTTTAATTCTTGATAACCTAATGTTATAAGCCCAAAAATCTGGAAAACCATGTTAACCCGATCTTAGGATTAGGAGAGCATGTAATCTTAGAATGGGTGCAAGAACTAAGTTTGGGGTGTTTTGCAAGGTGTAATATGTTGTTGGGATTGAGAAAAAAATACAATAAAAAGGATGGAGCCAAGGGCTTGTAGAAAAAAATGTTTGTTAAAAAAAAAAGTGTAAAAATGAGAAAAAAATAAAAGAGGCTGTAGTCACCCAAGGCATAAAGAAAAAAAATGAGAAAAGGAACTTGAGTGGAATTTCAAAGTATAAAAATGTTTCATGCTCTCTTAGTCCCTAGGGTCTTCAGCCTAGTACCTTGTATATCCTACCCTTAGCCTGGCCCCATTACAACCCATAAAAGACCTTTTGATGTTGCATACATATTTTCTGTGGGAACCATTTTGAGATGAAAATCAATTTTATGGGAAGTGTTCTTGAAAAGTAAAAATGAGTGCAATGTTGATAGCCTGACACAAATTGAGTGATTGAGTGAACACTAAATGCCCTTGTGAGGAAGGCAGTTGTTTGGAATTGGTGATCTCCCTCTGGTGTGTAACTTAGATCCCCTGCTTAGATTTCTGATTGTTTGAATGATGAAATTCTCAATTGTTTAGAATAAATGAATGTGGGGATTGCTTTGTTTGAAAAGGGGGGGAACAATGAAGAAAATTGTTTTGATGAAGTTACTTGAATTTGTGCAATGTTGATTGAATCTTTTAAGCTTGCCAGGTCTTGAGTCTTTTTGATTTTGAGTCTTAGTTTGCTTGGGGACAAGCAAAGTTTAAGTTTGGGGTATTTTGATAAGCCTCTGGCTCATCTAGTTTTATGGCTAGTATGACTAGGGTTTTGTGCAAATTATATCCTATTTTCACCCAAATTAGATTAGATTGTCCTCAAGCAGGGTTTTGAGTCTCTAGAGTAGTTTTAGGTTAATTTAGCTAGTTTTGAGTCAAATAATACACTTATAGTTGTGTCTTTGTTTTCAGGTTAAGTTGGAAGTCAAGAAAATAAAGAAACAGGGGATTCGCCTCGCGAACATCTCTTCGCCTCGCGACCCCGAAGCTGACTGTTCCAAGAAAATGCAAGGTCTCTGGTTCGCCCCGCCACTAAAATCTCGCCCCGCGAGTCACCCAAGTCTGAAAAGTCAGAGATGATCACGGCTTGCCCGTGTTGAAGGTCACGGCTGTGGCAGTTTTGGAGTTGAAGAGTCTCGCCTCGTGAGCATCCATTCGCCTCGCGAGCCTGGAAGTCAGAAAGCATCACGGTTGGCCCCTGATATTCATAATGGGCATAATAAGAAGACTCTTCAGTGCCTCGCCTCGCGAAGGTTTGTTCGCCTCGCGAGAATACCAAAGGTTGCAGACTGTTCGCAGGATTCGCGTCGCGAGAGAGGCTTCGCCTCGCGAGTAGACTTAATTTCTGATTAGTATAAATAGCTGTTCTGAACAGATTGTAAAGGCTTTTGCTTCTCCATTGTTCTGTTTACATTTCTTTTCTGTGTGTTTTCGTTTTTTACATGGAGAGCTAAATTCTTAGATTAATCTACTGTATGAGAATTCCATATACTTGAGGTTTTGTAAATCCCTATTTTAATTGATTTTCCCTTTTCAATACCATATTATACATTTCTGTTTGTTATTTCAGGAGTGTGTAGTATTGTATTGATTTGTTTCAGTGATGTTATTTTCCTATACTTAATCGCGTTTGTTATTTCGCGTGTGTTCATTCATGTTCGTTTGTTCATGAGGGCTTAACCCCGTTTGTTATTTCAGGAATAGGAATATACATCCGTAGTAGCGATTACGTTGTTAGTTGTTGCTATAACTGAAAGGGGAATAGAATCTGCTTAGGGCTTGGGATTACATGAACCAAGGATAGTTGGAAATTCGAGACAGTAGATTAATCGTTGTTTGCTATTTGATTATCTCTTTAAACTGCTCTGTTTTTAATTGCTCTGTTTCGCTTGTTACTTATTTGCATCCAAACCAACCCCCCCCCCCTCAAAACTGATTTTTGTAAAAAAATAACACTTTAAGAGTCCTTGAGAACGACATCCGAGTTGTCGCCCTAAACTACATTTTTAAAACCCGCTCGTCCTTTTTGGCGCGTGCGCGACAATGCGACCAGACACGATCTTCTACCTTGTCATCCTCATTAACCAAATTGACCAAAGTCTGATCAATATCAGCATGATGAACATTCTGCAATACTTTTTTAGGTACATATATTGATTTTACCCTTTGTTGAGGCTGTTGCTCCTGATCAGTCTTCAATTCTTGCTGCAATATAAAGCCATCTTTCTTGTTACATTGATCAATAGAATGACCAATTGATTGACAGGATTTGCAGAAAGAAGGCAATTTCTCATAAACAATTTCCACATAGAAGGCAAAATTGTCTCTTTCAACCATGATCACATTTGGGAGGGCCTTTGTGAGATCAACATCAACTAACACACGAGCATAATGGCCTAACACTCTATTTTTTGTTGCCTCATCCAAAGCAATTGGTGTTCCAACACCATTGGCAATTTCAAAAAATAGTTTAGGGCACCAGTATTCTTGTGGTAAAACATGAATGCGGATCCATGCTTGCACATGAGTTTGCTTCTGTTTATTTGGATTAAAGTCTGGCATCCATTGAAACAATCTTAGAAGATCTGGCTTCAAGTTCCATTATCCAACAGACAAAACTTTCCTTAAATATTCTTGTGATGCGAAGCAAAATTCATAATAGCCTTTTCCCAAAGGTATCTTGTTCCAGTGAGTGAGTGGCTTCCACAAATTCAAAAGCTTTGCCTTTAGATCAGTAAACTTCATCGGTTTACTCCCTTTTTCCAACAGAATTCGACCCTGCAGGTTGTTTTTACAGGCTTGTAACCCTTGTTGGTATTCGTCCTCTGAAATTTTGATCAAGATATGTTCCCCTTTGAGGCATGGTTTTGGCAACTGAGACATTGGAACATTGAGTGAACTATTTAAAGCTTGTGCAAAGGTTCTTGCTTGAGGAAAAGAAGAAGAAGCATGAGGGGGAGAAGATGGGGGAGACGCAAGAAACTGCCATGGGCAAACAGGATTGCGTACGACCGAGGCCATGATCATGCAAACCCTAGGCTATCATCACCTTTGAATGTGGAAAAATGATATGATACCTCATCTTCACTTTGATGTGAAGTCATTAAACATAGATTGGCCTCTTCATTTTGGATATCTTCATCACTTGAGGATGACATCTCATTCTTCTTCTTGTAGTTGGGGCAATCATATTTCATGTGACCGGGCTTTCCACATTCATAGCAAGTAGGGTTGGAAGTACTCTCTTTCTTTGTGAACTACTTATTGTTGTTGAAGTTGCCTCTCTTGAAGTTGGCTCTTCTCTTGAGAAACTTTCCAAACTTCCTCACTAACAAGTTGATGTGCTCCTCTTGGATTTCCTCACTTGAGTTATCACTATCACTTAGGTCTTCCTTTCTTGAAGATGCAACCAAGTCTATGCCTTTCTTCCTATTGTCTTGATTTTCACTCTCATTTAATCTTGGTAGCTCAAGTTCATGCTCTTGAAGCTTGCCAAAGAGTGTAGCAAGTGACATTGTTGAAAGATTCCTTGATTCTGCAATATCCGTCATCTTGGGTTGCCAAAACCTATTCAAACATCTTAGAACTTTGTTAATAAGATCCTCATTATCAAACACTTTACCAAGAGCACTACGTTGGTTAACAATATATGTAAAACGTTTTTGCATATCACATATAGATTCAACATGCATCATTATAAACAATTCATACTCATGGGTTAAAGTGTTCGTCCTAGATCTCCTTACTTCGCTTGTGCCCTCATGGGCTACCTCAAGTGTATCCCATATTTCCTTTCCGGAATTTCCAGTAGAGATTCTAAAGAACTCATCAATACTAACTCCCGTAGTAATGATGTTCTTAGCCTTCTTATCTAATTGGACCTTCTTCTTATCATCATCGGTCCATAAAGATCTAGGTTTATCTTTTTCCTCTTCATTAACAACATGCTTAGGCATAAAGGGACCATTCAAAAATGTATCCCATATATCAACATCTATTGCCTCAATGAAAATTTTCATCCTTGCTTTCCAATAAGAATAACCTTCACCATTGAAAATAAGGGGTAGCAAGATAGTAAACTTCTGGAAGCTCAAGCAAGAAACAATTGCAATACCAATTCAAGAATGCATTTAAAGAAAGATATTCAATTGTATAAGCTAAGAGATAGTATCATACAACAATCATGCACTATAGTATCATAAGCATGGAACATAAAGAATCATGCATACGATAATAAATATTGCAAGAAAATAAAGAAATTGGGGATAGAGAAAGTGACACAAGTATTATATTGGTTCCGGGGCGGGGGGGGGGGGGGGGGGGTGAATTGACCTTTTTAAAACTTTTCGAAAAACAATGTTTAAGTTCATTTTTTCAAATGGAGTAGCAAGATAGTAAACTTTCCTGGAAGCTCAAGCAAGAAACAATTGTAATACCAATTCAAGAATGCATTTCAAGAAAGATATTCAATTGTATAAGCTAAGAGATAGTAGCATACAACAATCATGCACTATAGTATCATAAGCATAGAACAAAAAGGATCATGCATATGATAATAAATATTACAAGAAAATAAAGAGATTAGGGATAGAGAAAGTGACACAAGTATTTTACTGGTTCGGCCCACAACCCGAGTGGCCTACGTCCAGTCCCCAAGAATCCTCTTGGAGAAATTCATTATGACAAAGTTTGTACAAGAGATACCACACTCATTACAAAAGTCACTCTCCCTTGGAGGATACCTCACCCACAAGTACCATACTCTCAAGAGATATCTCACTCTTGAAACTTGTTGGATACCTCACCAATAACTCACTAAGGGATGCCTCACCCTTACACCTTGTTGGATACCTCACCAACAATCACCACAAGGGATACCTCTCTCTTGCCAAAAAGAGATGCCTTACCCTTACTTTGAAGGATACCTCACCAACAAAGAGTTTTCTCCAATGGCCACTTTGATGGATACCTCACCAACAAAGATTTACACCTCTCAAGAGATACCACACTCTTGAGAACCTTGGGATCCATACTCCCAATACAAAACTCATAAAACAAATTGAGTAGAAGAGAAAATCCTAGCACAAACACTTGTGCATCAAAGCTTGTAGCTTCTAAGATCACTTGTAACAAAGGATGAATAGATGGCTTTCTATTTTGGCATTATAATAGTATATTTTTGCATATGATTTTATTGCCAAAACTCTTAAACACATTCCCTTTATATAGACTTCAATTGGAGCTGAAAAACTGAAGTTTTGTTGAATTTTAGGGTGAGTATTCGAATACTCATACAGGGTATTCGAATACTCCCTGTAACATAACCCAACAAACTTAACAGAATGGGTAGTATTCGAATACTAACAGGGGTATTCGAATACTCCCTTCAAAATTTAACAGTAAAAATTTATTTATTTATATTTTTAATTGAGACTTAGGAAATGATTTTGGAGAAAACAAAATCATATCTGGAACTTACTCTACGGTAAGTTGCTCTGGTTAAAATTTGGGTTTAAAACTCAGACGGAAACCGGTCTGCATTTTTTAACTCAGTATAATTTTATACTGACAGAAAACCCTAATTTGGCTCGAAAACTGAAATTTGTAGATTTTTTATATTTTGTCCGTGAGGAAGTCTACTTTCCAAATTTCAGATCAGAAATAAAATATTATGTGTATTCGAGCGAATTTTGGCGAAAGTTCGAACGGAAAACAGTTGGTATTTTCACTGACAGCAAGATTTTAATGATCAGAAAACCTAATTTTGACTCGTGAACAAAATGGTTTATATTTAAATCATATTTCCAGCGAGTCTGGTTAGTTTGAAAATTTTAAGTCGAAAACGAAATATTACGCTTTTACTCGGGCGTAAAACCCTAATCGGGAAACCGACGGAATCGACAACGGAAGTGCAGAGACAAAACGGGATACTAGAGTAGCTGAGCTATGGGATGACTCATCAAGAATTTATGGTGCAATTAATGTTAGAAATTATATATTTTTAAGTGAAATGACCAAAATGCCCTTTTAGCTTAACCTAACCAAAGTTAAGTTAGATTTTAACCATGGTTAAGGAACCATGGTTAGTTTGTGTGGTCTAAAATCAGCCACACCACTCAATTATTGCGAGCCACATAAATAATTAACCTTAGTTAGCAAGGTAACCCTAGTTAAGTTAATTATTAACTATGGTAAGCTTATATGAATTAAATATTCCTAAAAGCTATTAATCTAAGCTTAACAAACCTAACAAGGCATAAGATTACTCCTATATATACCCCCCAAACTGTAGCCCCCTCCCACTTTTTCTTCATCTTCTTCATATTTCTTCACTTAAGTACATAAACTCCATTGTTAACTTTCCAAAGCTTCAAGTGTTCTTGTAACAAGCTAGCTAGGATCATCATCTTCCTTCATATCCTTCAAACTAGTGAGGTAACATGATCATCTCCTTCCTTTCCAAGATCTTGTTCTTCATTTTTCATGTTCTTATTTTCTTAGATCTAGAACTTTAAAGAATTCTAGAAATTGTAGAAAAATCATAAAAATGTTAAACCAATTTCTATGATCTAGTTTTGAACCTTACTTGCATTATCCAAAAGCATGTGATCAAAATCATTTTCTTTCCTATTGAACCCTATTTGGCCGAACCTATGTACTAAAATGGGTTTGGTGTTTTGTTGTTTGTTTTGAAAGTTAGTGTTTCATTTATGTTCTATAATACTTGTATAGCTTAAATCCAAGAGCTTAGGTTCAACAAAAATCCCTAGCTTAATTTCCTATACAAGGCCGAAACCCTCATGAAAATGGGTTTGAGGATTTTGTTCTTATTTTTGAAAACTAAAGCTTGAGTTGAGTTCTTTAGTACTTATATGATATAACTCCAAGAGATTGTAATCAAAAACAATTTCTAGCCTATTTTAAACCTTGAGGCCAAAACCCTAACCTAGTTGGTTAGAGGATTTTGTTTCATAATTTTAACTATTAACACTTAACCTATGCTAGTGAATACTCTAGGAACTAGTATATAAAAGATTGGATTAAGAAAATAACCCTAGCCTCATTTTGAGTAGTTGGCCTTAACTAGCACCATATGTCTATATTTAGAGTTGTTTGATTAATTTGTTAATTTGTTGATTTGGTTGAAGGTGGTTTTGGTAACTCGTGACGGGATATCGAGGATCGTCGATTTCGTATTTCCGGTGGTAACTTAGGTGGGAGAAAGAACCATTCCATCGTTGGAACCGATAAGTAGTATATAATTTATAATAATGGTGTATGGCGACCTAAACCCTGCTAGTGGTCGAGTAATCGACAATACCAAAATCGCATTGGAATCTTTTCCGCTTTATCAATGATGATTTGGGAATTGTAGGTTTATCGCCTTAGGTTAGTTTTATAATATTGAGGATGTCTGAATTATTTATTATTGACTGTTTGTGATATGTTGGTTGAGGTACTCTATTGCATGTGACGTTTTGTTTTGATGTTTGAATATTTTATTGATTACTGTGTTATGCATGATTTGTCTGGTTTGATAAATTGCTTAGTTAAATTTTAAGTAAAGATATGTGTTTCTCGGAGATATTTTCTTTGGGGTGATAACTTGAATATAAATTAGAGGTGCCTAGCTATTATTTTATAGAAGTGATGTGATTTAGAATGTAAGTGGAGGTTATGAGGAAAGCTTGAGGCACTAGGTCGTGATTGATACAAGTCAGTGAGAATCATATGTTGCATTGTTGTTCATAACCGTGTATTTGAGATACACGAGGTCCGAAGTTCTCATGGACCGTTCCAAATTAGAATTTAAGTTGTGCAACTATAGTGTCATTGTTATGCATGAGCACCCTTGATAGAGATGAGAGAGAGAACCAGGGTGTGCACCGATGGTACTGTGCAGCTATAGTGTCATTGCTTTGCATGAGCATTCTCACCATGGATGAGAATGTTCACCGGCGTTGGGAATGCGTCACTTGGATGACTGACTGACATTCCTAACGAGGGATGTGTGACAGGATTAGTGATGGCCACGTCAGCATAAAGGTTTAGTTGCATGAGTTGGAGGGTAGATGATGATGTTATAAAGTATGGATGATTGTAGATTGTGAGTGATGTATGTTTGTGACTATTATTGTATTATATGCTATGAATCTTTTCCTCTTATGATGACAGAACTGTTTCTTATCTCCCTATTTCTGTATTCTTGTGTATGTCTACTTTACTACGTTAGAAGACCCGATGGAAGAATATGTTGTTGAGGAGATGGATGGAACCCTAGATGAAACGGATGTTGTTGAGGCGTTGGATGAAACTCCATATGAAGCTGACACTGGAGAACAACCTACTGATGCTAATAATAAAATGTAGTAAGTTTAGGGCCAGTGAGTCATATAAGACATTTTTATTTTCCGCTAGTTATAAGCAGTTTGTATAAATAAGTACTCGTGCAAGATCCTACTGAGAGGATACCCTAAGCAGTATTGTGTAAAATAAAGGATAATTATGTGTGTATTTATGTAATATAACTTTGGAGTGTTTTATATTTGCAGAAGTTATATGATTATTAATTAATTTTTAATTTTTATGTATTTTCAACGATAAGCGCACGATTAAGTAAATAAATAATAAGGTTTTAATTTAATAATACAATAGGGCACAACAGGGTGTCTCAATATTCTTCACGGAAGCATACTTGAGACTTGAATCTCATCATCATCTACACCCTCTAGCATAGTGTCAGATAGAGACCCTAGATTTACCTTTAGGTTTTGGAATAGTTTGAATGAGACGTTAAGGACCAAGCTTAGACTAAGTTCAGCTTACCACACACAGATTGACGATCAGTCTGAGAGAACCATCCAATCCTTAGAGGACTTGTTTTGAGCTTGTGTGTTAGAGCAGTCAGGTAGTCGGGACAAGTTTTTGTCCCTAATAGAGTTCACCTATAACAACAGCTTCCATTCCAGTATTGCGAAGACCCCCTATGAAGTGTTGTATAGGAGGAGATGTAGAATACCCTCGTATTGGAATGAACCCGGTGAGAATGTTGTGCTAGGACCTGAGATAGTGCAAGAAACCACATAGAAAGTAAAAATGAACCAGGAAAAGATGAGAGTGGCACAAAGTAGGAAAAATAGCTATCATGATAAGAGGAGGAAGGACCTCGAATTCCAAGAAGGTGATCATGTGTCCTTGTGAGTTACTCCAACAACTGGGGTTGAGAGAATGATGAAAGTGAAGAAACTTACTCCTAAATTCATTAGCCCTTACCAAATTCTAAAAAAAGTCGGTGAAGTTGCTTTTCAAATTGCATTACCACCTTTCCTATCCAAACTTCACAATGTTTTTCATGTGTCATAACTTCAAAAGTATATTCATGATCCTAGCCATGTGATAGTACCCGATACAATTCAGTTAAAAGAGAAATTGACTTTTGAGGTACTAGCGCTTCGGGTTGAGGATCGAAAAGTGATGCATCTAAGAGGGAACGAGATTCCTTTGGTAAAGGTTGTTTGGAGTGGGGCTACTGAGGAAACC
The DNA here is from genome assembly GCA_030762895.1 of Sophora flavescens. Lineage (NCBI taxonomy): Eukaryota > Viridiplantae > Streptophyta > Magnoliopsida > Fabales > Fabaceae > Sophora > Sophora flavescens. The sequence continues at coordinate 116,481,875 of CM061063.1, forward strand.
GCTACATGGGAGTTGGAAAGCAAGATGATGGACGCACATCCGCCCCTTTTGAATCGAGGTGGGTAGAAATTTCAAGGACGAAATTTTTATAAGAAGGGTGGAATTGTAACATCCCGTTATTGTATAAAGTCCTTAGCCGCTTTTATAAGTTTTATATGTATGTTTGTTTGTTGGGTAGTTCCTAAGAATGTGCCTAGGAAACATTAAAAAGGGGCTAAGTGGGATTTTAAAGTGGGGAATCCCTTTCTAATGCATGAGCACGACCGTGCTCATGCATCAGCACACCCGTGCTTAAGGTGCGTGTTCTGTGGCTGCCTGAGCCACAAACACGGTCGTGCTCAGGGGGAGAACGACCGTGTTGGAATGAGCGAGTTGTGACGGAGTTTTTCGAGCCCGTGTTTAAACGAGAATGACCCCGTGCTCATGTTAACCACTCCCGTGCTTAAGTGGAGCACGGTCGTGCTCGGGGCCTGAGGTATATTAATAGAAGAGTCTGCGCATGTTTTGAGTGTTAACCACCAAATTGGCACTTTTAGCAATCCTAGTGCGACAGAAACCCCTCCTTTTCCCTTCCTTCCGAACCCATCAACGTTCTTGGTGTTCTTGCTTTCTTTTGGGATAGAAGTCGTGCGATAGTGTCATCTAAGGTAACTTAGTCATCCTTGTGTTAATCTTCTTTTCTAGTTTATGAATTGGAAGATTAACGTTTACCCTTTTGTGTTTGGCCAAGGCTTGAAGAATTCTTCGAGCCGTTCCAGGGAACCAAGTAGAGTCACTTACGTTGGGCAATAGTTGAATCTTCATACCAGTTATGCGGAGGAGGGATAGTATGAACATGTTGCCAATAGGGATAGCGTAAGAAGAAGGGTTAACCCATGATCCTATTGTTTGCTAATTACCTAATTGCTATCTTGTTTGTGTTTTTATGTGTTAATCATTATTGACATGCTTATTTTTTATTATAATTGACAATGAATGTTTAAGCTATAATTGGATATGTTGACGATGATATTATCATGCCATGAATGAATGACTTGGTTGTTGCTTGATGTTGTGAGTTGAATGTTGACGTTAACGTTTATAAGACTCTAATAAAACGACAGGGCTTATTAATAAGACTTGGATTTAAAAGATTAATTCCCCAATGACTCATAAAACATGGATTTAGTAAAGAGGGGCGAGATAAATGTTAAAAGGCTTAGTTAAAGAGCCTAGGATTGATCTATCAGAGTTTTAAGGAGTTTTTGGCTAAAGAACCTTAACAAGTTTGCCCAGACAGTACGATCATGCTCCAGTAAGCCCGACCTTGCTTAAAAGAAAGCACACCCGTGCTTCCCTTTCAAGTTTGAACTGGCCGTGCTACTTAAGCACGACCGTGCTCAACAGACAGCACGATCGTGTTGAACTTAAAGTCCAACATGCCCGTGCGGGGTGTAAGCACGACCGTGCTCCCCCAAACTGAATAGACGTGAATTAAAGTATAAGGGGTGTCTCACCCCAATTGTCCTCATTGATGGAATAAGACCCCAATCGAAGTAAAGATGAGTTAGACAACTTAATGAAGACTTAAAAAGATGATTATAAACAATAAGTTGGTTAAGCGGGTAACGATGAGTTGCCGCACGTTATGCTCTGGCACTTATTGGCCAAAGTAGCCTCGATGCTTATCTGTTGAGGTGTTGTTGATGTTGAACCTTGGTGCTTATTGGCCAAGGGGGTCTTGATGCTTAATGGTCAAGGTGTTGACGGTGTTAAACTTGGGTGCCTATTGGCCCAACCTCCAGTACCCAATGCTATTGTTGCTCCAAGCTCTCCTTGTGACCAGAAATTATCTTTTGTGGAGAGTCAACTTAATCAGGACATCCCCATGGATCAGTACACCGTTACTGGCTTGTGAATTGCTTTATCGAAACTTTCCAGATCACCAAATACTGATGACAATTAGCGAACCATTTTCAATCGCATGGCTGTCCAGATAGGTGAGATATCCTGCAAACGTTCAAGTTTATAAACGACGTCATGATCAAGTAACTAAAGATCTTAATCGGTTGACAGAACTCCAAGATCAAAAAGCTCCAATTCCAATCTTTGTTTCAACAAACAGAAGCTGAAAGAAAAGTTGATCTCGATGAAATAGAGAAGATATGGCGTCTAGCCATATTACTTGCCGAGAGGGAGAGAATTAATAAAGAAATTGCAAAAAATAAGCCCAAGTTGGTAGCCTTAACCCAAAAGATGAGCTCCGGTATTGAATTTAAGATGCAGCTATATCGTCAGCCTACGACCTTAGACGCAGAGATGGTTCCTCTGTTGCAGCCAAAGGAAGCACTGGAAGAAGATTTATCTGTTGCGGGTATGGGACATTTCTTTGCTAGGGAGTCTTGGGAAGATTTGAAGACGCTCCTGGTTGAAGCAAAGAAGAAGAAGGCACCATCCTCGGCTGATACAATAATTTATCAGGTAGAGGTGGAAGCCATTTCTACCCCCGAGTCCATGGTTGCTCGTGTTGACCCTCCTACGGTGAACCTTGGTGAACCAGGCCTAGATGACCTTTCTGTCAACCCTGCTGAACCAACTCTGTCATCTGCTGAACCTGATTCTTGCTTGGCTGTAACCCTACTGCAAAAGATCAACTAGCTCCTGAGCCATATATTTTATTACTCTTTTCAATAATATTTTGGTTTTGGTTTCTGAAAAGCTAAACGACTGGCTTGTAGCCGTTAAATTTTGAACAAGTTTTTTAACTATCCCACAATGATGGGTAGTATTTCTTTAAGTACTTGCTGTTTATACTTCTGCTCATTTCTTCACCATGCACGTTAACTAGCCGATAGGCATCATTAAATAATATTTGACTAACAATATAAGGACCTTCCCAATTTGGTGACCATTTCCTAACTTAGGGTATTTTGTTCCCAAGGGTAAAATGGCTTTCCATATTAGGTACCCTTCAACAATCCTCTTAGCTTTGACATGTTTATTGTAAGCTTTGGCCACCTTTTCTTTATTCCTTCGAATATTTTCTAAGTCCATTAACTTATCCTCGTCAGCCAATTCGAACTCCATAAACATGGTCTGCTGATAATCATCTAAGGTTAGGCAATGCTGCTTAACACCCTTAATGATTTTACATTAATTTCCAATAGTAATACATCATCTTGGCCATAAGTCAACCGATAAGGGGTAAACCCTGTTGCTGTAGACTTGGAGTTTTTGTATGCCCAAAGTACTTCAACTAATGCTTCATGCCACCTCTTAGGGTAAACCCTGTTGTGGACTTGACTTGACCATTTACTTGTGCATAATATGGTGAAGATTGAATCAACTTAATTCCATAATCCATCCCCAGTAAACATAGTGCCTTGATATGTAGTGATGGTCTCTGGAATGCCAAACAGATAGATAATCTAATTTTTAATGAACTTAATCACATCAGCTTGAGTAACGTTAACCATGGGCTGAGCTTCCACCCATTTGGTGAAATAATCAGTAGCAACTATGATATATGAATGCCTTTTGGAGGATGAAGGGTATATCTTCCCAATCAAATCCATTGCCCAACCTCGAAATGGCCTAGGCTTCACAATAGAATGCATCTCCTCGACTGGGATTCTTTGTATTGGCACATGCTTTTGACATTCCTTACATCATTTGGCATAAGTATGGAAATCGATGGTTGGCCAGTAATAACCATATCTATGGATCAGTCACCGCATCACAGGTCCTGATCTATGTGATCCATATATACCCTCATGTGCTTCTCCCATGATCCTTAGGGTTTATGCCTTACTAGGACATCTTAGCAGGACCCTTTCCAACCCCCTCTTGTGTAACTCATCGTCTACCAAGGTGTATTTCAGAGCCTATTGTCTTGGCTGAAAAGTTGAAGGAGAGGAAGGTTCTTGCAAATACTTGGTCAACTCGGCTCTCCATTCATCACTTGTATCCTCCTCTCCAATAAGGAGTTTCTTGAGCTGATCATCTATGGGCTGAATATCCTCAAAAGTCTCCTTATATCCAGAAGCATGCTGAGCCAGAGCATTAGCTTCTTCATTATCTCCTCTTGGTATGTGCATTATTATTACATCGGTAAACTGTTTCATCAATCTGTTAAATAAATAACTGTGAATCACCCATGACTTGAATGTACTTAGCTTCCATAGACAATAGGATTTTCAATCCTAAAATTAAAGCCTCATAATCAGCTTGGTTATTGGAACAACCCAATTTCAGCTGATGCATGGACTTCCAGCTCTCTCCTGTAGAGCTTGTGATTGTGATTCCAGCCCCAACACCCTTGTCATTTTTGGATCCATCAAATGTTACGACCCAAGGTTTGAGATTTACACAGTTGTTCACCTCGACTAGTGGATCCATGATATTCATGCAGGGACGTTGAGCCAAGAAATCAGCTAGAGCTTGTCCCTTTATTGCCCTTAAAGGTACATATTTCAATGCATAAGCACTCAGCTTGATGGCCCACTTCATCAGTCTTCCCTGCAAGACAGGCCTATGGAGCAAGTACTTTACTATATCAATTTTACATACCACCAGAACCTCTCTAGGCAGGAGGTAGTACTCTAGTTTGGTGCATGCGTGAAAGAGAGACAAGCATATTTCTCTATAGGAGTGTACCGAGTCTCAGGGTCATTGAGTAATCGACTTAGATAATAAATGGATCTCTCATTTCTTTTTTCATCATCCTATGCTAACAAGCAGCTGATTGACTCTGGGGCAGCCGATATATACAATTTTAATGGCTACCCTGCCATTGGGGGAAGTAACACTGGAGGACTAGCTAGACATTGCTTTATCTGATCAAACTCAACTTGTTGTTCTTCCCCCATACCATCTCATCAACATCTTTTAACTTTAGTAATGAGGAAAAATCCTTCAGCTTACCGGCCGAATTTGCAATAAACCTCCTTAAGAAATTGATTTTGCCAATTAAACTCTGTAATTCTTTCTTATTTTGAGGAGGTCTTGCTTCCAATATTGCTTTGGTGTTATTCTTATCTATTTCAATCCCATGCTTCTAATCTAGAAATCCTAGAAAGTTTCCAGCCGATATACCAAAAAAGCACTTGGCAGGGTTCATTTTCAAATTATGGCACCTCATCTTTTTAAGTGCTTGTTCTAAATCTGCTAGATACTGATTAAAATCAAGGGATTTTACGATAACATTATCAATGTATACTTCCATATTTTTTTCCAATTAATTCATGAAAGATAGTGTTCATGGCTCGTTGTTACGTAGCACCCGCATTTTTCAATCCAAACGACATAACTAGCCATTCAAATATCCCAATGGCGCCAGGACACCTGAAAGCTATCTTATGGACATCTTCCTTGGCTATGAAATCTGATTATACCCAGAATAACCATCCATTAAAGTTAAAATGCCATTTTTGGCTACAGAGTCAACAAGCATGTCAGCTATTGGCATTACATACTCATCCTTTGGAGTGGTAAGATTTAGATTCCTATAATCAGTACAAGTTCTAACTTGTCCACTCTTTTTAATTACAGGATCAATGTTCGATAGTCATTCTACATATTTGGCCGTACGAATAAAACCTGCCTTGAGTAGCTGCTCCATTTCCTATTTAATCTTGGGCAACAATTCTGGATTGAACATTCTGGCAGCTTGCTTGTGGGGCTTGAAACCTTCTTTGATCGACAACAGATGCTCAACAAGTTCCCTAGAAAGACCAGGCATATCATGGTAGTCCCATGCAAAACAATCTTTATAGTCCTTTATCAGATCGGTCAGCCGATTCCTCTCATCTTTATTCAGCAAGCTACTTATTCTTGTCATCCTCGGCTCTTGCTCAGTTCCTAGATTAACATCTAGCAAAAGGTCTTCAGCTTCAAAGGTAGGAATCTTCCTGCTAATTGGGGACTCTCACCTCTTTTCAAGCTCATGCTCCCTAGGCTCTTTAGACTAGTACTCTTCCCCTAAGACTTCTTCCATTTCCATAGACAAGGCCTCACCAACCCTCTGTTCAATGTCTAAGGATGTTAGCCTATGTCTCAAGTCCTCTACTACTTGTGTCTTGCTATTCATTGAGAACCAATTGTTGAGGCCATAAGTCGGCCTGGATTTTGACAGCAAAGCCATCGGCTATCAAGTTACATGATTTCGATGATCTCTCCTCATATTCATATAGGATCGCTATCGGCTCTAGTCAAGGCGAGTAGAATATAGCATCAGCCATCTTACATCTGCCGTGAAAGGGTTCTTATCAGCTGACACTACTTCCACCTTATTCCCATCCCAAAACATCAACATCTGGTGCTGAGTGGAAGGTACACACTGACTAGAGTGAATCCAGTCTATTCCCAACAGTATGGAATACGTAGACTTAGCATCCACTACGAAGAAAGGAGAACTTAAAGTCTTGCTTCCTATAGTAATATCAGCTACCAAAATTCCTAAGGCAGCCATAGCATGCCCTGTAAAGTTCGTCATCTTCATGTTAGTAGGTATCAAGTCTTGCTCAGTCCTTCCCAGCTTTTTCATAGTAGTAGAAGGCATCACATTCAGAACTACACCTCCGTCAACCAAAACTTGGCTGACTGTTTTGCCATTAAACTGGCCTCTGATATACAATGGCTTTAGGAGCTTTGCCATTTCCCCGGTTGGCTTGGGGAATTCCATCTTTGGTTCCTCAGGAATTGGGGCTAGTATAGCCCATTCAGCTTCTTCCGCAAACACATGCCCTCCAATTGTTCAAGCTGCTCCTGATGAGCCGAGATTTCATTAGGGATCAGTCCCACTGCATTGGTTCCAGCCGATGCTTTCCCTTCATCTTCCCCTAATATGGAGTTCAGCACTGAGTCTTCCAACAAGAGATCCACTTCAAGCTCCCTTTTCCATTTCTTCAACTGTTAAAGGAGTCTGAATATCTGCTGCTTCAACCTGAACTTCCTCTAGCTCAGCTGTTTCCAAGCCATTAATTATTTCTTGGAAACCCTTTTCTTCCTTCATTAGGCAGTCTTGGTTCTCCTGTTGTACTTGGTCCCGTACCTTCTCCTCAACAGTCGTTTCTCCCTTTGGTTGCCCGAAAGCAACCTCCAAGATCTCGGCCACCTTTGGAGACTGAATCTCAGCTTGGTCCATCATTTTTACCTCGACTAGCATTGCCAAGGTTTATTTCATTCTTTGGACCAATTTGTTCCTTTGCGCTCTCGTTTTCTGTGTTCTTGTCATTGTCATGGGGTCTTCTATTGTTTGAGCCTTTCCTTTCACATACTTGTTGAGGAACCAATGTCCTTTCTCCACCTCGGCTGGTGGTTTGACCATGCGATGTGGCTTGATCTCTTCCTCGTTCCTCACAATAATTCTCAAAGTAGTCATTCCATTCTCAACATCAAAACGAGCTACCTGTTTCCTTCCCTTAGGTGTAGGGGTATCATCTACCACGAGTATCCTTTGTTTACCAACAGATGGGTAACCCTTTTGTTTGTTTGAACCAATTTTTTCCTTTTTCCCATGATTCATCACTGAAGGTTTAGCGATCTTGGCTGTGAACCCCAATCTGTCAAAGATTGAAGGTTTCTTGTTAATCAATCTGCTATCTATAGTGGCAGCAGTCTTGGTGTTGAAAACCTAGGTCCACCTTGTTCCTGATGAGTAATGTGTAGGTCCAACCCATTTGCTTTGCTGAGACCTCTCCAACCTGTCAAATACAGCTCGCCTGTTTTAATAGGCTGGTGACCTCCTCCCGCTTTCATCCCTTTTATCTGACTTGGACACTCTTAACCTATCAAATTCAGAGGCCTTCTGGTCTATTACCTTTGACTGATTTGATATAGCTAAGGCCCTTCCAACCCTATTCGGTTTATCGAAAACACCCTTCTGCCTCCACTGGAGGCTCATCGGTTGCTTCCATCTTATGGATGGTGAGCCAGTTATGGCTTTTCCATAAAAGGATACCATATTGATCTCAGCAGTAGGGAATGGGTCAGTGATCAGGGTCATTTCTTTCTTAGCTAGTTTGAGTCTGCCCTCCTTAATAGCTTTCTGTATAGCTCTCCTGAACACCATGAAATTCATAGTGGCATGGGTGTAAGAATTGTGCCACTTATAATACTTCATCCCCTTTAACTCATTAACTGAGGGAATCTGGTGTCCTTTAGTCAGCTTGATATGCTGATCCTTTAACAAATAGTCAAAAATTTGGTCTGCCTTTGAGATATCAAAGGAATATTCCACTCTATTCTCAGAGGTTTGCACTTCTTTGCCTTTGGGAGGTCTCAAAGCAGGGAACGAGTAGGGCTTTCCCCTCAAAATTTATACTTCCATAATATCTGTCGATTGTTCGGCTGATTCATCTGACAGACTATCTAAATCCTCGACATCGATTGTACTGATTAAATGATGCCCTCGTTCCTTATTGGATCTCCTCCTTTCCTTCTCCAAAATGTATTGTTCAATCTGTGAAGCTCTGGAGGCCAACTAGCTAAGGTCAGTACTATCTTGTCCCACCAACTTCTCCCTAAGCTGAGAATGCATTACTGACAGCCATGGAAGAATACTCAGCCTCAGGAAGCTGCACAGAACATCTACTCCTTAATTTGATGAATCTCTCCAAAAAGTCCCCAACTGGTTCATCTACATGTTGTCTTAAGTTCATCATGTCAGCCACAGTTACATCAGGCTGAGGCATGTAGAACATATCATGGAAACATTGTTCCATGTCTGTCCAGTTCTGGATGGAGTTTGGTGCTAAGGTCAGGTAAAGGCAGCTCCAGGCAGCTCCAATCATTTATAGAATTCGTTTTTATTTGCTTCTCCACATTGGGCAGTAAACCTGCCGACATGCTCCATAGTGGACTTGTAGTCCTCTCCTGAGAAGGTAGTGAAATCAGGGGTCTTGCAACCTCTTGGCAGTGGCATCATCCTGTCTACCTATTCAGGGTAAGGTTTCTTATATACGGGCTTGTCCAGCAACCTCAACTGAATTCCGAAATGTCTCCTCATTGTCTCAGCTATCACCTCCAGATCGATCAGCTGAGGGGTCCTCTCGGCAGCATAGTTTGGTTCCTGTGGCTGGATAGGCCTAACTTGCCTGAATGGTGCACCTCTAGGATGGTAGGGTGTTAGTGTTTCCTGCATAGGTATTGCCCCCAAGTTATTAACCGGATATGGGTGAGGATTCATTCATGGCTGATTTTAAATACTCTGTTTAACTGGGTAAAAATATAATTATTTATATTTTTAATCTGAGAGTTAGAAAGTGATTTTGAATAAAATAAAATCACATTCAAATGGAACCCGGTCTGCGTTTTCACTGACGGTAAGATTTTACTGAGCAGAAACCCTGATTTCGACTCATGAACAAAACATTAGGTTTTATATTTTGTCACGGACAATTTTCCAAGTTTCGAAAAAATTCGTTAGGAATGAAATTAATATTATTTTATTCGGGCGAAATTGTTAAGAAAACGTGTAAAACCTAAGTCGGGGGATAAGTTGGGTAAACGAAGGAGTCGATTATTGAGCTGAGGTATTAGGGGAGATTAATGTAGCAGAGAGGACATGGAGCCCGGCCTTAAATTTTAGTAATCGGGAATTTTCAAGTGAAATAACCAAAATACCCCTAAGCTTAACCTAACCGACGTTGAGTTAAATTTTAACCATGGTTAAGGAACCACGGTTAATTTGTGTGGACAAGGAGCATCCACACCCTTCCTAAAATGTGAGCCACATGATTTTGATCATGGTTACCAAACCAACCCTAGTTAAGTTATTAATTAACTATAGTAAACTATTATATTATTTAATAATCATAAAACCTATTAATCTAATTCTAATGAACCAAACAAGGCCTAAAATGTAGCCTATATGACTACCCCAAACCGCAACCCCCTCCCCCTTTCTCTCTTCATCACTTTCATTTTTTTCACAAAAGCACACAAAATTCCATTTTCTCTCCAAGAGCTCAAGTTCATGCCTTAGGGGAAACTTGCCAAGATCATAATATTTTCTTCATTTCTTCCACACACTTGAGGTACTATGATCATCCATGATCATCTCATCTCATCTTAAGATCTTGTTCTTCCTATTTCAAGTCTTTTTCATTCTTAGTCTAGAACTTTAAATATTTCAAGAAAATTGTAGAAAAATCATTTTAATGTGAAACCAATTTCTATGATCTAGTTATGATCTCTACTTTCATTATCCAAGAGCATGTAATCAAAAACATTTTCCTTCGCTATTATCTATTGTTGGCCGAAATTGAGTTAGAAAGTGTGTTTGATGTTTTTGTTTCATTTTTGAAATCTAGTACTTGATTTAGGTTCTCTAATACTTCTATGATCTAAACCCACGAGCTTAAGCTCAACAAAAATCCCTAACTTAGCTTTTTAATTTTGGGCCAAAACCCTAGAGTAAAGGGGTTACAATGTTTTGTTTCAATTTGTGAAATCTAACACTTGATTAATGCTCTCTAATGTCTAAGTAACCTAAATCCAAAAGCTTGAATCAAAAAGAATTTCCTAGCCTATTTTACTATGTAAGGACGAAACTTAATGAAAATGAGATTAAATGATTTTGTTCATATTTCCAAAGGATAGCAATTTATCCTAACCAGCTAAGATCTAAGTAATTATTATCCAAAGGATTAGAATGAGAAAATGACCCTAGCCTATTTTTGAATTGATGGCCGAAACCTAGCATTAATGTGTCAAAGTGGATTAGTGTGATTGATTATAGTTATGTTGCTTGGTTGAAGGAGAAACTGTTAAACTGTGGTGTGATAACGAGGAACGTCAGATTCGGGATTCCGGTGATAACTCAGGTGGGGGATAGGATCACTCTGTCGTCGGAATTGATAAGTAGTATATTATATAATAATTATGTAGGGCGACCTAAATCCTACTAGTAGTCGAGTAATCGACAAGACCAAAATCACATTGGAAACCTTTTATGTAAAACCAATGGTGATTCGGGGATTGTAGGTTTATCGACATTAGGTTGATTTGAAAGTATTTGATGATGTCTGATTTTATGTTGTTGAATTTACTATGACACGCTGGTTGAGGTATTCCATTTTTTAATATTTTATGATATTGTGTTATGCATGATCTGCCTAGTTTTTTTAGTATTATGCTTAGTTGATTTTAAACGAGGATATATGTTGTTCAGGAGATTTGGTATGGATGAGAAAGTATTGGTGAATTAGAAGTGTCTAGCTTAAATTGATTATTTTAAAGATAAAATGTGTCATAGAATATGAGTTGAGGCTCTGATGGAAGCTTGAGGCACTAGGTTGTTATTGATGTAATTCAGCGAGGTTCATAAGTTGTATTGTGTTTATAACCGTATGTTTGATACATACGAGGTCCGAAGTCCTTGTGGGACCGTCCAATGTTAGATTTAATTCTTGTAACTATAGTGTCAATGCTTTGCTTGATCACCCTCGAGAGAGAGAACCAGGGTGTGCACCGACAGTACCGTGCAACTATAGTGGCATTGTATTACATGAGCATTCTTACCATGGATGAGGTTGTGCACCGACTGTACCGTGCAGCTATAGTGTCATTGCTATGCATGAGCACCCTTGATCCAGGGTGTGCACCGACTGTGCCGCTTTGCTATAGTGTCATTGATTTGCATGAGCATTCTCACCATGAATAAGGGTGTGCACCGGTTTTGGGGACGCGTCACTTGGACGACGGACTAACATCCCTAACGGATATGGGAAATTAGTGGCCACGTCATCATAAAGGTTTAGATTGTATGAGTTGAGGGTAGAGAATGATATTGTTAATTGAGGATTTAGGTGGAGATAGAGTGATGATTGTTTGTGACTTTTATTATGTTATATACTATGACTCTTTTCCGCTTTTATGTTGATTGAAATGTGTCTTGTCCCCTATATCTTTTAGTGTGTTGTATTTTATCTTTATGGGATCGTACGAGAAGACCTTGTGGCTGAGCTGAACAAGGAGGAGTTAGACGAAACTCCTTACGAATCGGAGACCGGAGGCGATCTGTGGTACATGGAGATTAGGGTCTAGTTAGTTATGGCTAGTGCGTCTTGTGAGACGTTTTATCTTTTCCGCTAGTATAACTTTTGTTTAAGTATATGCCTGTGAGGGATCCTACTGAGAGGATACCCTCAACAGTGTTTTGAAATATGTGCAAAAGACTTATGTGTGCATTTGCAATATAACTATGGTGTGATGTTGAAGTTATATGTTTATTAACTTAAGTTTTTAATTTTTACGTATTTTCACATTACGCGCTCGATTAAGGATTTAATTAAGAAGGCTTTAATCTAATAAAACCCCGGGGCACAAAGGGGTGTCTCAGCTTCAACGTGTATCAGCAGCTTCGATCTAGAATCTTTGGAAGCAGCACTCCATCAGCTGATTTTCGGCTAATCAATTCAACCTTTTCCTGTATTGGTCCATTAAGCAAAGACCCTGCCCAAAATCATTACAGCCGACTTTTTCTATCGGCCAAATCAAATATCAGTCGAATGTTCTTCTTCACCCCTTGGCTATATTCTCCTTCGGCTAGCTCAATTATTCAAATAGTTAACCATTTATCAGCTTAGTTTACCCTTTTGAGTTTGACAATCTTGAGCCAGACTCAAAAGGGTGTGAAAACTTAGTTCCATGAGAAATGGTAATGTTTTGATAAAGAGGGTTGGTTTACTAGCTAGATGTAGCATTGATAGATCAACGATGAAGGGTTTTAATTGTCTTAACTTATTTAAGATGAGCTTTAAATCATTCATTATTCTTTGCTAGAGTATTCCTAAGGCTGTAAATCCCGCGCGCGCGCATGGTAGTTAGTTTTGAAATTCTTTCTTTGTGGTGTTGAGGAGACATACTTTTTGATAAATACAAGAGTTTTTGGTTGACTATGGGTTATGTATAAATGTGATTATTGAAGAGATTAGAGATCAAGCTAGTGGAATTTGGGTGGGGAGGGTTGTTGGGGTCTTTACTATGACTGTTATGGATCATTGTGAGCACATGCAATCTCATTTTCAATTTATATGGAAAAATCAGTCTTGGAGTTGCACTGCATTGCTTGTGAGCCCTATTCCTACTCAGCAACGATTATTATGGACTCATCTCTTTCCTTTGCAACATAGTATGTACTACTGTTATCACGCATGCAAAACCCCGTTTTTACTGTTTTTCATTATCGGTAGAATTTTAATTGTTTGTAATTTTTATATTAGATCTAAAAATGAATTTTAATAAAATAAAATCATAATTATACTCTACCTTATGGTAGAAGCTTACAATAAAAATTTAGGTTTAAAACTCATACGAAACTCGGTCTGCGTTTTCACTGACAGTACGATTTTACGGGTCAGAAAACCTAATTTTGACCCGTTAACGAAATGGTTTAGGTTTATATTTTATTTCCAATCATAGTAGTTATTTTGAAAATTTTCAAAATAAATAGGTTATTATACATTATTCGGGTGGATACTCGATGATCGAGGATCGACGGAATCGAGAACGGAGGTGCAGAGACAAAACCCGACGCCGGGTGGATGAGGACAATGAGTCATCTATGATGACTCGTGGTGGCGAGTCATAGGGGTTAGTAATCATGCATTAAATGGAGGTAATGATGGTTATGTGTGAAATGTCCAAATTAACCTTAATCCTTCATTGTAAATTCAAGTGCGCCATGACAACATTTTACTTATTTAACCCTAGAAACTCACAGCCAAACCCTTCTTAAGACACACTTGGTTATTCATTCTTTCATTTGTTCATGTTGTGTTCATGTGTTCTTCATAAACTTGAGAGAAAACACAGAGTTCTTCATTTTCAATTTTCAAAGGAAGTACTAGGTCTTGATCATTTCTTCAAATTCCAAAGGTATAGCCTTATGATCCATGATCATACCTTCACTTTTCATCACAACATTTCTTCTTAAATCCATGTTTTGTTCAAGATCAAATTTCTAGATCTAGAACTTCAAAAATCTCTAGAAAATCATAGAAAAATCCTTTTAATATGAGATCAATTTCTATGATCTTCACATGACTTCTATGTTCATCACCTAAGAGCTTGAAAAATTTAGGGATCTCTAGCCTATTTTTCTTGTCTAGGCCAAATCACTCATCAAATGGGTTTGGTACTTTTTCTTCATTTTTAACTTGTTGTTTTGTTGATTGTTCATGGCTAGGTTTTGGTTGTGCAAATCCTTGAGCTCTAGGTGAACATCATCCTCTTCTTGCTTGAGTTTTAAGTGATCAACAAAGGTATGGGGGAGACTACCATCATCCTACCTTAGGGTAGACATGTTGATGGTTTATTTAGTGTTGTTTAGTGTAAATGGTCTTGTAAATAATAAGTATTTAAGTTTGAAATTATTGATTTATATGTGTGGGATCCTCTTGGAGGATTTGATTGATGTTTGATTGTGATATATGCTGATATTGGTGATCTCTAATTGGAACCTTGGTTATTGTTTGATTGATATGTGAAAAAAATTGCCTAACATGAATAAATTAGGGCCATTCGGTCATAGTTAATTTAATAGGTTCCATGATGGTTTAAATTGTTTGAATAATTTTTATGAGGATTGAATGAATATATAAGAATATAGAAATTGGTTTGGTTTGATTTGGATGTGTATATTGAAAGATATGATTTTATGAGTCCTTAGGGACTAAAATGTAATTTCTGATAATTTCAGTGGCTGCACTGAAATTCATATTCTTGTGTGTTAAGATTGTATTTCTTGATGAGGCAAAACCATAGAAATTGGTTTGGTGTTAATTGGATTAATACATAAAAAAGTTATAAGTTTTTTTGTAAAAAAGGACCTTTTTGTAATTATTGTAAATATTTGGGGCAGAAATGTAATTTCTGGAAAATTTGAGGAAAACTGAAAAATATTTTTAAAGAAGTTTGTTTGGTGTAATTTGAAGTTATAAATAAAAAGTTATATGGTTTTAAGTGAATAAGGACCTTTTTGTAATTAATGAAAGTTTACGGACTACACTGTAATTTCAAAAATTTATGTAATTGGACAGTTAGAAACTGTTTTTCACGCCTATCAAACTGTTCTAAAACTCCAAAATGAGTTTTGGACTATTAGAGTGTAAAATCGTTGAAAAATGATTTAAGTGATTTACAAAATTAACAACGTTCGGTCGAATTCTTAGAAATTTCGGATAAATGGAGATTTTGATGGAAAATCAGTGTTTCAACATTTTCATATGAGTAATATAACCTAGGAGAGTAATACATTTGAGGTGAAGAACCATGTTTCAAAAATATGGCTTTTAGGCCTAAATTCAGTAAAAAGCGGTGAAACCGTTGTTAAACGTTTTTAAGGATTTTCGAGAAAATGTTTTGGAGAAATTGATACCTAAGTATATTTGATGAAAATTATTCTTGAAAATTGATTTGATTTAATCTAAAGGTTTTGGTTTTAAGTCAAAAAGATTTTAGTCTTCAAAGACGAGATTTTACTGTAAAATGTAAAAACCTAAGTCGAGAATGACTTAGTGAAAATACGAACGTAATGATTTATAACGTGGGGTGGAACACGACCTTATGTCATAAAGTATGGATAATTCATTATCCATATTCCATAAAATTTAATGGACTCAGAATGATTTGTTTTATTGAAAGCCAAAGAAAAAGGCTCAATTAGAAAAGTACAGAGAAATAAATAATTGGACTTGTGTTCCAATCTCATAATGTGCTAGGATTTTTAATCAAGTATTTTAAGAAAACTTTGCACAAAGATGAAATATTACTGGAGAACTTTAGCTTGATGATTAAGTACCGGTGATTCGGACTTAAGAACATCTAGCATCTGTTACAGTATGTTGAAAGAATTCTGAAGGAATCACGATGTCATCCGATGGATGGAAGAGAAGAATGCATTTCCTGCAAAGTTTGCCTAAACACATAGTGAAACTATGTTCTGTAAGGCCGTTGTGCATAGGAGATTGAGCTAACACTTTGATGCGGGTGCGAATTCCGTAGTAACGATCTATTGATGCTTAAGGATGTCGGGGTATGAAAGACTCATATAGGCCAAGTTGGTTGCTCTTCTGTGGTATGGTGATCTTGCTATATACTGACATACTCTACTAGACACTATGTGTTTTCTGGTAGTGGGGGAAGTTCTCGAAAAAGCCTATGTGTAACATTCTATTTTTAATTATGCTGCTTTAACAGTAAAAATATATTTATTTATATTTTTATTTGAGGCTTAGGAAATGATTTTGGAGAAAAAAAAATCATATATAGAACCTACTCTATGGTAGGAAGCTCTGGTTAAAATTTGGGTTTAAAACTCAGACGGAAACCGGTCTGCGTTTTTTTAACTGACAGTATAATTTTATACCGACAGAAAACCCTAATTTGACCCGAAAACTAAAATTTGTAGATTTTTTATATTCCGTCCGTGAGGAAATCTACTTTCCAAATTTCTGATCATAAATAAAATATTATGTGTATTCGAACAATTTTTGGTGAATGTTAGAACGGAAAACAATCGGTGTTTTCACTGACAGTAAGATTATAATGATCAGAAAACCTAATTTGGACTCGTGAAAAAAATAATTTAGGTTTTTATCACGTTTCCAACGAGATAGGTTATTTTGAATTTTTTGTAAAAAAATAAGATATTAAACGATTCTCGGGCGTTTTGGGCGTTAATCGGGTAATCGACGGAGCCAGGAACAGCTGGAAATATCTAGATATTTAGTGTAAATATCTAGATATTTATTTGAAAATATATAGATATTTATATCTAACTTAACCTTGATTTACTATTAACTTAACCTAGCTTAAAACAATTTTCTATCTATAAATACTCCTAGCGCAGCCTCCCCCCTCCCCCCTACTCACTTCATTTGCTTCTTTTCACACTTCACACAAAACCAAATACTCCATTGTTTCAAGAGCTCAAGTAAGAAAGCTTTCATAGAAACTTGCCAAGATCGTCAACTTTTCTTCATATTCTTAACACACTAGAGGTGAATTTGAAAACGCGTGGCGTGATAACGAGGGACATCAATTTCGGAATTCCAGTAATAACCCAGGTGGGAGAAATAATCAACCTATCGTCAGAACCGATAAGTACTAGATTATATGATAATTGTGTAGGGAGACCTAAACTCTACTAGAAGTCGAGTAATCGACAAGACCAAAATCACCTTGGAAACTGTTTCTTTAAAACCAATGTTGATTCGGGGATTGTAGGTTTATCGATATTAGGTTGATTATAGGTATTTGATGAGGTTTGAATTTATGTTATTGAATTTACTGTGATACGCTGGTTGAGGTATTTTATCTGCATGTGACGTATTGTTTTTGGTGTTTGGATATTTGATGATATTGAGGAGGTTGTTTGTCTGTCACGACCGTGATGACTGTCATGGCCAGACCGTGGCAGGTTGTGTTGTAGAAATGCTTGCCTTTGATGCCTATCACGGCCGTGATGGCTATCACGACCAGGACATGACAGAGTCTGACTTTATGGTTTACTAGATGTGAATATTTTCTAATGATGTGTTATGCATGATCTGTCTGGTTGTTAATATTATGCTTAGTGGATTTTAAGCAAAGATATATATGTTGTTTGAGAGATAGTTGTTTGTTTTGGGTGTGAGAACAATGGTGACTTAGAGGTGCCTAACCTAGATGATGTATTTTAATGAGGTGTGGTGACCTAGAATATGTGTTGAGTTCTAGTGGAAGGTTAAGGCACTAGGATGTTGTTAAAATGGGTTGGTGAGATTCACGTGTATTGGTACTATAATACACGAGGTCGGTGTTGTTGTTCACAACCGTGCATTGGTAATAAAATACACGAGGTCAAGAGTTCTCGCTAGACTGTTCCACCTTAGAAATAGGTTGTGCAGCTATAATGTCATTGAATTTCATTGAGCACCCCCGGGAGTGGATGGGGTGTGCATCGGGAGCATCGTGCAGCTATAGTGTCGTGCTTAGAGTGAGCGTTCTCACAATGGAAGAGAATGTGCACCGAGAATTTGGAACCCGTCGCTTGAACATCTGACTCACATTCCCCGAGAGGAATGTGTGAAAGAAATCAGTAATGGCCACGTCAGTATGAAAGTCTAGTTGTACGAGATTGGGGTAGAGGATGATACTTGAATTTAATGATGTTTTTTAGTTAGGTGTTGAGTGACGATTTGTCTGTGACAATTACTGTATAATATGCTATTACTCTTTAAAGCTTTTTGATGATAGAACTGCTTCTTATCCCCTATATTTCTGTATTTTTATGGGTTACTTTACTTACATTAGAAGACCCAATGGAGGATTATGTTGCTGAGGAGCTGGACGGAACTTTGTATGAAATGGAGGTTGCCGAGGAGTTGGATGGAACTCCTTACGAACCAGACGTTGGAGATCAAGCGGTGATCGACGGTGATTAGAGTATAGATAGTATGGCCAGTGTGTCTAAGAAGTAATTTTTACTTTTATTTTATGTTTATTCCTGTGAGGGCTCCTACTGAGAGGATACCCTCAACCGTGTTTTGGTAATGTAATAAATAAACATGTGTGTACTTATATATTATGTGTTTAATTTGCAGTAGTTATATGATTATTATAGAAAATTTAATTTTTTTACGTATTTTTCACGCTAAGCGAGCGATTAGGAAATTAATTAATAAGGTTTTAAGTTAATAAAACGTTGGGGCACAACGGGGTGTCTCATTTGGTATCAGAGCAGTTTGGTTCTAAAACGGACTGTGGGGTTATGTCCGATCAGAATTAAAGATTGCGAGGTCTAGGATGTTGCTACTGGCCGTGTCTAGTTAAATCCACCTCGGATTTTGACTATGCTTAGAAGTTGGGTAGTGTGTCCGATTTTACTACGAAAATTAATATTGGTATGGCATCTGGTATGTATATACTTGCCTATGTAGTATTATATGTCATACTAATAGTAGCGGATGATTTCTTTTACAGAATCATGGCTCGAGAAAGAGGGCTGATGTGTGTGGTTTCGAATCCGCAAGTGCACGGATTCGTCGTCAAGTAATAAAAAGATCGATCCCACAAAGACCGTGATCTCAAATAACAATTAATTATTAAATCAATTAAACTGGACTATATAAAAAGGATTTGGAAAAGATTTGATTTTTGTAATAAGAATTAACTAGAAAATCAGATATTTAAGAACGCAATCAATTAAAGTAGGAAAGTAAATCAATTAGGGGTTTCTCAAATCAAAAGAGATTCCTAGGAATTGGGTTACCAACAAGATTGTTCATGTTACCAAATTGACTACCCCTTATTAATTATCAAAATTGCTTTGAAGGCGAATTTATCCTCAATAAGTTAATGCTCCCTCTCGGGTTACAAGAATCGTGCCCAATTAAACCAACCCCTACTCTCGTGGTAATTGAATTTAAATTGAACCCTTTAAGCTTTGTGACAATTCGTGAACCCTCGAAGGACCACTTCTAACTCTCGTGATTTAAGTCCTAAGTTTGATTCCTATAGATCCGATACCTAAGTTCACCGCTAGGTTCCTCCTTAGAGTATCTACAACAAACAAATAAGTCACCACCGAATTACGAGTAATTAAAGCAATATGAATCAAATCGAAAACAAAATTGAAATTAACAAGAGACCAAACGTCAATTCGTCACCATAAGGTAGCAGCCCAAAAATCCTAATTTTGCCTAAGGTAGCAGCCCAAAAATCCCCTATTTTTGAGCCTATAGGTCCTATTTATAAGGTAGAGTAACTTGCATCCCATGCAAATACAAAAATCATATCAAATCAGTTTCTAAAAATCCAGATATTGCGCGTCACGGTCGTGATGGCTATCACGGCCAGGCCGTGACGGATTCTGTCTTGGAGGTTGCTTCGCCAGTTGGTCTGTCACGGCTGTGACCACCGTCACGGCCTAGCCGTGATCAGTTCTGCCTGTGAGGGTTTGGTTCAGTTGGCATGTCACGGCCGTGATGGACATCACGGCCTGGCCGTGACCAGCTCTGACTTTTTCAGCTCTACTCGATCACGACCGTGATGGCTGTCACGGCTATGCCGGGATGGGCTTTGTTTAGCTCATTTTCCTTACTTTTCAAACTCCGTCTTCATGCAAGCTCCATCATGGTTGATCTTGAGCATTTTAATCCTCAATTCCTGCACACATACACCACAAAACCGCGTTACCCGTTCCAAGGTAAAAACTAACAAAAATCAAATTAAAAATGCCTAAACTATCTGAAAATGCATGCAGAATGTCAATGAAATATGAGGTGAAATCACACTCATCAAACTACCCCAAGCTTAAGATTTTGCTTGTCCTCAAGCAATAACCAAGGCCAGAAAAGATAATCAATCAGAGCATGGACAGTGAATCTAGAACCCGAGTAATAAATCCAAGTAACAGGCATATTCAATAAGAAACCAAGAGACAATAAATTCTAAGTCCAATTAGAAGCTTAGGTTCCCTAAATTCACATCTCTCACTAATTATGACACTCTTCTCACCTCACTCATATGTTTAAGGGTATATGACAATTCGCTCAATTTCCTCAAGGAAGGTACCCTACCATAAGCTTGACTATTAACCAAATCTCTACTTTATTAAATGAAAACAAATAAGAATCAAGAGGTCTTTTATTTTGGTTGTAATGGGGCCATGGGATTAATTGTTAGGTGGGGAAATCAAGAAAAGGAAAATTCAAGAAGGCTAAACAAAAAATCAAACAATGCAAAGCATGACAACCTTCTAAAATACATTTTTGAGCTTTAGTTCACTCTTCCACCTTTCTTTTTTTTTATTCCATTTTAATTTTTTTTATTTTTTTATTTTATTTCTCACTTTCTTTTTCTCATCCCCTTCTCCATTTTTTTGTTTGTTTTTTTAACTTTTTATTTTATTTGGAGAGGGGGAGATTTCCAACTTGAGAAAAATATTTTTCTAACCCTTTTTTTCATCCCACAATTTTATTTTTCAAACAACCTTTTTGCCCTTTTTGCAATACTTTAAAAGGTGTCGTACCAAGCATCATTCATCAAAATAAATCAAGGTACCAAGAAAAGTATTTTATTCTTTTAGGCTCAAAACTGGGCAACTAAGGGGTAGCATTTAATCAGTCAAAGCTCAGAAGGCCGGAAAAATACCTAGTGCCTCAATCATTTTCAAATATGTTTTCAAAAATTTTCAAGTTTCAAAACTGTTTCAAGTCAAGTTCTAGAGAATACAATCCAAGAGGAATAAAACATGTTGGTGTAAGCCCTAGAGGCCAATGTATTTCTTTAGACTTACATTTGTATCTTGCTATTTCATATATATATATGATATGAGGCATTCCAGTTTATTGTGTTACTTGTTTAAACATAATAAAGTCCTTAGAATAGAAATTTCAGTTCAATAGAATATCAAGTATATGACTTGATCGTGAGACACTATTGAACAATGAAATCCTATTCTTAAATATCCGTAGTCAAGTATTTTATTAATAAGGACAATAATAATACAATTGAGACTATTATGTGTGCAGACTGATGACCATATCTCACGGGTCATGGATATGAGATATCGAGTCGACACATAGGTACACATTAGAGTAATGATGTACTGGATTGACCCGCCATGAGAACACTACATGGAGCGTTATGTGAGTGTCATAAGTAGTTCTCATAGTGACAATGGTGCATACAATCCTTCGACCTGAAATCACTACGATCCCTACATGAGGAGTCGTGTGCTTTAATATCGTCAAACGTCATCTGTAATAGGATGATTATAAAGACGGTCATTGGGCATACCACGAGCCACTAGATGGAATTTGTCCCTCCTACATGAGATGAGTAATATCTGTGGGCCCCCGATAGAGAGAGTGAGACCGTAAAATGCATGGCCGTCTTTGAAATGAGTCGATATGAGATATTGACCTCATTTGTTGTTAAGTCTACTCGGGTATCAGGGAACATGATATTGAACCATACAAGGGTGACACATTCTATGCCTTGTGTTCAATATAGATATATGGACAAAGGGATAACAATACACATGAATATTTGTCACAGAAAGGTTTCGTCAAATCACTGACTTTCTCACTACTTAGGTAGCAGTGATGTATTGCTAGATACCGCTCACTGTTTGTAATATTAAATGGGATTTAATATTACTGCTAATGTATTGGGAACCTATAGGGTCACACACAAAAGAGCGGATTAAAAGAAGCATTAAAATAAAGTTGGACTTTCCTATTGGGCCTAGCGCATAGTAGATGGGCTTAGGTCAAATGTTGCTCACTAACTCACTTAAGGAGGTGATACTATAAGTAGACCACTTAAGTTGTTGTGCCCACACGGTTGATAACCTAGCCGCACAAAAGAGAGTAAGAGTGAACAGCAAAGTCTCGGTTTTGAAGCTAGCACTGTGAGACAGAGACGCTTCGGTTCGTGACGTTGGACGCTCACGGAATCCGCTCGTGTGGATACCTCTAGAGACACCATTCGTGCGGTGTTCGTGATAAACGAATTTCAACAAACAGCCATCGCTTCAAGAGGTAAACTTTCGAATCATGAATCATGACCATTCGCAAGGATCCTTCGATGGGAATTTTTCCACTGTGTTTCTTTTGTTTTATACGCAAATTCCCAACAGTGGTATCAGAGCCGCTTGCGAAACCATGATTCTGTTACGTGGTTTATCTGTTATGTATGATAACATGTTTGTAATGTGAATCGTTTTCTGAAAATTGTTTTTGAAAATCGTTTGCATCTGGTTTGCGAAACCTTGTTTCTGTGATTTTCGTATGTATATGATATATATGTCTATTGCATGTTTGTGTATATATGCGATATGTACATTGGTTCTGAATCCTTATTATGTTCTGCGATGGCATCAAATGTTGATGTTAAACATGATTGTTTTCAGTTCTGTGTTGGCGGCGTTAAGGGGTTTCAGACATGAAAAGTTCATGTTGTTGCGGCTGAGGTTCCAAGTGTTGAAACCGTAGCCGTCGTTCCTTGCAACGTGAAGTGTTCACGGGCCTTGCGGTTTTAGGGTTGAAAGGTTGACGCCCTAGCCACCAAGGAAGCGAGGCACACTTCGGAATTTCCAGCGGGAACCCCGTGCTACCTCTGCGTAGTGTGTAATTTCGAAATTCAAATTTTGAAATTTTATGTCACCATTTAATAATTATATCAATCACAATAAATGTGATTTATAGTAACATCAATTATAATAAATGTGATTTATTATATATATGTTACGGTTTCAAAATTCAGATTTTGAAATGTGATTTATATCAATCACAATAAATGTGATTTATAGTAACATCAATTATAATAAATGTGATTTATTATATATATGTTACGTTTTCAAAATTCAGATTTTGAAATGTGATTTATATCAATTACAATAAATATGATTTATAATAAATGTGATTTGTGGTAACAACAATTGCAATAAATATGATTTATAGTAACATCTATTATAATAAATGTGATTTATTATATATATATGTTATGTTTTCAAAATTCAGATTTTGAAATCTCTAATTTATGAAATTAATAATAATAATGATTATGTGTTATTATTGGTTGTTACTATTTATTTGGTGATGTATGGTGAATGGTTATGGCCTTAGTCCTTTTACCTTTTGGTTTATTGATGCGTGATTTTTAGAATAAAGGCAAGTGCACCTCGTCGCAATCAAGTAATACGGTGGTGAGACTAAACTATGGTATGAGATATCAAAACAGAAAACAAAGCAATACAATATTTTTGGTCTTTTTGGACTTTTAACAAACACTTGGAGTGCAGAATTTATAACGGTTGAGACTGTCAGGTTTAGACTACACTAATCCTCCCTTGATTGCAATGAAATGGCTAACAACACAAGTCCTAATTCAATTATGCCAATCAAGCCTTTTCTAAAGTACTCAAGCCTAATGTCTTAGGTGCATTGAGCCTAAAACCCCAAATTAAACCCTAATGTCTTAGGTGGATTAATCTGAGATTTTGCATTAAGTCAAGACTTATAAGATTGCAAGCAGCCAACACCTATGTCTAGATTCCTGGACTACTTGGCATATGATTCATGAGCATGCCTTAACACCAACCTTTCAGTTATCTATCAAAGCAACATATCATTCCTATGGGTAGCTAAGCCAAGGAAAGCATTAAACACAGAATCACATACTCATAAAGAAATAGAAACTTGTATTGAAATCAAATCAATTAACAATCAAGTTTAGAAAAGCTACATCTAAACCCAACAATGGGGGAATTAGCTATACATGAATATGTCTACAAAAGGGAAAGAGAGAAGAGAGAAAGAAAACTTCATGACGAATTCTTCCATCTCCTTCCAATCCAAGAGCAGAGAGATGTCATCTTTAAGGTCCCAGCCTTCCCCCAACCATCAGCCCTCTTTAGGGTTTCCAAGCCTCTGCAAAAAGTCCTCTTTTTCTGTCTGTTGTGCTATTATTTATAGGTCCGTCGCGCGTCACGGCCGTGATGTCCATCACGGCCAGGCCGTGACGCTTTCTGTCCAAGGCGTGTCTTCAAGTTTTTAACTCTCGCGAGGCGAGAGAAGTGTTCGCGACGCGAGCCCTCATTTTCTGGTTGGTCACGGCCGTGATGTCTCCATCACGGCCAGGCCGTGACGATCTCGACTTTTGCCTTCTTCTCTGCTTGATCACGGCCGTGATGGTCATCACGGCCAGGCCGTGATAGGCTCTGTTTGGCTCATATTCTTCTCTTTTTAAGCTCCAAAATCATCCAAGCTTCATTATAGCCAAATATGCACAGTTTTCCTTCAATTTCTGCAAAACAACACACAGAAACCACCTCATCCGTTCCAAAGGAAAAACTATACAAAATCAACACTAAATTGGCCTAACTATATACAAATGCATGCAGAAATGTACATGGAAAATGAGGTGAAATCACACTCATCATTTATATTTTGAAATACGGCATGCGTGCCGTGCCTTTCTCTTATATTCCATATATATCTTCTTTTCTCATCTCACTCCCCTCATATGTAAAATGAGGTTTCTGTTTATGTAATGTAATGATGGAGACAAGAAGACGCTATCACGTGGGAGATCTTGCTTGGAGAAGCTTGCACGCTCCTAGGTTTTAGTTTAGATTCTCTCATTGGCTTGGGAGAATCAATGCGTTAGGGGCCATAACCATATCACATTTATTTACCTTATATATGTATGAGATGCATGTATGTATATAGTATGTTAAAAGATGTTTAACTAATATATGTATGAGATGCATGTATGAAAATAGTAAGTTAAAGAGTTTAACAAATGATGAGATCAAGTTTTAATCAAATCCCTCAAAAGGAAATATTAAGTCACATTTAAAGGCCTTCCGATGCATGGCACTCGTCAAGACTACTATCGATTAAGTGTGGGTCCGCCAAAGCGGGGTACCTTTATCTATAATAGTAAGGCGCGATGGGACAAATGTAATGTTCAACTGCTATCTATTGGGTTCGACTTAACTAAGCCAACTTCAATAGGATTGAAAGGCTTAGAGGCTCATAAGTTGGGCTTTAGTCCATGTGATGGATTAGAATAAGAGTTATTCACCCAACTATCCAAGAGTTGCATGAGATGCAATCGGAAAGTGTTTCCTACCTAAATAACCGAATTTTGGGTGATCAGCCAAAGCCGACTTAAAGCTAGGTGAAATATGGATCTTGGCCCACTAGAAAATCTTCCAACAGGATTTTCCGAATCAATGATGAGGGTCATTGTTTTGAGTAAAATAGTGGGAGGCGTATTTAATTAAAGACCTTATTAAATAACTTCATGGCATGATACTTATACTTTGCATATTTATCTCTCAGAGATTACCATGGCATCAAACACATCAAGTAACCTTTGTCATTGCGATCCGTCCTTGAGAAGGGCAAACTATCCTGAAGCGAATTTTTCTGGACTGGTACAGAAACTTGAGGATTGTCCTCAAACATGAGAAAAAGCTATATGTTCTTGAGGATCCTATTCTGAGAGAAGCCACCGCCTTCAAGTGCTCCTAGGGTGACAGGGATGCTTATAAGAAGCATCGGGATGACGCCTTAGACGTGGGCTGTCTTATGCTTGCTGCCATGACCTCCGAGCTACAAAAGCAACATGAGACCATGGAGGCGTACGATATGATCGTGCACCTCAAGCTGCTCTACCAAGAGCAAGCAAGCAAGAGGAACTGTCCAAAATACCGGAAGAAAGCAAGAAGAAGAAGGGAAGTGAGACTTCCACTTCGGGTATGTTTGTTATAGAAGTCAATTTATCTACTTCGCATCATGGGTATTAGATACCGGATGTGGTTCTCACATTTGTACAAATGTGCAGGATCTAAACAGGAGCAGACCATTGGCAAAGGGGCGAAGTCGACCTACGAGTTGGAAATGGAGCAAAGGTTGCTTTGCTTTAGCCGTAGGGACTTATGTATTGACTTTGCCCACTGGGCTTACTATTCATTAGAGAACTGTTATTTTGTGCCTGCAATTAGCAGGAATATCATTTCCGTTTCTTGTTTGGACAAGATTGGTTTTTCTTTTATAATAAAGAACAAAAGTTGTTCTATTTATTTGGATGATATTTTTTATGCTAGTGCACACATGAGTAATGGGCTTTATGTCCTTGATCTTGAAATGCCCATCTATAACATAAATACTAAGAGGTCCAAACCAAATGAGTTGAACCCGTCTTATCTTTGGCATTGTCGTTTAGGCCATATAAATGAGAAGCGCATTTCGAAGCTCCATAAAGATGGACTCTTGGACTCATTTGATTATGAATCATATGAGATATGTGAGTCTTGTTTATTGGGAAAGATGACCAAAGCTCCATTCACCGGCAAAGGTGAAAGAGCTAACGATCTTTTGGGTCTTATACATAGTGATGTATGCGGACCCCTAAACACATTAGCTAGAGGTGGTTTTCAGTACTTCATCACATTTACTGATGATTTTAGTAGATATGGATTTGTGTATCTTATGAAACATAAATCGGAATCCTTTGAAAAGTTCAAGGAATTCAAAAATGAGGTACAAAACCAAGTTGGTAAAAATATTAAAGCTCTTCGATCAGATCGAGGTGGTGAATATTTGAGCCTAGAGTTTGATGATCATCTGAAAGAGTGTGGGATTTTATCTCAACTCACTCCACTGGAACACCACAATGGAATGGTGTTTCTGAGAGGAGAAATCGAACCTTGTTGGACATGGTTCGGTCTATGATGAGTCATGCAAACCTTCCAAACTCTTTCTGGGGACATGCTCTATTAACAGCAGCTTTTACACTTAACCGTGTTCCATCCAAAACGGTAGAAAAGACACCATATGAGATATGGACTGGTAGACGACCCAGCATGTCTTTTATGAAGATTTGGGGTTGTGAAGCATATGTAAAACATCAAGTTTCTAATAAGCTTGATCCCAAATCTGATAAATGCTTCTTTGTGGGGTATCCCAAAGAAACCAAGGGATACCAATTCTATAATCCTTCCGAAGGCAAAGTGTTTGTCGCACGGACTGGTGTATTCCTAGAAAAGGAGTTTATCTCCATAGGAACCAGTGGGAGGAAGATAGAACTTGAAGAAATTCAAGAATCACAGAGTAGTGACCTACCATTGGTGGAACAGGAGCAACCTTCACAGAATGTTGTGGAGGAACAACCCGCTCCAGTAGCACAAGACCAGCGTAGGTCTAACAGGATACGTCACCAGCCTGAGAGATGTGGATTTCTCATGACTCCACAAGGTGATGTATTGCTCATGGATCAAGATGAGCCTGTGACCTACCATGAGGCCATCACTGGCCCAGAATCTGAGAAGTGGCTTGAGGCCATGAAATCTGAGATGGATTCCATGTACACCAACCAGGTATGGACCTTGGTAGAGCCACCTGAAGGGGTAAAACCTATAGGGTGCAAGTGGGTTTTCAAAAAGAAAACGGACATGGATGGTAATGTACACACCTTTAAGGCGCGATTGGTCGCTAAGGGTTTCAAGCAAATTCATGGTGTCGACTATGA
Organism: Sophora flavescens; assembly: GCA_030762895.1. Taxonomy (NCBI): domain Eukaryota; kingdom Viridiplantae; phylum Streptophyta; class Magnoliopsida; order Fabales; family Fabaceae; genus Sophora; species Sophora flavescens. The sequence continues at coordinate 116,509,889 of CM061063.1, forward strand.
TGAGACCTTTTCACCTGTTGCGATGCTTAAATCCGTCCGGATCTTACTTGCTATCGCTGCATACCATGATTATGAGATATGGCAGATGGATGTCAAAACTGCCTTCCTTAATGGAAAGCTTCTTGAGGATGTGTACATGACACAACCCGAAGGCTTTGACATTTCAGAGGATGCTCGAAAGGTATGTAAATTGCAGCGGTCAATCTATGGATTGAAGCAAGCTTCCAGAAGTTGGAACCTTCGTTTTGATGATCTTTGTAAGACAATGACGGATTCATCAAAAATGAAGATGAACCTTGTGTCTACAAGAAGGTTAGTGGGAGCATTGTTGTTTTTCTAGTGTTATATGTAGATGACATATTACTCATTGGAAATGACATCCCTACACTACAAAATGTAAAGACATGGTTAGGGAATTGCTTCTCTATGAAAGATTTGGGTGAGGCTACCTATGTATTAGGAATCAGGATCTATAGGGATAGATCGCTGAAATTGCTTGGCCTAAGTCAGAGTACATACATAGACAAAGTGTTGAGATGCTTTAACATGCATGAATCCAAGAAAGGACTTTTGCCTATGTCACATGGTATATGCCTATCAAAGGCACAATCCCCTTCCACTCAAGAAGAAAGGGATCGCATGAGTAAGATTCCATATGCATCCGCAATTGGATCTATCATGTATGCCATGTTATGTACTCGACCAGATGTATCGTATGCTTTAAGCATAACGAGCGGTACCGATCGATCCGGTGAAAGTCATCGGTCTGTCAAGAGAACATCCTTAAGTACTTGAGAAGAACTAAGGATTCGTTCTTGGTGTATGAAGGCGAGGAAGAGCTTGCTGTAATAGGTTACACCGATGCTAGCTTCCAGACCGATAAGGATGATTCCAGATCGCAATCTGGTTATGTGTTCTGCCTGAATGGCGGGGCTGTGAGCTGGAAAAGTTCGAAGTAGGAAACAGTTGCCGATTCTACTACAGAGGCTGAGTATATTGCTGCCTCCAATGCAGCAAAGGAGGCTGTTTGGATCAGGAAGTTCATTACTGAGCTTGGTACGGTTCCTGGTATTGTGGACCCCATTGATCTCTATTGTGATAACAATGGGGCCATTGCACAAGCTAAGGAACCTAGATCTCATCAGCGATCCAAACATATACTTAGGCGCTTCCATCTCATTCGAGAGATTATCGATAGAGGAGATGTGAAGATATGTAGAGTACCAACGCTTGATAACGTTGCTGACCCACTTACGAAACCTCTTGCTCAACAGAAGCATGAAGGTCACACTAGATCGATGGGCATTAGATTTATGCCTGATTGGCTCTAGTGCTAGTGGGAGATTGTTGGTGTAAGCCCTAGAGGCCAATGTATTTCTTTAGACTTATATTTGTATCTTGCTATTTCATATATATATATGATATGAGGCATTCCAGTTTATTGTGTTACTTGTTTAAACATAATAAAGTCCTTAGAATAGAAATTTCAGTTCAATAGAATATCAAGTATATGACTTGATCGTGAGACACTATTGAACAATGAAATCCTATTCTTAAATATCCGTAGTCAAGTATTTTATTAATAAGGACAATAATAATATAATTGAGACTATTATGTGTGCAGACTGATGACCATATCTCACAGGTCATGGATATGAGATATCGAGTCGACACATAGGTACACATTAGAGTAACGATGTACTGGATTGACCCGCCATGAGAACACTACATGGAGCGTTATGTGAGTGTCATAAGTAGTTCTCATAGTGACAATGGTGCATACAATCCTTCGACCTGAAATCACGACGATCCCTACATGAGGAGTCGTGTGCTTTAATATCGTCAAACGTCATCTGTAATAGGATGATTATAAAGACGGTCATTGGGCATACCACGAGCCATGCAGAGGGATGTGAGTGACCTAGATGGAATTTGTCCCTCCTACATGACAGGAGTAATATCTGTGGGCCCCCTGATAGAGTGAGACTGTAAAATGCATGGTCGTGCTGAAATGAGTCGATATGAGATATTGACCTCATTTGTTGTTAAGTCTACTCGGGTATCAGGGAACATGATATTGAACCATACAAGGGTGACACATTCTATGCCTTGTGTTCAATATAGATATATGGACAAAGGGATAACAATGCACATGAATATTTGTCACAAAAAGGTTTCGTCAAATCACTGACTTTCTTACTACTTAGGTAGTTCTCACGGAATCCGCTCGTGTGGATACCTCTAGAGACACCGTTCGTGCGGTGTTCGTGATAAACGAATTTCAACAAACAGCCATCGCTTCAAGAGGTAAACTTTCGAATCATGAATCATGACCATTCGCAAGGATCCTTCGATGGGAATTTTTCCGCTGCGTTTCTTTTGTTTTATACGCAAATTCCCAACAAAACACTCAATCACAAAGAATGGGGTAGATTTCGTGAATACCCCTTTTTGGCTCAAAAAAATCTCATATTTAGTAGTTTAAAATCAATGAGAAATACAAATCTAAGGAACCACATGCTAATTATCAACTATCAGAAGATCATCTCAAACATTTTTATTTTTAGCCTATCACAAGATTACAACAATTGGGTTCAAAAATATCACTGTCTCAATTCATTGGCGCAAGGTTCTCACAATTGGATGTAGACTCTAAGCAAGGGGCAATATAATCATGTGATTATGCAAAATTATGCCTATATGAATGCAACATGAAAAATGCAGAAATGCAAAAAATGTAAAAATACTCCTACCCCAAGCTTAAAAACTTACATTGTCCCCAATGTAAATAATCAAGTCGGAGAAAGGAGAAAAATGGAACAACTCACCGAGGTGGTCAAGGGTGCTGGCTCAAATGCCAGTCAAAGAGCTGTTGGACGATGTGTCACGGCCGTGACGTTCATCACGGGCGGACCGTGATCAGTTCGGGTCTATAGGAGCTGGCCTCTCACGACCGTGAATTCCATCACGACTAGGCCGTGATACATTCTGATCTTCTGGGTCCTCCTCATCACGCCCGCGAGGGCTGTCACGGCTGGGCCGTGTTCCTTTATGATCTTCAGCTATTGGCTAATCACGGTCGTGACCCCCATCACGGCCTGGGCGTGATCAATTCTGACTTTATTTTTCCATGCCTTTTTGCTCTTCCTGCCTTCATAACCTGCAAATACTTGGCAAAACCATCAATTAGTGATATTTTTTCTCTTAATCTTCTCAAATTATTCAAAGACAAAATTCAAAAACAAATTGAAAAGGGAAAGAAAACTTGGGTTGCCTCCCAAGAAGCGCTTATTTACGGTCTTAAAATTGACCATACTCCCTTGGATCAACCGGGATCAGCCGGGCTTGGATGTGCAAGAGCACCTCTCTTCCATGGAAGTCCTTCAAAGAGCCTATTTTGTTCGTATGGCCAATTGCGCTTTCGCTTTGCTCTTTTCACTCTGAGTTTCATGTCCTTACTTCCTTCCGGGGGAAGTTTTAACTCCACATGTTGAACAACTCCTGGTTCATCTTTATTTGGTGCATCATTTGTCATGCAAAGTTTGGGAGTTGCTTCCATGTTAAGCTCTTCCTTCACCTTTTGGGGCATTATCTCAATCCTGCACACATGACTCTCAAAAGGAGGGTTGTTATATGAGTTAGTCAAATCAAAATCCAGCCTACCTTCCTCTACATTCAAGGAGAGCTTACCATTTTTTACATCTATTATCGCTCCAGCTGTGGCCAAGAATGGCCTTCCAAGAATTATAGGGAATTTAGAATTCCCATTCATGTCCAACACCATGAAATCGGTAGGAATGAAAAATTTCCCTACCTTTATGGGATCATTCTCTAGTATGCCTAGAGGAGTTTTAATTGATCCATCCGCAAATTGTAAAGAGGACTTGGATGGACTCAATTCCTTGGTTCCTAACCTCTCAAAGATGGTAAGCCGCATCAAACTCGCACTAGACCCTAAGTCATATAAGGCTTAGTCTATTTTTAATTCTCCAATTGAGCAAGCAATAGAGAAACTTCCTGGATCTTTTAGTTTAGGAGGCATATTAGTTTTTATGATGACATCACGCTCCTCAATTAAGCTCTTAGTTTATTTTTCTACTTGTATTTTCTTGACCAACCTTTGTGGGAAAGGTATTGGGGGTTGGTAAGGTGGTGGAGGGACATACTTTGGCTCTATCTCTTCATGTTCATTCATGTCCTCCTCGAATTCCACATCCTTTTCAATTACCCCAAGCTTATCATCCCTTAAGTATATAGCATTACAGTGCTCATTGGGATTAACTTCGGGTTGTCCTGGAAACGTACCCTTAGTTCTAGAATATGTACTAGCTTGTTGGCCAATCTGAGTTTCTAACATCTTATTATGGATGGCTAAGTTATCTACCTTAGATGCTAACTCTTTTATTGCCTCATTGACTGCCCTACCTTGTTGCCTAAACTCTTCATTTTGCTTTGTTTGAGTTTCCACAAAATTTTCCAAAAGAGACTCAAGTTTCGACTTTTGTACCTGAGGATACCCCGATGCGGGTTTCCTATTACCTTGGCCTTCCTGGAACTCGTGGTTCAACTTGTTGTTGTAGTTCCCATAGGAGAGATAAGGGCTATTCTTCCTTCCTTGGTTGTGAGAATTTGGGGGAACATAGTTTGGCAACTTCGGGTTCCTGTCATAGAAATTGTGACAAGAGTTCACTTGCTCCCCCGAAGCACCGGACCCAGGAGCAATACCATGTGGGCAATCCATTATGTCATGTCCCTGCATTCCACAAATCTCACAAACAACATTAGTAGCACCTATTGAACTCACATTAGCCTTTTCAAGCTTATCAAAGCGTTTATTCAGTGAGTCAATTTTAGACATAATTAGATCAGTGCTATTAATTTCAAACTTACCCCCCGAAATCTTTTTCGGGTTATTACCTCTTTCCAAACCCCATTGGTGATAGTTGGTGGCCACGTTTTCAATGATATTGAATGCTTCAGTCAGAGGTCTATTCATAAAGGCTCCTCCAGCTGTGGAGTCAAATGACACCTTCGAAGAGTAATCCAATCCGTTGTAGAAGGTATGCACTAACAACCACCTCTCGAGCCCATGATGTGGGCAAGACTCCAGCAATCCTTTGTAACGATCCCAAGCTTCGGATAAGCATTCTCCGCCCTTTTGGAAGAAGCCGGTGATCTGAGTTCGTAGGTAAGCAGTCTTGGATGGAGGGAAGAATTTTTCCAGGAATGCCTGCTCCAGTTGGTCCCAAGTTGACAAGGTATTTGATAAGCCTCTGGCTCATCTAGTTTATAGCTAGTATGACCAGGGTTTTGTGCAAATTATATCGTATTTTCACCCAAATTAGATTAGATTGTCCTCAAGCAGGGTTTTGAGTCTCTAGAGTAGTTTTAAGTTAATTTAGCTAGTTTTAATTCAAAATAATACACTTATGGTTATTTCCTTATTATCAGGTTAAGTAGAAGCTGAGAAAATAAAGAACAGGGGATTCGCCCCGCGAAGGACACGCTCGCCACGCGACCCCGAAGCCTGACTGTTCCAAGAAATTGCTAAGTCTCTGGTTCGCCTCGCGAAGAAGGTCTCGCCCCGCGAGTCTTGCAAACCTGAAAAAGTCAGAGACGATCACGGCTTGCCCGTGTTGAAGGTCATGGCGTGTGATTTTTGAAGTCAAGAGTCTCGCCTCGCGAGCATCCATTCGCCTCGCGAGTCTGGAAGTCAGAGAGCATCACGGTTAGGGCCTGATGGCCATAACGGGCGTAAGGAGAAAACTCTTCATATCCTCGCCTCGCGAGCAAAACTTCGCCTCGCGAGAATGCCAAAGGTTGCTGACTGTTCATGAAATTCGCCTCGCGAATGTGTGCTCGCCTCGCGAGCTAGCTAATTTCAGAATTTGTATAAAAGGTTGTTCTGAACAATTTGTAGAGACTTTTGCTTCTCCATTTTTCTGTTTTACATTTTTCTCTGTGATTTCGTTTGTGTTATGGAGAACTAAGTTCTTGGGATTGATCTATTGTAATTGATTTCCACATACTTGAGGTTCTTGTACTTTCCTGTTTTGTATGCTTTTCCCTCTTCAATACCATACTTTGTATTTCTGTTTGCTTAATTCAGGAGTATACTGTATTGTATTGATTTATTTCTGGTGATATCATGTTCCTATAATTAATCGCATCAGCTTAATTTGCGTGTGTACATTTCGTGTTCGCTTAGTTCACGAAGGGCTTAACCCCGTTTGCTTAATTCGGGAATAGGGACATGTATCTGTAGTAGTAGTTTCGCTTGTAAATTGCTACTACAACCGGGAGGGGATAAGAATTTGCTTAGGGCTTGGAAATTGTATGAACCTATGATAGTGGGAAATCAAGAGCAATAGATTAATCTGTTTTTGACCATTTGATAATCTCTTTTCAACTGCCTTGTTTTTGATTGCTCTGTTTTGTTTGTTTCTTATTTGCACTCCAATCCAAACCCCCCCAAAACTGATTTTTGTGAAAGGTAATATTCTCAGAGTCCTTGAGAGACGACATCTGAGTTGTCGCACTAAACTATAGTTTTAAACCCACTCGTCCTTTTTGGCGCATGCGCGACAGCGCGACCAAAAATTGGCGCCATTGCCGGGGACTCTGAGTTGTTATTTTTCGCAACTTGTTTTATTTTATTTTTCTTTCTTTCTTTTATTTTCTATTCTGTTTTGAATTGGTCTGGCTACTAGGTCTCATTGCCCTGAACTGTGTGATTTTGACCCGGAAATTGAAAGAACATTGCACACACTCCGTAGGGAATTTCGGGCTAGCACTAGTAGTGATTCCAATTTTAAAACTGCTTTTGAAAACATGGGAGACCAAAGGACTTTGAGGCAGCTTGCTGCCCCTGATGTGAATTACAATGGTTTGTGCATTGCTTATCCTGGTGCTGACACTCCTTTTGAGTTAAAATCTGGGCTAATCCATTTGTTCCCAAGATTTAATGGTCTTGCAGGTGAAGATCCACACAAGCACTTGAAGGAATTCCAAGTTGTCTGCTCCACAACTTTGAGGCCAGAAGGAGTAACTGAGGATCATATCAAGTTTAAGGCTTTTCCATTCTCACTCCAGGGAGCTGCAAAAGATTGGCTATTATACCTTGCGCCGAATTCCATTACCACATGGAACGACTTGAAGAAGCTCTTCCTAGAGAAATATTTTCCTGCCTCCAGAGCCGCTGCAATTAGGAAAGAAATCTGTGGAATAAGGCAAGGAAATGAGTCGCTAGCTGAGTATTGGGAGAGGTTCAAGCAGTTGACATCTAGTTGCCCCCAGCATCAAATTTATGAACAGCTCCTCATCCAATATTTTTATGAAGGATTGCAGCCGATGGATAGGAATATTTTGGATGCTGCTAGTGGGGGAGCATTGGTTGACAAGACTCCATCTGCTGCCAAGCAACTCATTGAGAACATGTCATTAAATTCCCAGCAATTCACTACCAGAAGAAATTCTGTTGAGACTAGAGGTGTACATGAGATCCGCACTTCCTCTTCCAGCCATGACCGTGATGATAGAATTGACAGGCTCACTTCCTTGGTAGAGAAATTGGCAATGGATAGGGTTCAGCCTGCGGTGTTGTGTGGCATATGCAGTTCTCCTGAGCACCCATATGAAGCATGCCCCATTTTGCAAGGAGGATCAATTCTTGGAATCACCTCAAGCCTTTGCAGTCCATCCGTATAATCGGGGCAATAACTGAAACGTATACTGACATTCCGAGATCTTTCAACAAATAGGTACCATCCCAGCTGGAGTAATCATCCTAATCATGGGTATGGGAACTCATCCCAACAACCGATGGCACCTCAGAATCCTCCAGTGACCACTTCTGCACCATCCGGACCTTCAGTTGATGATATGTGCAAGCAAATAACTTCACAATTGAATGCACAAATGACTACACTTTTCCAGCAGCAAATGGGACAGTTCCAGGCACAGTTCCAGGCCTCACAGGCACAATTTCAGCAGAGAACGGATGCGAGTATTTAGGCATTGCATATACAGATTGGACAGATGGCCACAGACATAAATAACATAAAGCAAGGTCAAAGAACAACCCAGCTGCCAGCACAGCCAGTGATAAATCCTAATGCCTCCAACCCTAATGTGAGTGCCGTATCTTTGAGGTCTGGAAAAGTTGTTGAGGCCACTTCTGGAAAGGATGAAGAAACTATGAAGGCTACTCCTGAGCCTACTATTGAGGTTACTCCTGAGCCTATGGTTGAAGTTGAAACTGAGAGAGTGTATAGACCACCCATTCCATTCCCACACAGATTACAGAAAAATTTGAAGAGTGGTGGTGAAGATAAGGAGAAGGAAATTCTTGATGTTTTAAGAAAGGTAGGTGTTAATATCCCTCTGTTGGATGTGATCAAGCAAGTGCCCAAGTATGCCAAATTTCTCAAGGACCTATGCACCAACAAGAGGAAGATGAAGAATAATGAGAGGGTTGATTTGGGAAGAAATGTCTCAGCGCTTATCCAGTCTAAGCCAGAAAGAGTTGTTGCTTTCACCCCTCCTCAGGCACTGCCACAGAAGTGCAAGGATCCAGGCACCTTCACTATCCCATGCACTATTGGGGACAAGAAGTTTGAAAACTGCATGCTGGACTTGGGAGCATCTATCAATGTCATGCCTACCTCCATCTTTAACAAACTTGATCTTGGTCCCTTGAAGTACACAGGTATCACCATTCAGTTGGCCAACAGAACTAGTGCCCGCCCCATGGGAATGGTGGAAGATGTGCTAGTGCAAGTTGATGATCTGATCTTCCCAGCTGATTTCTACATCTTGGACATGGCAGGCGAGACACATTCCAGTAAATCACCAATCATCCTGGGCCGACCATTCATGAAGACAGCTAAGACTAACATTGATGTGGATGATGGGACCATGTCTATGAAGTTTGGGGATATAGTTGCAAAGTTTAACATATTTGATGCCATGAAACATCCAGTGGAAGAGCACTCTGTATTCCACATAGAGCTGATCTCTGAGACTATTGAGGACACCCATGAGAACTTGTTTTCTAATTTTCCACTTAATTCTGGCTGTGATGATATTTTTTCTTGTCTTGATTGTACTAACGCTAACCATTTTGTGGTTTGTGCTGAGATTGCTGCATGTTTAGCAGGTGACAAAATTGTCAGTGCAGTGGATGAGAACCATGAAGAGGATGAAGCAGCACCGGAGGCCCTCTCTACCTCTTTGGCCTTAGACTGCAAGGAATGGGATCCAGGTGACAGCTCCCGCTTACACTGCACTTGATCAGGGAGTACTCTTTTCCTTTCCCTCACTCTGATTGTATAATTCTGTTGTTCATTGGGGACAATGCATGTTTTAAGTGTGGGGGAGGGAACTAGTTGTAGTTTTTCTTTTCTTTGAATAAAGTTTTCTATTCTTTGAATAAAGCTCCTGAATAATTTGAGAAGCTCAGGAGCAATTGTGTGTTGAGTCTTTTGTTGGCAAGTTTGTTAGATTTTGATTGATGTTGCACAGATTGCTTGCATGATTGATATGTGATGATTCCCCCTAGGCTGAAAAAAAAATTTTGATTTTGAAAATATGATCCCCATGTGATTGAAAACTGAACTTTGGGATTTTGTTATGATGGCATGATGTATGATAAGTTTGGGGTGATAGGAAGCACACACTAGGGATAGTATCTCTTTCAAACAATTTACATGAATGTTCAGGTGAGGTTTTGAGCCTCCAACATGTTTTAAACTGTGTGAAAATCACTTTCAAGTTACACTTCCCTGGATTTGATTGAATCTCTTTTTGGTTTGCATGATTATATGTGTGTAGCAAATGATTTAGGCAGTTTCTTTGTAAATAGCTACTTGGCCTGAATAAACCAATTCCTAATGCATGTTCCCTAGTTAGCCCTTTTGAGCCTATTAGCCTGTTAGTTCTTGATAACCTAATGTTATAAGCCCAAAAATCTGGAAAACCATGTTAACCCGATCTTAGGATTAGGAGAGCATGTAATCTTAGAATGGGTGCAAGAAACTAAGTTTGGGGTGGCTGCAAGGTGTAATATGTTGTTGGGATTGAGAAAAAAAAATATTTAAGAAAAAAAAAAGTTGGAGCCAAAGGCTTGTGAAAGAAAAAGTGTACAAATGTGTGAAAGAAAAAATTTTAATTACAAAAATGCCAAAAAGAAATAAAAAGGCTGTAGCCACCCAGAAGTGTAAAAGAAAAAAAAACAAAGAAAGGAACTTGAGTGAATTTCAAAGTGTTAATATAGTTCATGCTCTCTTAGTTCCTAGGGTCTTCAGCCTAGTTTCCTTTGTATATCCTACCCTTAGCCAGGCCCCCTTACAACCCATAAAAGACCTTTTGATGTTGCTTGCATGTTTTCTGTGGGAACCATTTTGAGGTGAAAAGCAAATTTTTGGGAAGTGTTCTTGAAAAGTGAAACTGAGTGCAAGTTGTTAGCTTGACATAAACTGAGTGACTGAGTGAACAAATAATGCCCTTGTGAGGAAGGCAGTTGTTTGGATTTGGTGATCTCCCTCTTGTGTGTGACTTAGATTCCCTTCTTAGATTTCTGATTGTTTTCATGATGAAATTCTCAAATGTTTGGAATAAATGAATGTGGGGATTGCTCTGTTTGAAAAGGGGGAAAACAATGAAGAAAAATGTTTTGATGAAGTTGCTTGAATTTGTGCAATGTTGATTGAATCTTTTAAGCTTGCCAGGTCTTGAGTCTTTTTGATTTTTGAGTCTTAGTTTGCTTGGGGACAAGCAAAGTTTAAGTTTGGGGTATTTTGATAAGCCTCTGGCTCATCTAGTTTATAGCTAGTATGACCAGGGTTTTGTGCAAATTATATCATATTTTCACCCAAATTAGATTAGATTGTCCTCAAGCAGGGTTTTGAGTCTCTAGAGTAGTTTTAAGTTAATTTAGCTAGTTTTAAGTCAAAATAATACACTTATGGTTATTTCCTTATTTTCAGGTTAAGTAGAAGCTGAGAAAATAAAGAACAGGGGATTCGCCCCGCGAAGGACACGCTCGCCACGCGACCCCGAAGCCTGACTGTTCCAAGAAATTGCTAAGTCTCTGGTTCGCCTCGCGAAGAAGGTCTCGCCCCGCGAGTCTTGCAAACCTGAAAAAGTCAGAGACGATCACGGCTTGCCCGTGTTGAAGGTCATGGCCGTGACAGTTTTGAAGCTGAAGAGTCTCGCCTCGCGAGCATCCGAGTCTGGAAGTCGGAGAGCATCACGGTTAGGGCCTGATGGCCATAACGGGCGTAAGGAGAAAACTCTTCATATCCTCGCCTCGCGAGCAAAACTTCGCCTCGCGAGAATGCCAAAGGTTGCTGACTGTTCATGAAATTCGCCTCGCGAATGTGTGCTCGCCTCGCGAGCTAGCTAATTTCAGAATTTGTATAAAAGGTTGTTCTGAACAATTTGTAGAGACTTTTGCTTCTCCATTTTTCTGTTTTACATTTTTCTCTGTGATTTCGTTTGTGTTATGGAGAACTAAGTTCTTGGGATTGATCTATTGTAATTGATTTCCACATACTTGAGGTTCTTGTACTTTCCTGTTTTGTATGCTTTTCCCTCTTCAATACCATACTTTGTATTTCTGTTTGCTTAATTCAGGAGTATACTGTATTGTATTGATTTATTTCTGGTGATATCATGTTCCTATAATTAATCGCATCAGCTTAATTTGCGTGTGTACATTTCGTGTTCGCTTAGTTCACGAAGGGCTTAACCCCGTTTGCTTAATTCGGGAATAGGGACATGTATCTGTAGTAGTAGTTTCGTTTAAAAAATTGCTACTACAACCGGGAGGGGATAAGAATTTGCTTAGGGCTTGGAAATTGTATGAACCTATGATAGTGGGAAATCAAGAGCAATAGATTAATCTGTTTTTGACCATTTGATAATCTCTTTTCAACTGCCTTGTTTTTGATTGCTCTGTTTTGTTTGTTTCTTATTTGCACTCCAATCCAAACCCCCCCAAAACTGATTTTTGTGAAAGGTAATATTCTCAGAGTCCTTGAGAGACGACATCCGAGTTGTCGCACTAAACTACAGTTTTAAACCCACTCGTCCTTTTTGGCGCGTGCGCGACAGCGCGACCAGTATTAATGGGCTCTTGCTTCAACCAAGCTTTTGCCTTTCCAGTCAGAGAGGAGGGGAATAACCTCAGGCGAATAGCATCAATCGGGGCACCATGAATTCTTATTGCATCGGTGAACTCCAAGAATGTCTCCACATGATCAGTCGGGTCCTTCGAGGGTAATCCTCCAAATTGATGTTGCCTAATCATGCCAATTAACATAGGCAGGATGGTGTAGTTCTCCGCCTCAATTTCTGGCCTAGCAATCCCAGTTCGCAAACCCCTAGCATTTGGGGCTGCGTAGTCCTTCAGTGGTTTGATATCCGGTAGATTCGCCATGAGTGGAATGGGAATGAACCTCTATCTCTCTCTCTTTCCTTGTCTTTGTAGTCTCCCACGTCTACCAAAGGTCCTTTTGGTCTCGGGGTCAACTTCAACAAGATTTCCAAGACTTTGGGATCTTCGCATAAGAGAGAAAAATTTCCTGCAAAGAGAGAGGTAGATACACTAGAAAAAAGAAAAAAAGAAAGAATTAAATAAAAAAAATGTCCAGAAAAATCAATTTAAAAATTAAATTGAAATTAAAGAAAACACAGTCCCCGGCAACAGCACCAAAAACTTGATGCGTATGGTTTCGAATCCGCAAGTGCACGGATTCGTCGTCAAGTAATAAAAAGATCGATCCCACAGACACCGTGATCTCAAATAACAATTAATTATTAAATCAATTAAACTGGACTATATAAAAAGGATTTGGAAAAGATTTGATTTTTGTAATAAGAATTAACTAGAAAATCATATATTTAAGAACGCAATCAATTAAAGAAGGAAAATAAATCAATTAGGGGTTTTTCAAATCAAAAGAGATTCCTAAGAATTGGGTTACCAACAAGATTGTTCATGTTACCAAATTGACTACCCCTTGTTAATTATCAAAATTGCTTTGAAGGCGAATTTATCCTCAATAAGTTAATTCTCCCTCTCGGGTTACAAGAACCGTGCCCAATTAAACCAACCCCTACTCTCGTGGTAATTGAATTTAAATTGAACCCTTAAAGCTTTGTGACAATTCGTGAACCCTCGAAGGACCACTTCTAACTCTCGTGATGATTCCTATAGATCCGATACCTAAGTTCACCGCTAGGTTCCTCCTTAGAGTATCTACGACAAACAAATAAGTGACCACCGAATTTACGAGTAAGTAAAGCAATATGAATCAAATCGAAAACAAAATTGAAATTAACAAGAGACCAAACGTCAATTCGTCACCATAAACAAATCTTAGGCATAACCCCAATTCCTAGAAATAAGACTACTACTCAAGCATTGCCATGTTCATAGCAAGCTTGATTAACAAAAGCATAAAAGAAAACCTAAGAGAAGAGAATAAGAAGAAGAAGAAGAAGAAGAAAAATCCTAATTTTGCCTAAGGTAGCAGCCCAAAAATCCCCTATTTTCGAGCCTCTAGGTCTTATTTATAAGGTAGGGTAACTTGCATCCCAAGCAAATACAAAAATCAGATCAAATCAGTTTCTAAAAATCTAGATATTGCATGTCACGGCTGTGATTGCTATCACGGCCCGGCCGTGACGGATTTGTCTTGGAGGTTGCTTTGCCGGTTGGTCTGTCATGGCCGTGACCACAGTCACGGTCTAGCCGTGATCAGTTCTGCTTGTGAGGGTCTGGTTCAGTTCTTATGTCACGGCCGTGATGGACATCACGGCCTGGCCGTGATGGACCAGCTCTGACTTTTTCATTCTTTCTTTTCAACTCTACTCGATCATGGCCGTGATGGCTGTCACGGCTAGGCCGTGATGGGCTCTGTTTGGCTCATTTTCCTTACTTTTCAAACTCCGTCTTCATGCAAGCTCCATCATCGTTGATCTTGAGCATTTTAATCCTCAATTCCTGCACACATACACAACAAAACCGCCTTACCCGTTCCAAGGTAAAAACTAACAAAAATCAAATTAAAAATGCCTAAACTATATGAAAATGCATGCTAAATGTTAATGAAATATGAGGTGAAATCACACTCATCAAGGACGTCCAACCAACAGTGGTGACAGAACTCCAGAAGGAATTATAAGAGCTGTTAACAATAACATCAATGGAGGAGAAACATCTGCGACTCCCAATACTATGGAAACGATAGCTGCTGGTATGCTGTTACAAACCCAGTAGAACACTGAGATGTTGCAGATGAATATAGATCAGCTGGAACTAAAGAATCAGAGAAGGGTTGCAGCAGCTGAGGATGTAGGATTGGCTACTTTTATGAAAGGGAAGCCACCTCAATTCGAAGGAGAGTATGACCCGGAGAAGGGTGAATGGTGGATACAAGAAATTGAGAAGATATTTGAAACTGTTCGCTGTAACGAGGAGAGGAAAGTGACTTATGCTGCCTTCATGCTAACTGAAGGAGCATAGTTCTGGTGGAAGGGAAAGAAACGACTATTGGAGGCTGAGGGCAGAACAATCAACTGGTAGTTATTCACCGACTACTTCATCGAAAAATATTTTCCGCATCTAGTTCGACGTGAGAAGGAAAAAGAATTCACAAACCTCAAACAAGGCAACATGTCTGTAGGTGATTACGCATCACGTTTTGAGGCGCTAATCAAGTTTTCAGAGTACTATCAGAGGTTTCCTAATGAAGACTGGCAATGTAGGAGATTTGAGGAAGGACTTAGAAATGAGCTGCAGAGGGCCGTAGTGTCTCTCGACATTCAGTATTTCCTCGAACTAGTCAAAAGATGCAGCGCCATTGAAAGTATAGATCTAAGGATGGCCAATGAGTAGAAACAACTGAGGAGTGGAGGTCCTAACCGATCAAATTTACCGAGGCATGGAGGAAGTGGTTCTCAGTGGAGACGGAGACCATATGCTAGACCAGGACCGAACCATGCACCATCACCCATGGCTAGAGCGGGTCAGCAACCGCAATTCTTAGTTTGCTTTATATGTGGAGGTCCGTATTATGCAAAGGACTGTACGAATAGGCCTAGCTGTTTCAACTGTGGAAAACCAGGTCATATGGCATGAGACTGTAGATTGCGGTTTGTACAATAACCGACAGCTGCGGGAAGAGGAGCTGGAAACAATAGAGGTGGAGCTGGAGGAGGAGCTCCGACAACAAGACCACAAGAGGCTAGACCTCAAGCCACTGGAAGAGTCTTTATCGTGAGGGGAGTTGAATCCTCTCAATCTGCTGATCTTATACAAGGTATGTGTTTGATAGCTGGTAGGCTCTCGTATGTGTTGTTTGACTCAGACGCTACGCATTCTTTTATTTCGCTTGAGTGTATGGATCATTTAAACTTAATTGTTTCCAAATTACCTTATACCCTTACGGTATCTACTCCAACTAGTAATCCTTTGACTACTATGTCTGTTTGTTTACAATGTCCTATTGTTGTTGAGAATAGGACATTTATTGTAGACCTTGTCTGTTTGCCTATGCAGCAGATAGATGTTAGTCTTGGCGTGGATTGGCTTTCGGCTAACCATGTAGTGCAAGATTGTTCTAGCAAGACTTTATCATTTCTCAAACCTTCTAGTATAATATCTGCCAATGAAGGAGTATCTATGAAGAGTGACAACTCTCAGCAGTTTGTGATGCTTTTTGAAGTGGAAGCTAATGAAACTCCTAGCATAGATACTATGCCTATTGTGGGAGAGTTTCCTGAAGTTTTCCCTCCAGACGTTCCAGGTTTACCACCGGAAAGAGAATTGGAATTCACCATAGATCTTGTACCGGGGATAGGACCTATATCTATAGCGCCCTACCGGATGTCACCGGTTGAGGTGGTTGAGTTGAAGAAACAATGGGATGACATGTTAGGGAAAGAGTTCATCAGACCAAGTATTTCGCCTTAGGGAGGACCGGCGTTGTTTGTTAAAAAGAAGGATGGAAGTGCTAGGTTGTGCTCGGATTACAGGAAATTAAATAAAGTGACAATTTAAAACAAGTATTCGTTGCCTAGGATAGATGATTTGATGGATCAGTTGAAAGGAGCAGTAGTATTTTCTAAGATTGATTTGAGGTCTGGTTACCATCAGAATAGAGTAAGAAATGAGGATATACTTAAAACAGCTTTTAGGACAAGGTATGGACATTACGAGTATTTAGTTATGCCTTTTGGTGTGACTAATGCTCCAGTAGTGTGTATGGATTATATGAATCAAATCTTTAGACCATTCCTCGATAAGTTTGTCGTTGAGTTCATCGGCGATATTTTTATCTATTCTCATACGCGGGAAGATCATGAGGAACATTTGAGAGTGGTACTTCAAGTTTTGAAGGATAGGCAGCTTTATGCTAAACTTTCTAAGTGTGAGTTTTGGATGGAGGAAGTTCAGTTTCTAGGTCATGTGATCAATAAAGAAGGAATAACAGTAGATCCAGCTAAAGTTGAGGCAGTTCATAAGTGGGAATGACCTAAGACAATAAGTGAGGTACGAAGCTTTTTAGGATTAGTTGGGTACTATCAAGGTTTATAAAGGAATTCTCGAAGATTGCGTTGCCTATGACGCAGTTGACGAGGAAAGATACAGCTTTTGTATGGATAGATAAGTGTGAGCAAAGTTTACAAAAGTTGAGGAATAAGTTGACTACATCACCTGTGTTGAATCTACCCGATCCTTTAGGACAATTCGACGTATACTGTGATGCATCACACCAAGGTTTGGGATGTGTATTAATGCAAGAAGGAAGAGTCGTGGCGTATGCTTCTCGACATTTGAGGATTCATGAGAGGAATTATCCGACTCATGATTTGGAGTTAGCAGCCATAGTGTTCGCATTGAAGATATGGCGACACTTTCTGTATGGAGAAAAGTTTAATGTTTATAGTGATCATAAAAGTCTGAAGTATCTGTTCGACCAAAAAGAGTTGAATATGAGACAGAGGAGATGGATGGAGTTTACCAAAGACTATGAGTTTGATTTACTGTACCATCCTGGGAAGGCGATCATTGTAGCAGATGCCTTGAGTAGGAAATCATTGCATGTATCTGCAATGATGGTTAAGGAGTTAGAATTAATTGAACAGTTCAGAGATTTGAACTTAGGAATGGAGTTGGTTGATGATAAAATCTGTTTAGGTATGATCACTATTAGTAATGATTTTATGAAAGATCTTAAGGATAAACAAGATCAGGATTTATACCTTCAGGAGATAAGTAAAGGGATAAATAAGGGTAAAGTTTCTGAGTATAGTAGAGGAACAGATGGTGTGTTAAGGTTTAGGGATACAACATGAGTGCCAGAGGATTTAGAACTTAAGAAAATGATCTTGGAAGAAAGACATAAGGGTAAGTTGAGTTTTCATCCTGGATCCACTAAGATGTATCGGGATTTTAAGAAAATGTTTTGGTGGACAATGATGAATAAATAAGTAGCGGTGTATGTTTTATCTTGTCTGGTGTGTCAGAAGGCTAAGATTGAACATCAAAAGTCGGCAGGCTTATTACAGTCGCTAGATATCCCAGAGTGGAAATGGGATAGCATAGCTATGGATTTTGTGGTTGGATTACCACGAAATCCTAAGAAGCATGATGCGATTTGGGTTATCATTGATAGGTTGACGAAGTGTGCTCACTTCTTACCTATGGGTGAAAGTTATAGTTTGGAAAATTTAACCCAGATCTACATCAAAGAAGTTGTTAGGTTACATGGTGAACCATCAAGCATTGTCTCAGACCGAGATCCTAGATTCACATCTAGATTTTGGAGACAACTGCAAAATGCCTTGGGGACAAAATTAAGAATGAGTTCTACTTATCATCCCCAGACCGACGGACAGTCGGAAAGGACAATTCAATTATTGGAATATCTGTTGAGAGCTTGTGTGTTGGAACACACGGGCAGTTGGTATGAATTTTTACCATTGATTGAATTTACTTATAACAATAGTTTGCACAGTAGAATCAGAATGGCACCATACGAGGTTTTATAAGGTAGAAAGTGTAAGACCCCGTTATGTTGGTATGAAACTGGTGAGAACCAAGTTTTGGGTCCAGAAGTGGTGCAACAGACTACGGAACACGTCCAGAAGATAAGGGAAAAGATTAAGGAAGCACAAGATATGCAAACGAGCTATAGTGACAAGAGGAGGAGACCATAAGAATTCCATAAAGGTGATCATGTGTTTTTGAGAGTCACTCGAAAAACTGGAATTGGCAGAGCTATCAAGTCCAGAAAATTTACTCCTTGATTCATTGGACTTTTTCAGATTCTTTGTCGAATTGGTCCAGTAGCTTACCATATTGCCTTACCACCTAATATTTCCAATCTTCATGATGTATTTCATGTATCTTAGTTAAGAAAGTATTATCTTGATCCTTCTCATGTGAATGAATCTGAGTCTATACAACTGCGAGAGAATCTGGAGTATGAGGCTTTACCTGTAAGGATAGCAGATAAATAGATTAAGGAGCTTCGCGGTAGACAAATTCCTTTGGTTAAGGTCATATGGGATGAAACAACTAGAGATGCCACGTGGGAACATGAAGCAGATATGCAACAACAATATCCACATCTTTTCTGAGGTATGTGAATTCCGAGGATGGAATTTCTTTTCTAAAAGGGGTAGTAATGTAATAGCCTATTTTCAATTATGTTGTTTTTACAAAAAAAATATTTATTTATATTTTTATTCGAGGCTTAGGAAATGATTTTGGAGAAAACAAAATCATATATAGAACCTACTCTACGGTAGGAAGCTCTAGTTAAAATTTGGGTTTAAAACTCAGACGAAAACCGGTCTACGTTTGTTTTAACTGATAGTATAATTTTATACTGACAGGAATCCCTAATTTGACACGAAAATTGAAATTTGTAGATTTTTTAGATTCTGTCCGTGAGGAAGTCTACTTTCCAAGTTTTTGATCAGAAATAAAATATTATGTGTATTCGGACAAATTTTGACGAAAGTTAGAACGAAAAACAGTCGGTGTTTTCACTGACAGTAAGATTTTAATAATCAAAAAACCTAATTTGGACTCATGAACGAAATAATGTAGGTTTGTATCAAGTTTCCAACGAGATAGGTAATTTTGAATTTTTTGTAAAAAAAATAAGATATTAAACGATTCTCGGGTGTTTTGGACGTTAATCGGGTAATTGACGGAGCCAGGAACAGCTAGAAATATCTAGATATTTAGTGAAAATATCTAGATATTTATATCTAACTTAACCATGATTTACTATTAACTTAACCTAAGTTAAAACAATTTCCTATCTATAAATACCCCTTGCGCAGCCTCCCCCCTCCTACTCACTTCATTTGCTTCATTTCACAGTTCACACAAAACCAAATACTCCATTGTTTCAAGAGCTCAAGTAAGAAAGCTTTCATAGAAACTTGCCAATATCATCAACTTTTCTTCATATTCTTCAGACACTTGAGGTGAATTTGATAACGTGTGGCGGGATAACGAGCGACGTCAATTTCGGAATTCCAGTAATAACCCGGGTGGGGGAAAGAATCAACCTATCGTCAGAATCGATAAGTAGTAGATTATATGATAATTTTGTAGGCCGACCTAAACTCTACTAGAAATCGAGTAATCGACAAGACCAAATCACCTTGGAAACTGTTTCTTTAAAACCAATGTTAATTTGGGGATTGTAGGTTTATTGATATTAGGTTGATTATAGGTATTTGATGATGTTTGAATTTATGTTATTGAATTTACTATGATACACAGGTTGAGGTATTCCATCTGCATGTGACGTATTATTTTCGATGTTTGAATATTTGATGATATTGAGGAGGTTGTTTGTCTGTCACGACTGTGATGGCTGTCATGGCCAGACCGTGACAGGTTGTGTTGTAGAAATGCTTGCCTTTGATGCCTGTCACAGCCATGATGGCTATCACGGCCAGGCCGTGACAGAGTCTGACTTTATGGTTTACTAGATGTGAATATTTTCTAATGATGTGTTATGCATGATCTGTCTGGTTGTTAATATTGTGCTTAGTGGATTTTAAGCAAACATATATATGTTGTTTGAGAGATAGTTGTTTGTTTTGGGTGTGAGAATAATGGTGAGTTAGAGGTGCCTAACCTAGATGATGTATTTTAATGAGGTGTGGTAACCTAGAATATGTGTTGATTTCTAGTGGAAGGTTAATGCACTAGGATGTTGTTAAAATGGGTTGGTGAGATTCACGTGTATTGGTAATATTATACACGAGGTCGGTGTTGTTGTTTACAACCGTGTACTAGTAATAAAATATACGAGGTCAAGAGTTCTCGCTAGACCATTCCACCTTAGAAATAGGTTGTGCGGCTATATTGTCATTGAATTTCATTGAGCACCCCGGGAGTGGACCGGGAGCATCGTGCAGCTATAGTGTCATACTTAGCGTGAGCGTTCTCACCATGGAAGAGAATGTGCACCGGGAATTTGGAACCTGTCGCTTGAACATCTGACTGACATTCCCCGAGAGGAATGTGTGAAAGAAATCAATAGTGGCCACGTCAGTATGAATGTCTAGTTTTACAAGATTGGGTTGAGGATGATACCTGAATTTGAGGATGTTTTGTTAGTTAGGTGTTGAATGATGATTTGTATGTGACAATTACTGTATAATATGCTATTACTCTTTTCCACTTTTTGATGATAGAACTGCTTCTTATCCCATATATTTCTATATTTTTGTGGGTTACTTTACTTACATTAGAAGACACATTGGAGGATTATGTTGCCGAGGAGCTGGACGAACTCTTTATGAAATGGAGGTTGTTGAGGAGTTGGATGGAACAACTTATGAACCAGATGCTGGAGGTCGAGCGGTGATCGATGGTGATTAGAGTATAGATAGTATGGCCAGTGTGTCTAAGAAGTACTTTTTATATGTTTCCGCTAAGTATGACTTTATTTTAATTTTATGCCTGTGAGGGCTCCTACTGAGAGGATACCCTCAACAGTGTTTTGGTAATGTAATAAATAAACCTGTGTGTACTTATATATTACAATGTTGGTGTGTTTAATTTGCTGAAGTTATATGAGTATTATACAAGTTTTAATTTTTTTTACGTATTTTTCACGCTAAACGAGTGATTAAGAAATTAAATAATAAGGTTTTAAGTTAATAAAACACCGGGACACAACGGGGTGTCTCACTATGTGCACGATGATGATTGTTGAAGCATTTTATTACCCAAGGCTGGTGGACTCCAGAACAATTCTCCGAACCACTCTCTCCGGCTGTTTGATAAAACCTTGGTATAGGGAATCAGAGGTCATTCCTCGAGTCTTAGAATGTCTCATATCTAGGAAAAACGGTGTCCTGTGATTATGTTGTTGTGAAACACTATTATTTCTGCTGTGATGGATGATATACCTATTTATTGATATTTGTACGTACTTGTGTGTCGTACCACTGCATGTCTGCGTTAAGTGTAAGATGAACGGAAATCTCACCTCATTTCTGTATTTTCTGGTTTGCTATTTTCTATCTTATGTCTGGCGAAGATGACGACAACACTGTTTCTCCATCACACCCCACTGGAGTTTGAGAGTACTTGGAGACATGGACACAGTCTCGAGGGCTTTAGTATAATGGACATTTTATCAGTATTTTGTATCTGACCAGTGTCGTGTCTATGTTGTGTTTTATGGAGCTATGTCTCTAAAGTTGTTACTATTATTATAAGCATATTTCTAGTTTGTTGTTTTACGGGCGTTGTTATTTCCGCCTTTTTCTGAATATGTATGACTGTTATCACTTGGGGATGTTTGCATAATATTGATGCATAAGTTGATGTTATATGTTAAAGAGTATGTATGGTATTATTTTTGAAAGAGAAAAGAATAAAGTAAACCCGTATTTTTGGTAAAATAATTATTTTCCGCTTTACTCGGTCTTATAAAATAGAAATGTCACAGACGATGTAGCACCCGAGAAAGGTGTTACAACCCAAAAAATAATTTAGCTGATAGCCGATTGCGGTAATTAGCTGATTTATTTATTTAGATGAGAAGAACAGCTGAACCAAGATTGACTGAATTAAGATGGGCTGAACGCAGTTGCTGAGCTGAGATAAGTAGCTGATAACCAATAGCTGAGTCAGGT
Organism: Sophora flavescens; assembly: GCA_030762895.1. Classification (NCBI taxonomy): domain Eukaryota; kingdom Viridiplantae; phylum Streptophyta; class Magnoliopsida; order Fabales; family Fabaceae; genus Sophora; species Sophora flavescens. The sequence continues at coordinate 116,532,077 of CM061063.1, forward strand.
TTAGCTGAGGAAATTTAGCTGATGCAGAATCAACTGAACGTGGCTGCTAAGTCTAGATGGGCTTGGAGGCTGTTATTGGGTCTTAATGGGCTCGTGGGGATGTGGATTAAGGGTCCAATATACTATTATTCTATTTAGAAGAAAGAAATAGCATGAAAATGACCAAGTTAGAGTGCAGTAACAACTTTCCTAATTTTTAGGGATGATGGATAGAAGCTGGTTGGAGGTTGTTACATGTGCAAAATATCATATAAGGAAGACTAGTTGATGACTAGTGGAGCTATGGCCAACATGGAACGTGCCTAAAATTTAGGACTTGGGTTAAAAATGGTCAGCTGAGCAAAGTTAGTGGTTTTAGTGGACATTACTCTTAGCCATTTTTGTCAGCCATGATGTGCTTGTAAGTGCTTAAATTTCAGAGTTAGTGGCTAGTGGGAATAGCTTTAGAGTAGCTGAGAATTTTGCCTATAAATACAAGTTGTACATGACAATTTTAACAACACCCATCAATCAAAAAACTTATTCATATTGTTTTTGCTCTTTACTTTACTTTCATCTCCTTTCCTATATCACTTTCTTTTATCGCTTTTCTTTATTGCTTTCATGCAACTTTAGCTAGCTTCCTATTTCACCTTCTACACTAGACACTTTGTTTATTAGTCTAGGAACCCATGCCGAGGGTTGAATTTTGCCCTTGGTACTAAATTGCTTGATCACTTCAAAATCCATACATGTTTCTCGACTGAGTTCTTATTTGACTGATTAGCTATTTATAACGTAAACAGTTTGGCATGCCCAGTGGGACCTATCATTAGGAAGTTTACCTTTTCAGGTCACAATTACATTGTTTTAGCCTAGAACCGTCTCAAGCAGCTACTGAGAAGATTGGTAGCTGTATAGAAGTTGAACCTTCAACTTTAATTGCCTTTGGCATGCCATCTTCTCAACCATCAGTAACAACTACGTCTACTCATCTAGTCCAAGCATCAATGTCTATTGCATCGTTGTCGACTGTCGGTGGACATTCAACAATAGCAGCTTATACGGCTAATCAAAATCATCCAAGTGTGATGACCACTTCGCCTATCCACCAATAAATAGATATGAGAGTACACGACATTATGTACCATGTTTCTAAGTAGCTGACAAACATTTTCAAAAACTAATGGTGCATAACGAAGTGCTTCAGGTGAGGGAGCAAGAACTACTAGAATTGAATTTTGGAGAAAACTTGGCGACTTCTACTATTATTGGGCAATCAAGACGACTGAATCCTACTCCACAAATTTCAGCTAGTGATGCACAACAAATGCAGCCGAGTCCAAATCAATATGTTCATGTAGGACCATCTCAGTTGGGCCAGCCGAACATGATTCGACAGACCCTCAACGAAGTTCCGTCACACAAGCGCTTACTGGTCTTACAGTTGCTGGCCTTGGGGAGCAAGTGGTTGTTGATGATATTGTATCCCAACCAGTATTACAGTATGGACATGTTCACTCGGCTAAAAGGCCATCAAATATGTTAGGCCGGCTTGGTATGTCGTGTTTTGTATCAAATGCTACGTCTATTGGTTCAAATTCACAAGTTACTATGATTGGGGTTATGACGTATCCTACCACAGGCTATGGGGCAATTCAAACAAAGTTGCCTGGAAATTATGTTGGGGAGCAGTCATGGAACATGATTCCACCTGCCTCGGCTAATGTGCCAGACTATCTGCTAGCCCCGGAACAGTCGCCTTATGTTCAGAGGGGTTCAATTCCTCATCGAGGAATTTTGTATAGAGCACCTGATGATTATGTTGTAGAACAGCAATGGAATCCAATTCCACCTACCTTGGCTAATCAATAATCAATTAGCTGTCAACGGGGCTCAATATATGAATCTTGGTGATTATGCAGCAGAGCAGCAATGGATATCAATTCCACCTACTACAGCTAATCAAACAATGATTCCAAGCATGTCGGAGCCGATGTAGCAAATGTCACCCATACAACCAGGTCTTGCTCCAACTCTAATACTAAACTTTGCCTAGCCGACAACGGCTGAGAATGGACCGAATGTCCCTCAGCTGATCGATCCTAACATGATAGCTGACACTATAAGAAGGTACTTCGGCAGGCAACTAAGGCCATATCCTGAATGGGTGGACAGAATGATACCATTGCCAGAAGGGTTTAGGAACCCAGAATTCTCAACTTTCTCTGGAGAAGATGGCAAGTCTACCATTAAGCATATTGGCATATTTACTGCCCAGTGTGGAGAGGCAAGCCAGAATGAGTACTATAAGTTGCAGTTATTCCCTTTATCATTGATAGGGATAACATTCACTTGGTATTTATCTCTGTCTTCTAATTCTATGTAAAATTGGGCAGACATGGAAAGGTGCTTCCATGATAGGTTTCATAGACCTCAGCCTGAAGTTACAGCAGCTGACTTGATGAATTTGAAACAAGAAGAGGATGAGAGGGTTGTTGACTTCATAGAAAGATTCAGGAAGCTGGGTAGAAGGTCTACAACACAGCTTCCAAAAGCAGAATATGCTGCAATAGCTGTAGGTGACATGCACCGTCGGCTGAGAGAAAAGTTGCTAGCCAAGGAATTTTCAAACTTGAGTTAGCGGGCAACCAAAGCTTCCACAACTGAACGATTCATTCTAGATATGTAACACTTAATCTCCATTGAAGATTATGATGAGTATGAATAAGCAGCCAATTATTACAGTGATTAGGAAGCTAATGTCATGGCAGCCGAGATCCTGAGGGAATGTTGTCCAAAAGATTTGGAAGGTTGGAAAGCCCAAATTAGCTTACAAGGGTGTAGCTAAGATGACAGCTGATAACGATTTATTGTCAGCTGTATTCACTAACATGGTTTCAGTGTACGATTTACAATTTCCTACATTAAAGGGTAAGTGGAAATAGTTGTCGTACAATGTATGGCTCACCATTTCCTACATCAAAGGTTAATGGAAATAGCCGAGGCATAAGCAAGCAATGGAAACAGAAGGGGATACCAACTGAATAAGACAAAATGAAAGGATATTTAGCTATGTGTCAAATCGGCAACATAAGTCTACTAACTGCCAACATAATGTCCTTTAAGAGGTTGGAGTTCCCAAAATAAACCAGATAAGATAAAATGGGGGGGGGGGGGGGGGGGGACACTTAGCCATGTCAACTAAGCAAGATGAGGCTACTATATGTAAACCCAGTCTCTTTAGAAGGTTGGAGTTTCTTGGATCAGTTGAATCAATTAAAGCGAGGGGAAATTTAGACATCATGTCTACAATCTACAAACCTAGTAGTTCCAGGAGATTCAAGTTTTTACATGCAGCAGACACATGCTAGTCGAGAGCAAGGGTAGTAGAAAGAAGATCCAATAGGTCAATGAATCATATCAGTTGTGAACTAGAGCAACCGATAGCGTGAAGTTTCGGTATCAAAATCGTCAATTTAATTCGGCTAACATAATGCATCTATCACTTTCCTCTTATCGTCGTCACCTAAAAGATGCAGGGGGCAATTGTTATCACCCAAAAAATAATTTAGCTGATAGTCGATTGCGTTAACTAGCTGATTTATTTATTTAGATGAGAAGAACAGTTGAACCAAGATTGGCTGAATTAGGATGGACTGAACGCAGTTGTTGAGCTGAGATAAGTAGCTGATAACCAGTAGCTGAGTCAGATTTAGCTGAGGAAATTTAGCTGATGCAGAATTAGCTGATGCAGAATCAGCTGAACGTGGCTGCTAAGTCTAGATGGGCTTGGAGGCTGTTATTGGGTCTTAATGGGCTCGTGTGGATGTTGATTAAGGTCCCAAGAGACTATTATTCTATTTAGAAGAAAGAAATAGTATGAAAATGACCAAGTTAGAGTGTAGTAATAACTTTCCTAGGGATGATGGATAGAATCTGGTTGGAGGTTGTTACATGTGCAAAATATCATATAAGGAAGACTAGTTTATGGCTAGTGGAGCTATGACCAACATGGAACATGCCTAAAATTTAGGACTTGCGTTAAATATGGTCAGCTGAGCAAAGTTACTTGTTTTAGTGGACATTACTCTTAGCCATTTTTTCCAGTCATGATGTACTTGTAACTGCTTAAATTTAGGAGTTAGTGGCTAATTGGAGTAGCTTTGCATTTTGCCTATAAACACAAGTTGAACATGACAATTTTAACAACACCCATCAATCAAACAACTTATTCATGTTGTTCTTTACTTTACTTTCATTTCTCTTTATCGCTTTCCTTTCCTTTATCATTTTCCTTTATTGTTTTCATTTATTGCTTTCCTTTATTGCTTTTATGCAACTTTAGATAGCTTCTTCTTTCACATTCTACACTAGACACTTAGTCTAGGAATTCATGCTGAGGGTTAGATTTTGCCCTTGGTACCAAATCACTTGATAACTTCAAAATCCATACGTGTTTCTCTGCTGAGTTCTTGTTCGACTAATTAGCAATTTTTCACGTAAACAACTAATATATAGGGAATATGGATAATTATAGTTACCTCATGACAGTAAGCATTTTTCAAATCTTACATCAACTTATCAAGGTTTATATTGTATTACAGTTAGACCCTTGCCATTAAAAAGTTAACGGGGTTAATTTTATCTAGTGTTATACCCTTGGCGGAGTTTTAAAAAGTTTTGGTGAATTAATAGGTTGTAGAAAAGTAATGCTTTGCTTTATAGGTGACTATTAAATGTAATTAAGTATTGGTCTGGCGGTTTTGAAAGAAACTCAGTTTGATGCTCATTGATTGAACTTTATGGTATGTAATGGAGCTGTATGATTGTTTTACTGTACACTGGAGTCTCCCTGAATTGGTTTCTCTGATGATTTGACTGGTTACTTGTTGTACACGGGCGTGCTTAGATTATTCTACTGTCATGGGGAATTTTATTAAAGTAGAGGTTTGCTCTACTCTGGTGATCAAGGTTTCCCTGAATCTGCTGTACTTAGGGTTTGTTCTCTTCGGGTGATCTTCAGATTTGCAGCTGCTGGATTTTTTGGATATCTCATTGTTTACACATTGGCTGATCGTTTTTGTTCTCATGAATTAAAGGAAATTAAATACTAGTTAAAGGTTGATCTCTCACTGTGAACAACATACTCACTGACTTGGGCTGAGGTTGTGGTGATATTGTGTTCCTTCAGTTTCTAATGGTTGCCCTCATTTGGTTTTTAGTGCTGTGTTTGGTCCCTTATTGTGTTGGTGGCGGGTCTTGGGGTATATGCGTTTGGTGCTGGTGTGCAGGTTCTCTACTGTGGACCTATTTGTAACACCATATATCAAATGTAACTGCCTTAGTAAATGGCATTTTCAAGCTTATTTACACTCAGTTTGGAGTATTCATCAAGCAACTTTATTCTGACAATGCCAAAGAGTTGGCCTTTTACTCCCTTTCTCCAGCAACAAGGCACACTCCATCAGTTTTCATGTGTGCAAAGACCAAAACAAAATTTTGTGGTAGTGAGGAAGCACCAGTATTTATTGAGTGTTGCAAGGTCTCTGATGTTCCAATCCAAGGTTCCTTTTTGGAGTGAGTGTTTATCCACCATGACTATATATTTATCGAATTTGAATTGTAGAAGAATCTTCAGTGATAATTATGGAGCTTTTTTAATTAATTTAGTTCAATCCTTAATCAACTATACCTTCTAATCACAACTACAAGTTCAATGACATACATGTTGAACCAAAGGTGGCCAACGAAAGTTGGTCCAGTTGGTAAGGATAAGGCTCATAACCCATAAGGTCGTGAGTTTAAATCCCACTGTCAATGTGAGGACCTCGTTGGTGGGTAATACGTAAGTACCTCTGTAAGTATTCTTTGAGCCTTGAGACCTACCCTGACCCTTGTGAGTCCCCGGGACTCAACTCACCTCAACTTAAATCCACCAGAAAAAAATGTTGAACCAAAGGCGTTGATGTGGGAAAGAATTCTAAACTGCTTGCTATATTATTTGAAAAATCAAGTAGGATTTTATGAACGTCAATATATGATAGAATAGATGGGGAAAAGAGAATCATGTGAACTTTGACTATATCCTATTTCATAATATATAAAGTTGCACTTCATACATAATGCGATTTTCATTGAAATGTGAAACTATTCATTCTCTCTCCCGTTTTAATTAATTATATCAATAATCATGCATGGCCACTGGATTGTCTTTTAACAAAGTATAGCATGATTATATCTCATGTAGATTTGGAGTTGATATGGAATCCCATATTGTGAGGCATCATACACATGCAGAAGATGTAACGTCCTACGTTACATTAGTAATCCAACAAAAAAAAAAAGTAATAAGATTCTTTAAGAAAATTTAATAAGGCATAAAACTCCAATAAAATTTCCATAAATTATATATGTATAAAAATACCTTAATAATTTTAAAATAAACAAGGGTAAGATAATACATAAATAAAATCATACAAATGACATCTCTTATGTCCAAATAATCGTAATTTATCATCCAAGTCTCCTTTATTTAATTATCCAATTTTAGTCAATGAGCTCATGACAAATGCAATGGCGTCCCACTACCTTCCCCTTCTCAGAAGGAGGTATCTATCTTCTCCTCTAATGAGGAGATATATGTCACCCCCTTCCCATAATCTGGTATCTGTCTTCCCCTCTAACGAGGAGGAATCTGTCTTCCCCTCTAACGAGGAGGAATCTGTCATCCCCTTCCTAGAAGGAGGTATCTGTCTTCCCCTCTAACGAGGAGGTATCTCCTTCCTAGAAGGAGGTATCTCATCATGCATCAATAATAATTCTAAATAATACGTGGGCATATGTCATGACCCGAGGACATGACATATGGCTCCTTGTATTATTAACAATGATAAAATGTCATGTCACGACACACTATAACATAATTTAAGATGACAGAGCATGCAACAACAACACTATATATAACATCATATAACATAGCAGAGTATGTCACAACAACACTATAACATCATATTATATAGCAAAGCATGTCACGACAACCGTAACTCATACCAAAACAACTCATAGGCATTCCAAATCATGTCTAGCATATATATTATGATTGAAAATCATCAAACAAGTCTTAGAATATATGACCAAACCATACATGTGACACCCTCTACCCTGCATGTATTGATAATGACATAAAGTAAATAAAATAAAATAAAACACATGCATATTATTTCATAATATGAAAATGGTCAAGGGTATAAAGTACCACATGAACACACGTCTTAACATTTGCGGAATTAAAAACATAACGTAAACAAAGAAAACAAAAACATGAAAGCATAAACCCAACCCCGATGTCACATAACAGAGCTGGTATAACCAAAATCCGGAAAATACATCGGATAACAAAACTAACAAAAGAAACATCCTAAACTACGAGTGAGCGAGCTCCTCAGAGTCACTCCTCAACTGGCTGCTCACCATCCTCTGCATAACAAGAAAAGGTACATGCAAAGATACAACAAAAGATGGGAAGTAAGAAATCGTTGTATGAACATAATGGCAAAGGAGCAATTAGCAAGATGAGCATACATCACATATAGATATAGCTTATTAAAACATAACAACATCTATCATATTAGCATCATTCACACCATCTCAATCACGGTATGCTATGCGATGCATTCCTACTCCACTACTCCGTTATGCTCGTGGATCCAAACTAACTCAGGAAGACAACGTCGGAGTTACATATCCACATTGGCCAATAAACACCCACGCTGATAGTTCACCAAACCATGAGTGAATCCCTTGGATAGCAGATCCACCGTACTCTAGGATGCACCACCACGGGGGGAAACGATTCACCTAAATCTTGGATGAATCATCGCGGACGGCCAGATCGCCTTACTCTTGGACGACCTCCCCTATGCTGCACTTCCCCCACTAACATCTCCAATGCGTGAATGCATGAGCAACAACATCAAACAAGCATATTCGCCACCTCCACTTTGGCCAATAAGAACCAAAGTTTAACACCATCAACACCTTGACCAATAAGCATCAAGGCTACTCTGACCATCAAGCATCAGAGTTTAACATTGTCAACACCTTAACCAATAAGCATCAAGGCTACTTTGGCCAATAAGAACCAAAGTTAACATCATGTGGTAACCCATCGTTACCGTCTTTAACCATCTTTTTATGTTTGATTATCTTAGTTTAAAGCTTAATTAGATTATCTACCTTATCTTTACTTCAATTGGTGTCTTATTTCATTGTGGGAAACAATCTGGGTGAAGCCACCCAAATTCCAATTAACAATCACGTTCTGTTTGCAAAGCATGACCGTGCTTACTGGATCGTGGTCGTACAGTGACATTGAGCACGGTCGTGCTTTTTATTGAGCACGGGCATACTGGTTATCGATGAACTACTGTGCTTATTAGTGCGTGGTCGTACAGTGTCCTTTGAGAACGGGGGTGCTGCCCTTTGAACACGGGCGTGCAATCCCTTAAGCACAGGCGTGCTACCCTTGTGCACAACCGTGCATACTGGTGCGTGGCCGTACAATCTGGGCAAAAACTTAAACAGAATCATACTTAACTTCCTAAGGCACTTGTAAATCAATCCTAGGGTCTTAACTATACCATTGAGATTTAATAACGCCTCTCATTACTAAGATTCAAGTCTTATAAACATTGGGAATTAATCCTTTAATTCTTATTTCATTACTAACATCCTTAAAGCACTCATGAATCAATCATAGGGTATTAACTATACCATTAAGCATTAACCTCACTTCTATTTACTATGGTTCATTTCTTATGAACATTGGGAATTATCCCTTAATTCTTATATCCTTACCGACATTCTCATATATTTAATTAGTGTGTTATAACAATAACATCAACATTCATCTCATGGCATCAACACCAAACATCACAGCATTCATTCATGACATAATCATCATTAATAACAATACACAATTAAAGCATGTCAATCTTATGGAAAACATAGCGTACATATAACCAACAACATCAATTAAGAAATTAGCACACAATAGGGTCATGGGTTAACCTTTCATCTTACGCTATCACATTGTCTACATGTTATACTAATCCCTTCTCCCCATACCTGGTATGAGATTCAACAATTTGTCAAACGTAAGCAATTCTACTTTGGTTCCCTCGAGCGGCTCGACGAATTACTCAAGCCTTGGCCTAACACAAAAGGGTAAACATTAATCTCCCAATTCAAGATAGCAAGAAAAGGAGATTAACAAAAGGGATAGCAAGATTACCTGAATTTGACACTAATGTGTGACTCTCTCCCCAAACGCAAGCAAGAATGCCTAAGAACATGAAGGGTTTTCAAGAGAAGAGAGGGAGGAGGTTTCTGTCGAACAAGGATTGTGAAAAGTGTCAAAAGTGAGGGTTGTATCCGCAACCCTCCTAACCCACTTATTTATACTATTAGAATAGTATGTATGGTCGTGCTTCATGATGTGCAGCCGTATATTAGTCATACGCAGCACGTTCAGAGAATCGAAGCAAAGCAGGACACAGGTGGGATATAATATGTACGACCGTGCAGAATTATACTATCCATACTTATGTACAGCCATGCATAATTATGTACATCCGTGCATAATAATCTGGAGCTCTAACTTAATCTTTATGCATCAAAACCCACTTATCTCTATTTTAACTTTCCTAAGGCATATTTCTATTGACTAACACAACATACTAACATATATAACATATATAAACGCATTAAGCTTATTTCCGAAAAATCGGGTTGTACAATTTCACCCCCTTATAAAAATTTCGTCTCCTAAATTTCTACTCACCTCGGGTAAAAAGGTGCGGATACACTTCCATTATCTTGGTCTCCAGCACCCAGGTAGCACTTTCCTTAGTAGCCCCACTCCAAATGACTTTAACCAAAGGAATCTCCTTCCTTCTTAGCTTCTTCACCCTTTGATCCTCAACCCGAAGAGGTAATACCTCAAAAGTCAAGTTCTCTTTCAACCGAATTGTATCGGGAACTATCACGGGTCATGAATGCACTTTCGAAGTTGGGACACATGGAAAAAATTGTGAAGTTTTGACAAGAAAGGGGGTAAGGCTATTTGGTAAGCAACTTCGCCAACTCTTTTCTCAATTTGGTAGGGACAAATAAATCTAGGAGTAAGTTCCTCGCTTTTATCACTTTACCAACCCTAGTTGTTTGATTAACTCGTAAGAAACATAATCACCTTCCTGGAATTCGAGAGCCTTTCTCCTCTTACCATGATAACTCTTTTGTCTACTTTGTGCTACTTTCATCTTGTCCTGGATCATTCTCACCTTTTCTGTAGTCTCATGCACTATTTCCGGTCCAAGCACCACATTCTCACCAGGTTCATTCCAACACAAAGGTGTCCTACTTCTTATCCCTTACAGAGCTTCATAGGGTGTCATCCCAATACTGGAAAGGAAACTATTGTTGTAGGTGAACTCTATCAGGGGCAAAAACTTGTCCCAACTACCTGACTGTTCTAGCACACAGGCTCTCAACAAGTCCTCTAAGGACAGGATGGTCCTCTCAGACTGACCATCAGTCTGTGGGTGGTAAGCTGAACTCAGTCTAAGCTTGGTCCCTAAAGCTTCATGGAAACTATTCCAAAACCTAGAGGTAAATCTAGGGTCTCTATCTGACACTATGCTAGAGGGCACACCATGTAGTCTAACTATCTCTCTCATCTACAACCAAGTCAACTTCTCTAGAGGATATTCCATGTTCATAGGGATGAAGTGAGCATATTTAGTCAACCTACCCACAACAACCCAAATAGCATCACAACCTGCTGGAGTCCTAGGGAGTCTAGACACAAAATCCATAGAGATACTATCCCACTTCCATTCTGTGATACTTAAAGGATGCATCTTACCTAAAGGCTTCTGGTGTTCTATCTTAGCCTTTTGGCACACTAAGCACGCATAGACAAACTTAACCATATCCTTTTTCATTTTAGTCCACCAAAACATGCGCTTCAAACCCTGATACATCTTGGTGGCTCCTGGGTGGACACTTAAACCACTCATATGTCCTTCCTCAAGGATTAACTTCCTAAGCTCCTGAACATCAGGTATGCAAACTCTATCCTGAAACCTCAAAACTCAATCAGCTCATTCCTTAAAACTAAGGTTTCTACCCTGAGCTAGAACTCTCTCTGGCCTAAGAGGTAAACATCTACCTTTTGACCTTATCTAATCTGATCCATCAAACTGTTGGTAACCTTCAACGTTCCAAGTCTAATACTCTTAGGAGTAATTTCCCATGCTAAGCTCAAGTCTCTAAACTCCTCAATCGGATCCATTTATCTAACCATCAAAGTTGAAACATGTAAGGTCTTTCTAATTAAGGCATCCACCACTACATTGGCTTTTCCTAGGTGGTAGGTCAACTCAAAATCATAATCCTTAAGAAATTACATCCACCCATGATGCCTCATATTGAGCTCCTTTTGGTCAAATAGATATTTCAAACTCTCATGATCACTAAAGACCTCAAACCATGCTCCATTAAGATAATGCCTCCAAATTTTTAAGGCAAACACTACAGCTCCTAATTCCAAATCATGGGTAGGGTGTTCTTCTCATGGGTTTTCAACTTCCTAGAAGCGTAACCTACTACCTTACCATCCTTCATCAACACACCATCTAAACCTTGCTTAGAAGCATCGCAGTACACCACAAAAGGCTCATTAGGATTGGGTAAAACTAATACTGGTGCAGATGTTAACTTTTCCTTTAAGGTTTGAAAACTTTCCTCACACTTTGAGTCCCACAGAAAGAGATGTCCTTTCTTGGTGAGACGGGTCAAAGATAAAGCTATCTTCGAGAAACCCTCTATAAACCTCCTATAGTACCCTGCTAAACCAAAGAAACTCCTAATCTCCGTCACTGACTTTGGTGCTTCCCAGTGGAACGCAGTCTCTACCTTAGCCGGATCCACGGCTATCCTACCTTTAGAGATGACATGTCCTAAGAAACTCACCTCTTCTGGCCAGAACTCACACTCAGAAAACTTAGCATATAACTGCTTCTCCTTAAGAGTCTTCAAGACTACCCTCAAGTGTTCCTCGTGTTCCTCCTTGGTCTTGGAGTACACTAAGATGTCATCTATGAAAACCACCACAAACTTATCCAAGTAAGGGTGAAAGGTCTTGTTCATATAATCTAATGGTACCCTGACTTCAAATCTATCTTGGAGAAAATACAAGCTCCTATCAACCGGTCCATAAGATCATCAATCCTAGGGAGGGGATATCTATTCTTAACGATCGATTTGTCGAGTTGTCGATAGTCGATATACAACCTCATGCTGTCATCCTTCTTTTTCACCAACAACACTAGCACTCCCCATGGGGACACGCTTGACCTAACGAACTGTTTCTGAATCAGATCCTCCAACTGTTTCTTCAACTCAGCTAGTTCTAGAAGAGACATCCTATAAGGTGCTATGTATATGGGTCCAGTTCCCGGTACTAAGTCTATGGTAAAGTCCACATCTCTCTCAGGGGGTAAGTTGTAAACATCTCCCGGGAATACTTCAGGAAACTCTCTCACTATCGGCACATTCACAACATCAGGCTTGCTATCTACTTCCTGGAAAGACAACATCATGTAAACTTAGGCCTCTTCTTTTATAAAAGCCTTAACTTGATTGGCAGAGGGAAATCTTGGATCCATAAACTTCACAGGAGTTCCAAAAACAAGGGTTTTATCAAAACAGCTTAAGAGGACATAATAACCAGTCTATACCAAGAATAACATCGAGCTGTTTTAGGGTTACACATACAAGATCAACTACAAAATTTCTACCATCAATGGTAATGTGAAGTAAGGACATGTTTATTTGTGGGTGTAGCGACAATTAAATCGCAATCAAGAAAGGTCAAAGGTAATTTAAGAATCTTCACACAGTCATGTGATATAAACGAGTGAGTCCCGCCCGAACAAAAAAAAACAACTAAAGGAGTTCCATCGATAAGGCACATACCTTGGATCAAGTCCTTGGATTCAGATGCCTCAGCTCCACTAAGAGTAAAGACCCTTCCACTAGTCTTCAGTCGACTGGCTTAGGATTTCTGATTCTTGCTAGCACTCTGCGGTTCTGACTTTGTCCCTCCACACTCTCGACTGATGTGGCCAGATTTGGCACACTTGAAGTAGATAAGATCGGTTTCCTTGAACTGAGTGGTGAAGTGATCATGCCCGCACTTGCCACATTTGATGGGCCTAGGAGCAGAAGAATCCCAATTCTTGAACCTGTTTGTAGAGAACTGTGGCTTCTTGCCACCCAGCTTGAATACAGAGAACCAAGCAGGAAGAACTATATGTTCTTATTACTATGCATTATTATCTATAATAAATATAGACAATTCAAACAGAGCACACAGAAGATACATAACAGACTCATACCAAGGCCTGATAGGACAGACCTGCTCTGATACCACTAAATGTGAAACCCTCTACCCTGCATGTATTTATAACAACATAAAGCAAATAAAATAAAATAAAACACATGCATATTATTTCATAATATGAAAAGCGTCAAGGGTAGAAAGTACCACATGAACCAACACTTGTAGAATTAAAAATATAACGTAAACAAAGAAAGCATAAACACAACCCCGATGTCACATAATAGAGCTAGTATACCGAAATCTGGAAATACATCGGATAGCGAAACTAACAAAAGAAACATCTTAATCTACGAGTGAGCAGGCTCCTCAAAGTCACTCCTCAACTGGCTGCTCACCATCCTCTACATAACAAGAAAAGTTACATGCAAAGAAACAACAAAAGATGGGGAGTGAGAAATCGTCGTCTGAACATAATGGCAAAGGAGCAGTTAGCAAGATGAGCATACATCACATATAGAATGAGCATATTAAAACATAACAACATCTAGAATATTAGCATCATTCACAGCATCTCAATCAAAGTATGTTATGCGATGTAGTGCTACTCCACTACTCCGTTATGCATATGGATCCAAAACTAACTCAGGAAGATAACTTCTGAGTTACCTATCCACATTGGCTAACCAACGCCGGCAATTCACCAAACCATGGGTGAACCCCTTGGACGGCCAGATCGTCTTACTCTTGGATGACCTCCCCTATGCTGCACTTCCCCCACTAACATCTCCAATGCGTTAATGAATGAGCAACAACATCAAACAAGAATATTCGCCATCTCCACTTTGGCCAATAAGCACCAAAGCTTAACACAATCAACACCTTGACCAATAAGCATCAAGCCTACTCTGACCATCAAGCATCAGAGTTTAACATCATCAACACCTTGACCAATAAGCATCAAGACTACTTTGGCCAATAAGCACCAAAGTTAACATCGTGCGGTAACCCATCGATACCGTCTTTAACCATCTTTTTATGTTTGATTATCTTAGTTTAAAGCTTAATTAGATTATCTATCTTGTCTTTACTTCAATTGGTGTCTTATTTCATCGCGAGGAATAATCTGGGTGAAGCCAACCAAATTCCAATTAACAAACATGTTCTTTTTGCAAAGCACAGTCATGCTTACTGGTGCGCGGCCGTACAGTGACCTTGAGCACGATCATTCTGTTTATCGAGCACGTGCATACTAGTTATCAATGGACGACCGTGCTTACTGGTGTATGGTCGTACAGTGTCCTTTGAGCACGAGTGTGCTGCCCTTTGAACACAAGTGTGTTGTCCCTTGAGCAAGGGCATGCTACCCTTGTACACAACTGTGCATATTGGTGCGTGGCAGTACAATCTGGCCAGAAAACATAAATAGAACCCTACTTGACTTCCTAAGGCACTCCTCGATCAATCCTAGGGTCTTAACTATACCATTGAGCATTAATCTCGCCTTTCATTACTAAGATTCATGTCTTATGAGTATTGACTATTAATCCTTTAATTCTTGTTTCATTACTAACATCCCTAAAGCACTCATGAATCAACCCTAGGGTATTAACTATACCATTAAGAATTAACCTCACTTCTCTTTACTACGGTTCATGTCTTATGAACATTGGGAATTATCCCTTAATTCTTATATGCTTACTGACATTCTCATATATTTAACTAGTGTATTATAACAATAACATCAACATTCATCGCATGGCATCAACACCAAACATCATAGCATTCATTCATGACATAATAATCATTAATAGCAATACACAATTAAAGCATGTCAATCATATGGAAAACATTACGTAGATATAACGAACAAAATCAATTAAGCAATTAGCACACAATAGGGTAATGGGTTAACCCTTCATCTTACGCTACCATGTTGCCTACATGTTACACTAATCCATTCTCCCCATACCTGGTATTAAGATTCAACTATTTGTCAAACGTAAGCAATTATCCTTTGGTTCCCTCGAGCGGCTCGACAAATTCCTCAAGTCTTGGCCAAACACAAAAGTGTAAACATTAATCTCCCAATTCACATAGCAAGAAAAGGAGATTAACAAAAGGGATAACAAGGTTATCTTAATTTTACACTATGCGACTCTCTCCCAATGCAAGCAAGAACGCCTAAGAACACGAAAGGTTTTAAAGAGAAGAGAGGAAAGAGGTTTCTGTTGCACAAAGATTGAGAAAAGTGTCAAAAGTGAGGTTTGTACCTGCAACCCTCCTTACCCACTTATTTATACTGTCAGAACAGTATGTACGGTCGTGTTTCGTGAGGCACGGCCGTACATCAGTCAAACGCAGCGTGTTCAAAAAATCGATGCAAAGTAGGACACAGGTGGGACATAATATGTACAGGTGGTATAAAATATGTACTGTCGTGCATAATTATGTACAGTCATACATACTTATGTACAACCATGCATAATTATGTACAGTCATGCATAATTATCTGGAGCTCTAACTTAATCTTTTCTGCACCAAAACCAACTTATCTCCATTTTAATTTTCATAAGGCATATTTCTAACAACCAACACAACATACTAACATATATAACATATATAAACGCATTAAGTTTGTTTACGAAAAATGGGGTGTCACAATGCAGACAACCAATATTACACCAATTTATCAATTATTGAAAACTCCCAATCAATTTAACGTTCTTGGACCCTATTATGTCAAAAACCCAAATTTTCCTAACCAAATCACCCTAGATTTCAATATCAGTTAAAAGAACCCAAAGCCCCTTTTGAAATACCATGAAAGGGTGAGAAAATGTGATTTTACTCACCTCTTGAAGACCTCCATGTAGCTCCAAGAAATTCCTACGGTGAATCCTAGCACTTAATGAGACAACCTGATGTCTCATTAAAGAAAAACCTAATTAACTAACCTTAATCGTGTTATAAACGTTAAACATGCACAACAGAAAACAGATATATTAAAAACTTTCTGAAATAACCAAAGTTAATACAAGAAGGGGGTTGAATTGTGTTTACCAACTTCTTAGAAAACATTGCAAATATTTTCACAGGCACATCAAGCAAACACTAAGGTAGAGAAATTTAGAATGGTGACTTGTCTAAATTCAAA
Organism: Sophora flavescens; assembly: GCA_030762895.1. Taxonomy (NCBI): domain Eukaryota; kingdom Viridiplantae; phylum Streptophyta; class Magnoliopsida; order Fabales; family Fabaceae; genus Sophora; species Sophora flavescens. The sequence goes on from CM061063.1 coordinate 116,548,618, forward strand.
ACAGCACACACACACAAACATAGAAGGATTAAAAGAGATAGCATATTCACAGTCTTAACTCCCCAAGTTAAAAGCTAGAACAAATAAACTATTAAATAAATTAAAGAGATTGGGGAAGAGGAATATCACTCAAGAGATTTATACTGGTTCACCCCAAAAACAACAGGGTTATGTCCAGTTCTTGGCAGCACCAAGTTTTTTCACTATAACTGATCGGATTATAGTACAAGTATTATTTTCACACCTAGCCTCTCCAGGCTCACACTCAAACAAGTATTCTTTTCTCACCTAGCCTCTCCATGCTCAACAACAGAGGGTAAAAAGGTTTTGAGTATTTAATACAACTTTGCAAGTCTTTCTGGTAACACTCAGGGAGTGGAGTTAATGTGAGAATGAAAGACTGCGAATTAACATCAAATGAATGAGCTAATCAATGAAGGAATGAAGAACAAATGAGCAGAGTAAATGCTTCTTGAATATGTGCAGAGTCTCTCTTGACTTCATCTTCATGGTTTGCATTATTTAAAGGCTTCAATCAATTCGATTCGTTAGACACAACTTCAGAAAGTGAGTTCCTTTAACTTGAACTTCTGTGATGCCATTAATGCCAAAGAGTCATTCTGAGTAAGCATTAAATGTTTAGGGACGTTGAGCTTTGACATATGCGACCAAGAGTACACTTTGTCCTGAGCAGTTGTTGTTTCGAAGTTGCAACAGCAAAGCTTTTGTACTCGCAGCAGAAAACTTTCCCATTTCAGTGCAACACTCAGTTCATCTTTTCCAAAGTACTTTTGCTTTGTGCTTGAAATAGCTGAAAGCTACTGACTTGGTGTAGAGGTAGCGTGTTTATTCCTTAAAACCTTGAAAGAATGATTTCTTTATTCTTTGTGCTTGGTGCTTTTGTCCAGAGGTCTTCGAGATCCTTAAAGAAGGCATCTTTTTCAAATAAGGTTGAATTGGACTTTCTTTTGACAATTAGACGGGTGCAGTAGATTCCAGAATTAGATGGGTGCATTGATCAAGAAATAGACGGGTGAGCGAGTCTTTTTCAAACGAGTGATCCATTGATGATTATTCAGAACTTGTTCTTTGCACGTCATCTTCTTGAGTAGATCTTTGACTAAGAGTTGACTTGGTCTATGTCTAAGTTGTCTATTTTTCAAACGGGTGGTTTTTCAAACAAGTCAGAAAAACTGCTTTTATGGAAAATTTAGATAGGTCAGATTTAGACGAGTGACCTTAAGTGCATTTTTCTGCATACTTAAACAGTCTTATCAGTAATTTCATATGGTTCAATATAACCATACTTAATATATTTGGAATCATCAAAACTTAGAGAATTTACACATCAAATGTGTTCCAGGCTGATGAAGTCTCAACATTCTCCCCCTTTTTGATGATGACAAATAATTTTTCTGATTTTATTGGACAGAAAGAAATGTATATAATTGATATTTTTAGACAAGACTTAGATCTTGTATATTCTTATTTTCAAACATAGACATATTATAACTATGGCTCCCCCTCAATTAATTCATAAGAGCAATTAAATATATATTGTCTCAGATTTACTTCCTCCCCTTTTGGCATCAGTAAAAAAGAAATAATAATAAAAGGACATATATAGCCAAAAGAAATTCAGTTTTCATTAAAGAGAGTCTGGCAGACAAGTACAAAAAAAAAAGATAACAGATGTTAAGACATCATGGACAGTACACTACATGACTCAGATTTATGAAAACCTAAGACCTAAGACTAACTACTAGGTCCCCCTTGGCCTTTAAAGAAGGTTTCCAACATCTTCTACATTGCAGCTTGTTGGGCTAGCACAGTTGCTTGAAAAGAAGATTGTTGTTCCAGGGCTTGATCTTGTTTCTGTATAACTGATTGTAGACAAGTAGCCATTTCATCTAGCCTCTGATGAGCTGTAGGGTCATGAACAACAATAGGAGTGGTGAAGTCTGTTGTTGCCAAAGAAGTTGCAGGATTTGCTGGTGCAGATGGAGGAAGACTAGGAGGAGGGGTAGGAGGCATCTCTTCAACCACAATTTCATCCTCGGGTTGAGGATCCATAAAGACATTGGTTGTGAGGGTAGTTTCAAAATCATTGTTTGGGAAGAATTGTTCAAGAAACCACTAAATCCTTTCATGATGCAGAGGAGAATCTACCTGAGTTAGTATGAACTCATAGGATCTCATTATGAGGTTGATGGGGGTAGCAGGGGTTGACTCAGGAAAGTTTAAAAGAAAGAATGGTAAAACTACAAAGAAAGGAGGGAAAGAGTAAATGGAAGGGGAAAATGGATAAAGAGTATATGCTTGTCTACCAATGGTAGGGATTTCCTCCTTTTCTATGGCAGAGAGACCCGAGTAAGAGCCACTTCTCTAGTAGGTATCTCCAACTTTCATGTACCGAGAGGAGGTTGCAGTTGTGGCAATCCTTTTCCTGAACTTCAGTTTCCTATCATTTAGCTTGATCAGGCAATCTATTTGTTCACCATAGATGTCAATAACCTTATGTTTTCCTTTGAGAACCATAGAGTCTGGCATGATCTTGATCTCAGTATAGGGCTTCATGATCAATGGAGGATTAGGCTTTCATTTAGCAGAAAATTTATGTTTCTCAACCAATTGAAGCATTTGCCTTTCCACTTCCAGGGAGGCAATAACTGTCAGACCCTTACTGAAAAGCATTGTAGAACTGCATTCATTAGATACTTTAAAAAGGGTATGTCTTGAGGAAAGATGATAGCGAGACAAAGAGGATTTGGGCAGTGATTTGTGTCTGGTTTCAGAAAAGAGATCAGGGATTATTATTCTTAAGGGGACACGAAACTGATTTTTCACATAATCAGGTGTAGGTGAGCTAGATGGTGATGAGGTTAGTGTGTTGAGTAGGTCAAAATCATTGAGATGGTCTTCTTGGTAATGTTCAGAATAGTGGAATGAGTGTGGTGTTGATGGTTCAGACATGTGAGTTTCAGGTTCAAAAAGCAGATGATGTTGGTGGTTGGGAGCTTTTTGTGGTGAGGGTGATGTAGTTTCAGATGGTGGTGAAGGTGTTCTGATTTTGGTAGGAGGAGATTTGGCAATTTGGTTTGAGAAGGGAATGAGGGTGGTGTTTCCTGCAATACCAGTCTCCTCTTGATTCTTGTTGACTGTCTAAGAGGTTCAGAAGCTTTCCTCTTAGTTGCTGTAGTTCTCTTCTTCTTAGGGATCACGGTCTCAGCAGCTTGAGACTCCCCCTCAGCCTGACCAACATTCTCAGATACTCTCTTCCTCTTGGTGGGCGGTTTCTGTGGCCTGGTAGAAGTGGTGGCAGTAGCAGCTTCTGTAGCAGTAGCACCAACATTTTCTTGTTGAGGTTCTTCCACAGCAGGTTCCTCAAAAGGTGTCAAATGTACCTTCATCAGAGATAGAGTCTTGGTAGTGATCTATGTGCAGAGATTCACACTGAAGGCAGTTTTCAAATCCATTAGAGTATTTTCCCTAAATACTCTGGTCATGAGCATGCCATAGGGATAGTCCTTATTTTTCCCTTTAGCAGCTTTCTCCATTTGCCTAAAAATGAGATCAATGATATCTATCTTAATATTTTGAACAAGATGATAGATAGCAAATTTCTCAATTTTACTCACATGGTTTCTAGACCCAATCCTAGGTATTACATAGTTAATAATGAAGACGAGAAGGAACCTTGCCTTAGCAGTCAGATACTTAGAGTCTAGGTCTTCTGGTTGAGGGACTCCATAGATGGCATTGTTGACAGTCTCTTCTCAAATAGGCTTCATCCAATCAGCAGCATGCCCAACACCTTCCCTGGGACATTTGGTCACTTCAGCAAGTGACTCGTGGGTAATGATGACATGATCATCCCCAACACCCCCAAATATCATAGTAATGAGGTTGTCCTTGGTGATCTTAGCACTTCTCCAGAAAGCCCTGTTGCCTGAAAAAATAGTTGTTCTTAAGCTTGTGCAAGTATACACAAATGCCTCAAGTAATATAGAACTTTTGTTTAGATATTGTTCCCACAGGGATTAAATTGATGCAACAAATATCGTCTGGTAGTCCTTCTTCAACCATCTCTAAAACAGCAGGGGACAATGCTTCAGCAGAATCTGGTGTGGAGTTGGTTGGAGCGTTCAGAACCTACTCAGGTAAAGGCTGAGATGATTGATCTCTTCTGAGCCTTCTGAATGTTCTTTCTATCTTTGGATCAAATCTGTATTCAGGTGACAAGAACCTGTACATACAGTTTCAGTAGCCTATACTACAGCATAGCACTAAGAGTGTCAGTACCTCTAACTACAAAACTAATAATCTAGAAACAGAATTTTAACACCAATTACAATCCCCGGCAACGGCGCCAAAAACTTGTTGCCTTAAAAAACAGTTGTTCTTAAGCTTGTGCAAATATACACAGATGCCTCAAGTAATATAGAACTTTCGTTCAGATATCGTTCCCACAGGGATTAAATTGATGCAACAAAATTCCAGTTCAGATTATATGTTCTAGGAGTTAGGATTGAGTAACCAAAAATTGTTGTGTGTGGACAAATTAAAATAAAGGGTATGAGTGATAGAAAAATAAATAAGTTGTGAATTGAAAATAGAAATGAAACAGGTTAACAAAGAAATGATTTGTTGATTTAGATGATTAAAATAGCTTTAGGTATGCTGCAGCATAAATCCTGTTTAGCCCTCATTATACTCCGACTATGCTCTAGCATCTAGCTCCAGGAAATTAAAGTTTGTTTTACAACAATACAGGGTCAGGGTCATTGATCAGCCTCTGGCTAACTAGTTTTATAACTAGTAAGATCATGGTTTTTGTGCTAATTATTCGAGTTTCAATCTCATCTTAGCTCGGATTTGGATTTAACCTGTCCTCAAGTAACGTTTTGTGTTTCTTAAGTAGTTTAGGATATTTTAGTTAGTTTTTGAGTCAAATAAAGCATTCACTGTTATCTCATGTTTTCAGGTTAAAAAGGGACAAACGTAAAGTCAAGAAAATGGAGAAAGCAGTGGAAAATGGAAATCTGGAGGTTTTCGCCTCGCGAGACTGAAGACCAGCCTGAACATCAGAATGGCATCCTTTTGTCTCGCCTCGCTAGCCATGTCTCGCCTCGCGAGCCTGAGGACCAGAAGCTATCACGGCCAGGCCCTGATATTCATCATGGGCGTAATGAGAAGATTCTCTCAGTCTCGCCTCGCGAATCACTGTTCGCCTCGCGAGAATCCAAATTTGAACTCGCGCCACAATTAATATTCGCGTCGCGAGAGGCTATTCGCCTCGCGAGCGCGCGCAGATTCTGAAGACTATAAGTTGTTGTTTTAGGTCAGAACAAAGAGAGTTCTTTTACATCTTCTTTTCCTTTTAGGTTAGACGGCTGCGAATTTGGTTTTTGTCATATTGTAATTGAGAACTAACTCCCTTGGATTGATCTACTGTAATCGGTTCGCATTGCCACTTGAGGTTATGTAATTCCCATTTGATTTGCTATTCTCTTTCAATATTTTTCCTACATGTCTTGTTTGCTTAATTCAGGATTGTATAGGATGAGTCTTGATTTGTTTCGATGATTGTGTGTTCCTATACTTAATCGCGTTTGCTTAATTCTCGTGTGTTCATTCGTGTTTGCTTAATTCACGAGAGCTTCATCCGTTTGCTTAATTCGGAATTAGGAACATACGTCTCGTAGTGTCGGTTTCGCTTGTTAATTGTCGCTACAATCGAAAAGGGATTAGAATCCGCTTAGGGCTTGGATTTATATGAATCAATGATAGTGGGAAACCGAGAGCAGCAGATTAGTCGTTTCAATTATTGACAATCGCCTATTTGCATTGTTTTCTTAACTGTTTTTCTTAATTGAATTTCAATTCCAACCCCCCCCCCCCCCCCCCCCCCCAAAGCTGACTTTTCTGCAATAACAATCCAAGAGTCCTTGTGAGACGATACTCGAGTTGCCGCTCCCAATCTACATATTTTACGAACCGTTCGATTTTTGACGTGTGCGCGACAGCGCGCCAAAATTGGCGTCATTGCCGGGGACTCTTGTTGTTATTGATAGAAAATAAAATTTTAAAAAAAAAACTTTTGCATTACTGAATTAGTTATGGCTGCTTTGTCTGGTTGTGAATCTTACTACTTCCCATGGATAATTACATGCATGGTTATATGCCTAATGTTGATTATAAGCCACCACCATGCATATATTATCCTAACTTTGCTGAGCCACCACCATGCATATGTTATCCTAACTTTGCTGGAGGTTATGAGTTTAGTAGTGATTTTGGAATGTTTGGAGCGAATGATTATTCTAGCCAACATGGTGGAGATCAAGGCAGCCTGGATGAGTTAGCTTCTCTGATACAACAAATGGCAGTGTTACCAACGGATGGCAGAGAACAATCAACGGATGGCAGAGAATAATCAACGGATGATAGAATCTGGTTTTCAGAAGTTGGCCATTCAAATTGATCACATTGTCTCCACCTCGACTGCACTGCACATCCCCTTGAAGAACATACAGATTCACAAGTAGTTTTTCTTGACAATACTTCTTTTGAGCATAATTTTGATAATGATGTCAAGAATACTTCTTTTGATGAACTGAGTGTTGAATCTCCAGATATTCACACCTTTCCTGATTCTATCTATTATACTTCATGTGCTGATTGTAATGAATTTGCTTCGTGTGTAGCATGTTTTGAAAGGTATGAAGAGCAAAACGTACATATGAAACTTGAGACACATGAGGATGAGGGCCCTGTTCGGCCAGGGAATATAGAAAATGAGGATCAGGAGGACATCTGCTTCACCATGCTCGAGAATGATGAAGAACTTTTGGAATTAGATGATCCTATTAATTCATGTGCATGTGTTGAATGTGATGGGATGGATGAACTGTGTGTTGAATTTCCAGACATTCAAGCCTTTTCTGATTCAGTTTGTTGTACTATAGAACTGACTGTACTAACACTAACCCTTGTGTGGTGTGTGCTGAGATTTCTGCATGTGTAGCAGGTGATGGATTGGATAATGCAGTGAATGAAGAACGTGCAGAAGTTGAATCAGCACCAGAGATCCTCGCTACCTATTTGCCACCTCCTCCTGTGGAAACACTAGCGATGGAGTTCAAGCCTCTGGATTTTGCACCCTTGGATATGAAGACACTATGGTCAGTCCAAGAGGTTGAACCCCATTTTTATTGGGAGGACTTTGTTGACAAGGTTGACAAGGACGTCATCTTTGACCCAAGAGGGAGTGAGAAGTCCGCCGCACTTGGCGAGGTCACTATAAATGTCAAGCACTCACTTCCATACTTATGCTTCATGCCATGGGATCCGGGAGGATCATACCGCACTTTGAGCATTCTGTGGCCGCTGTATCACAGGCAGTGGGATCCCGGTGGAACCACCTCCATGAGTTTCTCTAAACCCTCTTCTTTTTAATTGTCTTTTCCTTGCTTTGTTTTTGTTTTGTTTTCTTTTAGCTCTTGAATAATTTGAGAAGATCAAGAGTTTGTGTGTTGAGTCTTGTGTCGGTAAGCTTGATTGGGTTTTGTTGAATTTGCATAGTTGGATTGCATGATATTTGTTGACTGTTGATGATTCCCCCCTAGGTTTTGAAATTTAAAATTGATCCCCATTTGAAAAATTGAAAGTGAACTTTGAGATATTTTATTATGATTGCATGATTTATAATAAGTTTGGGGTGAAGGGATGCACACACTAGGGATTGAATCTCGGTCAAACAATTTGCAAAATTGTCCGGGTGAGGATTTGAGCCTCCAACATGTTTTTAACTGTGTGAAGCACTTTTGAGTTGCACTTTCCTGATTTTGCTTGAATCTCTTCATGGTTTGCATGTCTATGTGTTTGCATCAAATGATTTAGGCAATTTTCTTTGAATTAAATACTTGGCCTACATTGAACCAGTCTCTAATGCATGTTCCCTAGTTAGCCCCTTTGATCCTAATTAGCCTATTGTTTCTTGATAACCTCATGTTATGAGCCTAAAATCTGGAAAAACCATGTTAACCTAATATTAGGATTAAGAGAGCATGGAAGCTTAGCAAGAGAATGGTTGCAAGAAACTAAGTTTGGGGTGGCTACGAGGATATGATGTGTTGTTTGGGATTGAGAAAAAGAAAGAAAAATAAAGGTTGGAGCCAAAGGGCAAAAAGAAAAAGAAAAAAAAAAGTGCAAAAATGTCAAAAAGGGTATTAGAAGAAAAAGGCTGTAGTCACCCAAAGCAAAAAGAAAAAAATGGAAAAAGGAATTTGAGTGGAAATTCAATGTATCAAAATGTTCATGCTCTCTTAGTTCCTAGGGACTTAAGCCTAGTACCTTTGAATACCCTACCCTTAGCCAGGCCCCACTACAACCTTTAAAAGACCTTTTGATGTTGCATGCATGTTTGCGTGAGAACCTTGTTTGAGATGAAGATCAAATTTATGGGAAGTGCTCTTAAAATGTGAAATTGAGTGAAAGGTTGATAGCCTAGACAAAATTGAGCGAATGAGTGAAACACTCAATGCCCTTGTGAGGAAGGCAATTGTTTGAAATTGGTGATCTCCCTTTTGTGTGTAACTTGGATCCTCAACTTAGATTAATGATTGCATGAATAATGGAATTCTCAATTGTTTAAAGTAAATGAATGTGGGGATTACATTGTTGCAAGGGGGAAAACATTGAAGGGAAATTGTTTTGCTGGAATTGCATGAAATCTGTGCGAAATTGATTGAATCCTTTGAGCTTACCAAGTTTGAGTCCTTTTTGAGTTTTAGTTTGCTTGGGGACAAGCAAAGTTTAAGTTTGGGGTATTTTGATCAGCCTCTGGCTAACTAGTTTTATAACTAGTAAGATCATGGTTTTTGTGCTAATTATTCGAGTTTCAATCTCGTCTTAGCCCGGATTTGGATTTAACCTGTCCTCAAGCAACGTTTTGTGTTTCTTAAGTAGTTTAGGACATCTTAGTTAGTTTTTGAGTCAAATAAAGCATTCACTATTATCTCATGTTTTCAGGTTAAAAAGGGAAGCACGTAAAGTCAAGAAAATGGAGAAAGCAGTGGAAAATACAAATCTGGAGGTTTTCGCCTCGCGAGACTGAAGACCAGCCTGAACAGCAGAATGTCATCCTTTCTGTCTCGCCTCGCTAGCCATGTCTCGCCTCGCGAGCCTGAGGACCAGAAGCTATCACGGTCAGGCCCTGATATTCATCACGGGCATAATGAGAAGATTCTCTCAGTCTCTCCTCGCGAATCACTGTTCGACTTGCGAGAATCCAAATTTGAACTCGCGCCAAAATTAATATCCGCGTCACGAGAGGCTCTTCGCCTCGCGAGCGCGCGCAGATTCTGAAGACTATAAGTTGCCGTTTTAGGTCAGAACAGAGAGAGTTATTTTACATCTTCTTTTCCTTTTAGGTTAGACGGTTGCGAATTTGGTTTTTGTCATATTGTAATGGAGAACTAACTCCCTTGGATTGATCTACTGTAATCGGTTCGCATTGCCACTTGAGGTTATGTAATTCCCATTTGATTTGCTATTCTCTTTCAATATTTTTCCTACATGTCTTGTTTGCTTAATTCAGGATTGTATAGGACGAGTCTTGATTTGTTTCGATGATTGTGTGTTCCTATACTTAATCGCGTTTGCTTAATTCGCGTGTGTTCATTCGTGTTTGCTTAATTCACGAGAGCTTCATCCGTTTGCTTAATTCGGAATTAGGAACATACGTCTCGTAGTGTCGGTTTTGCTTGTTAATTGTCGCTACAATCGAAAAGGGATTAGAATTCGCTTAGGGCTTGGATTTATAAGAATCAATGATAGTGGGAAACCGAGAGCAGTAGATTAGTCGTTTCAATTATTGACAATCGCCTATTTGCATTGTTTTGTTAACTGTTTTTCTTAATTGAATTTCAATTCCAAAACCTCCCCCAAAACTGACTTTTCTGCAATAACAATCCAAGAGTCCTTGTGAGACGATACTCGAGTTGTCGCTCCCTATCTACATATTTTTACGAACCGCTCGCTTTTTGACGCGTGCGCGACAGCGCGTCAAAATTGGCGTTGTTGCCGGGGACTCTTGTTGTTATTGACAGAAAATAAAATAAAATAAAATAACTTTTGCATTACTGAATTAGTTACGGCTGCTTTGTCTGGTTGTGAATCTTAGTACTTCCCATGGATAATTACATGCATGGTTATATGCCTAATGTTGATTATAAGCAACCACCATGCATATATTATCCTAACTTTGCTAAGCCACCACCATGCATATGTTATCCTAACTTTGCTGGAGGTTATGAGTTTAGTAGTGATTTTGGCATGTTTGGAGCGAATGATTATTCTAGCCAACATGGTGGAGATCAAGGCAGCCTGGATGAGTTAGCTTCTCTGATACAACAAATGGTAGAGAACAACCAACGGATGGCAGAGAACAATCAACGGAAGGCAGAGAACAATCAACGGATGATAGAAGCTGGTTTTCAGAAGTTGGCCATTCAAATTGATCACATTATCTCCACCTCGGCTGCACTGCACATCCCCTTGAAGAACATACAGATTCACAAGTAGTTGTTCTTGACAATACTTCTTTTGAGCATAATTTTGATAATGATGTCAAGAATACTTCTATTGATGAACTGAGTGTTGACTCTCCAAATATTCACACCTTTCCTGATTCTATCTATTATACTTCATGTGCTGGTTGTAATGAATTTGCTTCGTGTGTAGCATGTTTTGAAAGGTATGAAGAGCAAAACATCCATATGAAACATGAGACACATGAGGATGAGGGCCCTGTTCGGCCAGGGAATATAGAAAATGAGGATCAGGAGGACATCTGCTTCACCATGCTCGAGAATGATGAAGAACTTTTGGAATTAGATGATCCTATTAATTCATGTGCATGTGTTGAATGTGATGGGATGGATGAACTGTGTGTTGAATTTCCAGACATTCAAGCCTTTTCTGATTCAGTTTGTTGTACTATATGAACTGACTGTACTAACACTAACCCTTGTGTGGTGTGTGCTGAGATTTCTGCATGTGTAGCAGGTGATGGATTGGATAATGCAGTGAATGAAGAACGTACAGAAGTTGAATCAGCACCAGAGATCCTCGCTACCTATTTGCCACCTCCCCCTGTGGAACCACTAGCGATGGAGTTCAAGCCTCTGGATTTTGCACCCTTGGATATGAAGACACTATGGTCAGTCCAAGAGGTTGAACCCCATTTTTATTGGGAGGACTTTGTTGACGAGGTTGACAAGGAGGTCATCTATGACCCAAGAGGGAGTGAGAAGTCCACCGCACTTGTCGAGGTCACTATAAATGTCAGGTACTCACTTCCATACTCATGCTTCATGCCATGGGATCCGGGAGGATCATACCGCACTTTGAGCATTCTGTGGCCACTGTATCACAGGCAGTGGGATCCCGGTGGAACCACCTCCATGAGTTTCTATAAACCCTCTTCTTTTTAATTGTCTTTTCCTTGCTTTGTTTTTGTTTTATTTTATTTTAGCTCTTGAATAATTTGAGAAGATCAAGAGTTTGTGTGTTGAGTCTTGTGTCGGCAAGCTTGATTGGGTTTTGTTGAATTTGCATAGTTGGATTGCATGATATTTGTTGACTGTTGATGATTCCTCTCTAGGTTTTGAAATTGAAAATTGATCCCCATTTGAAAAATTGAAAGTGAATTTTGAGATATTTTATTATGATTGCATGATTTATGATAAGTTTGGGGTGAAGGGATGCACACACTAGGGATTGAATCTCGGTCAAACAATTTGCAAAATTGTCCGGGTGAGGATTGGAGCCTCCAACATGTTTTTAACTGTGTGAAGCACTTTTGAGTTGCACTTTCCTGATTTTGCTTGAATCTCTTCATGGTTTGCATGTCTATGTGTTTGCATCAAATGATTTAGGCAATTTTCTTTGAATTAACTACTTGGCCTACATTGAACCAGTCTCTAATGCATGTTCCCTAGTTAGCCCCTTTGATCCTAATTAGCCTATTGTTTCTTGATAACCTCATGTTATGAGCCTAAAATCTGGAAAAACCATGTTAACCCAATCTTAGGATTAGGAGAGCATGGAAGCTTAGCAAGAGAATGGTTGCAAGAAACTAAGTTTGGGGTGGCTACGAGGATATGATGTGTTGTTTGGGATTGAGAAAAAGAAAGAAAAATAAAGGTTGGAGCCAAAGGGCAAAAATAAAAAGAAAAAAAAAGTGCAAAAATGTCAAAAAGGGTATTAGAAGAAAAAGGTTGTAGTCACCCAAAGCAAAAAGAAAAAAATGGAAAATGGAATTTGAGTGGAAATTCGATGTATCAAAATGCTCATGCTCTCTTAGTTCCTAGGGACTTAAGCCTAGTACCTTTGAATACCCTACCCTAAGCCAGGCCCCACTACAACCTTTAAAAGACCTTTTGATGTTGCATGCATGTTTGCGTAGGAACCTTGTTTGAGATGAAGATCAAATTTGTGGGAAGTGCTCTTAAAATGTGAAATTGAGTGAGAGGTTGATAGCCTAGACAAAATTGAGCGAATGAGTGAAACACTAAATGCCCTTGTGAGGAAGGCAATTGTTTGAAATTGGTGATCTCCCTTTTGTGTGTAACTTGGATCCTCAACTTAGATTAATAATTGCATGAATAATGGAATTCTCAATTGTTTAAAGTAAATGAATGTGGGGATTACATTGTTGCAAGGGGGAAAACATTGAAGGGAAATTGTTTTGCTGGAATTGCATGAAATCTGTACGAAATTGATTGAATCCTTTGAGCTTGCCAAGTTTGAGTCCTTTTTGAGTTTTAGTTTGCTTGGGGACAAGCAAAGTTTAAGTTTGGGGTATTTTGATCAGCCTCTGGCTAACTAGTTTTATAACTAGTAAGATCATGGTTTTTGTGCTAATTATTCGAGTTTCAATCTCGTCTTAGCCCGGATTTGGATTTAACCTGTCCTCAAGCAACGTTTTGTGTTTCTTAAGTAGTTTAGGACATTTTAGTTAGTTTTTGAGTCAAATAAAGCATTCACTGTTATCTCATGTTTTCAGGTTAAAAAGGGAAGCACATAAAGTCAAGAAAATGGAGAAAGCAGTGGAAAATGTAAATCTGGAGGTTTTCGCCTCGCGAGACTGAAGACCAGCCTGAACAGCAGAATGTCATCCTTTCTGTCTCGCCTCGCTAGCCATGTCTCGCCTCGCGAGCCTGAGGACCAGAAGCTATCACGGCCAGGCCCTGATATTCATCACGGGCGTAATGAGAAGATTCTCTCAGTCTCGCCTCGCGAATCACTGTTCGCCTCACGAGAATCCAAATTTGAACTCGCGCCAAAATTAATATCCGCGTCGCGAGAGGCTATTCGCCTCGCGAGCGCGCGCAGATTCTGAAGACTATAAGTTGTTGTTTTAGGTCAGAACAGAGAAAGTTCTTTTACATCTTCTTTTCCTTTTAGGTTAGACGGCTGCGAATTTGGTTTTTGTCATATTGTAATTGAGAACTAACTCCCTTGGATTGCTCTAATGTAATCGGTTCGCATTGCCACTTGAGGTTATGTAATTCCCATTTGATTTGCTATTCTCTTTCAATATTTTTCCTACATGTCTTGTTTGCTTAATTCAGGATTGTATAGGATGAGTCTTGATTTGTTTCGATGATTGTGTGTTCCTATACTTAATCGCGTTTGCTTAATTCTCGTGTGTTCATTCGTGTTTGCTTAATTCACGAGAGCTTCATCCGTTTGCTTAATTCGGAATTAGGAACATACGTCTCGTAGTGTCGGTTTCGCTTGTTAATTGTCGCTACAATCGAAAAGGGATTAGAATCCGCTTAGGGCTTGGATTTATATGAATCAATGATAGTGGGAAACCGAGAGCAGTAGATTAGTCGTTTCAATTATTGACAATCGCCTATTTGCATTGTTTTCTTAACTGTTTTTCTTAATTGAATTTAAATTCCAACCCCCCCCCCCCCCCCCCCTCCCAAAAAAACTGACTTTTTTGCAATAACAATCCAAGAGTCCTTGTGAGACGATACTCGAGTTGTCGCTCCCTATCTACATATTTTTACGAACCGCTCGCTTTTTGACGCGTGCGCGACAGCGCGTCAACAACTCTTTTTGTTTATCGTAATTGCCATATTGTTCTAGAGAATAGAACTTTTGTTGTAGACCTTGTCTGTCTGCCTATGAAGCAGATTGATGTGATTTTGGGCATGGATTGGCTTTCGGCTAACCATGTAATGCTTGACTGTTCAAACAAAACCCTTTGTTTCTCTGAGAAATTTGGATTATTGCCAGTCAATGATAGTAGATTGGATGAAGCACGACCGAAGGATTGAGTGGTATTGTTTTCCTTGGAAGCCAATGAGTCTCCCAAATCAAAAGTGCTACCTGTCGTATGCGAGTTTCTTGAAGTTTTTCTGGATGATGTGCTAGGATTACCACCTAAGAGGGAGATAGAGTTTACGATAGATCTCATACCGGGGACAGGACCGATATCGATCGCACCTTATCGAATGTCCCCAATGGAGTTAGCAGAGCTTAAGAAGTAGCTTGATGCTTAAGAAGAAGTTTATCCGACCAAGTGTTTCGCCGTGGGCAGCACCGGTGTTGTTTGTAAGGAAGAATGATGGAAGTTCAAGGTTGTGTGTGGACTACCCACAACTGAACAAGGTAACGATCAAGAACAAGTACCTGTTGCCGAGGATTGATGACTTGATGGATCAGTTGCGGGGAGCAACTGTGTTCTCTAAGATAAATCTGAGGTCTGGGTACCATCATATCAGAGTGAAGGAAGATGATATACCGAAGACTGCTTTTAGAAGTCGGTATGGTCATTACGAGTATCTGGTTATGCCGTTTGTCGTGACTAATGCTCCTGCCGTGTTAATGGACTACATGAATCGGATTTTCAGACTGTACTTGGACAAGTTTATCGTTGTGTTTATCGATGATATTCTAATCTACTCTTCAAGTATATAAGAACATGTAGAGCATCTTCAGGTTGTACTTCAAGTATTAAAGGACAGACAACTCTATGCCAAGCTGTCGAAGTGTGAGTTCTGGTTAGACATAGTACAATTTCTTGGGCATGTGATCAACAAAGATGGGATAGTTGTGGATCCTGCTAAAGTTGAAGCAGTGGTGAATTTGGAAAGCCCTAAGACGGTGGGTGAAGTAAGGAGTTTTCTTAGTTTTTCAGATTACTACAGACAGTTTATTGAAGGATTTTCGAAGATTGCGTTGTCAATGATACGGTTAACGAGAAAAGGAAAAGTGTTTGAATGGAATAATGAGTGTGAGGCTAGTTTTCAGGAGTTGAAAAGGAGGCTGACAACATCTCCAGTGCTAGTCTTGCCAGATCCAATAGCACCATTTGATGTGTACTGCGATGCATCACATCAAGGTCTGGGTTGCATTCTAATGCAAAATGGAAAAGTGGTGGTGTATGCCTCTAGACAGTTAAGAGTACATGAGAAGAATTACCCAACCCATGACTTAGAGTTGGCCGCAATAGTGTTTGCATTTAAGATATGTAGACACTATCTGTATGGTGCTCAGTTCACAATGTTCAATGATCATAAGAGACTGAAATATTTTTTCGATCAAAAGGAGATGAACATGAGACAAAGAAGATGGACGGAGTTCATAAAGGATTATGAGTTTGATCTCAAGTACCATCCTGGAAAAGCAAACGTCATAGCAGACGCGTTAAGCCGGAAATCACTGCAAGTATATGCTATGATGATCAAGGAGTTAGAACTGATCGAGCAATTCAGAGACATGAATCTTGGGATAACGGATTATCCCATAATAAGATAAGTTTGGGAATGGTCACTATTATTAATGGATTCCTAGACTTAGTATGGAAGAAGCAAGCAGAAGACCAGTATCTCCAAAAGGTAATCAGAAAATAGAATCAAGAGAGTCTATGGAGTTTAAGCGAAGTACTTATGGAATCTTGAGGTTTGGTGATAGGATCTGTGTGCCAGAGGATAGAGAAGTTAAGAATTTGATCTTGGAAGAAGCACACAAAAGTAAGCTAAGTTTTCATCCAGGTGCCACAAAGATGTATCAAGATTTGAAAAAGATGTTATGGTGGCCTGGAATAAAGAAAGAAGTGGCAGATTATGTCCAATCATGCTTGGTGTGTCAGAAGGCAAAGATTGAATACCAAAAGCCAATGGGATTATTGCAATCTTTAGACGTTCCAGAATGGAAATGGGACAACATTGCAATGGACTTTGTGTCGGGTTTGCCTAAGACACAGAAGAAGCATGATGTAATTTGGGTGATCATTGATAGGTTGAGACCTATCAATCAGAGGTTTTCTTTGGAAAAGTTAACCCAGTTGTACATTAAGGAAGTGGTGAGGTTGCATGGTGTGCCAGCGAGTATAATTTCGGACAGGGATCCGAGGTTAACTTCAAGGTTTTGGGAAAGTTTAAACACTGCATTGGGAACTAAGCTACGTATAAGTTCGGCTTATCATCCTCGGACGGATGGCCAATCGGAAAGGACAATTCAATCTTTAGAAGATTTGTTAAGAGCGTGTGTGCTGGAACACATAGGAAGTTGGGACGAATTTCTTCCCTTGATTGAGTTTACGTACAATAACAGTTTCCATTCAAGTATTGGCATGGCGCCGTATTAAGAACTGTATGGAAGGAAGTGAAGAACACCGCTCTATTGGTATGAAACTCGTGAGAGTCAATTGATTGAACCGAAGGAGGTACAGCAGACGACCGAGCAAGTTATTCAGGAGAAGATGAAAGCAATGACAGATAGGAAGAAAAGCTACATCGATAAGAGGACAAGGCCGTTGGAATTCCAATAGGGCGACCATGTTTTCATGAGGGTCAATCCAAGAACTGGAATAGGCAGGGCAATCAAATCCAGAAAGCTTACACCTCGTTTCATAGGACCTTTTCATATTCTTCACCGAATTGGTCCAATAGCCTATCAAATAGCCTTACCACCCAATCTTTCCAATATCCATGATGTTTTTCATGTATCTCAACTTCGTAAATACCATCCTGATCCATCGCATGTAATAGAGCCCGAATCAATCCAAATAAGAGAGAATCTTGAGTACGAAGCTTTACCTGTATGGATTGAGGACCGGAGGATAAAGGAACTTCGTAGAAAGAAGATTCCATTGGTTAAGGTTATTTGGGATGCAGTAACTGGTGATGCTACCTGGGAAAGAGAAGATGATATGCAACAGAGATACCTACACCTGTTCGTGCGAGGTAACTTACTTAAAATTTCGAGGACGAAATTTATTTTAAGGGAGGTAGTAATGTAACACCACGCTTTCTTGATTTTTGTTTAAGGAAGGGATTAGGAATATTTAAGGTGTTGATCTTATCCCTTAGGTGTTGATGAGCTTATGTTTCAAATTTGAGGTCAATCAGACTTCAAACGAGCTTAGAATACGAAGAAACACGTGAAGTCAACATGGCTGACCAGGAGCCAACTCTGAGCGTGGGAAGTTGACGCTGAGTGTGGGCGCGTGTACCTAACCCCTCTAACTTCTTCTTCTCCACTCACTTGCATGCAAATCTCTCATTTTTAGCACGAACCAGACCTGGTTTTAGAAAGAAGGCAGAGCTCTTAGTGAGAGAGTGGAGGTTTGGAGAGATTCGCTCGAGCGTTTTCGATTCCTACTACATCTATGCACTCAGGACGACGAGCTGGTCAAGTACATACCTTTGATTCGCGAAACAGTGGAGGTAATGCTCGAATCCCTAACTCGTCGACAATGTCATTTATCTCGTTTTGTAAATCTTGCTTCGATTCTGGCTTTGTCTGTGAAACTGTTGCCAGATTAGGGTTTATGACATTGTCGGGACTTTATCCATGTGTTCAGGGCGAAATTCGGAGCACCGAGGCATTCGTTGTGAACGAGGCAGTAGCTGTGTTGGTGTGAGACTCACAGATTTTGAGGCGTTAATGTCACGTTACGACTGTCTAAGGTGGGGAGAAAGTATTTGACACGCCTGGGAGGCAAGCGTAATATCGTATATTATGTTGTATGGGTAGGGTGCCCCAAACCCTACTAGTTGTCGAGTAGCCTGCGATATTTAAATCCCTAGTTGAATTGATTTTAAAACTGTATACGGGATTTAGTTACGGCATGCTTATCGATGTTAGGACTATTTATTGTTTTATGTGCATATGTTGAGGTTGTTTGTTTTACTGTTTATTGTTGTTGATGGATTTTACTGTTGGTTGATGTGTGTTGTTTGCTTTATATGCGTGATAATGCTTGATGTGATATTGATATTGATGATGATATATTATACGATGTTGATATTGAGGATGTTGTGATATGAGCGTTGATGTTGTTGAGGATGTTTGTTTGCTGTGTTGAAGGGACTGAGTTGACACACTGAGGGTACCTGTTTGTCAAAGTGTTGTGAAAAGATTTGTGAAAATGGTATATGGGTACCGGGGCATGGTAAATCGGGAAAGTGAGGAAATGCGTGGATGCCAAAGGCACCATAAATCGGGAAAGTGAGGAAATGCGTGGATGCCTAGAGCATCCTAATTAAATTGGGAAAGTGAGGAAATGCATGTGTGGATGCCTAGGGCATCGTAAATCAGGAAAGTGAGTAGATGCCTAGAGCAACGTAAATCGAGAAAGTGAGTATTGGTACCAGGGTCAACTCAGGCCTTGTTGCATTGCAAATTGCCAAAGTGGCTATCCATGTGACTCCTTAGAGGATTGATCCTAGTTGGATAATCGAGGTTGACTGTGACAGTATGATTCGAGAGATGTTTGCTGCATGTGTTGACTGCTGTTTGATAGTATGATGTACTATGTTTTCCCATATCCCTGTTTTTATGGTGATGTCGAGATTCTTATCTCTCATCTTCTTCTTCTTTTTCTTCTTCTTTCTGTGTATGTATCGGTTCGAACCAAAATACCATGTGGACCCATTGGGGTGCCAAATTAAAGGTCCTAGTTATGGTGGGTTCAAACCAAAAAACATAAGGGTGTGGCTCTTTACACCACAAAAATTTTCAAAACATTTTAATATTCCTGAAATACCATCAACTGTCTAAATACACCCCATAACCAATATTTTTAGGAGAATGTTAACGAGTTTCCTTAAGGCATTGTTTAAGGAACCAAGAAAGAAAAATTTGTATGGAAAATGGTGTATTTAACATTTTGAAAAGTGTTACACTTATTATAACATGAACTGATGAAAGTTTTTTTTAGGTAGAAAATTGTAAAATGGAAATTTATGGACAAACTATTTTAACTTCATTTTTTTGTGTGGAAATTACTATTTTAAAACTGATTTCATTTCATTTTATTTTGTTTCGAGTTTTATAAAAGAGAAAAGGAAAAAGAACAAAAAGAGTAAGACTAGGCTCTGCATTCTGCAAAGGAGAAGATAACCATACACTTTCATGGATCTTCCTTTTGTTGTTGTTTCTTCAACCAAGCTCAAAAATTCTCATGGGTCTCGATTCAACTCCAAGATGGGGCTTTTCTTCTCCCTTGACAGCACGAACAACACTGAACTTTTCTACCATTTGAGAATGCTCTACATTGAACACAAAATCAATCATTGCAGGACCTTCAATCCTTAGCATCATGGTGTTGTTTTTTTCACTAAAGTTCAAAACTTGAAGGTATGTATCTTAATTTACATATTTTTACTATGACTATTTATTTAGTTATTAATTAATTTTATGCGGGAATTGATTTGGTGCCTATAATGTGTTTGTCGGAAGCCCATAATAAAGCAAACTTGCTCACTACTAACAACCCTTTTGCTAGCACAAATCATGATTTTTTTTTTTGTTACATAATTTTTAAATATATAATATTTTTTTTAATGGCTTTTAGTTATTTATTGTTTGTTTAGTTGCATTCTGAAGGCAGAAATTTTAGAGTAACAGAGTTTATAGCTAGGAAGGAATGGTTAAACTATGTTATATGGTCCCATTATGTGTAATTTTTATGTTAATCAATTCCAAGTGCTATCTAATAGCAGTTGATCTTCCTATTGTGAATTGGTGGTGTATGTATACAACAATTAAGGTCTTGTAATCAAGGATGTCTAATCCATTTTCATTTTTCCATTTTTGTAAATTTCTTACCGTACCTCCTCAACATAGTAAGAGTACTGGAAAAAAAAAAATCCAACTTGTAGCTTCAGGTTATCAAGTAGGCCTGGGGCTGGTTAGATCCTTTTTATTTATGCAATCACATAAGTGATTTGTATTAAGGTTGTGCTGGTATTGTGTTTACCTAAGAAACATAAAATTGTGAGTATTTTAAGACAAAACTTCCATTGACTCAATTTTCATACAGATATACAATAGTAGCTTTTATGAAATTTCGTAATTCATACTTTACTGATTAATTTCTTATGGAATTTGTTTATGTGCTTTACTATTTATAATTACGAAGATTTAATCTAAATTAGCTACCCACTTTTGTTGTAAGCTAAATCGTGTTCAAAGCTTTTACATAAATGAAATAGTTCATTATCATTCTCTAAAGATATTATAAAATATTGCTCTATTTGTCTATAAACTTAATGGTTGAAAATAAAGACTTATGTTATGATTGTATTTTAAGTTGCTTACATATTAGTTTTTCAATATTGCCACGATGAATTTCCATGCTGAAATAAATTTACATAGTTCTTTTAAGAAAATTGAAACTCTTTTTCTATGGCAATAAATTAAAAATAGAGGTTCCCATTCAAGAAACATGCAATACTCGCCGGGGCATTGTGAGTCTTATGATAGATGAGTGTGCAACCAAGGGAATGAAGTAATGGTTGTGCATTTGGGTTGGGTTGCAAAAGTAATAAAGATCAATAATTACTTCTAATATTCGGCATAATTTTGGAAAAGTAACGTTGTTGAACATTACATAAGTGTGCAAATTGTTTTTCAAATTTAAAATTGAATTTAATAACATGTTTTTAAATAAAATTTCTGATTGAGCCAATATGTCATGTACCAGTTTTAGAAGCGGGATAATTATTATTAAACTGTTCAATTTATTTTGTACAGTGATAATTATTTGTGTTTGATAATTATAAAATGATATTTTATAATTTAGTTTCAGATTATATTATTTGGCTAAGAGACATTTTAGTAAGAAAATATAATTATTTTGAGATTTATAAATGGTAGAATTTATTTTATGAAAGTATATAACTCTAAGATATCACAAATATTTTATTTATTTCAAAAAAACTGATTTTATTAATTTGCTAGTCACACCCCCTATTTTACTATGCATACCCCTCTTCTCTCTCAAAAAATTTCAGACAACACACACCATCACCCCACCACTCTATTTCTCCATTCCTTTCATAACTACCATGAGACCTACACCATTTTCCTTTCCTTGAGAGCTAGGAGCAGCTGCATTGAAGACCTAAAAAGGGGAACTATAATCAGATTAAGGAGGAACCCTAGGGAGATCAACATTTACAACTTTGCTTCCATAACCACCAAGTCTTCATTTTCTAGCTTCAATCATGTGAGTTTCCTTAGTTTAGTGCTTGGTAACCATAAATCCAAGCTTAGGAATTTTGATTTGCTTGCTTTCATTGTTTGATTTGGTATCTGCATGTTGATTCTATGAAGTCAATTGAGTACATATTGATGATATAAATTATTTCAATTGCATGCATGTAACTTGTTTGAGAAAAGTCTCAAATGGAGTTACTGGTCAGAAACCCGTATAGACATATGTGTAATGTCTTATTTGTAACTATTTCTATAGTGCTCTGTTTGGTATGGTTCTGATTATGTTAGAAAGTAGACTCGAAATACTACACTTTAGACACTGATTTTTCTATTTTTCATTGAGTATTGATGGAGAAAAACCTGTTACAAGTTAAGGTATTGCAGTTGTCCTGTTTTCTGAGTGCAGAGGATTTCCTATCAAAACTGTAATTTTTGGAAGGCTATTCTCCAAGACTAAAATTTTATTCATAAACTATACTTGTTTAGCTTTCCATAGAGGGGTCGTTTGTCCAAATATGACTTCGTTTGGTATTTTAATAAAATCATAGAAGTTAACTGAAAACTGCTGAAATTTTGCTTTAGGTCATTAGTTTTTAAGCTATAAATTGATATGTGAGTTCTTGTTGTTTGTAACATTGGGTGACCACAAATCCCAACTATTTGCTAAGTGCTTTATTTCTTATGTTGCATGCTTATTTTGATGTTGCAAGATGTGTGGAACCATTGATTATTTTGATTGCATGCAAGGATAGGGGACTGTTTTGGGTGAAAGTGATAAGGGGGGATAAATTAACCTTCAAACCCGTATTGACATCCTGTCAGTAAATTGTCTATAACTTGTTCTACAGAGATCGTTTTGAACTGATTCTTGAACCTTTGGAAACTATACAAAATTTTATATGAAATAGACACTAGAATGACTAAATTTCGTTAAGTATTGAAGGAGAAAACAGGCTTGCAAGTTGCTGCCAAGAACAGAGAATTTGTTTTTATGTTGCTGTAGTGTTATGGTCATAACCCCCTGTACAGTTACTGGATTGAAACCATTCTTGTGCCATTAGAAAATAGACTTACCTTGTTACAATTTAGGCTCTGGAAGTTATAATTTTGATGAAGTTTTTGTAGAGAAAACCTAGTTCCAAGTTGCTGCAAATTCTGTTGACATAACTGTGAGCATATGGGTACTTGATTTGTGTGGAATATATTCCTATGTGTTTTAATTCTATCCAACCATGAATAATATGTATATGTGCAATTGGTATGGTGCTCTTTGTGGCTGTATGATCTAACTTAGCGGTTGTTGCATGGTGATTTGGTTGGTATGAATTGCAATACGAAGGTGTGACATTTCCATTTGTGCTATGTCTTCACTCTTTGTTTTTTTTTTTTTTTTGTGCATGTTTAATGAAGTTATCATCTTGGTATGATTGATGAATATTTAATGCATTTGACTTCCATTTGGGAAGAGTACAAGAAAATGAATCATAGCATGGCATTAAAAACTTAAAATGGTCTATGTTTAGTGAAACTTAAGGTTTCAAAACTATTCTAGCCATTCTTTAACGCCACAATGTTTTGTGGGTGAGATATTTTTGTAAGTCCTTCATTTTTGGAGGCCAGGATATGGTAATAACAATTAAGGGACGCCTAATTGTTGTCATAGAGCTCTGACTGCCATATCAACCAGTTTAAACTATGCGTGCCTTATTTCTGCTCACACTTGAGGTACCTAGTAAAGGTTTTTCTACTTAAAATGTCTATGCTTAGATTCACATTCAGTAAATAACTCAATCCGAGTAAGGACCCAGTAGAAAGAGCTGGTGATGAAATGGTGAGTTATAAGAGAATAATTCAGTAGTGGTATAAAGTTTGAGTAGTCCTACTTTAGCCTGCTTTAGTCCACGGAGTGCACGCCTGGCAAAATGGAGAGGTAAGTTGGCTATGAGAAACTTTACCACTACGTGAGGTTAATTTGATGTGTGCATATAAGTAAGTATGTGTAATTCAACGAGGACAATTAAACGCAATATATTGTTTACTAATATGCTTTGCTTGAAGCAGGAACTCATTGAGATTCATTTCTCACTAGGCTCCTCTTTGTTTCAGATAACAGGTACATATTGGAAACTGATAAGCAAGTTCGGGAGATTGCTTGACAGTCACCCAATAGTGTCCCAAGATACGTTAGTTTTCATAGCCGGATCAAAGTTGGAGTCTTACTAGGAGTCAATGTTTACATGAAATTGATTTGTTGATTAGGAGTTAAATGGTTATTTGTATTAAATTAATTCCAATTATATGTTCAACTCTACAAAAATATCTTGCACAAATTTGTTTCACTTATTTTTAAAATTTCCTATATTTAACTATTATTCCTGATGCTATAACCAGGTTTATATATTATTAGTTAATAGTATCCTTTTGAAAGTCAGGATATTACACAATAAGAGCTTGTGATCGATAAATTTTTTAATTTAGGTCATGTAATTTTTGGGTATATCTAGTGCAGTCAAAGATGACTAGGTGAGGCCAGTCAAAAAAAAAAAAAAAGATGACTAGGTGAGGCAAATGAAGGGGTCAATGTCTCTCGCTGGTTGAAGCACTACCTTTTCATTAAGATGCACACCTCTAGTATGTTAGGCATGCCTTTAACACTTAATTCTATAATTTTATAAACTCAAGAAGCACAAACATCTAATTTGCTAATGTGATGCCATAGGGGATAAAATAGTCAATGTATTAAAAAATTATTAGACTGGGTTTGGTTTGTTTTCTGTTTACATTTTTCATTGATGATATGTTTTCACTAATAGTTACAAAAATACCGTCTTTTTTTTCTTCTTGTTTCCTGTTTTCAAAATTCTACAGACGAAATAGTGAAAACAACATTTCATTGGGTTCTCCATTTTCTTCAAAAATGTTGCAAACAAGAAATAAAATGAAAACTAGGTGGTGCTTTTATAGTTATTGATGAAACTCTTTAACTTAAATTCAAAACAGGAAAGGAACCAAACACCTTAGGAAGCATCTTAATGTTTTTAAATTATAACATTTAATATTATTTTTTAAATGAACTTTATTCTTCATTTGTCGTTTTATAGCCAATTTAATGCAAGTAGCCTAATATTTTACAATTTTCTGCTTTTATTAAATGGTGACACGTTTATTTAGTAAGATGTGTATTTGTTTAGCTCTTTCTTCTTTAAATTCCTTGGCTATATTTAAAATTTAAAATTTATTATTATACAGATGCAATGTGACAAATGATGAATCATGAATGAGATTAGATGCGTCAACACTCGCTTTTATGGTTTGGTCAAATGTGTTTTATTTTCCCAAATTTTGAATTATTTCCATATTTGAATATAAGGTGACCAACGGTGGACAAACTTTAACGTGTTTTCCTTGTATTTTATGAGATTGTGAAATATATCCACTTTATATATTGATTATTAGCTCAATCACATTATATAGTGGCAGAAAGAGAGGCAGGGAAATAGGGTGAATGAAAAGAAATTAGGGGATGGAGCAAGGGAATGATGACGATGGTGCCAACCACCATGATAATTCTAGGGGCCTGCATCTATTGTTATCATCATCAAGTATGACTTCACTATTTATATGGCTATGTACCGATATTTTTGTTTAGTTATATTTGTGTTGTTTTCATAATGTTTGTGACATCTTTGTATGTATATATGTCCTAAATTGAAGAATCCCAACTATTAACATCTTTTGTCTATTATCCTTATGATTTTATCAAGACTGTTTTTCTCTATTTGATAAAAACGTCGAGTGACACAATGCATGAGATTTCAAATATGTGGTGGGGTTTGAGGAGGGTAAGATGTACACATCCATACCCTCTTGGCTGGAAAGGTTTTTTCCGGAACTGGAAACATGATCACACGCAAGAACAACCTAACCATTACACCAATGCTACACTCCTTATTTCTCTATTTCATAACACCACCACCAACAACAAGAAGTCAAGTCTCTTTTTCACTGGACCAAATAGGGCTATGATGCCCTATTGTAAGGAGTGTTCACGTGTTTGTTGGGTATGGGGAATTTTACTTGAAGATTTGAAACATTGTAAGTTTTCAAGTTTTATGTTATGCCTCCTATCGATTTATACTTTTTGATAAATAAATGAATGTGAAATTGGGCTTGATTTGAAATTTACGAATTCGTTAGATGTTTAATTGAAATTTATCAAGTGTTACGACTCATCCATTTTATGTCCATGGGAAATCTTTCTTTATATCTTCTCATAAATAATAATATTATCTAATAAATAAAAAAAGTATGTATGTGATTTCCTTTTATTGAAGTTGGAAATCATTTATCATTGTCATTTTTTGTGATGGGTAGGCAAATTGATGAAAAGTGTTGAAGAGAACGGTGGAATTCCTTGGGACGTGCTTAATGCCATTTCCAAGAAGTTAGATTTTGATGATCTCTTTCAATTTGTTGTAGTTGCAAAGATTGGTGGACATTTCATAGTGTGTGTTTGGATAAACTTTTGACAAACGTGATTTTGAGAAGAATTGATTTTGTAGAATTGATTTTGGTTAAAAGTGAGTTGACATTGAAGTGATTTATGTTTGGATGACTTCATGGAAAAAGTGTTTTTTATCAATTCTTGTTTGGATAGTTTGGATCAAAATTGCTTTTGAGTGTGTAATTACCAAAATGGGTTTTAACTAGATTTCATTGTCATTTTATTTTATATATATATATATATATATATATATATATATATATATATATATATATATATATACCAACAAGTAGGATAAATATATTAAGATGATTATTTTCTTTTATGTTACATTATGAAACTAAAAATAATTATACACATGTTATTTATCTTTTGAAGTAAAATGTATATGATAGTAAAAACTTCAAATTTGATGAAATGGACAATAAAAGTAATAAATTAGCATAGCTATTAAATTTAAAGTATCTAAAAATAGTTCAAGTAAGGAATATAATTTATAGTTTGATACAACGCTCAATTTTTGGTTTCTGCAATGAAAGTAAGGTTGAATGAATAGTTATACAGTTTTAAATACAATTAGCAAGTAAAATAAATATTATTAGTAATAACTCTCAGCCACTACACATAATCAGACACACCATATGAAAATCCTTTTCAAAAGGTCTAGCTGACAGCCCTCGAGTCATTCAAAATTGGTTGATTCTATGAGTAACTCGGAACAATCTTCTAAACAAGCAAACTGCAACTCAGAACAATCTTCTAAATGAAAAGAGTACATGCAGTGCAGAATTCTGGACAAGTGTGTGTGATTCTATGAGTTGGAGCATCATGCTTGTTGAGGTACTTGAGATTTATTCATCATTGTCAACAAAAATCATAAACAAAGCATTCAGGTAAGAGAAATTACTTGACAAAATAACAAAGAAGACAATAAAGAATATCGATTGTGCATGTGAATGCTGAATCATTGGCGTTGGGCGCCCCTTTCCATTCAACATGCCAGCGCTGGGCGCCCCATTACCAGCGCTGGGCGCTGGCCATGTTTCAGCTGCTGGCGCTGGGCGCCAATCTTCCTGTAGGAAAGCTAGGTGTGTCAATGCCAGTAGTTGGAGGGGAAGACAGGTGCATGCAACTAACGAAGGGCAAAAGGAAGGCAATAGGAGAATATCCATCTTGAATCGAGTTCCTAAAGACCCAGAATACCCACAGAATCGCGTTCCCTAAACTCAGAAGCTAGGATGGGCAGCTTCAAACATTCGCGATTTTGGGGGATGAGAAATCGCGTTCGTGTGTTTTGCCAAACATGCAGATCTAGGAGGAATCGCGGTCGAACCCATGGAATCGCGTTTGAGGGGGTGCGGACTCCGAACCAAACACGCACATAAAAGTTACTGGAGAAATTTCATGTTATTCAATGAATAATAAAGTGCCACAAACCATAATTCCTGGTGGAACTCAAGCTCCTCCAAGATCTAGGCCATACTGGTTGGATTGGTGTTTTCGACAAGTTTGTGATGAGGTAGAGTATTCTTTGGTTGAATAACCTGGTTAGATGGAAGAATGCGGCTTATGAGGTTGTGTTTGTTCCTTGTTCCTTGTTCCTTGTATGGAATTGAGCAAAAATGAAAATAAACAAATGAAAGAATGAAGCAAGCTGGAGGTGGGTGTCGAACTATGAACGTGTGTGTTCCCGTATAAGCTTATTTTCATAAGTTGTGAAATAAGCTAAAAACAGTTTATGAAAAAACAAGACAAAATTAGTAAATAGATCCTTTATGTTTATTTCTTTATCGATTTGGTCCATAAGTTAATTTTTTATCAATTAGGTTTCATAAGTTAGCTTTGGTTAACAATGCCGGCTTTTCGGTCACAATCTATTTAATTCTGTTAGTGTTTATCTTACTCGGTATTCTCAAACCTAGTTGGCTTGTTGACATGTCAATTCATACAGTAAATTAATAATTCAAAAAATAAAATAAAAATTAATAAAAACACTAAAAAAAATTAATTCTTTATTTTTCAATAAACTCTGTCTTCTTACAGAATTGAGAGAAGAAATTCTTTTGGTTTAACGAAAGGATTGCCAGTTTCATCTTGAAAGGAATTTCTTTAGTTGATATAATTCTTTCTTTTTCGATTTGGTCCATAAGTTAATTTTTTATCAATTAGGTTTCATAAGTTAGCTTTGGTTAACAGCGTTGGCTTTTCCGTCACAATCTAATTTAATTTTGTTAGTGCTTGTCTTACACGGCATTCTCGAACCTAGCTGGCTTGTTGACATGTCAATTCATACAATAATTTAATAATTCAAAAAATAAAAATTTTTAATAAAAACACTAATGAAATTCAATTCTTTATTTTTAAATAAACACTCCATCTTCTTAGAGAATTGAGAGAAGAATTTCTTTTGGTTTAATGAAAGGATTGACAGTTTCATCTTGAAAGGAATTTCTTTAGTTGATATAATTCTTGATGTTCTGATTACCCAAAATAATATTATTATTCTAGAAGAGTCTGTTAAATTCCGGAGATATTCGTATTATCATTGTATTCTGGTGAAATAATGCTTAAGGACGGTATTATGAATACGTCTCAGACTATAAACAATTTATTTGTGTTCTTCACTTTTCTCTATTAATTTTATTTATCTATTTTACAAATTGTTTTTCTAACAAAAAGTTGTATGTTGACTCCGTCAAACTTACAATTTATGGTGATGAAGTCTTTCAACCAAAACATATCCTTACCATGTGGGCCAAAATTGCACGTAACACTTGTTATTAAAATAAAATAAAAACTTAATAAAAAAATAGTAAAATTTAACTTTTTTATTTATTTTTCAATAAACTCTCCATCTTATTAAAGGATTGAGAAAATAATTTATTTTAGTTTGACGGTTTCGTCTTGAAAGGAATTTCTTGAGTTGATATAATTCTTGATGTTCTGAATATCCAAAATAATAGTATTATTCTGAAAGAGTCTGTTAAATCATTGGCATATTCGTATTATCATTATATTGTGGCGAAATAATCTTTAAGTCAGTGTCATGTACACGTCTCAGACTATAAACAATTTATTTGTGTTCTTCACTTTTTTCTATTTATTTTATTTGTCTATTTTACATATTGTTTTTCTAACCAAAAGTTGTATGTTGACTCCGTTAAGCTTACAATGTGTGGTGATGCAGTCTTTCAGCCAAAGCATATCCACGTGGGCCAAAAATGCACGTAACACTTGTTATTAAAATAAAATAAAAAGTAATAAATTTAAATTTTTTAATGGAAAAATAAAAGTTTAGGTGAGTTTGGGTCCCTGGGGCTCACCAAGGCCAGGACAGGTCTCAGGGCACAATGAGTGCTTACAGAGGTACTTACTTATTACCCACCAACGAGGTCCTCACATCGGTAGTGGGATTCAAACTCACGACCTTTGAGAAGGAATACGTCTCTAAAGGAGACAGTGGGCGGAATGTAGAACTTGGAGAAATCCAAGCACCACAAAGCATCAATCTGCCTGCAATGGAACAAGAACCGGCTCCGCAAGATGTTATGGTTCAACCACCGATTCAAGTAACACAAGACTTGCATAGGTCTAACAGGCCACGTCACCACCTCGAGAGATATGGACTTCTCCTGACTCAGGAAGGTGATGTACTGCTCATGGATCAAGATGAGCAAGTAACCTACCAGTAAGTCTTAATTGGCCCAGAATCTGAGAAGTGGCTTGAGGCCATGATATCTGAGGTGGAATCCATGTACAAGAACCAGGTATTGACCTTGGTTGATCCACTCGAAGGGGTAAAACCCATAAGGTGAAATTGGGTCTTCAAGAAGAAAACTGGCATGGATGGTAAAGTGGGTACCTTTAAGGCGCGACTGGTTGCGAAAAATTTCAAACAAATTCATGGTGTAGACCATGATGAAACTTTCTCCCCAGTAGCGATGCTTAAATCTGTTCGGATTCTACTTCCTATTTCTGCATACTATGACTATGAGATCTGGAAGATGGATGTCACGACTGCATTCCTTAACGAGAATCTCCTTGAGGATGTGTACATGACACAACCTAACGATTTTGTCGATCCAAAGGATGCTGAAAAGATATGTAAGTTACAGAGATCCATCCATGGATTAAAGTAATAAGAACGCTATTCTTAAATATCCGTAGTCGAGTATTATTGTTAATTCGGACGACAATAATACATAGAGACTATTGTATGAGTAGACTGATGACCACATCTCACAGGTCATGGATATGTGATATCAAGTCGGCACACAGGTATAAATATTAGGAGTAATATTTATACCGGATGACCCACTATAAGAATACTTCATAATAGTTATGTAAGTGTCATAAGTATTCTCATGGCGAGCATAGTGAAGTAGTCCTTCGACTTGAATTCACTATGATTCCTACATGAGGATGAAATAACCAAAGTTAACACAAGAAGGGGGTTGAATTGTGTTTACCAACTTTTTAGGAAACTTTGACAATTATTTTCGCAAGAACAACAAGCAAAAATAAAACAACAGAAAATTAGACTAGTGATACGTCTAACTTTAAGATAGAACACACAAGCATACAGAGAAGTGTAAATCAGAGTTTGATATTCACAATAATAACCCCCAAGAATATCACTCAAGAGTTTTATACTGGTTCACCCCAAAATCCACAGGGCTATGTCAATTTCCTTGCAGCACCGAGTTTCCACTATAACTGATCAGATTATAGTACAAGTATTCTTTTCACACCTAGCCACTCCAAGCTCACACTCAAACAAGTATTCTTTTCTCACCTAGCCTCTTCAGGCTCAACATAGTAAGGGATAAAGGTGTTGTGTAATTAATACAACTTGCAAATCTTTCAGATAACACTCAGAGGGTGAAATAAATATGAAGTGTGAAAGACTGCGAATTAATATCAAATGATTGAAGAAGTATTCAATGGAAGAATGAAGAAGTTAATGAAGTGAGTAAATGCTTCTTGCGCAGTGTTCTTAATGATATTCAACTTCTTGTCTTCATCTTCATGGTTTCGTCTATATAAAGACTTCAATCAATTTGATTTGTTAGGAACAGCTTCAGAAAGTGTGTTCTTTGACTTGAGCTTCTAGGACACCATTAATGCCAAAGAGTTGTTCCGTGTAACTATTAAATGCTTAGGAACATTGAACTTTGATAAGGTAGTCCAAGAGTACACTTTGTTGTGAACAACTGTTGTTTCAGAGTTGCAACAGCAGGCTTCTTGTACTTGCAGCAGAGAGCTTTCCTCTTTCAGTGCAACACTCAGTTCACTTTTTGGAAAGCACTTTTTACTTTGTACTAAAACAGCTAAAAGGTTACTGCTGTGGTACAGAGATTGCGTGTTTATTCATTAAATCCTTGAAACAAATGTTCTTTATTCTTTATCCTTGGTGCTATTGTCCAGAGGTCTTCGAGATCTTTAAGGAAAGCATCTAATTTGAATAAGGTTGACTTGGACTTCCTTTCTGACATTCTGACATTTTAGCAAATGTAGCAGTTGGATTTTTAGATGAGTGCTTGTGGAGTCCAGATTTAGACGGGTGAAAATGAGCCAGAACCTCAAACAAGTGATGGAGTCATTTTCTAGACGAGTCCACTAAGTCTTGTTCAGACATATGCTTCTTGCCACATCATCAAGTATCTCAGAATTTTGACTAAGCCTTTGACTTGGTCTTTGTCTGTGTTGACTAAATTTTAGACTAGTAGTTTTCAGACGAGTCTAAAAACCGCACTCTACCAATAAGTAGACGGGTCATTGATCAGTGCATTTTAATATACTTTTTATAGCATTGCATTTGGTGTTTTTGGATGTGATTTGTACCCAATATTGGGTTCTTAGCATGTTTTGATATCTTTGGGTCTTAATTGGGCTTTAATGAATTTCTTAGTCAATTTTCGGATTTTAGTGCATCCTGACCCATCTCCCTTATGCAGGCCATAACTTGGGCTATGCATGTTCGATTTGAGTGATCTTGGTGGCGTTGGAAAGCTAAGAATAATATCTACAACTTTTATGTTGACCGCTCAGCCCAGTTCGAAAGTTTTGATGGTCGAAAATTCTAATTACCGAAGCTGTCAAGATTAGTGCGGGAATTGGAATTTTTGTTGTCATATCTCCATGTAATCAATCATTAATGGACCAATTAATTCCCATTGGGTTCTCTAGGTCAGACATATTGGTTTACCCTAGGATTATAAGTAGGTGGTTTTGAGACCTTATTTATCATCTTTGGAGAGGCAGCTGCTCATAGAGTTTGGTCTCTCTTCTCCTCACTCTTCAATTCTTATTTTCGTTTAAGCCTCCTATGGAAGGCTAAATTCTTAGATTGATTCACTGGTTAGGGATTTTTACAAAGACCTTGAGGTTTGGTTTTCAATGTTAATTTCGTTTTAGTAATTCTATATCTTTTCCTTTTAATCCTCCATCTATTGATCAATGTTTGCAATTCCGTTTTTGTGTTTTGATGCTTAATCACTGAAACTCGTTTTTGCATTCCAATCTAATTATAATCTGATTTGAGATTATTCAAAGCATGTTGAACGCTTGTTTTGATTTGTTACGAATAAGGATTGATAGGATCTATGACGCTTAATGTAGGTTTGATTGAATTCGGTTATAAGATTGATTATGGTTTTGTGACGCTTGTTCCACAATTATAATGAATCAAATTCTGTGATGCTTAATCCATTAGGAATTCGTATAGAATTAATTTACGCTTCATCGGTTAATTTTATGATCAAACAAGAATAGAATCACGAAAAGAGATTAGATCCTCTGAAACCCGTGATAGGTCCAAGTGAAATTACCTTTAACCAGTGATTAGTCGATTTGATACATTGAATCTCATCTCTCTTTTACAATCTATTTTCTTCTCTCATTGAATTCAAAAATTCCCCTTTTTCTCATTACTTTGCATGATTCTTGTATTTGGTTAATTAAATCAGAGATCCTTGCGAGACGACCAAGGTTATCACCTTGTACTACAGTTTTAAATTTTGATTCATTTGACCCGTGTGCGACAGCGGATTAAATTGGCGCTATTGCCGGGGATCTTTGTTTTTTATTAGCCATATTAGGAATTCAATTTTTTTTAGACTAGTTTTCATCTTTTGGTAGTCTCATTGTTATAAACAAAAAAAATTAAAAATTATCTTTTGTGGTTTTTTTTTTTGTCGCTTACCAGATTGTGTAAAATTGCCTATTTTGTGTTTTTGTTATTTATTTATTTTTTTTATTTTGTTGTGACGTTTGGAGCTTATACGTGAGTGTCTTGAGCTTATATGTTTATATCATATTGATGGTATTGCACATTGTGATTGTCGTGGTTGTGAATCTTAGTACTTCCCATGGATAATTATATGCAAAATTATATGCCTAATGTTGATTATGAGCCATCATCCATATATTATCCTGACTTTACTGGTGATTATGAGTTTAGTAGTGATTTTGGCATGATTGGAGTGAATGAGGTTCAACTTTTCTATTCTGGCCAACATGGTGGAGAACATGGCAGCTTGGATGAGTTAGCTTCTTTGGTGCATCAATTGACAATAAGCCGGCATCAATATCAGCCTGACCCCACACCAGTCCAACCCAGTCTGGAAAAATTGGTGCAACAAATGACAGAACACACTCTTGAATTCCAACAGAGGACAGAAGCAAGTCTTCAGAATTTGGCCACTCAAATTGGTCACATTGTCTCCGCCTTGACTACACTGCAATCACAACATCTCCTTGAAGAGCATTCAGATTCACAAATAGATATTCTTGACAATACTTCTTCTGAGCATAATTTTGATAATGATGTCGAGAATACTATTATTGATGAACTTTGTGTTGAATTTCCAGATATTCAAGATTTTCCTGATTCTATTTTATGTACTTCATGTGTTAACTTTAATGATGCTATTTTGTGTGCAGCATGTGTTGAAATTTCATCCTTTTTAGGGTATGAGGAGCAAAACGTCCATATGGAACATGAGACACATGAGGTTGAGGGCCCTGTTCAGCCAAGAAATGTAGAAAATGGAGATCATGTGGACATGCTATCCACAAAAAGAATACCCATAAAAGATGGTGATCATGTCATGATGGATGATGCAAGATTACTTATGTTAGAGACAACCACTAAGGCTTTCATGGTTGATAAAAACTGGCTCAAGCAATTTGGTGAGAAGTTCTTAGAGCAAGCATTGGAGAAGCGCTTGAGCCACAATGAGACTTGCTGCACTACATTCTATAAGGCTTTTGCTCCCCCTTTCTATTTTATTTTTCGTGTCCTCTATGTGAATGAATTTGTTCTTGTTCTTGATTTTAATATGTTCTACATTGAGGACAATGTAGATTTCAAGTGTGGGGGAGATATACTATGTTATGATGTTTTTAAATTGTGTGTTGAACTTTGTTGGCATCTGTTTCTTTTGTTGTTTATGTTATTTTTCTCTATTTTTAAAATAAAACGTAAAAAATTGTATTATTTATTTTTGGTGTTTTAGTGTTTTAGGATTTTATTTATATTGTTTTTGTTTGGTTTGCTATTTTAGGGTCTAAAAAAATAAAATTTTATTTACCTTTCATTGAAATTCGTAGTTTGTGTAAGGTGTGAGTGATTTCACTATTCTTGGACTATAGTTTTTTTTGGCATGATATGCATGATTTTCTTGCATTCTTAGTATGATAAGTTGGATTGGAATACTAAATTGTGCATCATTTGTGATAGAAATTGGTCATTTGTGAGATTTGAGCCTTAAAATGAATGGAATACACTTTGCCATTCTCTTTCCTTCTTATGTGATTTCGCTCATGATTGTTAGTTACTCTAGAACTTGACTTGACTCTTTTTAAAACTTCTTGTTCACATGCATGTATTGAAGTGATCTAGGCAATTTGTGTCTTCTTTTTAAACCACTAGCCAAATAAGCCTACCTTAAAATTATCCCCTTGATAGCCCTTTGAGCCTATTTGTCCCATTCTTTTATAGTTCACTACAAGCCTAAAAGTGAAAAACAATTATATAACCCAACCTCAGGGGATAAAGGAGCTTTACTTTGAAATTATTTTGGAAATGAATTTTGCATAAGTACGGGGGGACTCAAAAGTTGGGACGTGCTACAATATGTAAAGGTTGTTGCTTGATTAGAAATTTGGCAAGTGCAACAAAAAAAAATGAAAAACAGTTGGTTGTGATGAAAAAAAAATGAAAATAAAGGACAAAAGTGTGAAGATGGAGAAGTGGATTGGAATTGTATTTCACTGAAGCGCCCTCTCATTGCTCTCTCATGATTATTTAGCAATTAATTTCCTTTGCTCCTCTATCCTCTTGGGTTTATAGCTTAGTTATCCTTTCATTTATCCCACCTTGACCTTGGCCCCATTACAACCTTAACAAAGTCCTATTGATCTTTATGTGCATGTGTTTCAAGTGTGGATGTTAGAGGCTTGTCAAGCCTATGGTAGTGCTAGCTTTTAATGAGCTTTGAGTGTAAACACTAGCCAACACCTGAGAGATTGAGAGAATTTTATATCTTGTGAGGATTCTATCACTTTTGATTCACTCTTGGTTATTCTATTCCCTTGATCATTACTTTGAATGTTGTAAGATGTTGTTCATGATTGTCATGGTTCCTTGAATCCTAGAAGAGCTTTCACTTGACACTTTGCATTAATGGAATTCATTGGAAGTGCATCTTTGCTTTCATTCATTTTTTTTTTCAAAACTTTTATGTCTTGACCATGAGTTTTGCTCGGAGTGCAAAAGCTTAAGTGTGGGGGAATTTGATCGGTACATTTTAATATACTTTTTATAGCATTGCACTTGATGTTTTTGGATGTGCTTTGTACCCAATATTGGGTTCTTAGCATGTTTTCATATCTTTGGGTCTTAATTGGGCTTTAATGAATTTCTTAGTCAATTTTCGGATTTTAGTGCATCCTGACCCGTCTACCTTCTGCAGGCCATAACTTGGGCTATACATGTTCGATTTGAGTGATCTTGGTGGTGTTGGAAAGCTAAGAAGCAGATCTACAACTTTTATGGTGACCTCTCAGCCCAGTTAGAAAGTTTTGATGGTCGAAAATTCTAATTACCGAAGCTGTCCAGATTAGTGCGGGAATTGGAATTTTTGTTGTCATATCTCCATGTAATCAATCATTAATGGACCGATTAATTCCCATTGGGCTC
This sequence comes from Sophora flavescens, assembly GCA_030762895.1. Lineage (NCBI taxonomy): Eukaryota > Viridiplantae > Streptophyta > Magnoliopsida > Fabales > Fabaceae > Sophora > Sophora flavescens. The sequence goes on from CM061063.1 coordinate 116,584,857, forward strand.
TCTAGGTCAGACATATTAGTTTACACTAGGATTATAAGTAGGTGGTTTTGAGACCTTATTTATCATCTTTGGAGAGACGGCTGCTCATAGAGTTTGGTCTCTCTTCTCCTCACTCTTCAATTCTTATTTTCGTTTCAGCCTCCTATGGAAGGCTAAATTCTTAGATTAATTCACTGGTTAGGGATTTTTACAAAGACCTTGAGGTTTGGTTTTCAATGTTAATTTCGTTTTAGTAATTCTATATCTTTTCCTTTTAATCCTCCATCTATTGATCAATGTTTGCAATTCCGTTTTTGTGTTTTGATGCTTAATCACTCAAACTCGTTTTTGCATTCCAATCTAATTATAATCTGATTTGAGATTATTGGAAGCATGTTGAACGCTTGTTTTGATTTGTTACGAATAAGGATTGATAGGATCTATGACGCTTATTGTAGGTTTGATTGAATTCGGTTATAAGATTGATTATGGTTTTGTGACGCTTGTTCCACAATTATAATGAATCAAATTCTGTGATGCTTAATCCATTAGGAATTCGTATAGAATTAATTGACGCTTGATCGGTTAATTTTATGATCAAACAAGAATAGAATCACGAAAAGAGATTAGATCCTCTGAAACCCGTGATAGGTCCAAGTGAAATTACCTTTAACCAGTGGATTAGTCGATTTGATACATTGATTCTCATCTCTCTTTTACAATCTATTTTCTTCTCTCATTGAATTCAAAAATTCCCCTTTTTCTCATTACTTTGCATGATTATTGTATTTGGTTAATTAAATCAGAGATCCTTGCGAGACGACCAAGGTTATCACCTTGTACTACAGTTTTATATTTTGATTCATTTGACCCGTGTGCGGCAGCGGATCAGTCATAAAATAGACGAGTGACCTTAAGTCTATTTTCCTGCACACTTATCAGATATGTTAGTAATTTCATATGGTTCAATATTACCATACTTAATCTATTTGGAATCATCAAAACTTAGAGAATCTACACATGAACTGTGTCTCGGACTTATAAGGTCTCAACATTCTCCCCCTTTTTGATGATGACAAATAACTTTTCTGATTTTATTGAACATCAAAAAGCAATAAGAGAAAATTTCAAACAGATATAATTAATCCGAGTATGCTATGCTCCCCCTTAGTTTATGCATTTAGATAGAATAAGTATCAGAGCAAAAACAAGGTATTCGAGCTGATATCAGAATCAGACGGAGTATTTAAGAAAGCAACTTATATTATATTATAACAGAAAAAAAATTGATTTTTCAGACTTATAGTCATTAATTTCAAGATTAAGGTGTAATTTCTGTTATTCTTATTTCCTCCCCCTTTTGGAATCAATCAAAAAGAATATAAAACAAATATATATAACAGAGAGCCAAAAGAAGAAAAAAAATCATCTCATTTCATTTAAGAGTCGAAAAGATTACAAGTGATATGGACATCACTAACTTGTATATCGCATGACTCAAAAGGAATGAAAAAAGACTAAGTCCTAAGACCTAAGAACTAGGACCCCCTTGGCTTTTGAAGAAAGCTTCCATCATTCTTTGCATAGCAGCTTGCTGAGCCAACATCTGAGCTTGAAAAACAGCTTGTTGTTCTAAGGCAGCTTCCTGTCTTTGGATGTAAGGCAGCATCCTGTCTTTGGATGACAGTTTGTGTAACACACCTGTTTTTACTGTTTTTTCAATATCAGTAAAACATATATGTTTATATTATTTTTATTGGAATGATAATTATTTGGATATTAATTTTTGTTTATTTTATGATGCTTAATCTTGAGTAATTTTATTTACTCTTTTAAAAATTATTTATCGGGTGCGTTAATGCGTTACTGTGGTGTATACACACTTGCACGGCAATAATATTACATTATTGTCATTATCATTATTTGTTTCGAAAAATATTTTAAATAATATGATTGAAAGAAAATTATTTTCATAATTTACTCCATTTAATTTTAGATTTAAAAATATGTTGGTTTAAAATTAATCGGAGATTAATTTTGGATCATTGATTTCCTTGGTTGATAAAATCAACCATCAATCCCTGTCCTATTTCATATTTCAAAATTTTATATTTTTCCCTAATTGCTTTTAGATCCAAAAGCCAAAAACTTGTTTATTTTTAGGCTCAATATTAACAACTCATTTTTGTACCTACCCATTAAGTAAATGAAAAATAAGTAAAAAGAAAAACCCAACCCCCTCCCTTCCCTTTAACGTATACGCACCCCCCCCCCCCCCCCCCCCGGTTCTTTCTTCTTCCCTCTTTTATTTTTCTTCTTCTCTTCATAACAAAAACACATACTCATCTTCCTTCTTCATCTTAAGCCATGGTTCCCTCCTCCTTCACTCTTGCCAGACCGCGCCGCCACCCAGAGAACTCCGGCCACCGCTCGCCGACGCAACGAACAGAAGACCGCACGATCCCGCTCGTCGTCCAGCATGTTCTGGCCTTCACTGCTCCGTTCGCCACTGCTAGCCGCAGCGGTAGCGCCTCCTGGTCGTCGCCCAAGGTGGTTCGGCCACCCTTCTTCTCTTCTATGAGGTTCACCTTTTTTGTTGGGTCATGGTTGTTGCAGAGCACACTAAGTTGCCGTCCTCCGCCTCCAACGTCACGCCGCCACCGTCACCACCATCTTAGGCCACCATGACACCCTAACCCTAGCTTTTGATTTATGTTATGGATTTTGAAATTGAACCTTGTTTTATGCAATTGGGACTATGAATTAGAGTTATCCTAAACTAATTTCATCATTCTTTAAGTAGATTGATTTCCCCCAAATTGCTCTATGAACCCTAAAGCCCCAATCTGATTTTATTTGAAATTGATTATGTTTTTTGTAAAATTAACTATGTATCTATGTAATTGGGACTGTTAATTTATGTTCTGACGAACTAATTTCTCAATTCTATAATCAAATCAATTTTCCCCAATTTCACTCAAAAACCCTAACTTTTCATCTAACTTAAATCATGCAATTGGTTCAGTTTTAGTGTAATTAGGACTTGTAATTGATCATTTCTAAGTTCAATTTGCCGATCCTCTAAGCAAAACAAAGTTTCCCCAATTTTTGTGAAAAACCCTTTTTACCCAAATTGATTTTATTGAGAAATCAATTATGTTTTGTTAAATTAAATATATAGTTTCCTTTGATTTTATGTTTGAGGATGATAATTGATTGCTATATTATTGGATTTTGTTGTATGTGCTTGGATGCTCTCCCTATGTTGATGGTTGTGTGTGGTTGTGCTTGCTTGGGAGAGCAACTTTTGCCTTTGGAGCTGTCACGGATGTTGTGAAACGTCAAAGGGACCGAGACATCATTGAGGAGGAAACAAATTGTTGGAGCATTAAGATGAGGATATTTTTCCGGTCTTCAAAGGTAAAGGGAGTTTACCTGAGGGGTTTTAGACTTTTAGTAGTTACATACTTAATTGTTGTGTTTTGAGTGTATGTTGAGTTTAATCATAGTAATGATGTCGTTGAGTAAATGATTTGGAGTTTGATTTGGTGTTTGGAGTTTTTAGAGTTATTGATATTGATTATGTGAATGTTATAAGTTATGTTGACTGAGATTTATTGCTTGATTGTGATTGGCTGAGGGCATGACATTGGTCATTGCTTTTTAAATGAGGACTAAGTCACTAAAAGACTTAAAACATAAAATTTGAGAGTTGATTTCAAATTCAAGTGTAAAGCCTTTTAAGAATAAAAGTGATTATAACTTGAGTAATTTTGTTAAAAGTCACATTTTGGGAAAGTCATAGATGAAGTGTAAATGAGTGTTAGTAAGGACGGTTTTTGCGATAAGTCCCATTTATTTTGAATTCCCTAAAGCGTTTCGAAAAGTTGAAAAAGAAGATGAAAACTTAATAAAATATTCAAAAGTGTGGAAGGAAAAGCTTTTGGAAAAAGAAAGATTCTTTTTATGAGTTTTACAAAAAGATTTTTTTTCAAAATGAAAGGATTTGGAGAAAAGCTTCATTTATGCAATTATCGACAAAAGTAGTTTGTTTTAGCCAAAAGTTGAGAAAATACGTTAGTAAATTTGAAGTTTTCCAAAATTGATTATAAAAGAAAAAGATTATGTAAAAATGTATTTACAAGAGCGAAAAGGTATTTATGATGGAGAGTTGGAAAAACTTTTGAATTTGTTTTTCTATTTAGTTTTCACTGAACGAAAAAGAATAAAAACGTTGGAAAGTGAATCTAGTATATGAGACGTCAAAATACTAGTATTTTGTAATTTACACGTAGATCTTTGATCCGTGTCATGTTGTTGTGGACTGTGTCCTAATTATGTTGTTGTGGACTATGTGTCCTAATCACGTTGTGATAAACATTATTAAAGGTGAATGTTGTTTTCTATGACCACAAGCCCAGACTGGTGCATCGGTCTAAGGTGTTGTGATTGAGCACTTGGACTGTGTGTCCCGTGTTGATGTTGATAATTTCAAAACTTTAAAATTTATGAAAAGTCGTTAGCTTTTGAGCTTCGAAAACGAAAGAGAATGAACACAAAGAAAACATTGAGAACAATTGTTTTACATGCATTTTAGGCAGACGTGCCTCGCGTTGATAGGAGTGATGCCTTGATGATCAGGTATTCATAATACGATGTATCACTGCATCCTGGGATAGGACAGTGTGTTATTAAATCCATGAGCATGGAATACTGCATCCTGGGATGGGATAGTATGCTATGGATGTTTAGTCAAAGTGGTGGCGATTTGAGTTTGATCAACTCTTAGAATGACAAAGGGATCTCATGAGATTAAGTTAGAGCTTGAATATTGAAGTGTCATGCATTTTTTTTTAAATGGCGATGACTGTTCGGGTATGAAACCCATTGATATAATACTTGTTTGCTTCTGAGAATTTTATGATATATGACTTGTCTATATGATGTTTTGTGTGTCATACATGTGGTTATCATGTTTAAATCCATATATTGGCGTCTCACCCTTACAAATATATCAGGTTTCTTCTGGTTTTGCTATTGTACCTTGGTACTCTAGTACAGATGGTGCAGAGGAGTTTTCCTAAGTCACTCGGAGACTTAGATCTAGATGTTTGAAGAAGCTTTTGATCGTGGGATGACCACGGGGGTCTTTCCAATAAATGTCTTGTAGAGCGACCAGCTTAGGAGTCTTGGTTGGGTTGTATATTTGAAAAGGGCAGTAAATGTGATATTATATATTAGTCTTTGGTTTAATATTCTCTTTTTGAAAATCGAAACATTTTAAAGAAGTGGGATGTCGTGGCGACTTTGTTATGAATGTGATTTTACTGTTTAGATGTATGTATCTTGGTTTTTCAGAGTTATCCGCAGAAGAATATTTTTATACCCCGGTTTTCTGACTTAGAAGAAAACAACTTTCCAAAAACAACCAGCAAATTACTTTTTAATTTATTTCTGCATGTGTTTACAAAGTAATGCCCAGGGGGGTGTTACAAAAACCATTGGTTTACATGCATAGTCTGGCAAACGTGCCGTTGTGTATCGAGCTATAGTTTCACACAGGGTGAACTGGCAAATTGGATAGTTACAGACCAGAGATATATTCTTTAATCTTTGGGTCTATTAGGGACATTCAGGCTCGAAAACCCATGGAAGGCTAGGGCATTTGCAACCTCGGGTCGTGGAAATCGGTTACCCTGCACGTAGTGTACTCAATCAGGAATTATTCAATATTATTTATGTGAGACGTGATACCCTAGAACAATTGGGGATCAGACCTAAATTGAGAGGCTGACCCAACATGAAACAATTGTGTATGGGGATTATTGCGGTCTATCATGCTCGACGAAGGGAAGTTAAGATCTCCGGAGAATTATGAAATAGATAGTGAATATTGAAGTGACATGAAATGTTTTATAAAATGCATTTGGTTGTCAGGTATGAATCCCTGTTGAAATATTTGTGATGCTATGTTATGTTTTGTTGTTATCATATGCTATTTTTTTGTGAGTCGTGTATGTGACTGCTATGATAAAACTCATATGTCGGTATTCACCTTTGCATTTTTCTACTTGGTCTCTATTTGTGGTATCCTGGTTTGCGTGTACAGATGATGTAGGGGGGTTCTATGCCCCACTCGGAGGGATTCGTTCCGACTTTTGAAGAAGGTTGATTTACTGGAATAACCATGGGGTCTTTTCCAGTAAGAGTCTCATAGTACTACCAGCTTAGTCTATCGAGTCAAATTTTATTTTGGAGAAGGTCATAATTTTTTGTATTATGGCTCTGAGAGTCTTTCTTGGATTACTGTTATGTCTATGACATTTCATTTACGGATGTTTTAAATTATGACTAGGAATTTACTTATCTTTTGAGTAAATGTGATTTTTATTAAGTTTGGTGGAATGTTGTTTTACCAGGATGATGTTTGTTTATATCCAAAAAGAAAAATTTTTACACCCGCTTTCATGATTTATAAAGAATTACACGAGTTATTTTCCGAAAGCAACCAGCATTTTTTTTTTCATGTAGTAAGTTTTTACGAAAATTGAGTTAGTCATGTAATGCCTAAGGGGGGTGTTACAGTTTGCAGACTTGAAGCCATTTCATCAAGTCTCTGATGGGCACCAGGATCATAAGCAACTACTGGAGCAGTAGAATCTGTTGTAGGCAAAGCAGTTGCAAATGTTGATGGAGGAGGTGGACTAGGAGGAGAGGTAGGAGGTAACTCTTCAACTAGAATATGATCCCCAGGCTGAGGGTCTAGAAAAACACAATTTGAGAGTGTGGTTACAAAATCATTATTTGGATAAAATTCCTCTAGGAAAGCATGAATCAATTCATGATGAAGAGTGGAATCAACCACAGAAAGAAGAAATTCATAAGATCTCCTAATGAGATTTATGTGAGTTCTAGGGTAGATTCAGGGAAGTTTAAGATAAATAAAGGAAAAACCATAAAGAAAGGAGGTATGGTAGAAATTGAAGGTGAAAAGGGGTAACAACAAAAGCTTGGCTACCTCTGGTTGGGATGGTTTTCTTCTCTTCTTCAGACAACCCAGAGCTAGATCCACATCTCCAGTAGATGTCTCTAATCTTGAGGAACTACTGATGAGTCTCAGTGGTGAACAGCCTCTTTCTGTACTTGCACTTGTGATCATTCAGCTTGATGAGAGAGAATTTTTTATCCAGTGGCAAGTAGATCACCTTCTGCTTTCCTTGCAGAACCATAGAGTCAGGCATCACCCTGATCTATGTTGAAGGCTTCATGAAGATGTGTGGATTGGGTATCCATCTTCCTGCATGCTTCTATTTCTTGGCCAGCTTGACAAGCTGCCTTCAGCTTCAAGAGAGGCAATGACATCCAAGTCTTTGCCATTCAGAAAGTTTGAGCAGGACTCATCTGTGACAGAAAAGGGAGTGGTTCTAGAGGAAGGATGATATGGAGATATAGTGGCCATAGGAAGTGGGTTGTGTCTGGTTTCAGAGAATAAGTCTGGAAAGAAAATTCTCAGAGGGACTTGGCATTGGTTTCTGATGTGGTCAGGGGTTTGTGGTATAGGTGAGGGTGGAGGAGGAGTGGGATTGTCAAAGTATGCAAAGTCATTGACATCCTCGGTGTGAAGAGTGTCGGTATGTTGAGATGTTTGTGGTGTGGAAAGTTGGATAAGTGAGGTTCTGTTTCAGACAGGTGGACTTTTGAAACAGTAGGGTTAGGTTCAGAAGTGTGAGGGTTAACATTGATTAGATTGCCCCCTTGCTTAGAGTATGCATCCAATTGTGAGAACTTTGTGCCAAATGAATTGAGATAGTGAATTTTTGAACCCAATTTTTGTATTCTTGTAATAGGCTAAAAACAAAAATGCTTGAGATGATCTTTTGATAGTTGATAATTAGCATGTGGTTCCTTGGATTTGTGTTTCTCATTGATTTTAAACTACTAAATGTGAGATTTTTTAGCCTAAAAGGGGTACTCATTAAATCTACCCCATTCTTTGTGATTGAGTGTTTGATTCCTCTTGGATTGTATTCTCTAGAACTTGACTTGAAACCATTTTGAAACTTAAAAATTTTTGAAAACATATTTGAAAATGATTGAGGCACTAGGTATTTTTCTAGCCTTCTGAGCTTTGACTGATTAAATGCTACCCCTTAGTTGCCCAATTTTGAGCCTAAAAGAATAAAATACTTGGTATGGCACCTTTTAAAGTATTGCAAAAAGGGTAAAAAGGTAGTTTGAAAAATAAATTGTGGGATGAGAAAGTTAGAAAAATATTTCTCTTAAGTTGAAAATCTCCCCTTCTCCAAATAAATAAAATAAAGTAAACAAAAAAAATGGAGAAGGGGATGAGAAAAAGAAAGTGAGAAGTAAAAAAATAAAATAAAATAAAATAAAATAAAAAGGGAAAAAGAAAGAAATGTGGAAAAGTGAACTAAAGCCCAACAATGTATTTTAGAAGGTTGTCATGCTTTGTATTGTTTGATATTTTGTTTAGCCTTCTTGAATTCTCCTTTTCTTGAATTCCCCACCTAACAATTAATCCCATGGCCCCATTACAACCAAAATAAAAAACCTCTTGATTCTTATGTGTTTTCATTAATATAGTAGATATTTGGTTGATAGTCAAGCTTATGGTAGGGTACCTTCCTTGAGGAAATTGAGTGAATTGTCAAATGTCCTTAAACACTTGAGTGAGGTGACAAGAGTGCCCGAATTAGTGAGAGGCATGAATCTAGAGAACCTAAGCTTCTAATTGGACTTGAAATTGATTGTCTCTTGGTTACTTATTTGGATATGCCTGTCACTTGGATTAGTTACTCGGGTTCTTGGTTCACTGTCCATGCTCTGATAGATTATCTTGTCTGGCCTTAGTGATTGCTTGAGGTCAATCTAATCATATGATTATGCAAAATTATGCCTATATGAATGCAACATGAAAAATGCAAAAATGAAAAAATGAAAAAAATTGCAAAAATACCCCTACCCCAAGCTTAAAAACTTACATTGTCCCCAATGTAAATAATCAAGTCGGAGAGAGGAGAAAAATGGAACAACTCACCGAGGTAGTGGAGGGTGCTAGCTCACATGCCAGTCATAGAGCTGATGGAAGACGTGTCACGGCCATGACGCTCATAATGGCTAGGCCGTGATCAATTCTGGTGTCAAGCAAATCCCCATCACGGGCGTGATATACATCACGGCTGGGCCGTGATCAATTATGGTCTTCATTGGTTAGCTAATCACGGCCGTGACCACTATCACGGCCTGGGCGTGATCAACTCTGACTTTATTTTTTTTCATGCCTTTTTTCTCTTCCTGCTTTCATAACCTGAAAACACTTGGCAAAACCATCAATTAATGATCTTTCTTCTCTTAATCTTCTCAAATTATTCAAAAACAAAATTCAAAAACAAATTAAAAGGGAAAGAAAACTTGGGTTGCCTCCCAAGAAGCGCTTATTTACGGTCTTAAGCTTGACCATACTTCTTTCAATCAACCAGGATCGGCTGGTCCTGGAAGTGCAAGAACACCTCTCTTCCAAGGAAGTCCTTCAAAGAGCCTATTTTGTTCATATGGCCGATTGCGCTTTCGCTTTGCTCTTTTCACTCTGAGTTTCATGGCCTTACTTCCTCCCGATGGAAGTTTTAACTCAACATGTTGAGTAACTCCCATTTCATCATTATTTGGTGCATCATTCGTCATGATAAGTTTGAGAGTTGCTTCCATATTAGGCTCTTCCTTCACCTCCGGAGGCATTATCTCAATCCTGCACACATGACTCTCAAAAGGAGGGTTGTTATATGAGTTAGTCAAATCAAAATCCACCCTACCTTCCACTACATTCAGAGAGAGCTTGCCATTTTTTACGTCTATTATCGCTCCAGCTGTGGCCAAGAATGGCCTTCCAAGAATGATAGGGAATTTAGAATTCCAGTTCATGTGCAACACCATGAAATCGGTAGGAATGAAAATTTTCCCTACCTTTATGGGAACATTCTCTAGTATGCCTAGAGGAGTTTTAGTTGAGCCATCCACAAATTGTAAAGAGAACTTGGATGGACTCAATTCCTTGGTTCCTAACCTCTCAAGGATGGTATGCGGCATCAAACTCGCACTCGCCCCTAAGTCACATAAGGCTTGGTCTATTTTCACCTCTCCAATTGAGAAAGCGATAGAGAAACTTCCTGGATCTTTTAGTTTAGGAGGAATATTAGTTTTTATCATGGCATCATGCTCCTCAATTAAGCTCTTAGTTTCTTTTTCTACTTGCTTTTTCTTGACCAACCTTTGTGGGAAAGGTATTGGGGGTTGGTACGGTGGTGGGGGAACATACTTTGGCTCTATCTCTTCATGTTCACTCATGTCCTCCTCACATTCCACATCCTTTTCAACTACCCCAAGCTTATCATCCCTCAAGTATATAGCATTATAGTGCTCATTGGGATTAACTTCGGGTTGTCCTGGAAACGTACCCTTAGCTCTAGAATATGTACTAGCTTGCTATAAGGTTTTTTGATACCTTAGATGCTAACTCTTTTATTGCCTCATTGACTGCCCTACCTTGTTGCCTAAACTCTTCATTTTGCTTTGTTTGAGTTTCCACAAAATTTTCCAAAAGAGACTCAAGTTTAGACTTTTGTACCTGAGGATACCTCGATGCGGGTTTCCTATTACCTTGGCCTTCCTGGAATTCGTGGTTCAACGTGTTGTTGTAGTTCCCATAGGAGAGATAAGGGCTATTCTTCCTTCCTTGGTTGTAAGAATTTGGGGGAACATAGTTTGGCAACTTCGGGTTCGTGTCATAGAAATTGTGATAAGAGTTCACTTGTTCCCCTGAAGCACCGGATCCAGGAGCAATACCATGTGGGCACTCCATTATGTCATGTCCCTGCATTCCACAAATCTCACAAACAACATTAGTAGCACCTATTGAACTCACATTAGCCTTTTCAAGCTTATCAAAGCGTTTATTCAGTGAGTCAATTTTAGACATAATTAGATCAGTGCTATTCATTTCAAACTTACCCCCCGAAATCTTTTTCGGGTTATTACCTCTTTCCGAACCCCATTAGTGATAGTTGGTGGCCACGTTTTCAATGATATTGAATGCTTCAATCAGAGGTCTATTCATAAAGGCTCCTCCAGTTGCGGAGTCAAGTGACACCTTCGAAGAGTAATCCAATCCATTGTAGAAGGTATGCACTAACAACCACCTCTCGAGCCCATGATGTGGGCAAGACTCTAGCAATCCTTTGTAACGATCCCAAGCTTCGGATAAGCATTCTCCGTCCTTTTGTAAGAAGCCGGTGATTTGAGTTCGTAGGTAAGCAGTCTTGGATGGAGGGAAGAATTTTTCCAAGAATGCCTGCTCCAGTTGGTCCCAAGTTGACAAGGTATTAGCGGGCACTTGCTTCAACCAAGCTTTTGTCTTTCCAGTCAGAGAGGAGGGGAATAACCTCAAGCGAATAGCATCAATCGGGGCACCATGAATTCTTATTGCACCGGTGAACTCCAAGAATGTCTCCACATGATCAGTCGGGTCCTCCGAGGGTAATCCTCCAAATTGATGTTGCCTAATCATGCCAATTAACATAGGTGGTATAGTATAGTCCGCCTCAATTTCTGGCCTAGCAATCCCAGTTCACAAACCCCTAGCATTTGGGACTGCGTAGTCCTTCAGTGGTTTGGTATCCGGTAGATTCACCATGAGTGGAATGGGAATCAACCTCTCTCTCTCTCCTTGTCTTTGTAGTCTCCCACGTCTACGAAAGGTCCTTTCGATCTCGGGGTCAACTTCAATAAGATTTCCAAGACTTTGGGATCTTCGCATAAGAGAGAAAAATTCCTGCAAAGAGAGAGGTAGATACACTAGAAAAAGAGAAAAGAAAGAATTAAATAAAAAAAATGTCCAGAAAAATCAATTTAAAAATTAAATTGAAATTCAAGAAAACACAGTCCCCGGCAACGGCTCCAAAAACTTGATGTGTGTGGTTTCGAATCCGCAAGTGCACGGCTTCATCGTCAAGTAATAAAAAGATCGATCCCACAGAGACCGTGATCTCAAACAACAATTAATTATTAAATCAATTAAACTGGACTATATAAAAAAGGATTTGGAAAAGATTTGATTTTTGAAATAAGAATTAACTAGAAAATCAGATATTTAAGAACGCAATCAATTAAAATTTGAAAGCAAATCAATTAGGGGTTTTTCAAATCAAAAGATATTCCTAGGAATTGGGTTACCAACAAGATTGTTCATGTTACCAAATTGACTACCCCTTGTTAATTACCAAAATTGCTTTGAAGGTGAATTTATCCTTAATAAGTTAATGCTCCCTCTCGGGTTACAAAAACCGTGTCCAACTAAACTAACCCCTACTCTCGTGGTAATTGAATTTAAATTGAACCCTATAAGTTCTGTGACAATTCGTGAACCCTCGAAGGACCGCTTCTAACTCTCGTGATTTAAGTCCTAAGTTTGATTCCTATAGATCAAATACCTAAGTTCACCGCTAGGTTCCTCCTTAGAGTATCTACAACAAGCAAATAAGTGGTCACCGAATTTACGAGTAATTAAAGCAATAGGAATCAAATCGAAAGCAAAATCGAAATTAACAAGAGACCAAACGTCAATTCATCACCATAAACAAATCTTGGGCATAGCCCCAATCCCTAGAAATAAGACTACTACTCAAGCATTGCCATATTCATAGCAAGCTTGATTAACAAAAGAATAAAAGAAAAAAACCTAAGAGAGGAGGAGGAGGAGGAGGAGGAGGAGGAGGAGGAGGAGGAGGAGGAGAAGAAGAAGAAGAAGAGGAATCCTAATTTTGCCTAAGGTAGCAGCCCAAAAAGTCATCCTATTTTCGAGCCTAATTGCTCTATTTATAGATTAGGGTAACTTGAATCCGAAGCAATTACAAATTCAGATCAAATCAGTTTCTAAAGATCCAGATATTGCGGATCACGGCCGTGATGCCTATCCCGGCTAGGCCGTGACGGATTCTGACTTGGAATGGCTTCGCTGCTGAGTCTGTCATGGCCGTGACCACCATCACGGCCTAGCCGTGATCAGTTCTGCCTGTGAGGGTCTGGTTCAGTTGGCATGTCACGGCCGTGATGGACATCACGGCCTGGCGGTGATGGGCTCTGACTTTTCCATTCTTTCTTTTCAGCTCTACTCGATCATGGTCGTGATGGCCATCACGGTTAGGTCGTGATGGGCTCTGTTTGGCTCATTTTTCTTACTTTTCAAGCTCCATCTTCATGCAAGCTCCATCATGGTTGATCTTGAACATTTTAATCCTCAATTCCTGCACACAAACACCACAAAACCGCCTTACCCGTTCCAAGGTAAAAACTAACAAAAATCAAATTAAAAATGCCTAAACTACATGAAAATGCATACAATATGATAAAGAAATATGAGGTGTAATCACACTCATCAAACATCTTGTTGTTCAGAAACAGAAGTTTGAGGGATAAGTGGTGTGTGTGGTGGAGTTGGGATTTTTGGTGAAGTAGGTGGAGGAGTAGGAGTTTTCTGTTGTGGATGTGGTGTTGGTGATGGTGTTTTTTGTGGTGGTGTTGGTGGTGTTGGTGCTCTTTGTGGTGACAGAGCAGGTAGTGGAGATGAAGGTTATGGGATAGAAGTTGTTGTGGTTGTTGGCTGTCTTGTTGGTGGGGGTGAGGATGATGGGGTTGGAAGTAGAACCAACTTCATCTTGGTTACAGTTGTCCTTTTTTTCTTAGGGATCACAGTCTCTTCTGGTTTAGACTCCCTCTCAGCTTGCACAGCTCTTTTCCTCTTGAACACCTTAGTTACACTAGGTGCATTTGGGGCAGAGGCAGATGCAGCAGATTGAACAACGGATTCAACATTTTCAGTAGCAGTTGTCTGAGCAGAAGTCTCAGCAACTCTTTTTCTTTTCCTCAGAATTCGAGGCCTTTCTTCTTCAACAGCCTCCACAAAGGGTTCAGCCTTGACAGAAGGAATAGTGGGAGGTTCTTCCACTTAAGCAAGTGCAGCAGGTGCTGATGATGAGGCTTCAGAAATTGGCTCAGTGGTGGGGGTCAGATTAATCTTCATCAAAGACAGAGTCTTTGTAGTGATCTATGTGCAAAGATCAGTAGAACAGGCTTTCCTCAAGTCCTTCAACTTGTTTGCCCTAAATATTCTTGTCATTATCATGCCAAAAGGATAGTCCTTATCCTTACCCTTGACAGCTTTCTCCATATGTCTAAAAATTAAATCAGTAATGTCTACTTTGATCTGAAGAATCAGGTGGTAGATTACAAATTTTTCTATCTTGCTCACATGATTCCTAGATCCAGTCCTAGGCATTACACAGTTAATTATAAGAACATGTAGAAATCTTGCCTTAGGAGTCAGATACTTGGCGTCTGGAATCCTAGGTCTTGGAACTCAATATAGAACCAAGTTCACATTGGCTTCTCCAACAGACTTCAGCCATTCCTTGTAATACCCAGCACCTTCGCGTGGGCATCCAGTCACTTCAGCAAGTGATTCATGAGTGATGAAGACGTGGTCATCACCCACATCTCCAGTGATCATGGAGGTGGTGTCATCCTTGGTATTTTAGCAGTTGTCCAAAATTCCCTAACGAGAGCAGGGAAGACCAATTCTTGAAGTTGGAAGAAAGATAACCAACTAGCATGGGTGAGTTCAGGAAGAACAGCCAAACCCTTAGTTTTGAGTTCATCAAAGTTAGGGACCCTTCCAAGGTGCACCTTTTTCAATTCAATTACAGATAACTTGGTCTTCTTAGCCAGAGTTTCAAGAAGGCTCTTGGGTGCTATGGATTCAGAGAAGAGGATTTTAGGGTTTTGGAGATGAAGAGTTTTGAGAGGTTGAAGACGAAGAGAGTTCAGAGAGAGGTTGGAAGCAAAAGATTGTGACTGGGAAGTTTTGAAACAACACGGGTTACTTTTGTTAAAATGCTTGAGTGCTTTTTGCATTGGGAACAAGGAGAGAGATTATTGCCATAATTAGCAATAACTTTTGAAAAGATAGTTGTAAAAAATGAAACGTTTTAAGAAAAAGGATGGAAATTTTGCAATGTACGCGTGTCTTAGTCAAGGTTAGCACTGAGTGCTTTTAGCCACGTCATTAGACGCTTGGCTAAAGTAAACGAGTGAAGCACCAAGAAAATAAACGAGTCAAGCATATAAAATTCAGACAAGTAAATTTTCAAACATATCAGCATACACTCATTCAAACACATTATGCATATTAAGGTTCCTTCTAATGAAAACAAATCTGTCCTTACTTAGAGGTTTAGTAAAGATGTCTGCCCACTGATACTCAATGTTCAAAAACTTAATTTCAAAAACACCTTTTTGCACATAATCTCTAACAAAATGATGCTTTATTTCTATATGCTTTGCTCTAGAATGCTGCATGGGATTCTTAGACAAGCTGATAGCACTAGTATTATCACACCAAACAGGTATATTATGCTAAAACATTGAATAATCCTCAAGTTGATATTTTACCTAAAGCAGTTGTGAACAACAACTTGCTGCAGATATGTACTCAGCTTCAGCAGTTGAGAGAGCAATGGTGCTTTGCCTTTTACTTGACCAATAGATCATATTTGCTCCAATGAATTCCACTGGTATTTTTTCTATCAATTCTAACTCCAGTAAAATCAGCATCACAAAATCCAACTAACCTGAAATCTTCAGATTTCTTATATAATAAACCAAGGTTAGTGGTTCCAATTAAATATCTGAAATTTTTTTTTAGCACCCTTATGATGAGATTCCATAGGATCTGATTGAAATCTAGCACATAGACAAACATTGAATTGAATATCAGGTCTCCTAGTAGTCAAGTATAGAAGAGATCCAATCATACCTCGGTAGAAAGTTTGATCTACCTTTTTACCTTCCTCATCCTTGTTTAGAATAACTGATGGATGAGACACCCTCTACCCCGCATGCATTCAAAAGTGGTAACACAGATATAAAAAGAGAGAGAACACGTTCAAATATATATATATAATATCAAAACCGGGCACAGACTGCCACATTGTAACATAATGTGGAAATAACCAAAACATGTTTATAAAGGAAGCATAACAGAACTAAAACATAAACGAACCCAACCACGATGTCACACTACAGAGCTAATATAACCAATCCGTTAAAACAACTCGGATACAACTGGAAATAAACTAAACAACTACTGAAAACGATAAATCCTATCTACGAGTCACGGCTCCTCAGAGTCCTCAACTGGCTGCACATCGACCTCTGTATATAAGATACATGCCATAAAACAAGAAACATATAGACAGGGAGTAAGAAACATATGTACGAATATAACGTCAAGGAAGCAGTTAGCAAGACGAGCATACATCAAACAAGCATCTTATATCAACCAACAAATATAACATAACAATCATCATCATACAACCTGTGTGTTATGCAATGCAGTTCTGCTCCACTCATCTATTATGTACTTGGATCCAAACTAACTCAGGAAGCCAACTTTGAGGTTACATCTCCACATTGGCCATAGAAGCACCAACACCGGGTCAATCCACCAACCATGGGTGGACCCCAAGGACAGCCGACGCACCTTACTCGCGGGTGCGCCACCGCGATTGTACAAGACCCTATAGTCTCGGATGAATCGCTGCGGATGGCCAGATCGTCCTACTCTCGGACAACCTCCCCTATGTTGCACAACCTCCCCTATGTTGCACAACCTCCCATCAACATATCCGATGCGTGAATGCATGGCAAACAACACACAACCATAACCACAACCATCACCTCCGCTTGGGACTATAGGCTACCCAAGTTTTATCACCATCAACACCTCGACCAATAGGCTATCAAGATTTATCGTTTAACGTTTCATCGTTAAGTCTTTTAAGAATTAACAACACTCAGGCCCTTAAGCACCAGAGCTCAACACCTTGACCATCAAGCATCAAGGCCCCCTTGGAGCGGACACTAGGCTACCAAGGTATAACATCTTAGTAGTTGGAGCTGACATTGGGCTACCAAGGTACAACATCTTAACACCTGGAACGGACACTAGGCTACCAAGGTACAATATCTTATCACTTATATTTTGGTCTTGATGTTCCGTTGGTATCTTATTAAATTTTTTAAGCGTTTGGGGTGAAAACCCCTATTTCATGCATTCTGGTTTTGTTCTGGTCAGGTGAGCACGGGTGTGCTAACCCTCAGCACGGACGTGCTGGACCTGCCGGTAAGCACGACCGTGCGGCCTGCTGAGCACGGGCGTGCTTAAATGCACGCCCTGCTTTGGGTTTCAAACTGGAACATGGGCGTGCTCCTTGTTAAGCACGGTCGTTCTCAATGGAGCGTGGCCGTACTGATCAAGGCAGAAAGGGTCAGAAACCTTTTTCCCAAATCCTTGGGACAGTTCATAGATTCAACCTATTGGCTTTTACTAATCCATTGATCATCAACTTCATTAATCTTAACTATTCTTCTTTAATATTCATGTCTTATCATTATGGGGAATTAATCCTTTAATCATAGATTCGTTATTAATGTTCCTAGAACACTCACTAATCAATCCTAGGGTCTTTAACTAAGCCATATGAACATAACCTTATTTCTCACACTATATTCATGTCTTATGAACAATTGGGAAAAACATCCCTTAATTCTCATTATTATCATTAACGCATTTTAATGTCTTAACATCATTGTTGGCATAAACATCATCAACAATCAACACTCATAAAGAGTACAACACAAACAACAGTCAATAGCATCATACTCATCATAATCATGGCATCACAACGTTAATATATTCATAACAGACAACATCAATTAATAGTAAGAACATTAATACCAATAGTATCATCACAACATATAATCATCAAATAACAATTAATCATATAAACATATAAACATGTTAACAAGTAAAGGTTCATGGGTAACCGTTTGTCTTATGCAACCCCCAAGCCTACATACTCATACTATTTCTTCTCCCCATACCTGATATGAAGATTCCCACTACGACAGCACAAGCAAACTATCCTCATTCCCTTGAGCGGTTCGATGAGTTCCTCAAGCCTTGGCCAAACATAAGAGGATTAACCAATTAATCCCCAATTTAAGAAGAGGTAAAGGGGATTAAAGAGAATGATAACCAG
Organism: Sophora flavescens; assembly: GCA_030762895.1. Taxonomy (NCBI): domain Eukaryota; kingdom Viridiplantae; phylum Streptophyta; class Magnoliopsida; order Fabales; family Fabaceae; genus Sophora; species Sophora flavescens. The sequence continues at coordinate 116,603,006 of CM061063.1, forward strand.
TTTACCTTTAGCGACACTAGCGTGCGTGACTTCTCTCCAAAACGGACTCAAGAACACCAAGAACTTCAAAGGGTTCAAGGGAAGGGAAAGAGAGGAGGTTTCTGTCGCACTAGGATTGCCCAAAGTGCCAAAAAGAGGGTTTGGGACGCAACCTTCACGGAACTGCTCTATTTATAGTCTGAGACCTGAGCACGGCCTTACTCCCTGTTGACCACGGCCGTGCTCAATTCCTGAGCATGAGGCGCTCAAATATTGAACTTCAAAACCATCTAAACGATTGAATTGGACAAAAAAAAATACAACAATACTTGTAGATAATTCTCTTAGCTTTGTGACCACAAAGATCACCTCGATCGAACTTCTAGAACTCAAGATATGGCTAAAACAGTGAAACATGTTACTTGGACTCTAAAAGGAGTGAACCTTTCTAAGGATAAACTTCCCCAAACATGATCTTAGGCATCAAAAACAAACATAACAAGCATATACAAACATATATATGTGTATATATATATATATATATATATATATATATATATATATATCATATATGAAAGCACTAAGCTTATTTACGAAAAACGGGGTGTTACAATTCCACCACCCTTATAAAAATTACGTCCTCGAAATTTCTATCACCCTAACTGGTTAAACTTTCATCAATTAGGCTCATAACCTCGGATCAAGTCCTCAGACTCGGAGGCTCCAACCAAGTAGGAAGAACTAAGGATTCTTAACACTAAAGCATCATTATCTATAACAAATATAGATAATTCAAACAAAACACACAGAGGCTCGCAACCGACTCATACCACATCCAGATAGGGTCGAACTGCTCTGATACCACTAAATGTGACACCCTCTACCCCGCATGCATTCAAAAGCAATAACACAGATATAAAAAAAGAGAGAACACATGCATATATATATATATAATATCAAAATCGGGCAGAGACTGTTGCAATGTAACATAACACGGAAATAACCAAAACATGTTTATAAAGGAAGCATAACATAATTGAAACATAAACGAACCCAACCCCGATTTCACACTACAGAGCTAGTATAATCAATCCGATAAAACAACTTGAATACAATTGGAAACAAACTAAACAACCACTGAAAATGGGAAGTCCTATCTATGAGTTGCGGCTCCTCAGAGTCCTCAATTGGCTGCACATTGACCTCTGTATAAAAGATACATGCCACAAAACAAGAAACATAGAAATAGGGAGTAAGAAACATATGTACGAATATAATGGCAAGGAAGCAGTTAGCAAGACGAGCATACATCAAACATGCATGTTATATCAATCAACAAATATAACATAACAATCATCATCATACAACGTGTATGCTATGCAATGCAATTTTGCTCCACTCCTCTATTATGCACTTGGATCCAAACTAACTCAGGATGCCAAATTTGGGGTTACATTTCCACATTGGCCATAGAAGCACCAACGCCGGGCCAATCCACCAACCACGGGTGCACCCCTAGGACAGCCGATGCACCTTACTCGCGGGTGCACCACCTCGATTGTACATGACCCCATAGTCTCGGATGAATCGCTGCGGATGGCCAGATTGTCTTACTCTCGGACAACCTCCCCTATGTTGCACAACCTCCCATCAACATCTCTGATGCGTGAATGCATGGCAAACAACACACAACCACAACCACTACCTCCGCTTGGGCCAATAGGCTACCCAAGTTTTATCACCATCAACACCTCGACCACTAGGCTATTGAGGATTATCGTTTAACGTTTCATCGTTAAGTCTTTTAAGCATCAACAACACTCTGGTCATTAAGCACTAGAGCTCAACACCTTGACCATCAAGCATCAAGGCTCCCTTGGAGCGGACACTAGGCTACCAAGGTATAACATCTTAGCACTTGGATTAGACACTGGGATACCAAGGTACAACATCTTAACACTTGGAGCGGACACTAGGCTACCAAGGTAAAACATCTTATCACTTATCTTTTGGTCTTCATGTTCCATTGGTATCTTATTAAGTCTTTTAAGTGTTTGGGGTGAAAACCCCTATTTCATGCATTCTGGTTTTGTTCTGCTTAGGTGAGCACGGGCGTGCTCACCCTCAACACGGGCGTGCTGGACATGCAGGCAAGCACGACCGTGCTGCCTGATGAGCACGGGCGTGCTTAAATGCGTGCCCTGCTCTAGGTTTCAAACTGGAGCACTGGCGTGCTCCTTGTTAAGCACGGTCATGCTCAATGGAGCGTGGCCGTACTAATCTGGGCAGAAAGGGTCAGAAACCCTTTCCCAAATCCTTGGGACAGTTCACATATTCAACCTATTTCCTTTACTAATCCATTGATCATCAACTTCATTAATCTTAACTATTCTTCATTAATATTCATGTCTTATCATTACGGGGAATTAATCCTTTAATCATAGATTTGTTATTAATGTTCCTAGAACACTCACCAATCAATCCCAGGGTCTTTAACTAAGCCCTATGAACATAACCTTACTTCTCACACTATATTCATGTCTTATGAACAATTGGGAAAAAATCCCTTAATTCTCATTATTGTCGTTAACGTATTTTAACGCCTTAACATCATTGTTGGCATTAACAGCATCAACACTCGTAAAGAGTACAACACAAACAACAGTCAATAGCATCATACTCATCATAATCATGGCATCACAATACTAACATATTCATAACAGACAACATCAATTAATAGTAAGAACATTAATACCAATATTATCATCACAACAGATAATCATCAAATAACAATTAATCATATAAACATATAAACATGTAACACAAGGAAAGGGTCATGGGTAACCCTTCGTCTTACGCTACCCCCAAGCCTACATACTCATACTATTTCTTCTCCACATATCTGGTATGAAGATTCCCACTACGACATCGCAAGCAAACTATCCTCGTTCCCTCGAGCGGCTAGATGAGTTCCTCAAGCCTTGGCCAAACACAAGAGGATTAACCAATTAATCCCCAATTTAAGAAAAGGGAAAGGAGATTAAAGAGAGAGATAACCAGTTTACCTTTAGAGACACTAGCGCATGTGACTTGTCTCCCTAACGAACTCAAGAACACCAAGAACTTCAAAGGGTTCAAGGGAAAGGGAAAGGGAAAAGGTTTCCGTCGCACTAGGATTGCCCAAAGTACCAAAAAGAGGGTTTGGGTTGCAACCCTCATGGAACTGCTCTATTTAGACACTATGATACTTGAGCACGGCCTTGTTCCCTGTTGAGCACGAGGCGCTCAAATATTGTACTGCAAGACCATCTAAATGATCGAATTGGATAAAACACATAAAATAAGACTTGTATATAATTCTATTATCTTTCCAACACCAGAAAGATCACCTCGATCGGACATCTAGAACTCAAGATATGACCAAAATGGTGAAACTGGTTACTTGGACTTTAAAAGGATTGAACCTTTCTAAGGCTAAACTTCCCCAAACATGAACTTAAGCATCAAAAACAAACATGACAAACATATACAAACATACATATATAACATATATGAAAGCATTAAGCTTATTTACTAAAACGGGGTGTTACAATGGATGCATAAGAGTACTCATAGGCTTTGAATTTTCAATTTTATACTTTGTCAGAAGCTCCTTGGTGTACTTTTGTTGATGGATATAGATTCCATCACTTGTCTATTTTATTTGAAGACCAAGGAAGAACTTAAATTCTCCCATCATGCACATCTCAAACTCATTCTGCATCAACTTAGAGAACACTTTGCAGAGCTTTTCATTAGTAGCCCCAAATATAATATCATCAACATAAATTTGTACTACTATGAGATCTTTCTTTGAGCATTTCTTGAAAAGTGTAGTGTCTACTTTTCCTCTAATGAAATTATTTTCCATTAGATATGTGCTTAACCTATCATACCAAGCTCTAGGAGCTTGTTTGAGTCCATATAAAGCTTTCTTAAGCTTATAGACATGGTGAGGATTTTCTGAATCCTCAAACCCAGGAGGTTGCTTGACATAAACTTCCTCCTCAATTATCCCATTTAGAAATGTACTTTTAACATCCATTTGATAGAGAGTTATATCATGTTGTGCAGCATAAGACATGAGAATTCTAATTGCTTCTAATCTAGCTATAGGTGCAAAGGTTTCAGTAAAATCAATACCTTCCGGTTGATTATACCCTTGAGCAACTAATCTTGCTTTGTTTCTTACCATTTTCCATCTTCATCCAGTTTGTTTCTAAATACCCATCTAGTTCCAATAATAGATTTATCTTTGGGTTTAGAAACTAGAGTCCCAACATCATTTCTCTTGAAGAACCGATTTAGTTCTTCTTGCATTGCTAGAATCTAGCTTTCATCTTGTAAGGCTTCTTCAATCTTTTTGGGTTCCAAATCTGATATGAAGGTCATGTTGTTATTTTCATTGAAAGCAGATCTGGTTCTAACTCCTTGAGATGAGCTTCCAATGATAAGATCTTCTGGATGATAGGTCTTGAATTTCTAGTCTTTCTTCTCATTCTGAGTTTCAGACGTATCAGCACTTGTCTGATTTTCAGACACATCTACTTTTGACTTGTCTGAAGAATCTTCCACTGCAGGATTAAGTTCAATACCTGCAATATCATCTTCTAGATCTGATAGTTTCCTAATAGTCTTCAAACCATCATTAAACTTTACATTAATTGATTCTTCTACTACAGAAGTTCTAGAGTTAAAGATTCTAAAAGCTTTAGACATTTCAGAATATCCAATGAATATGCCTTTATCTACTTTAGAATCAAATTTACCAATATAATCTTTTGTGTTAAGAATATAACATTCACATCCAAATGCATGAAAATTTGATATATTGGGTTTTCTACATTTCCACAATTCATAAGGAGTCTTATTTAGGATAGGTCTAACCAGAATTCTGCTTTGCACATAACAAGCAGTGTTAATGGCTTCTGCCCATAAGAGATTATTTTCATTTAGCATTGTTCTTCCCATCTCTTGAAGAGATATGTTCTTTCTCGTAACCACTCCATTTTGCTGAGGAGTTCTAGGTGCATAGAAATTGTGAGAAATACCATTTTCCTCATAGAACAGTTTGAACTGCTCATTTTCAAATTCTCCCCCATGGCCACTTCTGATAGCAGAGATACAAAAACCCTACTCATTTTGTACTCTTTTACTGAATACTGTAAAGACCTTATAAGACTCATCCTTGTGGGTTAAGAAGAGTACCCATGTAAATCTAGAATAGTCATCAACTATGACAAAACCATATTTCTTTCCACCTAGGCTAGCTACACTGACTGGTCCAAACATATCCATGCGTAACATTTGCAAAGGTCTAGAGGAGGTGACTTCTTTCTTAGACTTGAAACTTGATTTTACTTGTTTACCTCTCTGACATGCATTACACAAAACATCTTTCTTAAAGGAAATATCAGGCAATCCTCTCACAAGGTTATGCTTTTTCAATTTAGAAATTTGTTTCATACTAAAATGTCCTATTTTCTTATGCCATAGCCACTTTTCATCCTCTTTAGACATAAAGCATGTTACACTTTGATCTGAAAGTTCAGACAGGTCAATCTTATACAGATTGTTTTGCCTTTTGGCAGAAAAGAGGGTCTTTTGTTGTGACTCCGGCAAGTGTACCGGGTCGTCGCAAGTAATAAAAATAACACGGTAAGTAAATACCGAGGTCGAACTCAAGGATTGGGATACCAATTCGACTTATCCGCGGGAAGTCAGATACGTTCGGTCAAGTTACAGAAAAGTGGTTGAGGAAGAGAGATTAATATCTAAATTCAATTAACTAGTCTAAATAAATAATTAACTAAAATTCAGAAAACTAAAATGTCCAAGGTCACAAATCCACCTACCCAATATGTACACCCAAGTGATGATGAATTCCTCCCTAGGTTCAATTACAATGTCAACCGGGACCCCTAAATTCTCCTAAATCCACTTCCGTGCTCATTAGGACGTATTCGACGATTTGAGTTAATTACTTGCTAGGTCTCTTAACCCTAATCTCGAATTCTGTTAATTCGTGTTCCCTATAAGGTCGCACCGATCTCCTACTCACTCTCGTGCAATATTCGATCGATGATCCTAATTCAAGTTCTAAACGTGAATCGCTGACTAAGCCTCATCAACGTTAACAAGTCAATCATGCAACACGTATGATCAACACATTCAAATCAGAATTAGAAAACAAGAATTGAATTAAGGAGAAAGACATACATCAAATCGGATTTACATCGCCATGGGTGGCTTCATCGTTCCCTCGGACGACGGGATTAGTTCCTCATGCTCATAGACAAGCGATCGGACATAATCACCATCGTAAAATAAAAAGAAACCCGAAAAGGAGACGCAGCTCCAAGGAGAAATAAGAATTCGTAACTACTGCCCTAACCTAAGTGGAAAACTGCCTTCTAAAGTTGGATTCCCCGTTCTGATATGCAACAGCCTTTAAATAGTAATCCTGATCTGCGCTTTCTCACGAGGCGAGCAGCCTTTCGCGAGGCGAGAATTAAAATTGGCGCGCTTTCAATTTAAACTCTCGCGAGGCGAGAGTGTGTTCGCGGGGCGAGTCTTCAATTTCAGGCTGTGACCTTCATCACGGCTGGGCCGTGATGGCCTCTGACTTCCAAGTCTTCATTCACTCGCGAGGCGAGATGTCTCTCGCGGGGCGAGTCTTCAAACCTCAAACTGTTCACGGGCGTGGTCTTCATCACGGCTTGGCCGTGATGGTCTCTGTCTTGCAGGTCTTCATGATTCGCGAGGCGAGAAGAGTCTCGCGTGGCGAGACAGAAATGTTGACTTTTGCTGCTTTGTTGACCTTCAGTCTCGCGAGGCGAGAATACACTCGCGGGGCGAGTGTCTCCAGACTTGCAATTTCCACTGCTTTTTGACTTTCCTTGACTCCCGGAGCTCCACTTATTTAATCTGAAACAACAAAAGCACCCACAAGCGTAACTCTATTCAAAATAACCTAAAAACTACACAAAAGACGCAAAACGAGTCAAAGTCCAACTTAGGAACAAAACAAGGCAAATTTGGGCGAAAACGAGAGTGAACTCGAATAAATTGGCACATAAACCCTAGTTCATCTAGTCATAAAACTAGATAAGCCAGAGGCTTATTAAAATACCCCAAACTTAAACCTTGCTTGTCCCCAAGCAAGCTTAAAACTCAAAAACGACTCAAGACTTGGCAAGCCTAAAGATCTAATCAATTTCGCACAAATTTCATGCGACTTTACAAAACAGTTTTTCTCCAATGATCTCCCCCCTACATCAATGTAATCCCCACATTCATTTACTTTAAACCATTGAGAACTCATCATTCATTCCGTCATTACTCTAAGTTGAGGATCAGAGTTACACACAAAGGAAGATCACCTATCTCAAACAATTGCCTTCCTCACAAGGGCATTTAAAATTTCACTCATTCGCTCAAGTTTGTCAAGGTTATCAACTTTATCACTCAATTTCACTTATTAAGGGCACTTCCCATGAATTTGATTTTCATCTCAAAAATGGTTCCCACGAAAACATGCATGCAACATCAGAAGGTCTTTTAAAGGTTGTAATGGGGCCTGGCTTAGGGTAGGATAATAAAGGATGTTTAGGCTTAAGTCCCTAGGAACTAAGAGAGCATGAGCATTTTACACATTTTCCACTCAAATTCCTTTTTCCATTTTTCTTTTTGTCTCGGGTGACTACAGCCTTTTTTCCTTGCTCATCTTTTTTTTTTTTTCTGTTTTGCCCCTTTTCCTTTGGCAATTTATTTTGAATAATTTTTTTTTTTATTATTGCCTTGAGTTTCAACCTTTATTTTTCTTTTTCTCACCCCAAAATGACATACCTCCTTGTAGCCACCCCAAACTTAGTTTCTCACAACCTTTCTATTGCTCATTTCCATGCTCTCCTAATCCTAAGATTAGGTTAACATGGTTTTTCAGATTTTGGCTCGTAATGTAGGGTCATCAAGAAACAATAGGTCAATTGGGCTCAATTTGGCTAACTAGGGAACATGCATGAGGGATGGTTCATTTTAGGCCAAGTAGTTAATTCAAAGAAAATTGCCTAAATCATTTGATGCAACACATAAACATGCAAACCATAAAGAGATTCAAGTAAATTCGGGAAAGTGCAACTTAACAGTGATTCACACATTCAAAAACAGAGTTGGAGGCTCAAATCCTCACCTGGACATTTTGCAAATTGTTTGACCGAGATACGATTCCTAGTGTGTGCACCCCCTCACCCCAAACTTATCATAAATCAAGTAATCACAACAAAATTCTCAAAGTTCAGTTTTCAATTTTTAAGTGGGGATAAATTTTTCTAATTTCAGAACCTAGGGGAAATCATCAATGGTCAAAATAATACATGCAATCAATCTATGCTCAATTTAATTAAAATCCAACAAGCTTGCCGACACACTATTCATACAAAAACTCTTGATCTTCTCAAATTATTCAAGAGTGACAAACAAAAACAAAAACAAAAAGCAAACACAAAAACAAAAGTTAGGAAAAAAGAGGGATACCTAGCTTGGGTTGCCTCCCAAGAAGCGCTTGTTTAACGTCCCGAGCTTGACTTCTTAAGAAGCATCCACCTGGATCCCATAGTCTGTGGTACAGAGGCCAAGGGACGCTCATCATATCAAATCCTCCACCCGGATCAAATGGTAATTGGAGTGGAGATCGTAGCAGCAATATTACCTTATTATCTACTCCACCCAGCCAGTGTGTGAAAACTCCATTGACCTCTTCAATTATGAACTCACTTCCTCTCGGGTCAAATGGTGTTTTCACGAGGAAGTGTGCTAGACAAGTGGGAGGGTCTAATTTACCGGTGTCCACACATGCATGCAAGCCAACATATTTATTTAACGCATCAAAATCAGGTTGCTTGGCAAGCATGGTGGAATCCTCCGCCACTTTATCTTCATCTTGATCTCTACCCCCTTGCTCCAGTGCCTTGTCCTTTGCCAACTCCTCTTCCTTAGGTTGCTCTTCCTCAACATGTGGTTGTTCCGGGGCCATGACACTTGCCAATTCCTTTTCCTCCGGTTGTTCTTCCTCAACATGTGGTAGTTCTTCCTCAACTCCCTGAGAACTAGTTACACCCCAGTCATATCCCAACACCCCATCGCTTCTAGTTGTTATGGCTTCGCATTGGCTCTTAGGGTGGTTCTCGGCATCACCTGGGAAAGTCTCTGTGGGACGCTCATTTTGTTGTTCTACGAGCTGACCCAACTCCTCTACAGCCGCAATTGCCTTCTCAAATGATGTCTCCATAGAACTCGCCAACTTATCCATTGCCGCATTTGCCCTCTCAAGAGCCAACTCCCAAGGTTGTGGCTGCCAATTCTGTTGAGGTTGTTGTTGCCAATTTTGTTGAGGTTGTGGCTGCCAGGCTAGACCACCGCCATCATTACTCCAAGCAAAATCCGGATGGTCTCTACTCATATCACCCCAATACTGATTCTGACTCTGATAGTTGTTGTAGGCACGCTGTCATTATGCCATGGTTCCACATATACATGAGGGAAGTAGAACGGACAACTCCAAGTGTCATGGTTCCCATCACAATATTCGCAACCCGGAAGCATTCCTTCGTGTACCTCGCATACAAAACAAGGCAAGACCAAGTGGAATCAAAGAAGTAGATAGATAGTAGAAAATAAAAAGAAAATAATAAAAATAAAAATAAGAACAAAAATAACTTAACCAAATAATCAAACTCCCCTAAAATCAGAAAAATTGGTTGTGCCAATCCCCGGCAACGGCGCCAAAAACTTGTTGTGACTCCGGCAAGTGTACCGGGTCGTCGCAAGTAATAAAAATAACACGGTAAGTAAATACCGAGGTCGAACTCAAGGATTGGGATACCAATTCGACTTATCCGCGAGAAGTCAGATACGTTCGGTCAAGTTACAGAAAAGTGGTTGAGGAAGAGAGATTAATATCTAAATTCAATTAACTAGTCTAAATAAATAATTAACTAAAATTCAGAAAACTAAAATGTCCAAGGTCACAAATCCACCTACCCAATATGTACACCCAAGTGATGATGAATTCCTCCCTAGGTTCAATTACAATGTCAACCGGGACCCCTAAATTCTCCTAAATCCACTTCCGTGCTCATTAGGACGTATTCGACGATTTGAGTTAATTACTTGCTAGGTCTCTTAACCCTAATCTCGAATTCTGTTAATTCGTGTTCCCTATAAGGTCGCACCGATCTCCTACTCACTCTCATGCAATATTCGATCGATGATCCTAATTCAAGTTCTAAACGTGAATCGCTGACTAAGCCTCATCAACGTTAACAAGTCAATCATGCAACACGTATGATCAACACATTCAAATCAGAATTAGAAAACAAGAATTGAATTAAGGAGAAAGACATACATCAAATCGGATTTACATCGCCATGGGTGGCTTCATCGTTCCCTCGGACGACGGGATTAGTTCCTCATGCTCATAGACAAGCGATCGGACATAATCACCATCGTAAAATAAAAAGAAACCCGAAAAGGAGACGCAGCTCCAAGGAGAAATAAGAATTCGTAACTACTGCCCTAACCTAAGTGGAAAACTGCCTTCTAAAGTTGGATTCCCCGTTCTGATATGCAACAGCCTTTAAATAGTAATCCTGATCTGCGCTCTCTCGCGAGGCGAGCAGCCTTTCGCGAGGCGAGAATTAAAATTGGCGCGCTTTCAATTTAAACTCTCGCGAGGCGAGAGTGTGTTCGCGGGGCGAGTCTTCAATTTCAGGCTGTGACCTTCATCACGGCTGGGCCGTGATGGCCTCTGACTTCCAAGTCTTCATTCACTCGCGAGGTGAGATGTCTCTCGCGGGGCGAGTCTTCAAACCTCAAACTGTTCACGGGCGTGGTCTTCATCACGGCTTGGCCGTGATGGTCTCTGTCTTGCAGGTCTTCATGATTCGCGAGGCGAGAAGAGTCTCGCGTGGCAAGACAGAAATGTTGACTTTTGCTGCTTTGTTGACCTTCAGTCTCGCGAGGCGAGAATACACTCGCGGGGCGAGTGTCTCCAGACTTGCAATTTCCACTGCTTTTCGACTTTCCTTGACTCCCGGAGCTCCACTTATTTAATCTGAAACAACAAAAGCACCCACAAGCGTAACTCTATTCAAAATAACCTAAAAACTACACAAAAGACGCAAAACGAGTCAAAGTCCAACTTAGGAACAAAACAAGGCAAATTTGGGCGAAAACGATAGTGAACTCGGATAAATTGGCACATAAACCCTAGTTCATCTAGTCATAAAACTAGATAAGCCAGAGGCTTATCATCTTTCCACTACTGTCATTGACTATGCATGCATCCTTAGAAAATGATACAGAAAATCCACTATCACACAATTGACTTATGCTAAGCAGATTATGTTTTAGCCCTTTCTCATATAAAACGTCACAGATAATAGGCAAGGGAGGTTTACCACCAAATTTACCTACACTAACAACTTTTCCTTTCTAGTTGCCACCAAAGGTTAAATGTCCACCTTTCTTAGGTTGGAGGTCTATGAACATAGACCTTTCTCCTATCATATGTCGCGAGCATCCACTGTCCAAGTACCATGATAGGTGTTTGCTTTGTCCTGTTAAGCATGTCTGCAACAGGAATGATCATGGACTTAGGTACCCATATTTCTTGGGTCATTTTCTGTTAGTATGAGGAGTCTGTAAAGACTTCCTTCTCTTTTAAACTATAGGTTTATTTAAACTAACTGACACAGATTCGACAGTTATTTTTTAGAACTTTGTTGATCCTTTATGATGTTCTTGACTGGAATAACCTATACCTTCTTTGTTAAGGGAGTGCCTCTGACTTCCCAAAAGTTTAGTTAGATTATCTCTACCATTAACAAACTTGGCAAGATCTGAGATGAGCTCTTCTAATTTCTGTTGAAGTTTAATCACTTCTTCAGAAGATAGAGTTTCAACTGAGATCTTAGCTTGAGACTTTTCAGTCTTAAGCCTACTATTCTCTTTAGCTAACTTCTCACACTCTTAAGATTTTTGTGTATACTCATTTGAGAGTTTAACATACTGTCTCTTGAGGGATTTGAAAGCTTTAGATATATAGTTGGCTTCTTCCAATAGTTCATCATATGCATCATTCAATTTATCAAGTTTAGAATGTACCCCAGTTTCTGATTCTGAATCAATATCTGTCATAAGATCGAGATTTGCTTCAAGCTCATCTCCTTCACTTTCAGTGGAGCTTTCATCAAGATCTTCCCAAGTGGCCATCATTCCCATCTTCTTTTTATTGAAGAACTTCTTAGGAGGTTGCTTCTTGAGTTGAGGGCATTCTGTCTTGATGTGATCAGGCTTTTTGCATTCATAGCACACAATGACATTTCTATCATTAGATCCACCATCTTTGTTGTATTTTTCTTTGTTGAAGCGCCTGAAAGGTTTGTCCTTTCTGAAGTTTCTTTTCTTCCAGAGCTTTTTCATATTTCTGGTAAAAAGATAAAGTTCATCATCTTCATCATCAGAGTCATCCTTATTTAATTCATCATATTCTTCTTAATATTCATCTACTTTGAGAACTTTTGAGACTGCTCCTTTAGATGACTTCTTGTCAGCCTTGAGGGCAATGGATTTGTTTTTCTTTCCATTGTTTTCTTCAATTAGCTCTTGTTCATGGATCTGAAGAGTACCAAGAAGCTCATCTAGCTTCATTGTTGTTAAGTCCTTGGCCTGGGACACAGCAGTTACAAGAGGTCTCCATTGTTTTGGAAGACTTCTGAGAATCTTTTGAATGTGTTCCTCGGTCTTGTAAATTTTTCCTAGTGACTTCAATCCATTGGTTATGGTTTGAAATCTTCCATACATTTGGCCAATAGTCTCTCCTTCTTCCATTTTGAACAACTCATACTTTCTGACCAACATGCTAACTTTGGTCTCTTTGACCTTGCTGGTTCCGTCGTGAGCAACAGCTAGTGAATCCCACATCTCTTGACTTTTTCAAATTCTTCTCTACTCAAAGCACACGTGATAGCATATCTAGCTTTGACATTTAACTGCCATTTTGTTCTTTGATCAGTGGTCACGTTTGCTTTAGGAACTTCAGCTCATTTGTCATCTTTAGGAACAAAGGGACCTTCTTCAATGATATCCCAAAGATCAGAGTTAGTGGATTGTAAAAACCACTTCATATTTTCTTTCCAATAGATGTAGTCCTCTCCATTGAAGTATGGAGGTCTTGACATTGACGATCCTTCTCCAGCATGGTTCTTGTTTGTACTGGCTTCTCCTGCCATTTCCAAGATCTTTTCCTCTACACTGTTAAGTGCTCAACCCAGAGGCTGGGCTCTGATACCAATTGAAATAACCAAAGTTAACACAAGAAGGGGGGTTGAATTGTGTTTGCCAACTTTTTAGGAAACATTGAAAATTATTTTCGCAGGCATAACAAGCAAAAATAAAACAACAGAAAATTAGACGAGTGATACGTCTAACTTTAAGACAGAACACACAAGCATACAGAGAACGGTAAAAGTTTGATATTCACAATAATAACTCCCCAAGTTAAAAGCTTAAACAGATAATACTTAAGCAAATTGAATAGATAAGGGAAGAGGAATATCACTCAAGAGTTTTATACTGGTTCACCCCAAAATCCACAGGGCTAGGTCCAATTTCTTGGCAGCACCAAGTTTCCACTATAACTGATCAGATTACAGTACAAGTATTCTTTTCACACCTAGACTCTCCAGGCTCACACTCAAACAAGTATTCTTTTCTCACCTAGCATCTTCAGGCTCAACACAGTAAGGGATAAAGGTTTTGTGTAATTAATACAACTTGCAAATCTTTCAGATAACACTCAGAGAGTGAAATAAATATGAAGTGTGAAAGACTCCGAATTAATATCAAAAGTGAGTAAATGCTTCATGCGCCGTGTTCTTAATGATATTCAACTTATTGTCTTCATCTACATGGTTTGGTCTATATAAAAACTTCAATCAATTTGATCTGTTAGGAACAGCTGCAGAAAGTGTGTTTTCTGGGACACCATTAATGCCAAAGAGTCGTTCTGTGTAAGTATTAAATGCTTAAGAACGTTGAACTTTGATAAGGTAGTCCAAGAGTACACTTTGTTCTGTACAGCTGTTGTTTCAGAGTTGCAGCAACAGGCTTCTTGTACTTGCAGCATAGAACTTTCCTCTTTCAGTGGAACACTCAATTCACTTTATGAAAGCACTTTTTACTTTGTACTAAAACAGCTAAAAGGTTACTGCTGTGGTACAGAGATTGCGTGTTTATTCCTTAAATCCTTGAAACAAACGTTCTTTATTCTTTATCATTTATGCTATTGTCCAGAGGTCTTCGAGATCCTTAAGGAAGGCATCTAATTTGAATAAGGTTGACTTGGACTTCCTTTCTAACATTCTGACATTTTAGCAAATGTAGCAAAGTTGGGTTTTTAGACGAGTGCTTGTGGAGTCCAGATTTAGACGGTTGAAAATGAGCTAGAAACTCAGACAAGTGATGGAGTCATTTTCTAGACGAGTGATCCACTGAGTCTTCTTCAGACATATGCTTCTTGCCACGTCATCAAGTATCTCAGAATTTTGACTGAGCGTTTGACTTGGTCTTTGTCTGTGTTGACTAAATTTTAGACAAGTAGTTTTTAGACGAGTCTAAAAACTGCGCTCTACCAAAATGTAGACGGGTCATAAAATAGACGAGTGACCTTAAGTCTATTTTCCTGCACACTTATCAGACATGTCAATAATTTCATATGGTTCAATATTACCATACTTAATCTATTTGCAATCATCAAAACTTAGAGAATCTACACATGGACTATGTCTCAGACTTATGAGGTCTCAACAGAGGAGCTGTATGCTTTAATGCTATCAAAGTCACGTGTAAAAGGGTGATCATAAAGGCAACTATTGGGCTTGCAATAAATCATATTGAGGAGTATGAGTGATGTAGACAGGATTCGTCCTTCCTACATAATAGGGGTAATGTCTTGGGCCCCTCGATAGATAGAGTGAGACGTGAAATATGCATGGCCACGCAGAAGTAGGCTAATATGTGATATTGGGCCCGTTTGTAGTTACACATCTACTCGGGGATCGATGAACAAATAATTGAACATAACAAGGATGACACTCTTATGCCTTGTGTTCAATTAAGATATATGGACGAAGGGATATTTACTGCACGGTAAATTTTGGTCGTGGTGAGGCTAAAGTCGGATCACCGATACTCTCGCTAATTGGGTAGTAATGATGCATTGCTAGATGCCACTCATTATTGATAATATTAATATTGTAATTAATATTTAATGTTATTATAATATTTAATATTATGCCAACTTAGTGGGAGCCTATAGGGTCACACGCATAGAGCAATTGCGGAGCAGTTATATTAATTAAATAATATTTAATTAATATATTGACAATTGGGCTTGTAGTATACAAAGTCCAAAGGGTAAGCAGTTAGGTCAAAGGGAGCTGCCAACTTATAAATAGGCTAGTGCTCTCCCCTCTAACCTAGTCTTGCTAACCATGCCTCCTGTGGCCTTCAGCTAGCACAAGACGTTTTGCACAGATGCACATTTGCTCGCATGGACTAAGTAGAGATGCTGCCCCTACGTGGCATTGATGATCAAAAAGTAAAGCACGCTTCAAGAGGTAAACGCTATTGCCATTTGTGATTCATGTTTGTGATATGCGATCCATGGGGATGGTTTTCTTACTCCTTGAGATTTGATTTTAAAAGATGATAATCTCATGAAAACCCAATATATATATATATATATATATATATATATATATATATATATATATATATATATATACCCATGTTGTGACTCCGGCAAGTGTACCGGGTCGTCGCAAGTAATAAAAACACGGTAGTATTCTACCGAGATCGAACACAAGGATTGGGTTACCAATTCGACTAAATTGTCAAGAAATCCGATACGTTAGTTAAGCAATAGAAGGAGGTTGATAGAAAGAGATTGAGATTGAGAATTCAAGAATCAAATCAATTAAAGCTACGGGTGATTAAATTCAGAAATAAAAGCATCCAAGGTTTCGAATCCACCTACCCACTCATGCAAAGTACCCAAGTGATGATATTCTCCTCCCTAAGTTCAATTTTAATGTCAACCGGGACCCCTAAATTTTCCTAAATCCACTTCCGTGCTCATTAGGACGTATTCGATGATTTGGGTTAATTACTTGCTAGGTCTCTTAACCCTAATCTCAAATTCTATTAATTCTTGTTCCCTATAGGTTGCACCGATCTCCTATTCACTCTCGTGCAATACTCGACCGATGTTCCCAATTCAAGTTCTGAAACGCGAATCGCCGCTAGGCCTCAACACGCTTAACTAGTCGATCACGCTAGCATATAATCGACACAATGAAAACAGAATTGGAAAATCATAATTGAATTAAAGGAGAGAGAATTACATTACATTAATACTATGCCGCCATGGGTGGCTTCATCGATCCCTTAGACAAGAGGATTAGTTCCTCATGTCCGTAACAACAACGAACGTACAATTGGAATCCATCCTAAGCCTATGAATTAAGAGAAAAGAAGAGAAGAAGAAATCCCAGAAATAGGGTTACAAAAAGTCTCTCGAAAAATTCTGATCCAAAAACTCCTCAAATCTGTTCCGATCTGCTCTATTTATAGGGAGGCCACGCGTCACGGCCGTGATGGCCATCACGGCCAGGCCGTGACGCATTCAGGTTGGGCGCGCTTTCAAATCTTGAACATCACGGTCGTGAGCCTCATCACGGCTAGGCCGTGATAGCTTCGTCTCCACCATCTCGTTACATCACGCCCGTGACGGGTGTCACACGCCAGGTCGTGAAAGGTTCGACTTTTGCCTCCTGGATTGTCACGGCCGTGATAGACATCACGGCTAGGCCGTGACAGCTTCTCGACTTGTGTGGGTTTTAGGTCACGGCCGTGATAGACATCACGGCTGGCGTGATGGACAGCTTCGAGTTTTGCCCTTCTTCTCTCGCTTGATCATGGCCGTGATGGTCATCACGGCCCGGCCGTGATGGGCTCTGTCGGCTCATATTCTTCACTTTTCTTAACTCTTAAAGCTTCACTTATGGATCTGAAAACAACACAAGCAACCACAAGCGTAATTCTATCCAAAATAACCTAAAAACTACACAAAAGACGCAAAACGAGTCAAAGTCCAACTTAGGAACAAAACAAGGCAAATTCGGGCGAAATCGAGAGTGAACTCGAATAAATTGGCATATAAACCCTAGTTCATCTAGTCATAAAACTAGATAAGCCAGAGGCTTATCAAAATACCCCAAACTTAAACCTTGCTTGTCCCCAAGCAAGCTTAAAACTCAAAAACGACTCAAGACTTGGCAAGCTTGAAAGATCTAATCAATTTCGCACAAATTTCATGCGACTTTACAAAACAATTTTTCTTCTTTGATTCCCCCCCCTTTTTTATCAATGTAAATCCCCACATTCATCTACTTTAAACAATTGAGAATTTATCATTCATGCCATTTTTACTCTAAGTTGAGGCTCAAAGATACACAAAGGAAGATCACCTATTTCAAACAATTGCCTTCCTCACAAGGGCATTTAGTACTTCACTCATTCGCTCAAATTTGTCTAGGCTTTCAACTTTTTCACTCAATTTCACTTATCAAGAGCACTTCTCATGAATTTGATTTTCATCTCAACATAGTTCCCACGAAAACATGCATGCAACATCAAAAGGTCTTTTAAAGGTTGTACTGGGGCCTGGCTGAGGGTAGGATAATCAAGGATATTTAGGCTTAAGTCCTTAGGAACTAAGAGAGCATAAGCATTAAACACATTTTCCACTCAAATTCCTTTCTTTCCATTTTTCATTTGGGCTCGGGTGACTACAACCTTTTCCTTGATATTATTTTTGTTTTGCCCCTTTTCTTTTGGCAATTTTTGTTTTCTTCTTTTCTTTTCTTTTCTTTTTTTTTTTTTTTTTTTTTTTGCCTTGGGTCAACCTTTATTTTCTTTTTCTCATCCCAATATGACACATACCTTGTAGCCACCCCAAACTTAGTTTCTCTCAACCTTTCTCTTGCTCATTTCCATGCTCTCCTAATCCTAAGATTGGGTTAACATGGTTTTTTTCAGATTTTGGCTCGTAATGTAGGGTCATCAAGAAACAATAGGTCAATTGGGCTCAATTTGGCTGACTAGGGAACATGCATTGGGGATGGTTCTTTTCAGGCCAAGTAGCTATTCAAAGAAAATTGCCTAAATCATTTGATGCAACATATAATCATGCAAACCATATAGAGATTCAAGCAAATTCGGGGAAGTGCAACTTACAGTGATTCACACATTCGAAAATAGAGTTGGAGGCTCAAAATCCTCACCTGGACATTTCGCAAACTGTTTGACCGAGATACTATTCCTAGTGTGTGCACCTCCTCACCCCAAACTTATCATAAATCAAGCAATCATAATAAATCTCAAAGTTCAATTTTCAATTTCTAAGTGGGGATTAACTTTTCTATTTTCCGACCTTAGGAGGAAATCATCAATGATCAAGTAATTCATGCAATCAATCCATGCTCAATTCAATTAAAAATCCAACAAGCTTGCCGACACGACATTCATACAACAACTCTTGATCTTCTCAAATTATTCAAGAGTGACAACAAAAACAAAGCAAAAAGCAAAAATAAAACAAAAGTTCAGAGAAAAGAGAGATATACCTAGCTTGGGTTGCCTCCCAAGTAGCGCTTGTTTAACGTCCCGAGCCTCGACTCAAGTCACCCCTAAGGGTTAATTCAGAAGAAACACTTGCTTTCCAGTTGGGATTGACTCCCCATGATAATGTTTTAACTTTGTGCCCGTTCACCTTGAAGTTGTTAGAGGTCCCTTCTAATTCCACTTGCCCCGTGAGGGAAGACTTGTAGGATCTTGTATGGTCCCGACCATCTTGATTTCAGCTTCCCGGAAAGAGCCTCAACCTTGAATTATACAAAAGCACCAATTGCCCGGCTCGAACCTCCTAGGCAAGATGTGCTTGTCATGCCATGCTTTCGTCCGCTCCTTGTAGATTCTCGCGTTCTCATAAGCTTGCATGCGGATCTCAGACAGCTCATTCAAGTCCAACAACCTCTTCTCTCCGGCCTTTGTCAAGTCAAAGTTTAGCTCCCTTATTGCCCAATAAGATTTCTCCTCCAACTCCACCGGTAGGTGGCATGCCTTTCCGAACACCAAATTGTAGGGAGACCTTCCAATTGGAGTCTTGAAGGCGGTCCTATAAGCCCATAGGGCATCATCCAATTTCCTTGACCAGTCCTTCCGTGAGGAGTTGACAGTTTTCTCGAGAATGCGCTTCAACTCACGGTTGGATACCTCTGCTTGCCCATTTGTTTGGGGGTGATAGGGAGTAGAGACTCTGTGCTTGACCCCATACTTCTCGAGAAGCTTATGCATTTGATTGTTACAGAAGTGGGATCCCCCATCACTGATCAACACTCTTGGGACCCCAAACCTAGAGAAGATATTGCGCCTCAAGAAATCCATGACTACCCGCGCATCATCTGTGGTTGTTGGTATTGCCTCCACCCATTTCGACACATAATCCACAGCCACCAAAATGTATTGGTAAGAGAAAGAGAGTGGGAATGGTCCCATGAAATCTATCCCCCAAACATCAAAGAGCTCTACTTCAAGCATGCAATTCAAGGGGAGTTCATGCCGCTTAGAAATATTGCCAGCCCTTTGGCAACGATCACAGCTTTCAACAAAGGTGTAGGCATCCTTGAAGAGCGTTGGCCAAAAGAAACCACTTTGGAGGATCTTTTCTACAGTTTTCTTTCCCCCATAATGCCCACCGTAATCCGAGCTATGACAATGCCACAACACGTTTCCGATTTGGTCATGGGGAATGCACCTCCTGAGGATCCCATCCGAGCACTGCTTGAAGAGATAGGGGTCCTCCCACACATAATATCTTGCATCCGAGAAGAACTTTTTTCTCTGTTGATTAGTCCAACCTTGCGGAACCACATTTGAAGACTTGAAATTGGCCATATCCGCGAACCAAGGAGGGGAATTTTCAATAAGTGCAAACAGCTTTTCATCAGGAAACTCTTCCTTGATGTCTAACAATTCCTCCTCGGTGTCGGGATTGACCAACCTAGATAAATGGTCCGCCACCCCATTGTCGGATCCTTTCCTGTCCTTAATCTCGAGATCAAATTCCTGTAAAAGAAGAATCCACCGAATTAGTCTAGGTTTGGCCTCTTGTTTTGTCATCAAGTGTTTTATGGCCGCATGATCAGTGAAAACCACAATCTTAGACCCCACGATGTAGGATCTAAACTTATCCAAAGCAAACACCACAGCAAGTAGTTCTTTTTCAGTGGTGGAATAATTAGCTTGTGCCTCATTCAAAACTTTACTTGCATAATAAATGACATGAGCTAATTTTTCCACCCTCTGCCCCAAAACAGCCCCCACCGCATAATCACTAGCATCACACATGATTTCAAATGGTAATTTCCAATTAGGTGCAGTGATTATGGGTGCGGTGACAAGCATATTTTTCAAAACGGTGAAGGCATTTAAACAAGAATCATTAAAATCAAAGGATACATCCTTCACCAGAAGGTCGCAAAGCGGCCTTGCGATTTTTGAGAAGTCTTTGATGAATCTCCGGTAGAACCCGGCATGTCCCAAAAAACTCCTCACCCCCTTCACATTGGTTGGTGGGGGCAGCTTCTCAATCAACTCAACCTTCGCCCTATCAACCTCAATCCCCAGTTGGGAGACTTTGTGCCCTAAGACTATACCTTCCTTGACCATGAAGTGGCATTTCTCCCAGTTGAGCACAAGGTTAGTATCTTGGCACCTTTTAAGCACCAAGGTCAAGTTCTTCAAACAGTTGTCATAGGAGGTCCCAAAGACCGAGAAGTCATCCATGAACACCTCAATGCATCTCTCCACCATGTCCGAGAAAATAGAGAGCATGCACCTTTGGAAAGTAGCGGGGGCGTTGCACAATCCAAAGGGCATCCTCCTGTAGGCAAAAACTCCATACGGACAAGTGAAAGCCGTCTTCTCTTGGTCTTAAGGATCCACCACAATCTGGTTATAGCCGGAGTAACCATCCAAAAAACAGTAGTACTCATATCCGGCTAACCTCTCAAGCATTTGATCTATGAAGGGGAGAGGGAAGTGATCCTTCCTTGTTGCTTCATTTAATCTTCTGTAGTCGATGCACACTCTCCACCCCGTGATGGTTCTTGTTGGGATCAATTCATTGTTTTCATTGACCACCACGGTTGTTCCACCCTTCTTTGG
This sequence comes from Sophora flavescens, assembly GCA_030762895.1. Classification (NCBI taxonomy): domain Eukaryota; kingdom Viridiplantae; phylum Streptophyta; class Magnoliopsida; order Fabales; family Fabaceae; genus Sophora; species Sophora flavescens. Next base: position 116,624,375 of record CM061063.1, read on the forward strand.
GACCACATGAATCGGACTAACCCAGTTGCTATCTGAGATTGGGTAGATGATTCCGGCATCTAAAAGCTTAATCACTTCCTTACGCACAGCTTCTTTCATGATGGGGTTTAGCCGTCTCTGTGGTTGAACCACCGGCTTATAACCATCCTCCATTAAGATTTTATGCATGCATAGGGAAGGGCTTATACCTTTTAGGTCCGAAATCTTCCACCCAATGGCGGATTTGTGTTCCCTAAGAACTCTCAACAGCTTTTCCTCTTCATCCCTTTTTAAGGCATTGCTAATGATCACCTGGATGTTGTCCCTCTTCCCCCAAAAATGCATACCTCAAGTGATTTGGGAGTTGCTTCAACTCCGGTGTCTTTCCCTCTTCCTCATTGCCTTCCTTGTTGAGTTTCTCCTTTGCACATTCATCCCTTGGGAGACTTGGTAATGCTTCCATGTGTTTCAAGCATTCAAGATACCCTTCATCCCCCAAGGGGTCTTCTTCCTCACTATCATCACCATGGGATTTTACCAACACTTGTGCAAGTGCAGAACCATGTGCTCCTCTAGTGGTCTCTTCCTTGACAATTCCATCCACAAAATCTACCCGGTACACTTCCGACCTCTCCACAGGGTGCTTCATTGCTTCAAAGACATTGAAGACTACATTCTCATCTTGCACGCGGAGGGTGAGCTTCCCTTGTTGCACATCAATCAAAGCACGCCCTGTGGCCAAGAAAGGCCTACCCAATATGAGAGGGATCTCGGCGTCTTCATCCATATCAAGCACCACAAAATCTGCCGGAAATATGAATTTGTCCACCTTCACTAGTAAGTCTTCGACAACCCCATAGGGGTATTTGATGGAGCGATCGGCCAGTTGGAGTGACATCCGTGTATCCTTGGCTTCCTTAATTCCCAACTTCTTCATCATGGAGAGGGGCATCAAATTGATGCTTGCCCCTAGATCACATAATGCTTTCCCTATATTCATCTCCCCAATAGTACACGGTATCGAAAAGGAACCGGGATCCTTCAACTTTGGAGGTAGTTTTCTCTGAAGAATGGCACTACACTCCTCGATCAAAGCAACCGTCTCCTCATCCACAATTCTCCGCTTCTTGGTGAGAAGCTCCTTCATAAATCGGGCATAAGACGGCATTTGTTCCAGGGCTTCCGCAAATGGAATGTTGATCTGAAGTTTGCGGAAGACATCAAGGAATTTACTGAATTGTTTATCCTGAAGGGGCTTCTTCAATCTCTCAGGGTATGGTACCTTCATGTAGGACGGGAGGTCCTTGGGCTCTACCCACTTCTTTCTACGGAACTCATCATCTACAAGCTTTAATTTCCCTCCTTGTTCTGGTGCCTTACTTCTTGCTAACTCCTCTTCTTTCTCAGGTTGTTCTTCCTCAACATGTGATGGGTTTGAGACCTCAACTTCTGGAGAACTAGATGCACCCCTGTTAGATTCCAGCACTCTACCGCTCCTAGTGGTTACGGCATTGCACTGGCTCTTAGGGTTGTTCTCAGTGTCACTTGGGAGAGTGCCTGGGAGACGTTCATTTAATTGCTTTGCGAGCTGTGCTATTTGTATCTCCAGATTCTGAATTGCCGACCCTGTGTGAGTTGCCAACTTGTCAACTGCAGTGTTTGTGTTGGTCGACGATTTCTCCATTGCTGCACTCATCTTCTCAATAGCCAGCTCCCAAGGTTGTCTTCCACTATCTCGCCAATTGCGAATGATTAGGCCCCGGAAGAGCTGCTGAGTATTGCGCCTTTGATCCCAATGTTTGGCCTCGGACCTTGTTGAGGTTGTTGTCCCGCCAGACCACCACTAGTATTACTCAAGCGAAACCCGGATGGTCTCTCCTCATGTACCCCCTATTCCGATTCTCGATTGTAGTCATTTTGTTTGTTCCTCTCGAAAGTTATTCAGGGGCACAAGTGTCATAAAAGTTGTGGCATGAGTCCACATGTTCCCGAGGGAAATTCAGCGGGCAAAATTGAGTGTCATGATCTCCATTACAATTTGCACAACCCGGAGGCATTCCCTCGTGTATCGCATTAACCCTCTTGTTCCCTGGACAAAGCTTCAATCTGCATCTTCAACAATCTGTTTTGCTCAAGAATGGCCTCCATTGCCCCAGGACGATTCCATTTGAGGTCTCCCTTCCACGGTTGTAATCATTATATGACATTTTCTCTAACAAGTGCCCATCCATCCTCCTTGCGATAAATAAGAGAAAGATCCGCCACTGCGGCATCACAGTTCATCCGATAGCGTCCCCTCAACCCATTAAAGAAGTGCTTGTACTTTGGAAACGGGGTCAAAGAACGCAGAGGGGACATCTTCTCAACAAACCATTGTACCTCTCCCAAGCTTCATTATATGTTTCATCCTCCGTTTGCCTGAATGAAGTGACGGCTATTCTTGCTTGTGCCGCCTTCGAGGAGGAAAGTATTTGGTTAGGAACTTCGTGCCATTTGCTCCCAAGTTCGATCTTTTTCCTATCCAAATCAGCCAACCCAATCGCGAGCGACATCCCTAAGAGAAAGAGGGAAAAGCCGCAAGCGAAACTCATCCCGAGAGACTCCCCTGGTCTTCTCGCAAGTCACAAGCTTCCGGAAAGCGAGTGATATGTCTATGCGGGTCCTGTTTGCCACTCCCATCAAACCGATTCTCCCGGATCTGGTATGTGACACGGGCTTCCACTGAAAGAGTCCGTGTTCAAGTTGCCCCTCACAATAGAAGAATCACAATCTACCAAGCTTGGTTGATCGTACTCAAAGAGAGGCTTGTAACGAGGAGGAGGAGGAGGAGGATTTTCTTCACCATGCCTTCTATTTTAATTGCTTCCAACCTCTTCCTTTCTCTCGGCCTCTTTTCTTAATCGCCTCTCGGTCCCGGTGATCTCTGAATCGAATAGCAAGTCCTCTTGTAGAAGAGTACCTCGCATACAAAAACAGGCAAAGACCAAGTGGAATCAAAGAAACAGAGAAAAATAATGGCAATTAAATAAAAAAATAAAACTAAAAATCAGCTTAACTAAACAGCCGAAATTTCCTAAAAATTAGGAAAATTGGTTGTGCCAATCCCGAGAACGGCGCCAAAAACTTGTTGTGACTCCGGCAAGTGTACCGGTCGTCGCAAAATAATAAAAACACGGTAGTATTCTCACCGAGATCGAACACAAGGATTGGGTTACCAATTCGACTAAATTGTCAAGAAATCCGATACGTTAGTTAAGCAATAGAAGGAGGTTGATAGAAAGAGATTGAGATTGAGAATTCAAGAATCAAATCAATTAAAGCTACGGGTGATTAAATTCAGAAATAAAAGCATCCAAGGTTTCGAATCCACCTACCCACTCATGCAAAGTACCCAAGTGATGATATTCTCCTCCCTAAGTTCAATTTTAATGTCAACCGGACCCCTAAATTTTCCTAAATCCACTTCCGTGCTCATTAGGACGTATTCGATGATTTGGGTTAATTACTTGCTAGGTCTCTTAACCCTAATCTCAAATTCTATTAATTCTTGTTCCCTATAGGTTGCACCGATCTCCTATTCACTCTCGTGCAATACTCGACCGATGTTCCCAATTCAAGTTCTGAAACGCGAATCGCCGCTAGGCCTCAACACGCTTAACTAGTCGATCACGCTAGCATATAATCGACACAATGAAAACAGAATTGGAAAATCATAATTGAATTAAAGGAGAGAGAATTACATTACATTAATACTATGCCGCCATGGGTGGCTTCATCGATCCCTTAGACAAGAGGATTAGTTCCTCATGTCCGTAACAACAACGAACGTACAATTGGAATCCATCCTAAGCCTATGAATTAAGAGAAAAGAAGAGAAGAAGAAATCCCAGAAATAGGGTTACAAAAAGTCTCTGAAAAATTCTGATCCAAAAACTCCTCAAATCTGTTCTGATCGGCTCTATTTATAGGGAGGCCACGCGTCACGGCCGTGATGGCCATCACGGCCAGGCCGTGACGCATTCTGGTTGGGCGCGCTTTCAAATCTTGAACATCACGGTCGTGAGCCTCATCACGGCTAGGCCGTGATAGCTTCTGTCTCCACCATCTGCTTTCTCACGCCTGTGGCGGGTGTCACGGCCAGGTCGTGAAAGGTTCTCGACTTTTGCCTCATGGATTGTCACTGCCGAGATAGACCTCACGGCTAGGCCGTGACAGCTTCTGACTTGTGTGGGTTTTAGGTCACGGCCGTGATAGACATCACGGCTGGCCGGGTGATGGCTTCGACTTTTGCCCCTTCTGCTCTGCTTGATCATGGCCGTGATGGTCATCACGGCCAGGCCGTGATGGGCTTTGTCTGGCTCATATTCTTCACTTTTCTTAACTCTTAAAGCTTCACTTATGGATCTGAAAACAACACAAGCAACCACAAGCGTAATTCTATCCAAAATAACCTAAAAACTACACAAAAGACGCAAAACGAGTCAAAGTCCAACTTAGGAACAAAACAAGGCAAATTCGGGCGAAATCGAGAGTGAACTCGAATAAATTGGTATATAAACCCTAGTTCATCTAGTCATAAAACTAGATAAGCCAGAGGCTTATCAACCCACAAAAGAATTATACAAGTCAGAAGGAAAGTTCTTTATTACTTCTGATTATGTTATTAAGACAGAAGAGAAAAATATTCCAATCAGTCCAGAGAGTGAGGAATTTCATCTTCTCTCAATGGATACGATAAAAAATCACAAACAAAAGTACAGGTACTTACACATAGGATGTGTTCAAGTAGCGGTCAAACCTTTAATCCGTGAAGGATTAAACGCTTCAATCTTGATGTGCTTAAGAGATATTAGGCACATTAGTTTGCTTCTTCTTAATCCTAAAGTGAAAAAGGAAAAACAAGGAGTTGATAGAGAAAATGAAGGAAAAACTGGAACAATTAAGTGTTCCAGAGTCTCCATCCGATGACCAAGAAGGAAGACCTTTAATCAGGAACAAAGGTCCAACTATCAATGTCATCAATGAAGATGGCTCAGAAACAGAATCTGCGGCCAGTACTTCCAAACCAAATCCTCAGAAAAAACTCCCTATCAATATCAATCATGTCTATACCCAATCTTGGAAAAAACCTTCAAAGGTCTGCGGACATTTTATGGGTAATTCTTCCACTTGGAAGGATAGATCTGCTGAGTTATTGTCCAATCTTAAGTGTAGATCGTTGTCCAGCTTTAGGTGGTATAAAGATACCTTCCTAACTAGGGTTTACACTAGAGAAGATTGCCATAATAGGTTTTGGAAAGAAAAGTTCATCGCGGGTCTCCCAACATCGTTAGGTGATCTTGTTAAAGATGATCTCACAGCACAATCTCCAGATGGAAATATTCCATATGAGCAATTGAGTTATGGTCAACTCATTGCAGCTACCCAAAAAATAGGGGCAAGACTTTGTAAGGAAGACAAAGTCAGAGATCAGTTCAAAAAAGAAAAGGCCGCCAAAAAGGATTTAGGGTCTTTTTGCGAACAGTTTGGTATACCCCCTTGTCCAAAGGATAAGACCAAGTCTTCTAAGAAATACGAAGGCAAACCCGAAAAAGCTAAGTATACTAAGTATAGGAAAAACAAACGGTATGGCAAGCCTAAGCCAGAATTCAAACCAGAATCCAAACCTAAGCCAGATACTGGTGATAGGTTTTCCAAGAAAGCGGTTACTTGCTATAACTACGGCAAACCTGGCCACTGTTGACCACGGATCTGGGCAAGTATACCCAGTCGTGAAGCAATACGGTGGTGAGACCGGTTATCGTATCCACGGGGATTGGATGTCAATTATCAGTTCACAAGTTCGGCAACTATCTAGACTATGAAGAGAAATTAAAACAAGCAAAACAAAGGAATAAAATCTTTTTGTATTTTTGTCGAGCACTTGGAATGCGAAAAGGATATGTTGGGACTAGACTTCACCAAACCTCTAGCTCATGTACTATCAGGACTAGATACCTCCCATTCATGCTTCAGATATTAAAATCAATCCACTAGATTACTCAAACCCCGATTCCTCGGATGGCAAGAGCCTAAATCCACTAATAGACCCTAATTCCTTAGGTGGCCTAGATTAATGAATTCGCATTAGGATTAAGGATTACGCGATTACTAGTAAACCAAACTCCATTCCTAGATGAAAGGGTTACTAGGTGATTAAATTCAATTCCGGTTCTAATATGAATTTCCCAATTGCATACCAAAACACAAATCGAGTCATGGGGGTGCTAGCCACAACAAACATTAAGCACAGAAAATTAATCACTAATACGAAGGCATGAACACAGAATAATCAGTCAAGACAAATACATAATAATCAGTTTGGTTACATCTAATCCCAACAAACAGGGATTAGCTACTCATAATTACAGAGAAAGCCAAACCAGAAAAGCAGTAGAGAAAGGAAGAAAGGGAGAACTCCATTGAAGCTTCCCACTGTCATCACACCAGCCCCCTAACTCAGCTTCCTCCTTAAGCAGCTCCAAGTCTCTATTTTTTTGGGTGTTTCTGGTCTCCACTAGGGTTCCCAGCTCTGAATCCTCCAATCCAGATCCCCTTTTTTCTGTCTGCCTGCACTTTATTTATAGAGAGGCCCCGCGTCACGGCCGTGACGTGTTTTGGAGTGGGCGCGCTTTCAAAAATTGGATTTTCGTGAGGCGAGATGAAGATTCGCGACACGAAACTTTAATTTCTAGTCTGTCACGGTAGTGATGCCTATCACGGCTAGGTCGTGACAGCCTCTGACTTTTGCCTTCTGTTCTGCTTGATCATGGCCGTGATGGTCATCACGGCCAGGCCGTGATGGATTCTGTTTGGCTCATATTCTTCACTTTTCAAGCTCTGTTTCATCCAGGCTCCGTCATAGCTGATTTTGATCATTTTTACATTAATTCCTGCAAAACAACACCAAGAGACCGCTTCACCCGTTCCAAGGGAAAAACTAACTAAAATCAAATAAATAATGCCTAATCTATATGAAAAATGCATGCAAAAGTATACAGAAAACATGATGTAAAATCACACTATCAGCCACATCAGTAAATACTGTAGGCTAAAGAAAAGAATCAAAGAATTGAATCTCGAACCATCAGATGAGGAACAAATGAATAATCTTTTGATTCAATCAGATACTTCAGAAGAAGAATCAGATAGTGATTTTCCTGAAGATATCAATCATATCCAAGAAGATGATATTGGTAATCTCAGTTCCGGTTCATCTCATGAAATTAATGTCTTAACTAAGGAACAAGATCTCCTTTTTGAAGTCATTAATTCTATAGCTGACCCAGATGAAAGAAGAAAATATCTAGACAAGCTTAAATCTTCAATGGAATCCTCAAAAGAAAAGGATTTCAAAGGAAAAGGCAAAGTTATAGTCGAAGATCATTTTGACTTCAAACAAATTCTTAAACGGCTGGATGCTGCTCAGCAAACAAAGCCTGTTACGATTCATGATCTCCAGCAAGAGATTAAGAATCTAAAACAAGAGGTTAAGGAGATTAAACAAGAACAAGTTGTTCATAAATTGATTTTGTCTCAAATAGCAGAGGCTCAATCAGATGAATCTGGTTGTGAAGATAGACCAGAGTCAAGTACCATCAAAGAAGATGAGCATGATAATCTTACTAAGGTTCAGGATGATCATGAAGATGAAGCGTTCCTGAATTTGGTAAATCAATTAAGGATTCAAAAGTTCCATATCAAGATCAAAATTATCATTGGAGAATTTGTTCTTGATTCTACAGCGCTTTTCGATACATGTGTTGATTCAAACTGTATTCAGGAAGGACTAATTCCTACTAAATACTTTGAAAAAACTTCGGAAAAGTTAAGTGCAGCTAATGGTTCTGAGCTTAGAATTAATTATAAGTTGTCTAGAGCTTTAATAGAAAATCAAGATTTCCAAGTTGAAACCCCTTTTCTATTAGTCAGAAATCTTAAAAATGAAGTGATTCTTGGAACTCCGTTCATCAGATCATTTTTTCCTCTTTCCATTACTCACAATGGAATCACAACCCAACATTTGGGAAAAGACATAATTTTCCCCTTCATCAGGAAACCAATCATTCGAGATTCAAATCTTCTCGATTGTAAGATTAACCAAATCAATTTCTTGAAAGAAGAAATTTATTTTAAGAATATTGAGTTACAATTGCAACAACCAAACATCAAAGATAAGATCCAGATCCTCTTTGATGAGACCCAAAAAACTATTTGTTCTGACTTGCCAACAACATTTTGGAATAGAAAGAAATACGTTATTGACTTGTCTTACGAACAAGATTTCAATGAGAGGCAAATTCCAACCAAGTCTAAACCTATCCAAATGAATCATGAACTCCTTAGATATTGTCAAAAGGAAATTAATGATTTCTTAAAAAAAGGTTTAATCAGGGAAAGTAAATCTACTTGGTCCTGTTCTGCCTTTTACGTCAATAAACAAGTGGAAATTGAACGTGGAACACCTCACTTGGTTATCAATTACAAACCCTTAAACCAAGCTCTTAGGTGGATTAGATATCCAATTCCTAATAAAAAGGATTTGCTTAACCGCCTAAACACAGCAAAAGTATTTTCCAAATTTGACATGAAATCTGGTTACTATCAAATAGAAGTCAAAGAAAGTGACCGTTACAAAACAACGTTCACTGTTCCTTTTGGGCATTACAAATGGAATGTTATGACCTTTGGTTTAAAAAATGCTCCTTCAAAATTCCAGAGAATTATGAATGAGATTTTCAATCCTTATTCAGACTTTACAATCATCTACATTGATGATGTTTTAGTCTTTTCTCAATCCATTGATCAACACTTCAAACATGTGAAAATCTTCATGGGAGTGATCAAAAGAAATGGTTTAGCTGTTTCTAAAACCAAAGTCAATCTCTTTCAAACAAAAATTAGATTTCTTGGTCATAATATTTTCCAAGGAACTATTATTCCAATCAACGGAGCAATTGAATTTGCTGACAAATTTTCGGATCAAATAATAGACAAAACTCAGCTTTAGAGATTCTTAGGATGTCTCAACTATGTCGCTGACTTTGTCCCCAACCTTAGCAACATCATCAAACCTTTGCACAACCGTCTAAGAAAGGAACCCCCTCCTTGGACAGATGAGCATACAAAGATGGTCAAAATTATTAAGTCTCAGATAAAGAATCTTCCATGTCTTTATCTTCCAAACCCGTCTACCCTCAAAATTGTTGAGACCGATGCTTCTGACATTGGTTATAGCGGTATTTTGAAACAAAGAAATTCAATAAAAAAGCATATCATTGCATATACTTCTAAACATTGGAATTCTGCTCAGCAAAATTATTCTACTGTCATATTTATTTCAAAATTTCAATATGATTTACTTAATAAAAAAATTTTGGTTAGAGTAGATTGTAAATCTTCAAAAGATATTTCACAAAAAGATGTTAAAAATTTAGCATCAAAACAAATTTTTGCCAGATGGCAAGCAATTTTAAGTGCTTTCGATTTTCAAATTGAATTTCTCAAAGGCTCTTCCAATTCTCTTCCTAACTTCCTTACTCATGAATATTTACAGGGTAGGTAGAAAAGTGAGTGTGGCAGAAATGCCAAGATCAGAGTCTTCCTCTGCGAAGGGGAAGGGTAAAGGAAAACTGGTCCTTAAGGGACTCAATCGCCAAGTTGCATCAAAATCTGGGTCATCAACCCAAAAACCAACAATCAATCTTGGGTCATCAACCCAATATGGGTCTTCAACCCAGCAAACCGCCAAACAGTCAAAAGAAGACTATGGCATCCCCATTCAATCTTTGTTAGCCTTTCAAGATCAAGGCCTTGTCAAACTCCCTAAAGGAACTTGGGGAGATAGAGTCGAGGAAGAACCAGGTTCTCCACCCCCTCTCAAAGACCTAATCAGGGAACTAGCATAAACAGCTACTCCTTTAAATGTTGTCAAACCAGATACAAGATTATCAAAAGACAACACCCAAAAACAAACAGCCACAACCAACTACATTGCAAAAAACCAAACCCATTTTGTTGTCCAAATGGAACCAGGATTTTAGGATAACAACCCTAATAAAGTTCCAGCCAAAATATTTCAAAATGGTTCCCACTTTCAACAAACTCAATCAAATAAAAATAGAAATTTTTATGAGTTTATCTTGATTGATACTGATTCAGTCATGATTAAACATTATCGAGACCCAAAGGATCAATCAGGATACACTCATTCAACTTTCCAAATTTTAAAGGTTTTAACACTTGAGCAATTCGAAAAGAACTTGAATGCTTTCAAAAAAAATTCTCAAACTTTTGATCCCATTGGTTTTAATTACTGGGATTGTCAACAAGCTTGGTACAATATTTTCTGGTACCAAAACAATCAAAACAAACATTCTTGGTTGATTTATTTCAAAAAGAATGTTAACTACAAATTTCCTAATTGGTTCATCCATTGGTGGAGAATTTTTTGTCCAATCAAGCAGATCCTTCCTGCATAAGTCCTAGAAGGATACCAAACATTTGAAAAATATTTTGACATCAAGGAAAGTCCTTTCCCTGTCAATTTAATATTTTTCTCAAAATTCTCCCTTTCATGGGTGTTCAGCTGGCAATACAAATACTAGAAGCAAGATCTTTACCCTGGTATATTGCCCATTTTACAAAGAGCACCTTATGTCAAGTGGTGGTCTCAGTTCAATTATGCGGCAGCCACAAGTGACAATGTCAAAATTTGGTTCCAGCAGAATCCTAAATGGATGAAAGCAGTCAACCCAGAGACATGTGAGTTCCTAAATCAGAGATCTCAGATTGTTTCGGTCTTATTAGGATCCAAATCAAAAGAAAGTTTCCTTCAGAATATGGAAGCCATCTTAAAACTTGCAAAGGAGGAGGTAACCTCTTCATCAAAATCCTCCAAGCAGAAGCTCCCCCAATCCGACGAAGATAAAGACCAAGAGGATTCAAGCCAAGGTTCGGATTCTTTCTATCAAAATGAAGATGACTGTTATGGAATCGACACTACAGTCAACCTGAGTGATGATGAATAATCCCAATCACTCAACCAGCAAAATCAATCAAACCTCTGGCATGAATAGTTCCAGTCACCCTTTGGAACTGCTCCTTGCCGACAGTCACAGTTCCAGTGAAGTTACCGACACTGTTCTTCAATAGTTGCAATAGTTTAGGTCAATTCTACCGACACTGTTGTAATAGTAAATTTTCAATCTTCTATAAAAAGGATGTTAGGCTCAGTTGTTAAACATCCGATTTTTTAGAGAGTTTTAGAGTGAGAAGCTCTGAGTGTTCTGAGAGTTCTCATATTGTGAGTTCCTCAGTTCTTCTTCTTCTTCCTCTTTTCAATCTTTCAATCTTGTAGTGTTCAACCTTGTAGTTTTCAATCATTCAATCAAAAACACATGGTTTAGAAAAACTTTCTTCTCCCTCCACCGGTTCTGGTGAGGCTCTGCCTCCGCTCCGGTTTCTTTTTATTTTTTCCAGTTCTTGATCGGTTCTACCACCTTTCTGGGTTTATGTTTTAAGTTTATATATATATATATATATATATTCCTAGGAAATTAGCATTCTCAAGAATATTTTTTAGCTATGTTTTCCCCCAAAAACATTCCCATGGGGGGATGTGAATCCTAGTTTCCCATGGACATAAGAAAGTTTTTGTTATTTGAGAATACTATTATACTCTAATTTCCCGTAAACAATATTAATATTCTGTTAAAATATATTTTTGTTAGGGAGAAAAGAACCCCTATATAAAATGAAGGTATAAACAGATATACGTCTATACTACTTTATTTTAAATTATAATATTTTTTATAATACTTTTTATTTTAATAACTCCATTTTCGATTAACCTAAATTTAAGAGTATTCTTTAAAATAATACTAATATTACCAGGAAAGATGTTCTTAAACTAAATATGGAAATCAAGATTCTCAAGTAATATTTTCCCCGATAACATTCCTATGGGAGGGAATGTGAATCCTAGTTTCCCAATGACATGAAAAAGTTTTTGTCATTTGAATATACTATTGTACTCTAATTTCTCATGGACAATATTAATATTCTGTTAAAATATATTTTTGTTTGGGGGAAAATAACTCCTATATGAAATAAAAGTATGAACAAATGCGAGTCTACACTATCTTTTCTAAATTGTTTTAATTTTTAACATATTTATAATTTTTATTTTAAATTATTCTAAATTTAAGGGTATTTTTGAAAATAATACTAACATTATAGGAAAGATGTCCTTAAACCAAACATCGGAATCTTTGATTCTCAAGTAACATTCTCAAAATGTTTAAGGCTTGTCAAACACATTTTTTTATATTTCAAAGAATCATCATTAATTCTTAGAAACAAATATAACTACCAAACGTCCCCTAAGACTATTTTGGATATTTTGGATATAAGACTAATTTTGACAGGTTCGAGATTTATTTCGAACCATTTCAACTGACCAGATTTCCCATATTCTTTTAAAAGTTATATATTTTTTCACAATTAGGTATAAGTAATAAGACTTATTAACTTAATTAATAGCCTTTTGCATAACATTATAATATATTTATATTAATATTTTTATTTCCAAATATATATTGTAAACTATATCTTAGTTTTAGTTTCTTACTTCTTTAATTTCATGAGTAGCTATTCATAATGTTAAAATTTATATACAGTGTTATTGGATCATGGCCGAGTCAGGTTCATGTCCATGCAATTGGCCCCTACGAAAATATCAGGTTGGGTTATGACTGTATATCATATGCAATTAAATTGCTTACATTATTTCTACCAAAAAAAAAATGCTTACATTAAATAAACAAGGATCCATTTTAATGATATAAATTGGGATTGTAATCCAGATTTTTAATTACAATTCCAATTTTAACTTCGTGAGAATTGGAATTGCTTCAAAATTATAAATTTTATGTTTGAGTTATGTAAATGGATAAGCGTAGAATTATAATTATAATTCTAAATTCATTTCTCAATAATTGGCGGTGGTGGCAGCAACAACAACGGAGGTGGTGGTGATGATTGAAAGATGCTGCCAACGATTTGATTGACACCAACCGTAATGATTATCTAAGTATGTAACAAAGACAATAAAGAATAATGATCAAGTATTGTTTTTAACTTTTTAGACTTGAAATTTGTAATTCTTAAGGTCTAGATTAAGATCTAAAAATAATATTAAAATCATTATAAAAAAAAATAATCATTTTCCAGTTCCATGGAATTGGATTTGGAAATCCCATTTTCAATTCTAGCATGCACATCAAACAAGACAATTGAATTTAAGAGGTACAAATCCAATTTCAAAGATTAACTTTAAGGTTGTGTTTGGATGGGGTATTTTCAAATTCCAAGAAATTTGAAATCCAAGGTAATTCAATTGCTTCAATTGAATTACTCTCATTTTGAAAATACTTTGTTTGGATGGAGTAATTCAAATACCTTGTATTTTAAATACCTTGTTTGGATAAAGCATTTCAATTACCTTCAATTTCAAAAAAAAAATTTATTATTATTTTAAAAAAAATGGGATTCCAATATAAAATGTGACAAATAAATAAACAATAGCAATTTTTTAAATAATAAAAATTTTAAATAGTCTTTAAAAAATAATAAAATTAGACAATTTGATTGATTGTTGAAACATAGTTGTGTCTAATTTCATATAACTGTTATTAATGTTTTTCTGGTTCAATAGTTGAAGACAATATCTCATTCTCAAGCAGAGTCGCTTTCAAATCAGCATAAACTTCATAAACTTCATATCTTCAATTCATAATCATGTCCAAGGACCAACATGACATAGAATGGAATGCTAAATTGCTAAGTATATGGATCAATACATTCAAAACAATTGAGACCAAAGTCACTATCAACTAATTAAGAAACTATCAACTAATTAGGACATGAAAGCAAAAAGTAATCTTTTTTCTTGTCCAGAGGAAGAGCTCTTATAAGTACAAGTTTACTAGGATTTTCAGTCAACCAATTGACAGCCTTGAGCCATTGTGCATTGTCAAGACCCGATATTTTTTCCATCTCCTCTAGCACTTCTTGGACGTCTTTTTCATCAGTCTTCTTGGTATTTGCTTGCATGAATTCTTTCACTGACTCAGTAAATTCTCTCATTGCAGCAACAATCCCATCTTTTTCTCCACTTATTCTCTTTTGGGATTGCATTCCAGTGGAAGTCGAAAACTGACCCCGTTTCTTTGTTGCAATGCTTGACTACTCTAAACCAATGTTGATATTATTAGCCTCATCCTCTTCATTGTTCATGGCACCATCGGCATCGAGTGCAGTCTCCACTCCAACTCCAGTAGCTTTATCTTTGGCGCACAAGTCTACTATGTCATCCCAATTTGGAATGACCTTAAACCGAAATTTTTTAGCCTCTGCATGTGACTTGAGAGCCAAAAAAAATGTTAATAATAACAAAACATGTTAATAATTCAAAACTGAAAACTCTAATACATAGTTGAAAACTAAAAACTATGCTTACCGTTACATACTCATTCCAAACATCTTCATTTTCAATTGTGATCATATATTTCGAACCATCCCAATCAAACCCACTTTGACTGAGTATATCGTAGACAATTCCATACCATGTTCTCCATAGTTTAATTCGGTTCTTCACATTCTCTCCAAGAAGCTATGGGACTTTGAAACGTGTAGATAACACTTGAGTTGTAGTGTTGTATGCCACAGCTTTCCAAGCTCCATAACAAATTCCTCTAATCTCGGAGTACATCAGCTAGTACACGTTCCATCTCCAAATTCCATGAGATATAGCTGCTTGTATCATCTTTCTTCTCCTCAATGTTGCTTTCTGGCATCTTTCTTTTCCCTTTTGCCTTGCTCCTTGCTTGAGATGACTCCATGACACTAGATATAATTGAATGATAAAAACTATTCAAAGATCGTGGCTAGCATGTGTAAGGCATTTGAGTTAGAATCATTTCAAGCATTTGTTTGTAATGCATACAGTGTTTTGGTAATTCAATTAAACATACATGCTTAATCTATCAAAGGAAAACCTACTAAACTTAGAAATGAAACAACAAAATTAATATTGATCGAACAACAGACTAATAATGAATTTATAGCAAGTCAAATGTTGTTGTGCTGATGACACAATTAAGAAAGTTGCATTGAAAAACTAATGATACAATCACAACACAGTTCAAAATTGGGCTACTTATACAATTCAAAAAGAAAAACAAGCATTAGGAATTAAATAGTTAAACAATGTACCTTTGTAAATATTGCCAAACTGTATCAATACAAAGTTAAACCAAAATGGTCAGAATTCCCGTGATGTGGTATTTCTATACTAAAACATTAATAAAAACAATAGTTTATTTCGTAAGAACTTCTAGGCTTCTATCATTTAAGTTTTTTTTCCTTCTTTCTATATCCTAAAGCCTTTATGAGTTTATTACAGATCAACAGAGATGGCTATGAAACTTTAAATCATTTACCTTCATAAGAGTTAACTTTACAATTCAGCTATAATGGAGGTGCAAGAATGCCATTGATCATCACAACCATTTAATTGCAACAATTAAGACTACCATTGATCAAAACTCTATGCATCTATGCATATCTGTAGATGCAGGTATATATTTTTAAAGAAGTGCTACCAAGACTTAGTATTATACTGCTGGGACCTTTGGCACTCAAAAATCAATATCTGGCCTACGTATCAGTGGATATTTAGTATATAGCTTATGTACCTATAGTCACTAGATAATCAGAAATTAATAAGCAAAACACCTCCATAATTGGAATTTCATATTTGAAAAAGATAAATGATAAATCAAATCTTTAGCAAATAGAATTTTACTAATTCCTTTCTTCATTTCATTCATAGGTTGTTTCTCAAATTAGTGTCAAGATGCCATCCAATCAAGAACTCCTCACATACTTTTTAAGTCATTGCCAAGTGCAATTAATGCACCATCACCTTCAACTTCAAACAATCCACTAATGGAACTTTGCACTTTGAGTTTATACTCCTCAAAGATGTTCATTTTCAATACTCATTGTTAGGTCCAACAGAGTTAGTTGGTAGTTTTTTTTTATACTTGAAGAATGATAATTTCAATCTATCCCGCCTAATTTAACTTGTCTCTCCCAAGTTCATACATCTAAAGAGTAAGTAATAATACCTGCAGATCTGGTATAAGATCTCGGTGAGTTAGCAACACCAAGCTTGCTAGTCAACTTGTCTTCAAGCCCTCAATTTCTGCACACAATGTTAAAACAAACCATGTGAATAAAACAGTTGTAGCACCTCATAAGCAAGAACAAAGATATCTTTTGAGCAAGCCATTAGTAATGAATCTCAAATAATGAAGGCTAATCACACTATAAATGCACAATATGCAAGATTTATACCTCTAACTAGCACCAAACCACCAACTCTTCAATTATTATCTATCTCTCTCTGATATGCATTTCCACAAACACATGGTGCTTGCTACTGAGCTTTAACTCAAACCCATCAAAAGGTGAAAACATACCCCCAATAACCTAATCCGAGATTATCACCCACATATACAAAACAACGAAACAAAAGATTGAAGATATTATAATTTTTATCTATATCAAACTTTGTAGTTCTCATCACTCTCTACTGCTTCATAAACAAACTGAAGATTGATTGGTGTGAATTAATCCCATGAATTAGAGAAAAAGCAGGAAGTTATTGGAAAGAGAATTGAAAAATCGGTTGTGTATAGAGAGAGAACAGAAGGAAGAGAAGGAAGATCAATGCTTACCTTTTGAGGATCGAAATGGAGAAGGGAGAAGAGATTTGATCTTAGGATCCGAAATGGAGAAGTCATGAACCGCCATGAACGAAAGATTGAGAGAGAGAGAGAGAGACTTCGAATCTAGAACAGAGAAGAAGAGATTTGATGTAGAAGCCATGAGCAGGGTTTGATGTGGTTGCTCAAATTTGGAACGATGGAGCTCGAAGTTTCCGCCATGAACAGTCTCGGAGTTCATTCTCGGGAGCGAGGACCAGGGTTGGAGAAAAGGAAAGGAATTTCAGAATTCCACCTATTTTGATGGGATTTCAAATACTCTGATTTACATAAGATAAAATACCTGATAAAATTACCTAGAATTTAAAAAATACCTTGGGTTGTTATCCAAACCATATATTTTAGGATTAGGAATTTTAATTACCCTCCTAAAATACTTCACCCTCTAAAAATACTCCATCCAAACATACCCTAAGTGAAATCCTACGTGCCTAAACGACATCTAAGTGATTTTTGAGTCCACAACAACAATTTCTATTAAGGTTTTAACACCATACTAATGGAAGAATTAAAATTGCTCACTTTATTTTTTGGTACAATAGATAAAAGAAAAGGTGTAACATCCCTGACTGTTCTATGGATTGACGACTGTCCCCACAGACCAACACGGATCTTTTCAGCGTTCTTTGTCCTCACTCACACGCTTCCTGGGACCCAAGGATATCGCTGTTGAGGATCCAGAGATCTGAAGAGTTATCTTTGATTAGCTAGTTGGTTAGTAATGTAGTATGGTTTAGAGTATTATGCTGACGACGTTCTTTGGTTTACATACTATTTTTCGCAGATTGTAATTAGACGTCCGGTTTTGAGGCTTTTAGTTTTTATTCTAATGATTGGATTTAATAATATTTTTCAATACTTTGTAAATACTATTATTTTATTTAATACGAGGTATTTTCATACTTAGTTATTTGAGAAAAAATTTATGACTTGTGTTTTTTAATAAAATGTTTTGAAGGGTTTTTATTGAAATTAATTTGGGTTACTAATGTAACGAAGGGCGTCACAAAAGGAAAAGCAAGAAGCCACAAAAAAAAAAAATTGTAGTTGTAGAAACCTCAAATTGGTTGCCACTAACATCAAAAATCAAAGAATAATTTTGTTTGATTTGACTCTGAATTGTGTTGTGAACTTCAGGGTGCCACTTGACTTAATTATCTGTTTACTTTTGTAATTCACCCCATGCAATTGATGGTTAAAATTTGAAACCTTTGTCTCCATCTTCTCTTTCCCCATGGCCTTTTCAATTAAAATGGGCCTTGAATTACCTCTCACGCGTTTCTGATTGTCACCTGGATTAACACTCCTTTGACCCGATGCATTTAATGGTTGTAGGGAGTCGGGGTGATCTGATTCCCTCATAAACTCCCTCCCATCATTAGCCAAAACCTTAAATTTATTTCCTTCCATAACATGTTTCTTTTTTCTCATCCCTAATTTTGCAACTTCAATATACTACTTCCTTCTTTTAGAAACCACCACCCTTTCCCCATGTAAAGGTTCAGTCAATCGTCCTGAAGTTTCTTGTAACTGTTGCTTCATTTGTTTGATTGGCGACATTAACTCATTGTTCAGGTGAAAGTGTCAGCAACTACATGTTCTTCTTCGGGATTACGTTCCATTCTAGTTGCGGAAGTTTTAAAGTCTTGACTCCAACCGGTCATAGCCAAATAGTGGTAAAAAAATAATCCACGGTCCCCTATTTATCATATTCTCCTTATCCATATAAATCAATCTTTACCATAAAATGTTCATTATCCACATCCATAATTTCAAAATCCCCTTGAAGCTTCCACAAATGCCCCAGTTTGTCATTCATGGTATTATATAGCCCATTGATTTTCCAATAACTTAACCACCAAAGCATCCTCCCAGGGTAACACATTTACTGGAATACCTTTTCATCCAAAAAAGCCTTTGATCGAAGGCAATCTCCACCCTCCAATTCTATCATCACTAATTTTGCCCTAAGAAATCCATCTTCTTCCTCATAGTTGAAGGAGCCTTTGAACCTGCGACACCCTTTCTGGGGGCCGTCACATATTTACCCAAAATGCGGAAATAAAACTAAAATGCTGGTTACTTTCGGAAAATGTCACTTTCAATGTTTTAACTTTACAAAAATTGTGATAAAATTTGAATTTTTTCCTTCTTCATAATATCAACTCAAGACAACGCAACCAACTAGGAGATGTACGTCATAAGCATAAATAAGCATCATAGGTTAAAATACAAAACATAAAACTATAACTATAGGAGATCACAAAAGAGCCTCCATCACGATAGGCTTTTCTCCATCACACTAAATAAGAAAAAGTAAAGACATATACATAAATAGTAGCGACACAACTAGAACCATAAACAAAATAAATGGCTCTCAGTAGCCTGATCAAAAACTGATGAAAGACTCGCTACTCTAAAAACGACTATATATACCTAAGCTGGTCAAAGCTAATAAGAACTACTGGGGGAATCAGAATGATCACCCACACTCGCTAAAGGTGTATCCGGTGAAGATACATCTACTACCTCACCCATTGGGTCATCCCCAAAGGTCGATGAGTGAACCTCAAGCTCCTCCTCAAAATGCTCCTCGGGATCTTCCTCTATCTCATCCAACTCCACCTCAACTGGTGGTGCTGCTGCTACAGGTGCCACCTGAAGCGGCTCAACAGGCTGGTGCGGATAATCAAGCAATCCATGATCCCTAAAAAACTATAGGTATTTCCATACAGGAGGTAACGATATCTCACAAGTCTCCGCCATATGTAGTCTCGAAATGGGTCCCCCAGCTGCTGTGCCGGCTGTCTCCGTAGATGGGTCATAGTATGTGGCGCTCAAAGCCCCGGGATTTATCTCCCATGCGCCAACATAGTGGGCCCGGTCAAACATGATCGTCCTCGACTGTTGATGGGCTAAGGGGATCTCTGGATCCATCTAATCGCAGATAAAATATAACACGAGTAGAGAACGGAAAGAAAATATGCAAGAGTGAGAAACCGACATTTGAGTAATAACGTTAGAACCACATGCACGACACAACAAAACATATGTATACGCATATATATCCATATCATTTAAAGTCTCACAAGTAAGGTATCACACATCATAGCATCTCAAAGGGATTCACACCCAACCGTCGTCGTTTTAAAATATGCATGATACACTTCAATAATCGTTCTCTAACATTTTACCTAATCTCTCGGAGATATCAACAACACGTAGAGTTAATCAAACTCAATTGCCATAAAGGCACTCGCAAGACCATGCATTACTGTCCACACAAGGTACAGTGGTCGTTAACACAATCGGTCCTCATTGTCCACACAAGGTACAATGACATGAATATCCTCTCGATATCATGATTAACTACATGTATACCAGTAAGGTGCCATGCTCAACTCAATTCGAAAGCACGTCTGCTTAAATGCATGTAAAACATTTTATTCTCGTCTTTTCTCGTTGTGAATAATGTTCTTTTGTTGAAGTACACAAAACATTCGACCATCTTCAACTCAAAACGTCTTTAAAACATTATTAACAACACATGATTTCACAATCCGAGTGCTCAATCACGAAAACTTTAGACCTTGCAATCAGTCTTAAGTTCGTGGTGATAGAAAACATCATTAAACTCCTCTTTAACGCACAGTATACCTCTTGTATACAATAGACATTAGTCCACAACACACAGAACTTTAACATCCCGACGTCTCGGCTATTAAGTTCTAAAATCTTTAAAATCATGTTCAACCCAAAACGTAATTTCTAGAAAACTTATTATATGGGCAAAATCCGTCATAAAACACCGGTTACCGAAAATATCATTTTCAGAAAAGAGGGTCACAGAGATTTGAAGTTCACCAAAAATACACGTTGCCGTCTCCAAAATACTTGCCGTCGTCGGTTTTCCAAATTGTCGTCGTTACATCATTTTAAACCAATTTAAAGCCAAAACTCAGCTTTTTCCACTTAAACATTTTTTTAAAATCATGGTTAACTTATTTTCGCAGATAAATTTCACAGAACAACATTTTATAATATTGCGGAATATAATATATAGCTACTAGCAATAGTAAAATATTTTCACGGTTACGCCATCTATGTGACTCATAAATCAAACTTTTTATTAATAAATCATTAAAACAATAATATTTCTCAAATACTTATTATTTTTCCCAAATAGTATTTTCCATAAATATTATATATCAACATTTTCCCATAAAAATATTGAATATAATTTATACCGCTTATTAACGGTTTTATTTGATTAATCGGTTGGGTACTGACCACTGCCAGGCTTCACAAACAACACCCAACATCATCATCATCAATATATTACACGCAGATTATGCATCACAGTAATATAATAAATAACTGCAGATAATTAAATAAATTAAAAGTAGATAAATAAATTACAACTATAAACACATATAGCCGAATAAAATAAACTGAAAACACCCCAAACACATAAATAAAAATATACAGACCACAAACAAGAACATGTGGCCATCCGAATAACCCGTCAGGTAACGCCTCTTACCTCTCGAAGTTCCTTGGTGAAAAAGTAATAACTCGCAGGGTGTCGGAAATCCTCGTGCGTCGTAAACACGGTTAACCTTCAACACACAACCAATCAATCCCTTAATCAAAAAACTAAAACATCACTAAATAAACCTATATAGGTCACGATCTACTAGGGTTTAGTGGCTTAACCAATTCCAAAAATCTCCTAAGTCATGGATTAAGGTTTCTAACTTACTTAAGACAATGGATTAAGACTAAACAACAAGATTAGGAAATCAAAAGCATCCTAATCCTCCAAGTCTCAAGGTCGGCCATCAATAAATTCTAGGGTTAGGGTTTGTAGTTTCATGAACCAATGAGGATTTAACAAGTGTACATGTATGTATGTTGAAAGACATGATCATACATCAAAACAATGAACAAAACTCCATCAAAACTCTTCCTCTATGATTCGACCATCACATGAACTTAGGGTTAGAAATTTCATTTTGATTGGCTAACATGGATTTAGGCATGGTATCATACATGTCATATTGAATACATGATCATACATGAAAGAAAACAAAAACAAAACTCCATGGATCCTTTCTCCATAGGTTCGGCCAACTCAAGTTAAATAGGAAGGAAATTTTTTATCATCACATGCTCTTAGATATAGACAATACACATGATTACAAGAACATAGCAAGTGGTTTCAACATCATGGGATTTTTCTAGAATTTGTTCTGGATTTTCAAAGTTCTAGATCTAGAAACTTAAAAGTGAAAAACCTAGATGAGTTAAGCTTTGAATCTTTAAACTTATTGAAGAACATAAACATGATTAGGAAAGGAGAAGATGATTTACCTCTTGAATATCCAAAAACAAGTAAAGATCCAATGACTTGCTTCACACAATGATTCTAAGACTTATGAACTTTGATGTTTTTGTGTTAAACTTGTAATAGGAAGAAAATAAAGTGTGATGGCCTATATATATAGAGAGGGCTGCGTCCAAGGGAGGGATTAAGTGGAAAGGAGGTGGTTTCTTCAAGGACTTAGGTGCAAATAACTCCTAGGGACCATTTTGCAAAATTCCAAAAGTATAAGGACTAGTTTGCAAATTCCTAATAGTTTGTAATGATGACCGTGTGCAACATTTAATGTGCTCACATTGTGACTCACCATCATGAATCATCCAAAATTCTAAGATAACTCCTTTATCTGCTATTGGAAACTCCGTCGTTCGCCCCGCCGTTTACCCGATTACATATTTCGCCCGTAAAAGATAAATTATTTCACTTTTAATAAAATAATTCTAAAAATACACAATCGTAGGAAATAAAATAAAAATCTTAAGTTTTTCGTTCACGAGTTAAAATTAGGTCTCCTGGTCAGTATACATATACTGTCAGTAGAAATAGCGGGCCGAGATTCGCCCGTCGTTTCAACCTAAATTTTAATCGTAGCTTTCAACGTTTAAGTAGAATTAAATGACCAACTCCGTTTGCTTAAAATAATTTTCTAACACTCGAATAAATATATAAACATATTCATCCACATTTATGTTATTTAAAACAGTAAAGAAAATAGGGTGTTACATTACTACCCCACTAAAAAGAATTTCGTCCCGGAAATTACGTACCTGAGAATAATCTAGGATATTGTAACTTCATCTTATCCTCAACTTCCCATGTTGCTTCTCCAGTAACATCATCCCTAACAACCTTGACCAAAGAGATTTGTTTACCTCTGAGCTGCTTTGTCATCTTATCCACGATTCGCACAGGTTTAGTTTCATAAGACAGATTTTCTCTTAATTGCACAGTATCGGGCTCAATGACATGAGATGGATCAGGAATATACTACCTCAGTTGTGAAACATGAAAAACATCATGAAGATTTGAAAGAAAATGCGGTAAGGAAATTTTATAGGCTACAAGACCTACACGACGAAGAATTTAGTAAGGTCCGATAAATTTAGGAGTCAGTTTTCTGGACTTAATTACCCGACCAACCCCAGTTGTTGGTATGACTCTCAAAAACATATGTTCACCTTCCTCAAATTCAAGAGGTCGTCTCGGCTTATCAGCATAACTTTTTTGCCTACTTTGAGTCGTCCGCATCTTTTCCTGAATCATCTTCGTTGGTTGTCGTACAAAGTCTGGTCCCAACAGTAAACTTTCACTATCCTGATACCAACACAAAGGTGTTCTGCACCGTCGACCATATAAAGCTTCATAGGGTGCCATTCCTATGCTTGAATGAAAACTATTGTTGTAGGTGAAATCTATTAATGATAGAAATTCATCCCAGCTCCTCGAGTCTTCTAGTGTACAAGCTCCTAACAAATCTTCAAGTGGTTGTATAGTCCTTTCCGATTGTCCATCCATCTGTGGAGGATATGCCGAACTCAATCTGAGTTTCGTTCCTAAAGCCTCTTGTAAACTTTGCCAAAATTTTGACGTAAATCTTGGATCACGATCTGAACTAATGCTGGTAGGTATACCGTGTAACCTAACAATTTCATCAACATATAGTTCAGTTAACTTTTCCAACGGGTGTTTCATCTTGATAGGTAAAAAATGAGTCGACTTGGTCAATCGATCAACTATTACCCATATTGCATCATTTCCCTTTCGAGTCCTCGGCAAACCTGACACATTGTCCATCGATATACTGTCCCATTTCCAATCTGGAATATCCAAAGGTTGCAACATTCTTGCTAGTTTTTGATGCTCAATCTTAGCTTTTTGACAAACTAAGCAAGAAGCCACATAATTCATGACATCCCTTTTCATGCCATACCACCAATATAATTTCTTAAGGTCTTGGTACATCTTAGTAGTTCCTGGATGTAAACTTAGCTTACTTCTATGAGCTTTCTCCAGAATTAACTTTTTCAGTTCAACGTCATCTGGTACACAAATCCTCTCACCAAATCTTAAAATTCCACCAGTCCATTCTCTAAATTTTGACACTACTCTTTGTTGTATTAGCTCTCTCTCTCTTTGCAAGTATTGATCACCTCCTTATTTTTCCAGTATGTGTTCCATCAATTTGTTTGTAACAGTAATCATACCCAAACAAATCATTCCTGGTGATTTTTCCATTGTTAAGCGCATATCCCGAAATTGTTCCAACAATTCCTGCTCTCTGGCTATCATATATGAAGCATGCACTGATTTCCTACTCAAAGCATCTACCACTACATTAGCTTTCCCCGGGTGATAGTGTAGTTGAAAATCATAATCTTTTAAGAATTCCAACCAACGCCTTTGTCGCATGTTCAGTTCCTTTTGATCAAATAGGTATTTTAAACTTTTATGATCACTAAAAACATTAAATATTGATCCATACAAATAATGTCTCCATATCTTTAAAGAAAATACCACCGCTGCTAATTCCAAATCATGCGTAGGGTAATTTCGCTCATGAGTCTTCAATTGTCTTGAAGCATAAGCCACGACTTTCGGATTTTGCATTAAGACACAACCCAATCCTTGATGTGAAGCATCGCAATATATTTCAAATGATTCCTTAGGATCCGGTAGTATCAATACAGGTGAAGTAGTTAGCCTCCGTTTTAACCCTTGAAAACTTTCTTCACAAGCTTCAGTCCATGTAAAAACTTGATCCTTCCGAGTTAACAAGGTAAGTGGTCCTACTATCTTAGAAAATCATTCAATGAATCTTCTATAGTATCCAGCCAACCCCACAAAACTACGGATCTCCATTACAGTCTTGGGTCTTTCCTACTGTAAAACAGCTTCAACTTTCGACGGATCTACAACAATTCCATCGCTCGAGATCACATGTCCTAAGAATTGAACTTGGTCTAACCAAAATTCACACTTTTCAGGTTTCGCATAAAGTCTTTTCTCCTTTAAAATTTGGAGAACCACACTGAGATGTTCAGCGTGTTTTTCTTTATCAGGGGAATAGATTAGAATGTCGTCAATAAAGACAACGACAAACCGATCCAGATAAGGACGAAAAATCCTATTCATGTAATCCATGAATATAGCCGGAGCATTTGTCACATCGAATGGCATTACAAGGTACTTGTAATGTCCGTAGCGTGTTCGAGACAGATCTGGTGATATCCCGATCGTAAATCTATCTTAGAGAAAACAGTCGCTCCACACAGTTGATCCATCAAATCATCTATCCTTAGAAGTGGATACTTATTCTTAATCGTCACTTTGTTCAGTTGGCGGAAATCTACACATACGCAAGAAGTTCCCTCTTTCTTTTTCACGAGCAACATTGGAGCTCCCCATAGTGATACACTAGGTCTAATGAATTCTTTACACATCAACTCAACTAGTTGTCCTTTCAAGTCCTCAAGCTCCGATGGCGACATACGATATGGTGCTATAGATATCGGTCCAGTGCCTGGGATCAGATCAATGGCCAATTCAATCTCCCGAACAGGTGGTAGTCTAGGTACATCATCAGGAAAAACTTTTGGAAACTCGTTGACAATGGGTATACACTGCAAGTCTAACTCGCTCTTAATGTCTAAGGAAAATAACAACATGTATCATTGCGCTCCCTCTTTTAAAGAAGTTATTACTTGATTAGAGGATAAAAATCCAGAATTCTCATCCTTAGGAAAAATTAAAGATTTACGGAAACAGTCTATTAAAACATGGTTGGAGGATAACCAATCCATGCCTAAAATTACATCTAACTGTATCAAAGGCAAAAAGATCAGATCAACACAATAATGTCTATCCTGAATAATCATAGGACAGTTTAAGCAAGCAGAGCTAACAGTAATTGGCTTAGCAGTTGGAGTAAAAACAATCAGATTATATGGTAAGGAAGAAACAGACAAACTCAAACATTTCACGCAATCCATCGAAATAAAAGAATGCGTCGCCCCCGAATCAAACAGTGCAATTAAAAGATTATCGTTTATGTCACACATACCTAGTACAAGGTCGTCAGAGTCTGAAGCTTCGGCTCCACTCATTGTATAAACTCGTCCCTTGGCTGTCGGTTTATTGGCTCCAGCAGTGTTGACAGTCGGTCCCTACTTCGGTGCATTGCAATCTTTTGCCACATGCCTCACTCGACCACAGTTGAAACATTTGGGTCCTTTGAGAGAACAGCTATCAGCCATATGGCCGGTCCCCCCACAATTGAAACAATTGATAACTTGACCTTGATTCCGGGTCTTCTAGTCTCCGCTCCCCGATCCTGAAGCATTAGAACGATATTGCTTCTATTGATTCACTGGTGCACGATAATAAGGTTTATTCTGATTCTGTTTTCCCTTCTGATTCTGAGATTGACTCTTAGACTTAGCTGGTCCGCCTACGTTCCCTCTATAGTCTCTTTCTCTCCTCATGACTTCTACCTTCCTGTACTTTTCAACCAAAGCTTGAAAATTCTTGATTTCCAAAGGTAACACTGATTCTTTAATCTCAAAGTGTAGTCCTTTCTCAAAGCGTTCGCATTTCCACTCTTCATTCGGATTATTGTCAAAGAAGCGAAAATACTTGGCTAGGGATTCAAACATCGCCGCATACTCGCCAACAGTTAAATCCCTCTGAAACAAACATAGAAATTCTACTTCCTTCTCAGCTCGTGCACTTTGTGGAAAGTACTTATCTAAAAATGCAGTTCGGAACAACGCCCACGTGATCATTTGATGTTCAGCTTCCAATAGTTGTCTGGCTCCTCTCCACCAGTACTCGGCATCTCCCACCAACATATATGCAGCATGAGACACTTTATCCCCTTCCGGAGTGTGAATCAACTCAAAGATTTTCTCCAACTCTTGGATCCATAAGTCAGCTTTAACGGGATCCACGTCTCCATAGAATTGTGACGGATCATGACATCTAAAAGCAGTCAAGTTCTTACCCTCAACAGCTTGTTTAGCTCGAACTTGCGCCTGATGGTTCTAGGCATTCATTGATGCAGTCTGGTTAGCAATTACAGCTGCTACGTTGTCCATAGCCTGGGCAGCATAATCCACTCCTTCATCGTATTCCTCATTCATATTGGCACGACCGCCAATAGGGCCACCTCGACGACCCCTTCGACGACAGCGTCCACGTCCTCGTCCATGTCCTTGTCCACGTCCAGCTTTTGGTGCGAATTCCATAACTGACCTATCAAACAAAATCAGTTAAACCGCTGCCAGAAATGAAACGTGTACCTAAGCATTAACATGCATTACTTCTAAGAAGTAATTCAAACAGTCAGGTCTTAATCAGAGAAACACAACATCAACACAATCGACCTATTTCCCAAAGACACCCGAAAGACTCGACCAGCTTTGATACCACAAATGCGACACCCTTTATGGGGGTCGTCACATAGTTACCCAAAATGTGGAAATAAAACTAAAATGCTGGTTACTTTCGGAAATTGTCACTTTCAATGTTTTACCTTTACGGAAATTGTGATAAAATTTGAAATTTTTCCTTCATAATATCAACTCAAGACAACGCAACCAACTCGGAGATGTACGTCATAAGCATAAATAAGTGTCATAAGTTTTATACAAAACATAAAACTATAACTACAGGAGATCACAAAAGAGCCTCCATCATGATAGGCTTTTCTCCATCACACTAAATAAGAAAAAGTAAAGACATATACATAAACAGTAGCGATAAAACTAGAACCATAATCAAAATAAATGGCTCTCAGTAGCCTGATCAAAAACTGATGAAAGACTCGCTACTCTAAAAACGACTATACCTAAGCTGGTCAAAGCTAATAAGAACTACTGGGGGAATCAGAATGATCACACACACTCACTGAAGGTGTATCCGGTGAAAATACATCTACTACCTCACTCATTGGGTCATCCCCAAAGGTCGGTGAGTGAACCTCAAGCTCCTCCTCAAAATGCTCCTCGGGATCTTCCTCTATCTCATCCAGCTCCACCTCAACTAGTGGTGCTGCTGCTACAGGTGCCACCTGAAGTGGCTCAACAGGCTGGTGCGGATAATCAAGCAATCCATGATCCCTCAAAAACTATAGGTATTGCCATACAGGAGGTAACGATATCTCACAAGTCTCCACCATATGTAGTCTCGAAATGGGTCCCCCAGCTGCTGTGCCGGCTGTCTCCATAGATGGACCATAGTATGTGGCGCTCAAAGCCCCGAGATTTATCTCCCATGCGCCAGCATAATGGGCCCGATCAAACATGATCGCCCTCAACAACTGATGGGATAAGGGGATCTCTGGATCCATCTAATCGCAGATAAAATATAACACGAGTAGAGAACGGAAAGAAAACATGCAAGAGTGAGAAACCAACATTTGAGTCATAACGTGAGAACCACATGCACGACACAACAAAACATATGTATGCGCATATATATCCATATCAGTTAAAGTCTCACAAGTAAGGTATCACACATCATAGCATCTCAAAGGGACTCACACCCAACCGTCGTCTTTTTAAAATATGCATGATACACTTCAATAATCATTCTTTAACATTTTACCTAATCTCTCGGAGATATCAACAACACGTAGAGTTGATCAAACTCAGTTGCCATAAAGGCACTCGCAAGACCATGCATTACTATCCACACAAGGTACAGTGGCCGTTAACACAATTGGTCCTCATTGTCCACACAAGGTACAATGACATGAATATCCTCTCGATATCATAATTAACTACATGTAAACCATTAAGGTGCCATTCTCAACTCAATTCGAAAGCACGTCTGCTTAAATGCATGTAAAACATTTTATTCTCATCTTTTCTCGTTGTGAATAATGTTCTTTTATCGAAGTACACAAAACATTCGACCATCTTCAACTCAAAACGTCTTTAAAACATTATTAACAACACATGATTTCACAATCCGAGTGCTCAATCACGAAACCTTTAGACCTTAGAATCAGTCTTAAGTTCGTGGTGATAGAAAACATCAATAAACTCCTCTTTAACGCACAATATATGTGACACCCTAAACTCGGGTCGTCACATGGTTACCCGTTTGCGGAAATAAAACTTAATTTGCTGGTTACTTTCGGAAAATAATGTTTTCTCAACGTTCATCTTTTCAAAATATGGTGATAAATTTTTTTTTCTTTTAACCTCATAACAACAACAACGTAATCAAATTACACTTAAATACACAATGTATATAAGTCATACAACTATACTGCCTCATATGTTTTCATACCTAAATCATTTTCAGTTTTATCCTCAAAACATAATAGGACCTAAGCTGGTCGTAACTAACAGACACTACAGCCAATAGGAGCAGCACATCACGCTTCCAACTAGACAGCCTTCCTCTTCTTGTAGGGTTCATACCCCTTGTACGTCTCTGAGATGTGTTGTAAGGGTGAGACACCAATATATGGATTTATCACCATAACTAAATGCGCAACACAAAAGAAGGCACATGCACATATACATATTTATAACAACATACTCATTCATATTATATCACATCGTTTGTCAATGGGTTTCACACCCCAAACATCAACGTTGAAAAACTATGCATGAACACTTCAAAACATCATCTAAACATTCATACCTAATCTCATGAGATATCCCCAACTTCGTGGTGAGTTGATCAGACTCGATAGTTACCGGCACACAGCCACAGGCACACAGCCAAAACCCATCACACACTGTCCAACATCGTGGCACAGGTGTCACACCGTAGATGGGGCCTCATTGTCCACCAGGCACAATAAGAACATCTTTATGATCTACCATGACGCCGCAAGGTAATCACTCGTATAAAACCCATCACACACTGTCCAACATCGTGGCACAGGTGTCACAACGTAGATGGGGCCTCATTGTCCACCAGGCACAATAAGAACATCTTTATGATCTACCATGACGCCGTAAGGTAATCACTCGTTTGATCATGGCACGTCTGCCAAATGCATGCAAGAAAAACATTTTGTTCTCAACACTTTTCTTTGTGTTATATCTTTATTTGTCAAAGCTCTCGAAAGCTTTCGACCCATCATCGTATTTAAACATCAAAGCTCTCAAAAGCTTTCAACTTATCATCGTTTTAAACATCGAATGCTCTCAAAAGCATCATCGTTTTCAACATCGAATGCTCTCAAAAGCATCATCGTTTTAAACTTCTTTACAACTTTTATTAACAACACAGGACCTCAAGGTCCGATTGCTCAATCACGAAGCCCCTAGACCGTTGCAATCAGTCTTAGGTTCGTGGAAATAGAAAACATCTCAAAACGTTTTAACTTCTTTACGTAGATACCCAATCTACAACACAACGAACCTTAATACCCCGACGTCTCGGTTATTAAGTTCCATAACATCGTTTTACATCGTTTTGGTCTGTGAAAAACAAATTCAAAATAAGACAACGTCATAAGAACACTAGCACCCCGACATCTCGGTTACTAAGTTCTATATCGTCGTTTACGTCGTTAAGTAAAACTCATTTACAGAAAATCATTTCTACTTGAAATTCGTTTGTAAAACGTCAACTCATCAAAAACTCTTTTACTGAAACTTCAGCTTTAAAATTAAATCAATTCAGATGAAACCTCTTCTCAAATTAAGTACTACTGTTTTTAAACCTTCACCGTAAATAATTTCGAAACTTGCCGTCGTTTATCATTTTCCAAGAAAATGTTTTTAAAGTCAAACTTTGGCTTCGACTTTGACTTTTTATTTATTTTTTTATTTATTTTTTTATAAAGGATTTTCAAATATTAATTTCACAAAATAACTTTTTATAATATTCCAGAATTTCTTGTGTAAAAATTAGCAGTACTAAAAAAATTTCACGGTTACGCTCTGACCATGACTCATAAATTTCTTTTACACTAATAAATCATTAAAATAATAATATTTCTCAAAACTCATTATTTTTCCAAAATAATATTTTTCACCACTATTATATTCCAACATTCCCCATAAAACGTTGAACATAATTTTCACAACTCATTAAAGCTTTTATCTGATTAATCGGTTGTGTACTGACCACTGTCAGGCCTCTCAAACAACATCCAACATTCATCATTCAACAACATCATCATAATTATATCACCAGGCAGATCATGCATCATAGCAACATAATATACTACTACAGATAATTAAATCAATTACAAGCAGATCAATCACCGATACACAGATAAACAACACAACATAAGCAACATAAACAATTAACCCCAACCACACATAAATCATATCAACCACACTACAAGCAAATAGTTATTGAGAAAATCCCTCAGGTAAGCTCCCCTTACCTCTTGAAGACTCGAACTAATGGTTTCAAACAATCTCTTAATTTGATTCGTTTTCCTCCGTCGGCTTTAGGTCAAACCAACCCGATCGATTCCTTCATAACGAATTGCAACCAAAATGAATCAAAATCAAACAACAACACACTTAAATCAATAGGGGTAGGGTTCGACCTCTTCTAAAATTTTAGGTTAGGAAAGTTAAAAATTTTCTAACTTAGGGATTTATGATCCTTAAGCAACTTAAGCATGATTAAGCACTTAATCCAAAATCATGAACTAAGAACTTTGAATGAAACTCATCTAGCTCCAAGAACTAGGGTTTCTGTTTTTCTCAAGATTTTAGGCTAGAGGTTTTAAAATTTTCTCAACTCTTGGATTTAACCAACATACAAAACTTAGAGTTGGATTAACGTGTTATAAACAACTTTTGAATCACAAAACCATCAAGTGTTTATACCTAGGGTTTCGGCCTTGATTGAAACAAATAGGTTAGAGTTTGATTTTTGATCTTCTATGTACTTACATACAATAACTATCAAGGTACTAGAAGATTGAATCATGAATCAAGACATGAAAATGAAACAAAATCCATGAACATCATTTTGTCATAGATTCGGCCCAGTCCAGAAATTTAGGAAAGAAATTTCTCGAGATCATATGCTTCTAGATGATGAAAATAGAGATGATTATGAGATCATAGCAATTGGTTTCATGTCAAAAGGATTTTTCTAGAATTAGTTATGAATTTTTGAAGAAAGCTTCAAGAACTTTGAATCATATGAAGAACATGATGATCAAAGGCATAAACTCAAGAATATTGTGAAGAGAAAAGCTTAGAATAGCAAGATTAAGAGAGACTACCTCTTGATGATCAAAGAAAAGGATGACCTTGATGATGTTCTTCACAAATTTCTCATGGTGTTCTTAAGAAACTTGGAGAGAAAGATGAACATGATGAGGATTTAGAACAGTTTTAGTAATTTGGGCATATCTCTCAACATACTTGTCCGTTTTGGATGATATTTATGTCGTTGGAAAGAAGAGAGAAAGATGAACAACTTTCATGTTGAACGTTTTTCGAGATTCAGAGCATAAATTGGTCAGAATTTCGTGGCAGTTTCGGGTGATTGATGAGAGAATGACTTTGCCTTATAACTCATCCACTTAACATAAATGCTCATTTATGGCTTGGGAAAAGTGATGTCCAAGTGCTTGGAATGGAGGAAGGAGCCGTGAGTTTTGGGTTGATTTGGTCAAAATTCTCAATGGCATGGCTTGTAATTTTCATAAAAAGACAAGGGTAAAATGGTCATTTCATAGCAAAAATTCCCTTTGTCATAAATGCGCCATTATGGCCATTATGACACGGATAAGCTCGTCATAAATGCTCGTCAAGTCGGTCAAATCCATCATCTCAGCTACGTTGCCGACTCCTTGGTTCATCTGGCGCAGGTTTTTCCTAGAGATATCTCGACGTATATGCCTGCAACAAATATAATATTTTAATTTTTTTACCAAAATTTTCAAAACTTTCAGTATCGTAGTAAATACGATAAAAACATTTTTCATCTCGTTCACGAGTTAAAATTAGGTTTTCTGAGCAGTAAACTTTTATTGTCAGTGAAAACACAGAAAACGCAAACCGATTTCCGTCTGAATTTTCAACCAAAAACTTCCCCGTAACCTTATGAAAATAAGTATAACAAGGAAATGACCTTTGTTTATCCAAAATCATTTTCTAAGCCTCGGATAAAAATATATAGTTATATATTTATTACCGATATTACAAAGCAGCGAAAATCGGGGTGTTACATTACTACCCCTCTTAAAAAAATTTCGTCCTCGAAATTTCGAGACTCGAAGCTAAACAGTATTTTGTAACCTCATCTTAACCTTAAGATTTTACATTGTCCTCCACATCACTTCATTCCTCTTATTCTATATTCCATAACACAATTCATTCTTATGTCATTTCTACATATCCGTACTATCCTCAAAATTTCATCAGAGTCTATCACACTCGAAAAACAAAATCAAAACTTAATCACTTCTCTTTTCCGTTCACATTCAACTTAGGTAAAACTACCATAGGCACTTTTCTGTAATTCCTTCCAATCATACGATTAAATCTTAACGATGATCATTTTATCATTATCCTAGAGTTCCTTAGCAAATTCTACCTTGATCATAACAAAATCTGCCAAAATCATCTTATTTATTGATGTTAATTCTAGAAATTCTCAGCTTACTAGTCACATCTACACCTCCATAAAAATCCACTCACCTCTTGCCGTGCTTAGATATTACACTTACTCTCAACTAACCTTCTAAGGATCAATTCCTTATCACGTTGGATCAGTCCTCTGATACATACCTCTGTTAGTTTTTCCATTACACCGTGGACCTAAGCAGTAAAAAGATGTCGACTTCGTCAATCTACTCACAATAATTTGAAAAATTATTTTCAAGACAATAAATTTCTTGATTTCGCTTTCACAAGAAAGCACAAAGAATAATTTGACCACTCTGAAAGATACAAGTGTCCAATATGCAAAAAGATTCTTCAATAGGTTCGTGAGTGTAAAAATGCATAGCTAATACAAGTTTACAAACATGAGTCTAATAAAGTTTCTTCCTTCACAAGAACTTTACTACACAACGATTTAAAAGAACATCAGTCCGACAAAATTTAGACTGGATCACTTCCATCAAAAGTAAAAGTGAATCGACTAAGTCTCATCAAGAAACTTCTATCATCAAGAATTCATATATGTCACATAACTCAAGAAATACTCATAATACATTCCCAAAGAAGTATGAAAATATCCAGACTATCAGAACCAAAGTTAGGATAGATTTTAAATCAAGGTCAGAAAAATGAATTTGGCATGTACAAAATGTACCGCTATGATTGTCTAATACAACCATAGGAATTTGAAAAGCAATTTGCCCATAAGGAACAATTTTTCTGAACCCCGAGACCCTCATCTAAGATTGAAGATTTAAATCTATTCGCCTTGGTTTCTCACAAGCACAAAGGTCTTTTATGACGCGTTCAGTATGGTTACCCTGAATCAGCACGATTTCTGATAACTTGGTCAATCACTCAGACACACGAACAGTTGGTCTTGCCTCATAAGCTGAGTTTACAGTACAAAATCTTTAATAAGTCCTAAATCCAATTTGGTGGTAACTTGTTCTCAAGTCGATCCTTAAATATATAACAACTCCTTGCGAGTGATCTGTAACACGTGACACGGAGGTCTCTCATGCTCCTCGTGACTCTTAGAGTAAACGTGAACATCATCGATGAAGATGATGACTAACTTATCGAGAAATGGACTAAAATTCCATTTCTTGAAGTCTAACCCAACTAACTTCATTGGCGATATCCTACACTAAGCGGTTGAGATCTGGCTAAATCTAGAAACTAGATCAATCAGAAACTCAACATCCATCCGTCCGTACAAACTTGGGACATTCTCAGAAAATTTTCCCCAAAAACTTTTGATGACAGGTACCTTATTCAAATGTCTGATACCGTCCTAAGGGATAAACGAATGTATCAACATGAACATAAGTACCCTTTACTAAACATGAGTTCTCACAAGGTCTCAACCCAATCAGAACCCACAAAAACATACTTACTTGTGTGTCAACACACATTGTTTCAACCAAGAAACAATTCAAAGAAGGTTTAACCAGAGATCACACAACAAAAACCTAACAGACCAATTTCCCAACATTCCCGAAAGACTCGACTAGCTCTGATACAATATATGTGACACCCTAAACTCGGGTCGTCACATGGTTACCCGTTTGCGGAAATAAAACTTAATTTGCTGGTTACTTTCGGAAAATAATGTTTTCTCAACGTTCATCTTTTCAAAATATGGTGATATATTTTTTTTTCTTTTAACCTCATAACAACAACAACGTAATCAAATTACACTTAAA
This sequence comes from Sophora flavescens, assembly GCA_030762895.1. Classification (NCBI taxonomy): domain Eukaryota; kingdom Viridiplantae; phylum Streptophyta; class Magnoliopsida; order Fabales; family Fabaceae; genus Sophora; species Sophora flavescens. Next base: position 116,659,941 of record CM061063.1, read on the forward strand.
TACACAATGTATATAAGTCATACAACTATACTGCCTCATATGTTTTCATACCTAAATCATTTTCAGTTTTATCCTCAAAACATAATAGGACCTAAGCTGGTCGTAACTAACAGACACTACAGCCAATAGGAGCAGCACATCACGCTTCTAACTAGACAGCCTTCCTCTTCTTGTAGGGTTCATACCCCTTGTACGTCTCTGAGATGTGTTGTAAGGGTGAGACACCAATATATGGATTTATCACCATAACTAAATGCGCAACACAAAAGAAGGCACATGCACATATACATATTTATAACAACATACTCATTCATATTATATCACATCGTTTGTCAATGGGTTTCACACCCCAAACATCAACGTTGAAAAACTATGCATGAACACTTCAAAACATCATCTAAACATTCATACCTAATCTCATGAGATATCCCCAACTTCGTGGTGAGTTGATCAGACTCGATAGTTACCGGCACACAGCCACAGGCACACAGCCAAAACCCATCACACACTGTCCAACATCGTGGCACAGGTGTCACAACGTAGATGGGGCCTCATTGTCCACCAGGCACAATAAGAACATCTTTATGATCTACCATGACGCCGCAAGGTAATCACTCGTTTGATCATGGCACGTCTGCCAAATGCATGCAAGAAAAACATTTTGTTCTCAACACTTTTCTTTGTGTTATATCTTTATTTGTCAAAGCTCTCGAAATCTTTCGACCCATCATCGTTTTTAAACATCAAAGCTCTCAAAAGCTTTCAACTTATCATCATTTTAAACATCGAATGCTCTCAAAAGCATCATCGTTTTCAACATCGAATGCTCTCAAAAGCATCATCGTTTTAAACATCTTTACAACTTTTATTAACAACACAGGACCTCAAAGTCCGAGTGCTCAATCACGAAGCCCCTAGACCGTTGCATTCAGTCTTAGGTTCGTGGTAATAGAAAACATCTCAAAACGTTTTAACTTCTTTACGTAGATACCCAGTCTACAACACAACGAACCTTAATACCCCGACGTCTCGGTTATTAAGTTCCATAACATCGTTTTACATCGTTTTGGTCTGTGAAAAACAAATTCAAAATAAGACAACGTCATAAGAACACTAGCACCCCGACATCTCGGTTACTAAGTTCTATATCGTCGTTTACGTCGTTAAGTAAAACTCATTTACAGAAAATCATTTCTACTTGAAATTCGTTTGTAAAACGTCAACTCATCAAAAACTCTTTTACTGAAACTTCAGCTTTAAAATTAAATCAATTCAGATGAAACCTCTTCTCAAATTAAGTACTGCTGTTTTTAAACCTTCACCGTAAATAATTTCGAAACTTGTCGTCGTTTATCATTTTCCAAGAAAATGTTTTTAAAGTCAAACTTTGGCTTTGACTTTGACTTTTTATTTATTTTTTTATTTATTTTTTTATAAAGGATTTTCAAATATTAATTTCACAAAATAACTTTTTATAATATTCCAGAATTTCTTATGTAAAAATTAGCAGTACTAAAAAAATTTCACGGTTACGCTCTTACCGTGACTCATAAATTTCTTTTACACTAATAAATCATTAAAATAATAATATTTCTCAAAACTCATTATTTTTTCAAAATAATATTTTCCACCACTCTTATATTCCAACATTCCCCATAAAATGTTGAATATAATTTTCACAACTCATTAAAGCTTTTATCTGATTAATCGGTTGTGCACTGACCACTATCAGGCCTCTCAAACAACATCCAACATTCATCATTCAACAACATCATCAAAATTATATCACCAAGCAGATCATGCATCATAGCAACATAATATACTACTGTAGATAATTAAATCAATTACAAGCAGATCAATCACCGATACACAGATAAACAACACAACATAAGCAACATAAACAATTAACCCCAACCACACATAAATCATATCAACCACACTACAAGCAAATAGTTATTGAGAAAATCCCTCAGGTAAGCTCCCCTTACCTCTTGAAGACTCGAACTAATGGTTTCAAACAATCTCTTAATTTGATTCGGTTTCCTCCGTCGGCTTTAGGTCAAACCAACCCGATTGATTCCTTCATAACGAATTGCAACCAAAATGAATCAAAATCAAAAAACAACACAGTTAAATCAACAGGGGTAGGGTTCGGCCTGTTCTAAAATTTTAGGTTAGGAAAGTTAAAAAATTTCTAACTTAGGGATTTATGATCCTTAAGCAACTTAAGCATGATTAAGCACTTAATCCAAAATCATGAACTAACAACTTTGAATGAAACTCATCTAGCTCCAAGAACTAGGGTTTCTGTTTTTCTCAAGATTTTAGGCTAGAGGTTTTAAAATTTTCTCAACTCTTGGATTTAACCAACATACAAAACCTAGAGTTGGATTAAAGTGTTATAAACAACTTTTGAATCACAAAACCATCAAGTGTTTATACCTAGGGTTTCGGCCTTGATTGAAACAAATAGGTTAGAGTTTGATTTTTGATCTTCTATGTACTTACATACAAGAACTATCAAGGTACTAGAAGATTGAATCATGAATCAAGACATGAAAATGAAACAAAATCCATGAACATCATTTTGTCATAGATTCGGCCCAGTCCATAAATTTAGGAAAGAAATTTCTCATGATCATATGCTTCCAGATGATGAAAATAGAGATGATTATGAGATCATAGCAATTGGTTTCATGTCAAAAGGATTTTTCTAGAATTAGTTATGAATTTTTGAAGAAAGCTTCGTGATCAAGAACTTTGAATCATATGAAGAACATGATGATCAAAGGCATATACTCAAGAATCTTGTGAAGAGAAAAGCTTAGAATAGCAAGATTAAGAGAGAATACCTCTTGATGATCAAAGAAAAGGATGACCTTGATGATGTTCTTCACAAATTTCTCATGGTGTTCTTAAGAAACTTGGAGAGAAAGATGAACATGATGAGGATTTAGAATAATTTTAGTAATTTGGGCATATCTCTCAACATACTTGTCCGTTTTGGATGATCTTTATGTCGTTGGAAAGAAGAGAGAAATATGAACAACTTTCATGTTGAAAGTTTTTCGACATTCAGAGCATAAATTGGTCAGAATTTTGTGGCAGTTTCGGGTGATTGATGAGAGAATGACTTTGCCTTATAACTCATCCACTTAACATAAATGCTCATTTATGGCTTAGGAAAAGTGATGTCCAAGTGCTTGGAATGGAGGAAGGAGCCGTGAGTTTTGGGTTGATTTGGTCAAAATTCTCAATGGCATGACTTGTAATTTTCATAAAAAGACAAGGATAAAATGGTCATTTCATAGCAAAAATTCCCTTTGTCATAAATGCGCCATCATGGCCATTATGACACGGATAAGCTCGTCATAAATGCTCGTCAAGTCGGTCAAATCCGTCATCTCAGCTGCGTTGCCGACTCCTTGGTTCATCTGGCGCAGGTTTTTCCTAGAGATATCTCGACGTATATGCCCGCAACAAATATAATATTTTAATTTTTTTACCAAAATTTTCAAAACTTTCAGTATCGTAGTAAATACGATAAAAACATTTTTCATCTCGTTCACGAGTTAAAATTAGGTTTTATGAGTAGTAAACTTTTACTGTCAGTGAAAACACAAAACGCAGACCGGGTTCCGTCTGAATTTTCAACCAAAAACTTCCCCGTAACCTTATGAAAATAAGTATAACAAGGAAATGACCTTTGTTTATCCAAAATCATTTTCTAAGTCTCGGATAAAAATATATATTTATATATTTATTACCGATATTACAAAACAGCGAAAATCGGGGTGTTACAATATACCTCTTGTGTACAATAGACATTAAGTCCACAACGCATAGAACTTTAACATCCCGACGTCTCGGCTATTAAGTTCTAAAATCTTTAAAATCATGTTCAACTCAAAACTTGATTTATGGAAAACTTATTATATTGGCAAAATCCGTCATAAAACACCTGTTACCGAAAATATCATTTTCAGAAAAGAGGGTCACAGAGATTTGAAGTTCACCAAAAATACGCGTTGCTGTCTCCAAAATACTTGCCGTCGTTGGTTTTCCAAATTGCCGTCGTTACATCATTTTAAACCAATTTAAAGCAAAAACTCAGCTTTTTCCACTTAAATATTTTTTTAAAATCACGGTTAACTTATTTTCGCAGATAAATTTCACAGAACAACATTTTATAATATTGCAGAATATATTATATAGCTACTAGCAGTAGTAAAATATTTTCACGGTTACGCCATCTCTTTGACTCATAAATCAAATTTTTTATTAATAAATCATTAAAATAATAATATTTCTCAAATACTTATTATTTTTCCCAAATAGTATTTTCCATAAATATTATATATCAACATTTTCCCATAAAAACATTGAATATAATTTATACCGCTTATTAACGGTTTTATCTGATTAATCGGTTGGGTACTGACCATTGTCAGGCTTCACTAACAACATCCAACATCATCGTCATCAATATATTACAGGCAGATTATGCATCACAGTAATATAATAAATAACTATAGATAATTAAATAAATTAAAAGCAGATAAATAAATTACAGCTATAAACACATATAGCCGAATAAAATAAACTAAAAACACCCCAAACACATAAATAAAAATATACATACCACAAACAAGAACAAGTGGCCATCCGAATAACCCGTCAGGTAACCCCTCTTACCTCTCGAAGTTCCTCGGTGAAAAAGTAATAACTCGTCGGGCGTCGAAAATCTTCGTGCACCGTAAACACAGTTAACCTTCAACACACAACCAATCAATCCCTTAATCAAAAAACTAAAACATCACTAAATAAACCTATATAGGTCACAACCTACTAGGGTTTAGTGGCTTAACCAATTCCAAAAATCTCCTAAGTCATGGATTAAGGTTTCTAACATACTTAAGACAACGGATTAAGACTAAACAACAAGATTAGGAAATCAAACTCATCCTAATCCTCCAAGTCTCAAGGTCGGCCATCAATAAATCCTAGGGTTAGGGTTTGTAGTTTCATGAACCAATGAGGATTTAACAAGTGTACATGTATGTATGTTGAAAGACATGATCATACATCAAAACAACGAACAAAACTCCATCAAAACTCTTCCTCTATGATTCGGCCATCACATGAACTTAGGGTTAGAAATTTCATTTTGATTGGCTAACATGGATTTAGGCATGGTATCATACATGTCATATTGAATACATGATCATACATGAAAGAAAACAAAAACAAAACTCCATGAATCCTTTCTCCATAGGTTCGGCCAACTCAAGTTAAATAGGAAGGAAATTTTTGATCATCACATGCTCTAAGATATAAACAATACACATGATTACAAGAACATAGCAAGTGGTTTCAACATCATGGGATTTTTCTAGAATTTGTTTTGAATTTTCAAAGTTCTAGATCTAGAAACTTAAAAGTGAAAAACCTAGATGAGTAAAGCTTTGAATATTGAAACTTATTGAAGAACATAAACATGATTAGGAAAGGAGAAGATGATTTACCTCTTGAAGATCCAAAAACAAGTAAAGATCCAATGACTTGCTTCACACAATGATTCTAAGACTTATGAACTTCGGTGTTTTTGTGTTAAACTCGTAATTGGAAGAAAATAAAGTGTGACGGCCTATATATATAGAGAGGGCTGCGTCCAAAGGAGGGATTGAGTGGAAAGGAGGTGGCTTCTTCAAAGACTTAGGTGCAAATAACTCCCAGGGACCATTTTGCAAAATTCCAAAAGTATAAGGACTAGTTTGCAAATTCCTAATAGTTTGTAATGATGACCGTGTGCAACATTTAATGTGTTCACATTGTGACTCACCATCATGAATCATCCAAAATTCTAAGATAACTCTTTATCTGCTCTTGGAAACTCCGTCGTTCGCCCTGCCGTTTACCCGATTACATATTTCGTCCTTAAAAGATAAATTATTTCACTTTTAATGAAATAATTCTAAAAATACACAATCGTAGGAAATAAAATAAAAATCTTAAGTTTTTCGTTCACGAGTTAAAATTAGGTATCCTGCTTAGTATAAATATACTGTCAGTAGAAATAGCGGGAAGTAGAATTAAATGACCAACTCTGTTTACTTAAAATAATTTTCTAACACTCGAATAAATATATAAACATATTCATCCACATTTTTATTATTTAAAACAGTAAAGAAAACAGGATGTTATAGAAACCATGACTTTATCTCTGAAAAATAAACTTTAGGAAATGCATCCTTAACCTCTCCATGGTGAAACACGAACTTCTCTTTGAGCAGAGAAAATTATACTTTTCATTTGGGTTTTTTTCCTGGTGTAAGAATAAATTGCTCAGTTTATGAAAACACAGGGAGTACATAGTTAAGTTAAAATCAAGAGGATCGAATTGTTTATTATGCTAAAATAGGAAAACCAAAACAACAGTTAACTATATACAATTTTTTAACTTAAAATTATTACTTTAATATTAATAATAATAATAATAATAAATAATTAATATGTATTGGTAGTATAAAGATTTTTCATAATCAATCAATCATAATTAAAAATGTGCGACTCTTATCATGACTATCTTAAAAGATACACATAAGATAATATTTATGATTGGTTGAGAATATAAATTTTTTTATACTAAAAATTAAACTCTGATGATGATGATGATGACACCCTTAAAAAAATAATAATAACACGAATAAAATCTATTAATATTATATGTAAAGGAGTTATGTTCATTCATATTATTTTTTAATTATTTTAGTCTTAACATTTTTAAATTTAACTTTTTTTTTGTTGTATATTAAATTAAGATTATATTTTACTCTTATTATTTTCTTGTATCAATAAAAGTTTAGGATGAGGGGATGATGCACCGGTTCAAGACAGGGAAAATCTCGAGGGTTTAAGAGTACTTATAAATTGATTTACATTTAAAATTATGATTAATTATGTTTAGTGAATGGTTAATGAGTTATAATACATTATTATATCCATTAATCATCCACTAAATATAATTAACCAGTATTTGAATTCGCTAACTATCCAACTTGTTATATCATTTTTATGTTAAAAAATCATTTCTCTTTTTAATATTCCTATGCAGCATGGGATGATAATATGGTAGTAATAATAATAATTGAGAAACTAAAAATATGTTAAAGTAATAATTTGGTCCTTATATATATATATATATATGATATAAATTCTCGATTTGGTCCATATACATAAAAAATTATTAAAATGATAGTACAAAAAATCTCTATTTAATCCCTAACGTACAAAACGTTAGAGACTGATTTAATAATTTTTTACTCGTATAAGAATCAAACAGGTAATATATAGAAATTAAATGAAGACTTTTTATACATATAGAGATCATTTTAATAATTTTTTATGTACAAAGACCAAATCAAAAATTTATGTCATTAAAAATATTACTTTAAACTTCAAAATAATTTCGTTCGAAGTTTTGTCGTAAAGATTAGCATAGGGCAAGAAATTCACAATATCATGCGTAGCGCCTCTGTTTAACTCGCTTCGTTCTCTCTCTTCGCCCTTCAGGCAAGTTCTCTTTCTCTCCTCTCTCCTCTCTCCTCTCTCCTCTCTCACTCACTCTCTTCAGGCAAGTTCTCTTTTCTCTCTCTCTCTCTCTACTTCTCAGTGTTACCTTCTCATTTTGAACGATTTGTGCTGTGTGCTGATATGCCAAGATCTAGATGAGCTTTTTGGGCTATTTTTTGGTAACTGGAGATGCCCTTTTAGCTGTGTGGCTGTTTTGGTTTATCACTCTTTGTTCTACAGAATCGCAGATTCAGGTCTTGTAATTGGTATCATAGTTTTCCTTTAGTTCGATTGAGTAAGAGATAAAGTTTGAATTTTTATGCGATTTGCACTGGGTTTGAGAAAGCCCGACGATTTATTCATTCGAATCTCGGTTTGTTGTGAATTGGGTTTTGAAAACAAACTGCAACGGTTGAATGTTATGTAGCTTTCTTATGAGGGGGAGAGGGTGAGGTTGAGTTTCGAAGTATGCATTTTTCATGTATGCTCAAATGTGAAATTTTAATTCAATTGCTTGCATTCGGATTGATTTGGACTAAATAACTGTTGGGGTTTGATGCTACCCTTAAATTGAAAAGAAAGAGCTAATTATGTTTTTTTCTTAATATATTTTTTTCATGTTTTTACAGGTAATTTGCAATGGCTGAACCTTCCAAGGTCATTCACGTTCGAAATGTGGGACATGAGATATCTGAAGTACACACACACTCTCTCTCTATCTCTCTCTCTCTCGCTTTTTGTTTGTGCGCTTTGTACTTGCCATTTGTTTTTGTAGTATGATTATGTCATGGTTATACCATGACTTGGTTGCTTTAGCTCTGTTGTGACCAGAATTAGACATTGACAAAAAGGATGAATTCAACAAAAATGAATAAGTGAATAATATAATAATTAATCTATTTTATCTATTTTTTGTGTATATAGATATTGTTAATTTATAATACATAGTCAATAGTGTATCTGTATAGATATATTTGATGTATTTAACAAGTTATGATGTTTACTCTTGTCCGGGGAAGGAAGTAACTTTTTTAGACCCTTCCTGTCATCAGTTGGTTCAGTTCTACCTTTCTGTTTCTGTTATTGATTTTAACGGTTTTTGTTAGCTTTGACGTGGATCCCTAATCGTAGATTATTCCTTGTTCTTGCCCACCGAAGCTGTCGTCTTAACTCTTATGTAGCGGTTATGATAGTTAATAGTATCTCTATATAGATATATATTTAATATTTAATATATTTAACAAGTTGTGATGTTTACTTTTGTCCGGGGAAGGAAATAACTTTTTTAGACCCTTCTTGTCATGAGTTGGTTCAGTTCTGCTGTTCTGTTTCTGTTATTGATTTTAACGGTTTTTGTTAGCTTTGACTTGGATCCCTAATCATAGACTATTCCTTGTTCTTATTTAATATATTTAACAAGTCGTGATGTTTACTCTTGTCCGGAGAAGGAAGTAACTTTTTTAGACCCTTCTTGTCATGAGTTGGTTCAGTTCTACTGTTCTGTTTCTGTTACTGATTTTAACGGTTTTTGTTAGCTTTGACGTGGATCCCTAATCATAGACTATTCCTTGTTCTTGCCCAACGAACCTGCCATCTTATGTAGCGGTTATATAAAACAAAGATGGATAGTTAATGGTATCTCTATATAGGTATATTTATTTAATATATTTAACAAGTTGTGACGTTTACTCTTGCCGGGGAAGGAAGTAACTTTTTTAGACCCTTCTTGTCATCAGTTGGTTCAGTTCTACCTTTTTGTTTCTGTTATTGATTTTAACGGTTTTTCTTAGCTTTGATGTGGATCCCTAATCATAGACTATTCCTTGTTCTTGCCCACCGAACCTGCCATCTTATGTAGCGGTTACATAAAACAAAGATGGATAGTATTAATTGCAAAGTTGCTTGTTCCCTTCAACATTAATGACCGTGTTTATAAAAGAAAGCTGCGGTATCATGTCAGTAACTTATTATGGAAACTCTGGTAACAGTCTGTTTGGTTGCATGTTTGTATCACATCCACCACAGTTTTTCGTGAAGCTACTCTTAGTAGCTTTCATGGTGGGAACATACTTTTTGCTTGTTTTACCGTGATTCCAAACAGGCACTATCAAGTAACAAAGTATTTATACATGATCATTAAAGCTTTGCATGTCTTGTTCAAAAATGGGATTTAGATTATATGTATAGCACTGCCTCTCATGGTTGTCGAACGTGCGATCTAACTCGGAGGATCGTACGATTCTACGATATTTGCATGCTTCAGCGAGGCGGAGCGGTGGCGAAACTCGGACAGTAGCCAGCGCGGTGGGATTGTCGGGGAAGATCGGAAAATCGGTAGGATCGTCGATCTTCTGTCGCGCCACGATCTGGGTATTTGTCGACCCGTTTTTTGTGTAATCGAACCTTTTCCGGGTTTCAACCCGTTTTCACCAAAAACAATCGTATCTGGTCCAACAATTACCCTGTTAATAATATGACCAGAATTTTATTAGGCACGCACCGCCCACCGAACCAATCTTTTCCCACTTTATACGGTCATATTTTAAATGGTATTCAATTCACACTTTCTTTTTGGTATTTTTTTTTAACAGTTTTGGTATTTGTTATTCTTTAATTTCTTTAAATACTCCAGCACTGGACTCTTCCTTCCCAAGAAACTGAGAAATAATAGCCACCGACTCGGTTCTTCTCCTCTAGTTCGTCAGCATCTCACAAACAATTATTGGTGTTTTTTAGTTTTATGTAATGGTTATATATGACATTTTTATATTAAAGTTATTTTAGTGTTTTAAGGTTATTTTTCTTATTTTTGTTATCTATATATATATATATATATATATATATATATATATATATATATATATATATAATTTTGTCTATTTGGTGGGATCTTACGATCTGTGTTACGATCCCACGAGTTACGATCTTTCTTCCTTCCTACAAACGATCCCAGGTAGGATCTCGAGTTTGACAACCTTGCTGCCTCTATATGGGCTAAACACCAAAGTTGAGCAAGATGAACAATTCCATCCTTCTTTAAACTCTAAGACTAAGTCTTGAATGATTTATAAATTGTTAACTCATTTGGTTGCAGAATGATTTGCTTCAGCTATTTCAGCCTTTTGGAGTCATAACGAAGCTTGTGATGTTGCGTGCGAAAAATCAGGTTTTCTTCTTGTCCTTAACATGAAACTTTATGTTTGCTTTAGATTCTTGGAATTCAGGGATGAGTCATTTTATCATATAGTTTTTATTTTTTATTTGTACAATCTGCATCCTTGCAGGCTCTTATCCAAATGCAAGATATTCCTTCTGCAGTCAATGCTTTACAATATTATGCAAATGTTCAGCCAAGCATAAGGTATAAATTACTTGTTTAATTATTTGTCTTTTAAATCTTTACACAATTGCCTTGAATATTATTTTGTTAACTTGATACTGGATTTCGTATTTAGATATTTGGAAAGCACTATTTATTCCCATTGATGTTAAGATTGCCTTATTAATCTCATTCTTTTTTTGTTTCATTCTAGGGGGAGAAATGTTTATGTGCAGTTTTCCTCGCATCAAGAACTAACTACAATGGATCAAAATCAAGGACGGGAAGATGAGGTTGGCATTTTTGTTTTTATTTCTAAATTGAAAAATATAGGCCTCAACTTGCTGATCAGTGATCACGTAAAAAGCAGAAAATGGATCAGCCCTTTTTATTATGTCATTTGTTTTTGTTTTTGTTTTTTATTTTATCTTTTTATTTTATGTGATGTTTACTTTTCCCTTATAATATTTATGTTGTTATCTTAGACTGTCCCACTGTAATGGGTTGAGTGTGTTAAATTGTTCTGTAGTTTTCTCTTTCTCTTTATCATGTACTTCTCTATTTATTCTCCTTTCTCTATCTCTTCTCTTTCTCTATGCTGTCTGCTGTTGGCAACACTCTGGATGTGCAGCCAAATCGAATTCTCTTAGTTACAGTTCATCACATGATGTATCCCATAACAGTGGATGTGCTGCATCAAGTGTTTTCTCCCCATGGATATGTGGAAAAGATTGTAACGTTTCAGAAGTCAGCTGGTCAGATTCTCTCAGATTTCTCCCTTTCTCTTTCTTTCTTTTCCTATTGAGTTTTTTTTGTGCTTTTGGGCTTTAAGTGGGTGAATTGAGGGCATATTTTGAAATATACTAATTTTTTTGTTCATTTTGTATGCAAATGGGAAAATAAGATAGCATGGTTCATTAATTTTAACGGGATTGTCGTGGTTTTGGTTTTTTAAGGTGTCATGGAATGGTTCATTTTTTCAACACTATATGCATATGCCCTGTGATTAGATATGAGGACTGTCGCTGCATTTATTTTATGCATGTTTACTGTTTGTTCTACTATTTGTTTTATCCTGTATTTGCAAAACTGTAGGTTTTCAGGCTCTTATCCAGTATCAATCACGTCAGAGTGCTGTTACTGCTAGAAGTACACTTCAGGTTTAATGTTTACTTTGAGCTTGGGGCTCTGATTGGCTTGTTAATATTGTTTTGGTCTTTTCTGAAATTGTGATTTTACATGTGGCAATTTCTAGGGACGCAATATATATGATGGTTGCTGTCAGCTGGACATTCAGTTCTCAAAGTAGGTTAAATTTATTTCAGCAATTTAATCATATATTAATCTCTGGGCTTAGAGACTTATATTATACTGGCCATTTTGTACCCCCTCTCATCTTTATGTCTTTTCCTTACTCTTTTAATTTTGTTCTTTTGACATTTAATTCTTGTTAATTGCAGCCTTGATGAATTACAAGTGAACTACAATAATGATCGTTCAAGGTGATTCAGTCACTTATATTCCTGTTTTTGTTCACTTCTTAATCTCCATTTAACGTTATATTTATTTATTGATCTTGTCCTCATGTTTCACAGGGACTTCACCAACCCAAATTTGCCTACGGAGCAGAAAGGCCGGCCTTCTCAAGTATGTTCTGTGTGATTCTTTTCTTTTCTATTTGTGAACGAAATCTTCTTGTTGATCTTTGTCAGGTCCATTCTAATATATTTTTTTTCCTTTATCTTCCATGAATAGCCTGGATATGGTGATGCAGGAGGCATGTATGGGGTCCAAGGTTCTGGAGCTCGGGCAGGTGCTAAATATTTTAAATCGCTGTGGGGGTTGCTTTCTTGGTCTTATTGTACTATTTTTGTATGTACTAATATGTCCCTTTTTTACCAGTTGGATTTTCACAGGTGGGTACTTTTCAAGCCAAGTTGAAGTCCCCATTTGCGACTATTGATGCACAGTCGAATATATGAGGAAGTTATTATCATTTTGCTACTTATGAAAAGTGGACTTTAGAGATATTTAGTGGCTGATTTTCTTCATTTACTAAATTTTTTAAAAAATTGAATGCACTAAACAACAGGCTTTCCGGATTATAGCCAACCAATTGCGTGAATTTGAGTTTGCTGATCTTTAGCAAAATAACTTCATGAATCATGATGGGGCTTTATTTTATATTTGATTTTTTTTTCGAAATCGGGGATTGATTGGGAGAGGGAGGAATCTGTTGGGTTTTTTGCTTCTTTTTTTTTTGACGCAGGGTTTTTTGCTTCTTGAACTGCGTGGGATTCTCTTTCATTTTGTGATAAATGACACAATATTATGAACACCTTTACTATGATTTTTATTTTTTGGGTAAGTTGACTGCAGACATGCATATATTAACTCCTTCATTTACTTATTTATTAGTTTGTTTTGAATTATAGATGGCCAATGCTGCAGCAATTGCAGCTGCCTTTGGGGGAGGTTTGCCTCCTGGAATAACCGGAACAAATGACAGGTGTACAGTTCTTGTAGCAAACCTCAATCCTGATGTAAGCATATTGTCTTGAGACTTCTGCCTTCTGCTCGAAAATTCTCTCTTTAATTTGACTTGGAATTTGTTTCTTTCAGAGAATAGATGAGGATAAACTGTTCAACTTGTTCTCCATTTATGGAAACATTGTGAGGATTAAACTTCTCCGAAATAAACCAGATCATGCACTTATCCAGATGGGGGATGGTTTCCAAGCTGAATTAGCAGTACACTTTCTGAAGGTTCATTTGCCTTGCTGATTATATATCTTTACACCAGATCTTGTGATATCTTTACTATGTGAAGTTATTATCAGTTGTCATAGTTTGCTTGTTGAAAATCATTACATAGCCTGTCCTTAGACTGGATTAAAAGAGGAGGGTTGTGTTAGACAGCCGACGGTTTGTCAAATCTTTATGACATGAGATAGATGATATGATTGTATTAATGGTAGGTTGTTACTTGTATGTTTGTAAGTAATGTGTTGTATGGCTCGAGTATAGTGCAAAGCAAGAACTGTCACATTGGCGCTTGGATGTAGTGAAAAATGAGCAAGCATTCCGACATCTTGATAGATGGGTGTGGGTAAAGAAGAGAGTTTATGAGAGCAGGGTTTGTTTTGGAACTTGTAATATTGCATACTTACAAGTAAATCTATAGAAATGGTTGACACCATTATTAAGAGGACACTTTCTGTTTTTAACCGGTACATTGGCAAAGTAAGATCAAGAAATAGGGTAGGCATAATAGTGGATTGGAATTGAAAGTATAATGTAGTGGATGCTTATTAGAGTATATAAAAGAATATAGGCAAACTTGTAATGGCTGAGTTAATCCTCTCGGTTCCAGTTAGTTAGGTTAAGTAGTTACACTCTATTAAGCTAGGCATTGTAAACTATAACAAACTGTGTGCTGAGTCAGCAACAGTTAGTTATGATTCTGTTGTCTCTGGTTAGCACATAACTGCAAGTCAATTAGTAGAGCAGGCTATATAAGTCTCTCCTTGTAACCGTTTCTATTCTGAAGAAATCACAATACACTTTTCTGATTCTCTCATTCTGTTTTCTCTCTTTCTCTCTGAATTCTATTAATGCTAAAAGGGTCGAGGATGTGATGATAATGTTAGAATTTGTAAAGGAACAAGACATTCTATGTGCAACATAAGGTGAAATTCTTGGAGGGTATAGAAGGTTTAGTTTAGGCACCACCACAAAGGGAAAATAATTTCCTAGAAGGGGTTCTAAATGGATGTTGCGAGAGAACCTAGGGAATTTGAGGAGTTGCATTGGGGGGTAATGGTTTAGAGGAAGCTAATGGTGAGGATAAGGCCATTATTGATTTTACGTTGTCCTTTGACTTCACAGTAGCAAAAACTTGTTTTAGAAATTGGGAAGAACTTTTATTACATACAAAAGTGAGGTTTCTTGCTCATAAATTGATCTCTTTTTGTAAGGTATTGGGAAAGTACTTGTGGAAGGCTCTTGAGAATTTGGAATTTTATTCCTTATTATAGAGTAATCAAAGATATGCATGATGGGAATAAAAATAGTGTATGGTGGGGTCATTGAGGATTTCCCTATAGCTATAGGATTACACCAAGGGTCAAACTTTGAGTCCTTATCCTTTTACCTTAGTTTTGGATGTTGGTACCAAGCATGTCCAAGAGCCAGTGCCACAATACATGCTTTTTGTAGGTGATATAATGCTAGTGGGAGAGTCAAGACGGTAAGTTAGAGCTATTAAAAAACAAGCTTTGGAGCACATGGTTTTATTTAGTAGAAGCAAAATGGAGCGTATGGAATATAAGTCCAGCAAGACCGAGGTAGCTCTAGTTTAGAGGTGAAAATTGAATATTATACCCCAAGTCGCATGATTTAGGTATTTTGGATCAATCATACAAAGTGACAAAGAGCCAGCAAGAGCAAAAGCTAAGTGTTGCAAATATAGGGATGCTGCAATGGATGGATGGACATGCAAGACCAAGATCAAGAATGAATGCATTAGAGAGAAAGTAGGAATAACACCTATTGAAGAAAGATGGCGGAATCTCACCTAAGGTGTGGTTTGGTCATGTTAGAAGAAGGCCAATAGAAGCCCCAATAGGAAGATTTGATCAAATTGAGGATAGTACAATAGTTGGGGTAGAGGAAGACCAAGCAAAACCCTAGGCGAAACCACTAAAAAGGACTAAAATCTAAATGACCTTTTTGAAGAAGGTCTATAGCATAACACAATGGCGTGTTTGATCCATGTAGCCAATCCTATCTAGTGGGAAAATGATTTTTTCTTGTATACATGTGCCTCAATATAGTCATTGTATTTATCATTTTGATGCTTTTCATGTACAATGGCACTGTCTATAATTTGACAATTCATTGCAAATTTGCTTAGTTATTTGTAAAATCTAAAATAAAATGAAGAAAGTTTGATAAAGAGAAAAAAAATCACATTTTGTTTTAACAGGTTTGGTTCTAGTTGCCAGCTTTAAGTTCAGTTTTCGATTTGGGTTTCCCTTGAATATTATCGTGATACTGATTCTTCTATTAGGGAGTCATAAGGTGGTCAAGGTGGTTTGGGTGTGGGAGTTAAGGAGTGTAGTGATAAGGAGGTTGAGGGTTCAAACCATACCCACTAACAAAAATACTAACATTAAAATACTAACATTTGCCTATCCAAAAAAAAATAAAAAACTGATTCTTCTATTGATGATAGATGTATCTTAAAGTAATCTCCCTCCCCAAAACACTCCAAATTGTGCATTCACTAATAAATGCAAAAAAGAACTCGTCACCGCGCCTTCTGGCATTTTCTCCAACAGCCGAAGAAAAAAGTTATTACATAAGTCTTCAAATAAATTTTATTTATTGGTGGTTTATTTTTCTTGATGCCTTTCTATGTTGTATGGAACAAGATTGGTTGACTGGCGTTTGGCACGCAATGTTGATTCTGTTGAATGACTGGTATTGGTCCATATTTTTAGACGGTGGCATTGTGTGGTTGGTAAAAATTATCATAATAACTTATGATCTGATATTATTTTATGTTATCAATCTTTGATTTGAATACTATAATTTTTAAATTGTGGTATGTATGGCTCCCCTGAAATAGTAGAAGATGGAGAGATGACTGTTTCTTTAAGACTGAATTGCTAGCAAGTTCACATTGAGATGATGTGAGAGTGCACATTACACTAGATGTGCGTTGGATCCTTTGGTCTTCTACAAAGCATTTGTATTTTTTGACAATTTATTCTGTCTTTCGTCATTGTGACTTGCAAACTAATCTGTACTTATTCTGCTCTAGTTTTAAACGGGTCACTGAAACCTTTCGAATTTTTGGTGTATAGGGAGCCATGTTGTTTGGGAAGCGATTAGAGGTCAACTTCTCAAAGCATGCAAACATCACCCAAGGTGCGGACACACATGAGTACGTGAATTCAAATCTCAATCGCTTCAACCGCAATGCTGCTAAAAACTACCGGTACTGCTGCTCACCGACAAAGATGATCCACCTGTCCACCCTCCCACAAGACATCACTGAAGAGGATATTGTAAGCCTTCTGGAGGATCATGGAACCATTGTGAACAGCAAGGTCTTTGAGATGAATGGTAAGAAACAGGCCCTTGTTCAGTTTGAGACTGAGGAGCAAGCTACTGAAGCTCTTGTGTGCAAGCATGCAAGCTCACTTGCTGGCTCAGTGATCCGGATCTCCTTTTCCCAGTTGCAGAATATATGAGGCATTGATAAAGACATAAGGGCAACTGGATAAAGGTTGTTAAGCATATTATGGACAAGGATTCTGAATGTGGGAAGGATAATTTTTATGCAGATAATGTCGTCTTCATTGTCTTGTAACGATCGCTTTGCTTGCTAATTTATCGATAAAACCTGCTCTTATTACTTTTTCTCATTTGATCATTTGTCTTCTCATCTTCATTGCCTCTACTAGATCTTTAGGTTGCTAACATAATGGAGTAGGGGTAGGTTTGGGATTGCAGATTGGTGAAGTCTAATAGGAAGGGGAAGATCACTACCTTCTTCCAGTTGAGGGTTTGCCTTTTGGTTTTAAAGAAGTTGTATATGTTTTGTAATTCAGGCTATGTAGGCCTTTCTGTTGTATTCTCAATCCATATCAAAATTTTCTTGTCCAAATGAGGAAGAAGCTACATTTGTTTTATTGGTGTATCTATTGGTCTTTGAACTCTTCATTTGCAGTTACATATTTCTCTCTTCCTCCTCTGCTCTCTCTTCATCTCCTATCCTTTTCTTCTCTTCTTTCTTCCTTGCATGTACAAGGATTGGAAAAATTTCATTATTTCTTCTCTCAGATTCCTTTCTCCCTCCTCCTCCTCCTCCCCCTCCTCCTCTCTCTCTCTCTCTCCCTCCCCAATGAAAGAATGCATTAGTTAAGAATTGGATCTCTTATTGTAGTGTAAGGGCTACATCACTAATGCTCCCTGTAACAGGAAATTGTGTAGCAATCTCCATTGTGGTCAATGATAGCCCTTTGCAAAAAAAGTTTTGGCTGCAAGTGATTTTTTTTATCCATACATACACATAAGAGCTCGTTTGGATGGATGAACTTTGTTTTTTTTTTTTTTATAAAAAAAAAAACCAGAGAAAGCATAGTTGTATTTTTTTTTTTTTTAAAGATGGATTGTAGATCATCTAAACAAGGATCTATTTTCAATCATGCAAAAGTTGTTTTAAGTAATTAAAAAAGTTCTTTTACATTTATATTCGAATAATAGTAGATTTCAAAAAATATTTTTTGTCCACTACATCTAAACATAAAATATGTTTGTTCTTTGAAAAAAGAAAGACCCCCTTCAAAAATCATATAAAAATTGTTATTTTATAAACTCGTCCAATCTCCATTAGTTTTTCTATGGTTAAGTGTAATTTTGAAATTGAGTTGGCTAATTTTCATCTTCGAACTTCCACCGAAATAGTCGGTGAATAGTGTTTAGTTTTAATAACCGTCAATTAAAAGGTTAATGTTGCCTTATCAGGGTTTGTAATGAAGAATGTTGTCTCCCTTCTATTATTGTTTTCCTATCCCTCTTAACACCCATTTTTCTTCCCTTTGAATAAATAGTTCCTCTGGAGTGTATTCTAAGTACGATTCCTTTTCTATGAAACTCATTAACAGCGATTTCTGCCTTGTCCAACAAGAACGTGAGTAAATCGTGTATTTTTTAAAGGCAAATAATGTCTATTGATTATAAAATAATGTTATAGCAGCACAAGAATAATTACAAGCGAGTGTTTGACCACATTGACTAACAACAAGTCCATGATGCAGCTGCAATCTTAGTTACTCCTTTCGAGCAGGAGTGGCTCCAGAAATAGAGGAAGGAGATAGGAAAATTGAAAAAAAATTTGGATTTAACCACTGCTTGCTTTATTTCATTTTCACCACTGTTATATATACAATGGTTGATTGTTCCTTCTAATGCGCAAAGGTAGCCCAAATAAAGGTGAACATGCACTTGGTGCTAACCATATGATGATGTGTAAAACATAAAAGGGAATCTAATGCTCAGCACCCCAAGCGTGACTGAAGCTTCTAGAATGTAATTTGTAAATATCTACTGAAATGAACATTTCCTTTAGTTAAATAAAAACCTTCATCCAGCTGGGTGCTTTATGTATACGATTGGGCCTGTTTGTGTTGAGCCCATTAGTAAAATTCTCTTGATTTGTCCTTATGCTGCTTGGGCCGACCGGGTCAATGTCCAGGATCATATCATTACTCCCCTCTTTCAGTTCAACCTTGTCTTCAAGGTTGTGTGTCGGCTATACTCTCCCAAATTCTAACTCATCTTCCCAAGTTGCCTCTAGCTCCGTAAGCCCCTTCCAATGGACTAGCAATTGGCGCTTGGCTCCCTGTGGTGTGCGGAGGGTGCATGACCCCAAAATTCGTTCAGGACCGAGATCTGGGCGCGTGCTTGTAATGGACGGTGGTAACGGTGGTCGTTGCGACGTCGTCATGCCATAAAAAAAGGCGGAGCTTGGAGATGTGAAACACTGGGTGGACCTTGGCGTCCGCTGGGAGGTCAAGCTCATAAGCAACGGAGCCTATCGTTCGGAGTATCTGAAATGGACCCACGAATCGCTTGGCCAACTTAGGGGAACCACGGCCCCTCACAGAGATCTGATGATAAGGTTGCAAATGGAGGAGAACCCAGTCACCGGTGCGGAAGCGGCGGTCGGTGCGGTGGGCATTCGCCTGAGAGCGCATCCTGAGTTGAGCCCGAGAGAGATTCTCACGGAGGGTTTGAAGTACCAATTTCTTGCGATTTAGAGTGTCATCGGGACCCGCTATGTTAGTAGATCCACTGACATAGGTTTTGATGCTGGGAGGAGAACGACCGTAGAGGGCCTCGAAGGGGGTCATGCGAATGGCCGATTGATAAGTGGAGTTGTACCAATACTCAGCCAAGTGAAGGTACTGTAACCATAGTTTAGGGGAGTCACTTGCAAAGCACATGAGATAAGTTTCCAAGCTACGATTGGTGACCTCGGTTTGGCCATCGGTCTCGGGATGGTAAGAGCTGCTGAATGCTAAGGTAGTCCCACTGAGTCTAAAAAGTTCCCTCCAAAACTTGCTTACAAATACTTTATCTCGGTCGCTTAGAATTGTTTTTGGCATTCCATGCAGGCGATAGATTTCAGCAATGAAGATGGGTGCAATGAGAGTAGCAGAGAAGCTGGAAGGTAATGGAATGAAGTGGGCAGACTTGGACAGGCGATCAACTACAACCCAGATGACTGACTTGCCATTGACAGGGGGTAAGTGAGTCACAAAGTCCATTGAGATGTCTTCCCAAACCTGATTTGGTATGGGAAGGGGTTGCAAAAGTCCTGCAGGTCGTTGTGTGATGTATTTGTTCTCTTGGCAGGTAAGGCATTGCTGGATGAAAGCTTTGACATCTTTAGTGATGTGCGGGCACGAGAATGCTGCAGTGAGGCGGGATAGAGTCCCTTTGATCCCGGAATGACCTCCTAAGGGTGAGCAATGAAATTCTTTTAGCAAGGAAGAACGCAAATCAGTTTCCACGGGTATGAAAATACGATTTTTAAAGTAAAGAATTCCTTGCTGAACACTAAAATTTGAATTTGGTGGAGTGACATTTGGCCAACAGGGCCTGTCCCACTGGATGGGAAGCATAGAAGTGCTTCAGTTGGTCCAAAATCACTGGTTGCCAAGAGGACATGGCTGAAAAGATGGCTCCCGAAGGAGCAGAGTGGCGAGACAGCGCATCAGCAACTCTGTCATCCTTTTCGAGAGTGTACAGGATCTCATAGTCATAACCCAAAAATTTGGTAAGCCATTTCTGTTGAGCTAGGGTTTGTATTGTTTGGGAGATTAGATTTTTTAGACTCTTTTGATCCATAAATCTCGGAAATGGCGACCCAACAAGTATTGTCACCATTTTTTGATTGCCTCAGTGATAGCAAACATCTCACGATCATAAGCAGAGCTAGTTTGCATGCGAGGACAAAATTTCTTGCTGAAATAGGCCAAAGGGTGGGATTCTTGAGATAGGACAGCACCTACTGCAGTTGCAGATGCATCTGTGGTAACATCAAACCCTTTAGTGAAATCAGGTAGGCCTAAAACAGGAAGAGAGCTCATAGCAGTTTTTAGTATATCAAAAGCCTCTTGAGCGTGGCTGTCCATGTGAAACAGTTTTTACGAAGGAGGTCTGATAGGGGTGAGGCAATAGCAGCGTAGTGTTTAAAAAAACGGCGATAATAGCTGGCGAGCCCTAGAAATCCGTGAAAAGCTGTCAATGATTGAGGTTTAGGCCAAGCTTGAATGGCTTGGATTTTAGAGGGGTCAGCAGCTACCCCATTGTGGGAGATAATGTGTCCAAGATAGTCCACCTGGGCAACACCAAAATGGCACTTAGGAAATTTTGCATAGAATTGATGAGTATCCAGAACCTGTAGAACTGCCTTTAAGTAAGCTACATGAGAGGGGTGGTCCTTACTATAAACCAAAATATCGTCAAAAAATACAAGCACAAACTTGCGTAG
Source organism: Sophora flavescens (assembly GCA_030762895.1). Classification (NCBI taxonomy): domain Eukaryota; kingdom Viridiplantae; phylum Streptophyta; class Magnoliopsida; order Fabales; family Fabaceae; genus Sophora; species Sophora flavescens. The sequence goes on from CM061063.1 coordinate 116,681,402, forward strand.
GAATTCGTGAAATATGTCATTCATAGTAGCTTGGAATATCGAGGGGGCGTTGGAGAGCCCAAATGGCATAACCAATAATTCAAAATGACCATCAATAGTGCGAAAGGCAGTTTTAAAAGTGTCCTCAGGAGCTAAGAGTATTTGGTGGTAGCTGGAACGTAAATCCAATTTAGAGAAAATAGTGGACCCATGTAACTCATCTAATAACTCATCCACAGTAGGAATGGGAAAACGGTCCTTGACTGTAATAGTGTTTAGGGCCCGGTAATCCACACAATCTCCATGTACCATCTTTCTTTTTGACAAGGATAACGGGAGAGGAAAAAGGGCTAGTGCTAGGTTTAATGATACCTTCAGCTAACATTTCTTTGATCATAGTGGTCATGACTTCTCTATGGCATTGCGGGTAGCGATAAGGTCGGACATTGATGGGTTGAGCAGCTGGTAGTAGGTGTATGTGGTGGTCTTGGGGTCGGGGAGGGGGTAGGCCTTGGGGTTTAGAAAATATGTGGGGAAATTGGTGTATTAGGGTGGCTATTGCAGGGTCAAGGGTGGCTGTTTTTAGTGGTTCAGGGTGAGGAAGGGTAGAGTCTAGTTGGGTGAAGGAGATGGTGTGTATGGATTCAATAGAATCTGTGAAAATAAATATAGAGAATTGGGCAAGTGAGGCTGGGGTAGGGGTGGTAGGTGTGGTACCATTGAGGGTGATGGTTTTGTTGTTGTGGGAAAATTGGATCATAGGGATAGTATAATCTGAAAGGAAGGTACCTAAGGTTTGAAGCCATTGAACACCAAAAACTAAGTCAGCTCCATGGATTGGGAGGATATAGAAAGGTACATGAAACACTTCACCTGCAAGGGGTAAAGGAATATTGGGGTAGCTTCCGGCACATTGGATAGAGTCACCATTTCCCGATAAGACAGCAAATGGGTTAATGGCAATCACAGGTAGGTCTAGGAATTTCGCAATCCGGGGTTGAAGGATGTTGTGGGAGCTGCCCAAATCAATTAGGATAGTGACTTGTAGCTGTTGTATGGCCCCCTGGAGTCTAAGGGTACAGGGTGAAGGGGGTCCTCCCAAAGCTGCGTGGGAAAGATGGAAATGAATGTAGTCTTGGTTTGGGTCCAGGGTAGAATTAGGTGGGTCAGGTTCAGTGCTGTTTGGCTCACTATTTGGTGCAGGAGGGGGTTCATCAGGGCTGTCTTCGGAAAGTAGTAATAGGAATTGTTTGGTTTTGCATCTGTGACCGGTGACCCATTTATCATCACAGTTAAAACAAAGGCACCGGGAACGTCGTTCCTGCATTTCGGCAAGGGAAAGTCTGCAGATAGGGAATGGATTTGAGGTTGGAGGTGTGGTTAGTAGTGGTGGTTGAGAGTTATGACCGGGATATTGGTTTGTGGTGGGGTGTGTAACAGTCTGATTTTTAATTACACTATTTAACCGGTTAAAATATAATTAATTATATTTTAATCTGAGAGTTAGCAAGTGATTTTAAATATAAAAAAAATCATATTCATAGTCTCTCTTATGGTAGAAGGCTACGGTGAAATTTTGGGTTGAAAATTCAGACGGAGCTCAGTCTGCGCTTTTAACTTGTAGTATAATTTTATACTGACAGAAAACCCTAATTTGACCCGAAAACTGAAATTTGTAGATTTTTTATATTATGTCCATGAGTAATCCTACTTTCCAAATTTCTGATCAGAAATAAAATATTATGTTTATTCGGACGAATTTTGGTAAAAGTTCGGACGAAAAACAGTCGGTGTTTTCACTAATAGTAAGATTTTAATGATCAGAAAACCTAATTTTGACTCATGAAAGAAATGGTTTATATTTAAATCATATTTCCAATGAGTTTGGTTAGTTTGAAAATTTTCAACTCAAAATGAAATATTTTACTTTTATACGGGCATAAACCCTAATCAAGGAACCGACGGAGTCGAGAAGGGAGGTGCAGGGACAAAACCGAACATCGGAGGAGATGAGTCATGTGGTGAGTCACCACCATGACTCACCAAGCATTTATGAAGAATTAAATGTAAATTTAGGTGAAATGACCAACATGCCCTTTTTGCTTAACCTAACCAAAGTTGAGTTAGATTTTAACCATGGTTAAGGAACCATGGTTAGTTTGTGTGGTCTAAAATCAGTCACACCCTCCACTAAATGTGAGCCACATATTTATCAACCATAGTTAGCAAAGTAACCCTAGTTAAGTTAATTATTAACCATAGTTAACTATTATATTAATTAAATATTCACAAAACCCATTAAACCAATTCCTTATAACCAAACAAAGCCTAAATCTAGCCTATAAATACTCCTCAAAACCGTGGCCTCCCTCCCCTTACACTCATCTTCCTCATCTTCTTCATTTATTCACTTTTCTCAAAAAACTTCACTTTCTCTCCAAGAGCTCAAGTTCAGGCTTTAAGGGAAACTTGCCAAAATCATCATCTTTTCTTCATTTCTTCCACACACTTGAGGTACTATGATCATCCATGATCATATCATCTCATCTTATGATCTTGTTCTTCCTATTTTAAGTCTTTTTCATTCTTAGATCTAGAACTTTAAATAATTGTAGAAAAATCATAAAAATGTGAAACCAATTGCTATGATCTTGTTACGTCTTCTACTATCATCATCTAAGAGCTTGTCAACAAAATCATTTTCCTTCCTATTTTTATTTACAATGCTGAATCTAGTCATACGTGGGCTAGATGAGTTTTCTTCAAAGTTTTGCATAAATGATGATGGTTCTAGGCTATCTAAGGTTTCTAGGTGTTAAATCTAAGAGTATGTAAAGAAAAAGAAACTTATAACCCTATTTTTATGTCTTGGCCAAATCCTATACTAAAGGGTTAGATGAGTTTTATTCAACTTTAACTTGGACAATGACTTGAAACAAGCTACTTGAAATCCCTAGATTGATAATCCAAGAGCTGGTAATCAAAAGCAATTTCTAGCCTATTTTACTATACATGGCCAAAACCCTAACCCTAGAGGTTAGAGGATTTTGTTTCAAATTTTAGTATTGTAATAAGTAATCTATGTTAGTTAAGACTCTAGTAACTAGGATCCAAAAGATAGCATTAAGAAGATAACCCTAAGCCTATTTTCTTAGTCTTGGCCGAACCTAGCCCTAAAGTGTCATAGATGGTTTTTGTTTGATTAATTATAGTATGTTGTTTGGTTCAAGGTGAAACTATTAAGCTGTGGTGTGATAGCGAGGATCGTCGAGTTCGGGATTTCGGTGCTAGCCCAGGTGGGGGAAAGAACCATTCCAACGTCGGAAACGATAAGTAGTATATTATATAATGATTGTGTAGGGCAACATAAACCCTACTAGTAGTCGAGTAATCGACAAGACCAAAATCACTATGGAAACCTTTTCTGTGAACCCAATGGTAATTTGGGGATTGTAGGTTTATCGGCATTAGGTTGATTATATGATATTGAGGATGTCTGACTTTATGTTGTTGAATTTACTGTGATACGCTGGTTGAGGTATTCTATATTCATGTGACATATTATTTTGGTGTTTGAATATTTATGATATTGAGGATGTTTGTTGTCTGTCAGGGTCGTGATGGTTGTCATGGCCAGGCCGTGACAGGTTCTGTTTTGTAGAATTCTTGCATTTGATGTCTATCACGGTTGTGCTGGCTATATATCACGGCCAGGCCGTGACAGAGTCTGACTTTGTTATTTATTTGATTTGGTTATTATGGGTTGGTTGTGATAAATTGCTTTATATGATATTGAGATATTTGAATATTCTATTGATTACTGTGTTATGCATGATCTGTCTGGTCTGATAAATTGCTTAGTTGAATTTTAAGTAAAGATACATGTTGCTCGGAGGTATTTTGTTTGGGGTGAGAGCTTAAATATAAATTAGAGGTGCCTAGCTATTATTTTATAGAAGTGATGTGATTTAGAATGTAAGTGGAGGTTGTGAGGAAAGCTTGAGGCACTAGGTTGTTATTGATAAAAGTCAGTGAGAATCATATGTTGCATTGTTGTTCATAACCGTATATTTGAGGTACACGAGGACCGAAGTTCTCGTGGACCGTTCCAAATTAGAATTTAAGTCGTGCAACTATAGTGTCATTGTTATGTATAAGCACCCTTGATAGAGATGAGATAGAGAACCAGGGTGTGCACCAACGGTACTGTGCAGCTATAATGTCATTGCTTTGCATGAGCATTCTCACCATGGATGAGAATGTGCACCGGTGTTGGGGACACGTCACTTGGACGACTGACTGACATTCCTAACTAGGGATATGTGACAGGATTAGTGGTGGCCAATTCAGTATAAAGGTTTAGTGGCATGAGTTGGAGGGTAGAGGATGATGTTATAAAGTATGGATGATTGTAGATTATGAGTGATGCATGTTTGTGACTATTATTGTATGATATGCTATGAATCTTTTCTGCTTTTGATGATAGAACTGCTTCTTATCCCCTATGTTTCTGTATATTTGTGGGTTACTTTGGTATACGTTAGAAGACCCGATGGAGGGTTATGTTGCTGAGGAGCTGGATGGAACTCCTTATGAACCAGACACTGGAGGTCGAGCTGTGATCCATGGCGATTAGAGTATAGACATTATGGCTAGTGTGTCTAAGGAGTATTTTATATTTCCGCTAAGTATGTCTGTAGTTAAGTTTACGCCTGTGATGGATCCTACTGAGAGGGTACTCTTAACAGTGTTTTGGTATTGTAATGAATAAACAGGTGTGTATTTATATATATTAACGTTGGTGTGTTTTAAATTTGCATAAATTATATGATAGTTAAATAAGTTTTAGTTTTTACGTATTTTTCACGATAAGCGCGCGACAAAGAAATGATTTAAGAAGGTAATTAATCTAATAAAACACCGGGACAGAACGGGGTGTCTCATTTGGTATCAGAGCAGTTTGGTTCTAAAACGAACTGTGGGGTTATGTCCGATCAGAATCAAGGACTGCGAGGTCTAGGGTGTTGTTACTGGCCGAGTCTAGTTGAATCCACATTGGATTTTGACTATGCTTAGAAGTTGGGTAGTGAGTCCCGACGCGATAGTTAACAGTTATAGGGTATATATATACCAGTTTTATGTAGCATTATATGGGGTATACCAGTGTTCAGAGAGGTGGAGCTAAAAAAGGAGTTCCAGCAGCAGGACAACAGATGGCCCGACGTCAGGCCACTGAAAGAGTATTTACCATGAAGGGAGCTGAATTCTCAATCTGGGATCTTAAACAAGGTATGTATTTGATATCTAGTAGACTTTGTTTGTTTGTCTAAGTAGCATGCTAGACAAGAGAGTGATGAGAGTTTTGTTGAGGTATAGTTGTGACTGGTAGGATGTGAACCCTTAAGATCAATATCAGTGAGTAAGACAATTACTATAAGTGAAATGTTGATCGAGGCATAGTATCATTATGGAACCTAGGGTAATGATTAATGTTCGTAGTTAAGATGGGTTGTATGAGTTTGGGAAGAGTAAACGAAAGTGTATATAGTAATTTCACCTAACTTGAATCTGAGCAGAAAATATGATTTCTGATGTAAATTGAGGTTACTAGAGAAATTCAAATTTGTTAAGTTAGATAATCCTAACAGGTGTTGTTCTTTTGATTGCAGTTTATCTTAAGGAGTGTTGAGATGTTTATTTGGAGACTTGAAAGGTGTGGTTTTGATATAATCTACAATAGTGAAATACATTCTAAGGAACTAAGACTGCGATTGGATACATGAAGTAGGAAGTTAGGGTAGTATTGATTGTGGTGTCAATTGCGGGAGTTAGATGCTGAAATAAGGTTCTCTGGTGGATCAGTAGTAAGAAGAGGAAATGATTAAGTTTTAATTATGTCCTTCAAGGATGATAGATCAAGGTGAAATGTTAAGGAAAATGAATACAATGAAGTGATGGATTATTTCGAGGATAAATAGAACGATATAAGAATGAATTCTGTTATGAAGTTACCGCTGTCACCTAGGGGAAGAACAGCGATGATAAATATAATGTGGGATCTTTAGATTAAGATACGATTACAAGATGATGTCTAGTTTTGAGTTAAGAAATTCCGGGGACGGATTTTTTTTAAGAGGGGTAGTAATGTAACAGCCTGATTTTTAATTACGTTATTTAACCGGTTAAAATATAATTAATTATATTTTAATATGAGAGTTAGTAATTGATTTTAAATAAAATAATATCATATTCATAGTCTCTCTTATGGTAGAAGGCTATGGTGAAATTTTGGGTTCAAAATTCAGACGGAGCCCGGTCTGCGTTATTAACTTATAGTATAAATTTATACTGACAGAAAACCCTAATTTGACCCGAAAACTGAAATTTGTAGATTTTTTTATATTATGTCCATGAGTAATCCTAATTTCCAAATTTCTGATCAGAAATAAAATATTATGTTTATTCGGACTAATTTTGGTAAAAATTCGGACAAAAAACAGTCGGTGTTTTCACTGACAGTAAGATTTTAATGATTAGAAAACCTAACTTTGAATCGTGAACGAAGTGGTTTATATTTAAATAATATTTCCAATGAGTTTGGTTAGTTTGAAAAATTTTCAACTCAAAATGAAATATTTTGCTTTTATACGGGCGTAATTAAAACCTTAATCTTTTAACCGACGGAGTCGAGAAGGGAGGTGCAGAGACAAAACCGGACACCGGAGGAGCTGGGTCATGGGGTGAGTCACCACCATGACTCACCAAGCATTTATGAAGCATTAAATTTAAATTTAGGTGAAATGACCAAAATGCCCTTTTAGCTTAACCTAACCAAAGTTAAGTTAGATTTTAATCATGGTTAAGGAACCATGGTTAGTTTGTGTGGTCTAAAATCAGGCACACCCTCCACTAAATGTGAGCCACATATTTATTAATCATAGTTAGAAAAGTAACCCTACTTAAGTTAATTATTAACCATAGTTAACTATTATATTAATTAAATATTCACAAAACCCATTAAACCAATTCCTTATAACCAAACAAAGCCTAAATCTAGCCTATAAATACTCCTCAAAACCGTGGCCTCCTTCCCCTTTCACTCATCTTCTTCATTTATTCACTTTTCTCCAAAAACTCCATTTTCTCTCCAAGAGCTCAAGTTCATGCTTTAAGGGAAACTTGCCAAAATCATCATCTTTTCTTCATTTCTTCCACACACTTGAGGTACTATGATCATTCATGATCATCTCATCTCATCTTATGATCTTGTTCTTCCTATTTCAAGTCTTTTTCATTCTTAGAGCTCAAGTTCATGCTTTAAGGGAAACTTGCCAAAATCATCATCTTTTCTTCATTTCTTCCACACACTTGAGGTACTATGATCATTCATGATCATCTCATCTCATCTTATGATCTTGTTCTTCCTATTTCAAGTCTTTTTCATTCTTAGATCTAGAACGTTAAATAATTGTAGAAAATTGTAGAAAAATCATAAAAATGTGAAACCAATTGCTATGATCTTGTTATGTCTTCTACTATCATCATCTAAGAGCTTGTCAGTGAAATCATTTTCCTTCCTATTTTTATTTACAAGGCCGAATCTAGTCATAAGTGGGCTAGATGAGTTTTCTTGAAAGTTTTGCATAAATGATGATGGTTCTAGGCTATCTAACGTTTCTAGGTTTTAAATCTAAGAGTATGTAAAGAAAAAGAAACTTCTAACCCTATTTTTATGTCTTGGCCGAATCCTATACTGAAGGGGTTAGATGAGTTTTATTCAACTTTAACTTGGATAATGACTTGAAATAAGCTACTTGAAATCCCTAGAGTGATAATCCAAGAGCTTGTAATCAAAAGCAATTTCTAGCCTATTTTACTATACATGGTCGAAACCCTAACCCTAGAGGTTAGAGGATTTTGTTTCAAATTTTAGTCTTGTAATAAGTAATCTATGTTAGTTAAAACTCTAGTAACTAGGATCCAAAATATGGCATTAAGAAGATAACCCTAAACCTATTTTCTTAGTCTTGGCCGAACCTAGCCCTAAAGTGTCATAGATGGTTTTTGTTTGATTAATTATAGTATGTTGTTTGGTTCAAGGTGAAACTATTAAGCTGTGGTGTGATAGCGAGCAACGTCGAGTTTGGGATTTCGGTGCTAGCTCAGGTGGGGGAAAGAACCATTCCATCGTCGGAAACGATAAGTAGTATATTATATAATGATTGTGTAGGGCGACCAAAACCCTACTAGTAGTCGAGTAATCGACAATACCAAAATCACTCTGAAAACCTTTTCTGTAAAACCAATGGTGATTTGGGGATTGTAAGTTTATCGGCATTAGGTTGATTATATGATATTGCGGATGTCTGACTTTATGTTGTTGAATTTACTGTGATACGCTGGTTGAGGTATTCCATATGCATGTGATGTATTATTTTGGTGTTTGAATATTTATGATATTGAGGATGTTTGTTGTCTGTCACGACCGTGATGGTTGTCATGGCCAAGCCGTGACAGGTTCTATTTGTAGAATTCTTGCATTTGATGTCTGTCACGGCCGTGACAGAGTCTGACTTTGTTATTTATTTGATTTGGTTATTATGGGTTGGTTGTGATAAGTTGCTTTATATGATATTTAAATATTTGAATATTCTGTTGATTACTGTGTCATGCTTGATCTGTCTGGTTTGATAAATTGCTTAGTTAAATTTTAAGTAAAGATATATGTTGCTCGGAGGTATTTTGTTTGGGGTGAGAGCTTGAATATAAATTAGAGGTGCCTAGCTATTATTTTATAGAAGTGATGTGATTTTGAATGTATGTAGAGGTTATGAGGAAAGCTTGAGGCACTAGGCTGTTATTGATAAAAGTCAGTGAGAATCATATGTTGCATTGTTGTTCATAACCGTGTATTTGAGATACACGAGGTCCGAAGTTCTCGTGGACCGTTCCAAATTAGAAGTTAAGTTGTGCAACTATAGTGTCATTGCCATGCATGAGCACCCTTGATAGTGATGAGAGAGAGAGCCAGGGTGTGCACCGACGGTACTGTGCAGCTATAGTGTCATTGCTTTGCATGAGCATTCTCACCATAGATGAGAATGTGCACCAACATTGGGGACGCGTCACTTGGACGACTGACTGACATTCCTAAAGAGGGATGTGTGACAGGATTAGTGGTGGCCACGTCAGCATAAAGGTTTAGTTGCATGAGTTGGAGGGTAGAGGATGATGTTATAAAGTATGGATGATTGTAGATTGTGAGTGATGCATGTTTGTGACTATTATTGTATTATATGCTATGAATCTTTTTTGCTTTTGATGATAGAACTGCTTCTTATCCCCTATGTTTCTGTATTTTTGTGGGTTACTTTGGTATACGTTAGAAGACCCGATGGAGGGTTATGTTGCTGCGGAGCTGGATGGAACTCCTTACGAACCAGACGCTGGAGGTCGAGCTGTGGTCCATGGCAATTCGAGTATAGACATTGTGGCCAGTGTGTCTAAGGGGTATTTTATATTTCCGCTAAGTATGTCTGTAGTTAAGTTTATGCCTGTGAGGAATCCTACTGAGAGGGTACCCTTAACAGTGTTTTGGTGTTGTAATGAATAAACAGGTGTGTTTTTATATATATTAACGTTGGTGTGTTTTAAATTTGCAGAATTTATATGATAATTAAATAAGTTTTAGCTTTTACGTATTTTTCACGATAAGAGCGTGATTAAGAAATAATTTAAGAAAGTAATTAATCTAATAAAACACTGAGGCACAACGGGGTGTTTCATTTGGTATCAGAGCAGTTTGGTTCTAAAACGAACTGTGGGATTATCTCCTATCAGAATCAAGGACTGCGAGGTCTTGGATGTTGTTACTGGCCGAGTCTAGTTGAATCCACATTAGATTTTGACTATGCTTAGAAGTTGGGTAGTGAGTCCCGACGCGATAGTTAATATTTATAGGATATATATATATATATACCAGTTTTATGTAGCATTATATGGGGTATACCAGTGTTCAGAGAGGTGGAGCTAAAAAAGGAGTTCCAGCAGCAGGACAACAGATGGCCGGACGTCAGGCCACTGAAAGAGTATTTACCATGAAGGGAGCTGAATTCTCAATCTGGGATCTTAAACAAGGTATGTATTTGATATCTGGTAGACTTTGTTTGTTTGTCTAAGTAGCATGCTAGACAAGAGAGTGATGAGAGTTTTGTTGAGGTATAGTTGTGACTGGTAGGATGTGAACCCTTAAGATCAATATCAGTGAGTAAGACAATTACTATAAGTCAAATGTTGATCGAGGCATAGTATCATTATGGAACCTAGGGTAATGATTAATGTTCGTAGTTAAGATGGGTTGTATGAGTTTGGGAAGAGTAAACGAAAGTGTATATAGTAATTTCACCTAACTTGAATCTGAGCAGAAAATATGATTTCTGATGTAAATTGAGGTTACTAGAGAAATTCAAATTTGTTAAGTTAGATAATCCTAACAGGTGTTGTTCTTTTCATTGCAGTTTATCTTAAGGAGTGTTGAGATGTTTATTTGGAGACTTGAAAGGTGTGATTTTGATATAATCTAGAATAGTGAAATACATTCTAAGGAACTAAGACTGTGATTGGATACATGAAGTAGGAAGTTACGGTAGTATTGATTGTTGTGTTAATTGCGGGAGTTAGATATTGAAATAAGGTTCTCTAGTGGATCAGTAGTAATAAGAGGAAAGGATTAAGTTTTAATTATGTCCTTCAAGGATGATAGATCAAGGTGAAATGTTAAGGAAAATGAATACAATGAAGTGATGGATTATTTCGAGGATAAATAGAACGATATAAGAATGAATTCTGTTGTGAAGTTACCGTTGTCACCTAGGGGAAGAACAGCGATGAGAAATATAATGTGGGATCTTTAGATTAATATACGATGACAAGATGATGTCTAGTTTTGAGTTAATAAATTCCGGGGACGGATTTTTTTTAAGAGGGGTAGTAATGTAACAGCCTGATTTTTAATTACGCTATTTAATCGGTTAAAATATAATTAATTATATTTTAATCCGAGAGTTAGTAAGTGATTTTAAATAAAATAAAATCATATTCATAGTCCCTCTTATGGTAGAAGGCTACGGTGAAATTTTGGGTTCAAAATTCAGACGGAGCCCGGTCTGCGTTCTTAACTTATAATATAATTTTATACTGACAGAAAACCCTAATTTGACTCGAAAACTGAAATTTGTAGATTTTTTATATTATGTCCATAAGTAATCCTACTTTCCAAATTTCTGATCAGAAATAAAATATTATGTTTATTCGGACTAATTTTGGTAAAAGTTCGGACGAAAAATAGTCGGTGTTTTCACCGACAGTAAGATTTTAATGATCAGAAAACCTAACTTTGAATAGTGAACGAAATGGTTTATATTTAAATCATATTTCCATTGAGTTTGGTTAGTTTGAAAATTTTCAACTCAAAATGAAATATTTTGCTTTTGTACGGGCGTAAAACCCTAATAGGGGAACCGAAGGAGTCGAGAAGGGAGGTGCAGAGACAAAACCGAACACCGGAGGAGCAGAGTCATGAGGTGAGTCACCACCATGACTCACCAAGCATATATGAAGCATTAAATGTAAATTTAGGTGAAATGACCAAATGCCCTTTTAGCTTAACCTAACCAAAGTTAAGTTAGATTTTAATCATGGTTAAGGAACCATGGTTAGTTTGTGTGGTCTAAAATCAGCCACACCCTCCACTAAATGTGAGCCACATATTTATTAACCATAGTTAGCAAAGTAACCCTAGCTAAGTTAATTATTAACCATAGTTAACTATTATATTAATTAAATATTCACAAAACCCATTAAACCAATTCCTTATAACCAAACAAAGCCTAAATCTAGCCTATAAATACTCCTCAAAATCGTGGCCTCCCTCCCCTTTCACTCATCTTATTCATTTATTCACTTTTCTCCAAAAACTCCATTTTCTTTCCAAGAGCTAAAGTTCATGCTTTAAGGGAAACTTGCCAAAATCATCATCTTTTCTTCATTTCTTCCACACACTTGAGGTACTATGATCATTCATGATCATCTCATCTCATCTTATGATCTTGTTCTTCCTATTTCAAGTCTTTTTCATTCTTAGATATAGAACTTTAAATAATTGTAGAAAATTGTAGAAAATCATAAAAATGTGAAACCAATTGCTATGATCTTGTTATGTCTTCTACTATCATCATCTAAGAGCTTGTCAGTGAAATCATTTTCCTTCCTATTTTTATTTACAAGGCCGAATCTAGTCATAAGTGGGCTAGATGAGTTTTCTTCAAAGTTTTGCATAAATGATGATGGTTCTAGGCTATCTAAGGTTTCTAGGTTTTAAATCTAAGAGTATGAAAAGAAAAAGAAACTTCTAACCCTATTTTTATGTCTTGGCCGAATCCTATACTGAAGGGGTTAGATGAGTTTTATTCAACTTTAACTTGGATAATGACTTGAAATAAGCTACTTGAAATCCCTAAAGTGATAATCCAAGAGCTTGTAATCAAAAGCAATTTCTAACCTATTTTACTATACATGGCCGAAACCATAACCCTAAAGGTGAGAGCTTGAATATAAATTAGAGGTTCCTAGCTATTATTTTATTGAAGTAATGTGATTTAGAATGTAAGTGGAGGTTATGAGGAAAGCTTGAGGCACTAGGTTGTTATTGATAAAAGTCAGTGAGAATCATATGTTGCATTGTTGTTCATAACCGTGTATTTGAGATACACGAGGTCCGAAGTTCTCGTGGACCGTTCCAAACTAGAAGTTAAGTTGTGCAACTATAGTCTCATTGCTATGCATGAGCACCCTTGATAAAGATGAGAGAGAGAACCAGGGTGTGCACCGACGGTACTGTACAGCTATAGTGTCATTGCTTTGCATGAGCATTCTCACCATGGATGAGAATGTCCACCGACGTTGGGGACGCGTCACTTGGATGACTGACAGACATTCCTAACGAGGGATGTGTGACAGGATTAGTGGTGGCCATGTCAGCATAAAGGTTTAGTTGCATGAGTTGGAGGGTAGAGGATGATGTTATAAAGTATGGATGATTGTAGATTGTGAGTGATGCATGTTTGTGACTATTATTGTATTATATGCTATGAATCTTTTCCTCTTTTGATGATAGAACTGCTTCTTATCCCCTATGTTTCTATATTTTTGTGGGTTACTTTGGTATATGTTAGAAGACCCGATGGAGGGTTATGTTGCTGAGGAGCTGGATGGAACTCCTTACGAACCAGATACTAGAGGTCGAGCTGTGATCCATGACGATTAGAGTATAGACATTATGGCCAGTGTGTCTAAGGAGTATTTTATATTTCTGCTAAGTATGTATGTTGTTAAGTTTATGCCTGTGAGGGATCCTACTGAGAGGGTACCCTTAAAAGTGTTTTGGTATTGTAATGAATAAACAGGTGTGTATTTATATATATATATATATATATATATATATATATATATATATATATATATATATTAACAGTAGTGTCTTTTAAATATGCAGAAGTTATATGTTAATTAAATAAGCTTTTGTTTTTACGTATTTTTCACAATAAGCGCGTGATTAAGAAATGATTTAAGAAGGTAATTAATCTAATAAAATACCGAGGCACAATGGTGTGTCTCAGGGTGTGGTTTTGGGTAGTAGGTAAAGGAGGGTTTGGAATTAGTAATTTTAGCCTCAACTAGTTTCGCCAGCCCTATCGCATCGGATAGGGAATAGGGTCGGAGGACAGTTAGCTCTCTCTGAATGTCCGTACGCTGTCCCGATAGAAAGCAAGGATGTTTGAGTTTCACTTTCCAAAATGATCATGGACTAAGGATCCTTAATATAGAAGGACACTAAGTCTAAGAGATTGGGAAGTTTAAGGATTTCTAACTTGTTTATTCTATGTTATTGAACCTAGGATGTGTTATTTCTTATTTTCTTAAATGATCATGGACTTGAGCTCCATAAGATATTTGGATGCTAGGTCTAAGAGTTAAGAGATTGGAATGTTTAAGTTTCCACTGTTTTCCAAAATGATCATGGACTTGAGGTCCACAAAATATTTGGATGCTAAGTCTAAGAGTGATCCGCTGTCGCACACCGGTCAAAAAAACGAGTGGTTGAAAAGAAAACTGTAGTTAGGGAACGACAACTCGAGTATCGTATCTCAAGGACTCTAGGATTATTATCAACCTACGAATCAAATAGGGGGGGGGGGGGGTTAGATTCAGTGAGAGAAGAATTGATTAAGAAAACAGTGCAATTAAGTGATTATCAATAAGCTGAAACGATTAATCTGCTGTTTCGGTTTCCCAACTATCATTAATTCACATAAATTCCAAGCCCTAAGCGGATTCTAATCCCTTTCCGATTGTAGCGGCAATTAAACAAGCGCAATTGACACTACGAGATATATGTTCCTATTTCCGAATTAAGCAAACGGATTGAAGCGCTCGTGAATTAAGCAAACACGATCAACACACGCGAATTAAGAAAACGCGATCAAGGTATAGGAACATAGAATCATCGAAATAAATCAATAATTATTCTATACAACTTGAATTAAGCAAACAATGCATATAGCATAATATTGAAAGAGACAAGCAAATTGATCGGGAATCATGGAACCTCAAGTGTCGGCGGAAATCGATTACAGCAGACTAATCCCTGGTGATTAGTTCTCCATCACAAACATGATACAAACCCTTGGAATAGACTAAAAACAATGAAAATTCTCTTTGATTTGCGTCTGCCCTGGTGCCTTTTATACATCAGGATTCGCGTCACGGCCGTGATGGCCATCACAGCCAGGCCGTGACGTATTCTGCTAAGGGCGCGCATTCAAATTCTGGTCTATCACGGTCGTGATGCCAATCACGGCCGTGATACTTTTTGAATTTGGGTGCTGATCTGTCACGGTCGTGACCTCCATCACGGCTAGGCCGTGATCAATTTTGTTCTTCAGGGTTCTCTCGTCACACCCGTGATGGGTATCACGGCTGGGCCGTGATGCCTTCTAACTTTCAGGGTCTTCTCATCACGCCCGTGATGGTCATCACGGCTAGGTCGTGATGCTCTCTGATCTTCATGGGTAGCTCATCACGGTCGTGACCAGTGTCACGGCCTGGCCGTGATGGCTTCTGCTTTAAGAGTCCTTCCATTTTTGCTCTTCTTATTAACCTGAAAACATGAAATAGCAGTAAATGCTTTATTTGACTCAAAATTAACTAAAATGTCCTAAAACTACTTAAGAGACTCAAAATGTTGCTTGAGGACAATTAAATCCAAATTTGGGTGAAAACGAGGTTAAACTCGAGTAGTTAGTGCAAAAGCCATGGTCTTACTAGTTATAAAACTAGACGGGCCAGAGGCTTATCAAATACCCCAAACTTAAACTTTGCTTGTCCCCAAGCAAACTAAAACTCAAAAAGACTCAAACTTGGCAAGCTTTAAAGGATTCAACCAATTTCGCACAAATTTCATGCAATTTTATCAAAACAATTTTTCTTCAATGCTTTCCCCCTTTGCAACAATGTAATCCCCACATTCATTTACTTTAAACAATTGAGAATTCCATCATTCATGCAATCAGTAATCTAAGCAAGGGATCCAAGTTACACACAAAAGGGAGATCACCAATTTCAAACAATTGCCTTCCTCACAAAGGCATTTAATATTTCACTCATTCGCTCAATTTGTCTAGGCTATCAACTTTTCACTCAATTTCACATTTCAATAGCACTTCCCATGAATTTGATTTTCATCTCAAACAAAGTTCCCACGAAAACGTGCATGCAACATCAAAAGGTCTTTTAAAGGTTGTAATGGGGCCTGGCTAAATGTAGGATATTCAAAGGTACTAGGCTCTACATCCCTAGGAATTAAGAGAGCATGAAACTTTTTACCTTGACTTCCACTCTTGTTCCTTTTTTTATTTTTCTTTTCGATGCTTTGGGTGACTACAACCCATTTCCTTACAATACCCTTCTTTTTTTTTGACATTTTTGTACTTTTCTTTTCTTTTTTTTTTTGCCTTTGGCTCCAACCTTTATTTTTTATTTTTCTCAACCCAGAATGACATATCAAACCTTGTAGCCACCCCAAACTTAGTTTCTTACAACCCTTCTCTTGCTAAGCTTCCATGCTCTCCTAATCCTAAGATTGGGTTAACATGGTTTTTCCAGATTTTTGGCTTATAACATAAGGTCATCAAGAAACAATAGGCTCAATGTGGCTAACTAGGGAACATGCATTAGGGATGGCTCTTTTTAGGCCAAGTAGTTATTTCAAAGAAAATTGCCTAAATCATTTAATGCAACCACATAAGCATGCAAACCATGAAGAGATTCAAGCAAATTCGGGAAAGTGCAACTTAAAAGTGATTCACACAATTAAAAACATGTTGGAGGCTCAAATCCTCACCTGGACATTTTTGCAAATTGTTTGACCGAGATTCAATCCCTAGTGTGTGCATCCCTTCACCCCAAACTTATCATAAATCATGCAGTCACAATAGAATATCTCAAAGTTTAATTTTCAATTTTTCACATGGGGATCAATTTTCAAAACCTAGAGGGAAATCATCAAAAGTCAACATATATCATGCAATCCATCTATGCAAAATTTGATTAAAATCCAACAAGCTCACCGACACAAGACTCAACACACATACGACACAAAGCAACACAAACAAGGAAAACAAAACAAAAACAAAACAATTGGTTCCCTCCCCCACACTTAAAACATACATTGTCCTCAATGAAAGAACATAAATATAAAATAAGAGTGAGGGAAAGGAGAAGGTGCTCCCTGATCAAGTTGTAGTGTAGGTGGACTCTCCCAAGGAGAGCTCTTCAACGGTTGCATCTTCAGGCACCGAGCTCTCATGGAATAGCTTCAAGCGCTGCCCATTAACCTTAAAAACCTTGTTGCTACCTGCACTTTTTATTTCTACTGCACCATGAGGGAAAACATTAGTAACAATAAATGGGCCAATCCACTTGGATCGAAGTTTCCCAGCCATCACTTTTAGGCGGGAGTTAAACAGTAAAACCTGTTGGCCCATAGAGAATTCCTTCCTAGAAATCATCTTATCATGGAAGCGCTTAGTTTTCTCTTTATAAATTCGAGAGCTCTCATAGGCTTCCAACCTAAGCTCTTCAAGCTGCTGCAATTGGAGTTTCCTTTCAATGCCTGCTTTTTGCATTTCCAAATTATAGCTTTTGACCGCCCAATAAGCATGGTGCTCAATCTCTACAGGAATATGACATGCCTTACCGAACACAAGTCTATAGGGAGACATCCCTATTGGTGTCTTGAAAGCTTTTCTTTGAGCCCAAAGTGCGTCTCCTAGACGGCGGCTCCAGTCCTTCCAATTTGGCTGCACCACTTTCTCTAAGATCTATTTGATTTCTCTGTTTGAGATCTCAGCTTGCCCATTAGTTTGGGGGTGATATGCAGTGGAGACCCTGTGCACAACTCCATACTTTCAGAGTAAGGCTTCCATGGTGCGGTTACAGAAATGAGTGCCTTGGTCACTTATGATAGCACGAGATATTCCGAACCTGCAGAAAATATTGGACCTGACAAAATTTGCAACAACTCTAGAATCATTAGTCCTAGTGGGGACAGCTTCCACCCACTTTGAAACATTATCAACAGCAAGTAGAATATAGAGAAAACCAAAAGTTGCAGGGAAAAGACCCATAAAGTCAATTCCCCACACATCAAACACCTCACAGAAAAGCATAGGTTGCTGAGGCATTTCACTCTTACGAGTGATGGATGTACCTGCTGTCTGACACTCTTTACAAGTGCGGTAAACCTCATAAGCATCTTTAAAAATGGTGGGTCAATAAAAACCCAAATCTAGGATTTTTCTTGCAGTCCTCTGTGGCCCAAAATGTCCCCCTACTTGAGAAGCATGAGAAAAATGAAAAATAGACTCAATCTCATAGTCGAGGACACATCTCCTAATTACTTGATCACTACCAAATTTCCATAGATATGGATCATCCTAAACATAATATTTGGCATCGCTCTTGAGTTTGTGAATTTGTGACCTAGTTGCACCTGTCGGAAAAACACCAGCAACAAGATAATTAACAATATCAGCAAACCAAGGAGTTACCCCATGTAACTGTAAAAGCTGCTCATCAGGAAAGTCATCCTGAATGGGGAAAGGATCTTCATCCCTCTCTATTCTGCTCAAGTGATCAGCCACTAAATTCTCAGCTCCACTCTTATCTTTAATCTCCACATTAAACTCTTGGAGCAACAACATCCACCGAATCAATCTCGGTTTTGCTTCTGGTTTCTTCAACAAGTACTTTAAAGCTACATGGTCAGTGAAAACAACAACCTTGGAACCTAGCAAATATGATATGAATTTATCAAGAGCAAAAACAATACCTAGAAGTTCCTTTTCAGTAGTAGTGTAATTAGCCTGTGCAGCATCTAAAGTCCTAGAAGCATAGTAAATCACATGGGCAGCCCTGCCCACCCTTTGTGCAAGGACCGCCCCCACGGCATAGTTAGAAGCATCACTCATAATCTCAAAAGGGAGGGTCCAGTCAGGAGGCTGGATGATGGGAGTAGAGGTCAATGCTTTCCTCAAGAAATCAAACGCCTTTTTGCAGTTGTCATCAAAGTTGAAAATGGCATCATTCTTCAACAAGTTTGACAGAGGGAGAGCTATCTTGCTGAAATCCTTTATGAAGCGCCTGTAAAAACCTGCATGACCAAGAAAAGAGCGAATCTCGCGAACGCAAGATGGGTAAGGCAGTTTAGAAATCACCTCAATCTTAGCAGGATCTACTGAAATACCTTTTTCAGAAATAATATGCCCCAAAACAATCCCCTGTTCAACCATAAAATGGCATTTTTCATAATTCAAAACAAGGTCAGTTTCAATGCATCTCTCTAAAACCAGATTCAAACTATGCAAGCATGCATCAAATGAGGAAACATAAACAGTGAAATCATCCATAAACACTTCCATGCAATTCTCAATATATTCAGTAAAAATACTAATCATGCATCTCTGGAATGTTCCAGGAGCATTGCAAAGACCAAATGGCATCCTCCTGTAAGCAAAAGTGCCGAAAGGGCACGTGAAGGTTGTCTTTTCTTGATCCTCTGGTGCAATGTGGATCTGGAAGTAACCTGAAAAACCATCAAGAAAACAATAGTGTGATTTACCAGCTAGCCGTTCAAGCATCTGATCGATGAACGGCAAAGGAAAGTGATCCTTTCTAGTAGCCTGGTTCAATCTTCTGTAATCAATACAAACTCTCCAGCTATTCTGAACTCTAGTGGGGACAAGTTCATTGTTTTCATTTTTTACCACTGTGAGTCCAGATTTCTTAGGTACAACTTGCACTAGACTCACCCAATTACTGTCAGAGATAGGATATATGATACCCGCATGCAAAAGTTTGTTACCTCCTTCTTCACAACATCAAGGATCAAGGGGTTAAGCCGCCTTTGGGGCTGCCTGACTATTTTAGCCCCATCCTCCAACAGAATCCTATGCATACACCTGGATGGGCTAATACCTGGAATGTCGGCCAAGGTCCACCCAATCGCCTTCTTATGCTTCTTCAATACCTGCAAGAGCTTAGTTTCCTGGTCAAAATCAAGGTTAGAGGAAATTATAACCTGAATTTTTTCATTCCTCTCTAAATAAGCATATTTCATATTTTCAGGAAGTGGCTTAAGCTCTAGGGAGGGTGGCTGCTCAATAGATGGTATGTTTGGGGCAGTCGTGCTGTCAAGAACTTCAGCTGAACAAACAGCTTCACTTATACTGTCACCCTGCAAGGCAGCATCAATCTCAGCACAAACAGCACAAGGGTCAGTGTTAGTACAATCAGCACATGAATAAACATCATCAAAACCAGAAATAGATGGAAAATCAGCAGCTGCAACCAAATCATCATAAGTGTCATCAACAATTTCAGAGAGCAACTCTATTTGAAAAACAGAATGCTCTTCCAAGGGATGCTTCATAGCATCGAAAATGTTGAATTTTGCAACAATGTCACCAAATTCCATGGACATGGTTCCATCATCAACATCAATCTTTGTCTTTGCCATTTTCATGAACGGTCTGCCCAGAATGATTGGTGATCTGCTTGAATTCGTTTCCCCTGCCATGTCCAGGATGTAAAAATTAGCAGGGGAAATCAGGTCATTGACTTGAACAAGCACATCTTCCACTACTCCAATGGGGCGAGCATTGGTCCTGTTTGCCAACTGAATAGTAAGACTTGTATGCTCCAAAGGACCAAGATCAATATTGTTGAAAACAGAAGTAGGCATGACATTAATAGAAGCTCCTAAATCCAACATGCAATTGTCGAATTTACTATCCCCAATGGTACATGGAATAGCAAAAGTTCCCGGATCCTTACATTTCTGTGGCATTGCCTGAGTGAGGACTGAAATGGTAACCTTGTCAGGTGAAGGCTTAGGTTGAATGAGGGCTAAAACATTTCTCCCCAAATTGACTCTCTCATTACCCTTCAGCCTCTTCTTGTTTGTGCACAAATCCTTCAGAAACTTTGTGTATTTCGGAACCTGCTTAATCGCATCAAGGAGCGGAATGTTTACTGCCACTTTTCTGAATACATCCAGAATCTCTCTCTCTTTGCCTTCCCCATCAACCTTTTTATTTTTCAGCACTCTTTGCAGGAAGGGAATTGGTGGCACATACTCCTTTTCAGCCTCAACAACAACAGAAGGTTCAGGTATTACCTCAGCAACTTTCTTATTTTTTTCAGGGGCTGGTTCTGCAACCTTTCCGGATCTCAAAGTAATTGCACTCACATTAGGATTCGGGACATTAGGATTCACCACTGGTTGTGCAGGTAGTTGGTTCGATCCTTGAGCTTGCTGCATGGCATTCATCGAAGTGGCAAGCTGTCCAATCTGTGTCTGCAAGGCATGAATACTAGAATCCGTTCGCTGCTGAAACTGGAGATTGTTTGCAGCCATTTGCTTGGCAAGGTCCTCTAGTGAAGGTCCGGAAGGTGCAGAGGTGGTCACTTGGGGAGAATTCTGTGGTGGTAACATCAGCTGTTGTTGTTGTGTGGATGAGTTTCCATACCGAAGGTTTGGATGGTTTCTCCAGTTGGGGTGGTACTTATTAGTGGAAAGGTTGGAAATGTTGTACCTGCTCGGATTGTTGCCTTGATTGTAAAGATTGGCTGCATATGCTTGAGGCAAATCAGTGACCGACTCATCTTTCAGAATGGGACATGTATCGGTCAGGTGTTCAGGAGAAGTACAAATACCACACAGCCTTGTTGTTTGAGCTTTATCCACTGCCAACTACTTCACTAAAGAAGTAAGCTCATCAAGTCTGGTTTCAAGGGCTTTGTGGGAAGAAGAAACATGGACCTCGTTCACACCCCTTGTCTCGACAGAATTGTTTCTGGTTGTGAACTGTTGGGAGTTGAGTGACATGTTCTCAATCAATGACTTGGCGGCAGCTGGAGTCTTGTCAACAAGCGCTCCCCCGCTAGCAGCATCTAAAATGTTCCTGTCCATTGGTAGCAATCCCTCATAAAAGTACTGAATAAGCAACTGCTCGGAAATTTGGTGCTGAGGACAACTGGACACTAACTTCTTAAATCTCTCCCAGTACTCGGCCAATGATTCATTGCCTTGTCTAATACCACATATCTCCTTCCTGATTGATGCAGCTCTGGAGGCAGGGAAGTATCTCTCTAGGAAGACTTTCTTCAAATCATTCCAGGTTGTAACGGAATTCGGCTCAAGATAATACAACCAATCCTTCGTAGCACCTTGAAGTTAGAATGGGAAGGCTCTCAGCTTGATATGGTCTTCTGTTATTCCTTCGGGTCTCAAAGGTGTAGAGCAAACAACCTAGAATTCTTTCAGATGCTTATGCGGATCCTCACCTGCAAGACCACTAAACCTTGGCAACAAGTGTATTAAACCAGATTTCAATTCAAAGGGAGCAACGACATCAGCATATTAAATACACAAACCATTATAATTAACATCAGGAGCAGCAAGCTGTCTTAATGTTCTTTGATGAGCCATGTTATCACTATTGGTTGGTGAACTAGTGCTAGCTTGAATTGCCCTACGGCATGTGTGCAAAGTTCTCTCAATTTCAGGATCGAAATCAAACAAGTCATAGCAACCAGACCTAGTAGCCAGAACTAATTCAGAAATTAATCAACAAATCTGTTAATAACAACAAGAGTCCCCAGCAACGGTGCCAATTTTGATCCGCTGTCGCACACGGGTCAAAAAACGAGTGGTTGAAAAGAAAACTGTAGTTAGGGCACGACAACTCGAGTATCGTATCTCAAGGACTCTTGGATTATTATCAACCTACGAATCAAATTGGGGGGGGGGGGGGGGGTAGATTCAGTGAGAGAAGAATTGATTAAGAAAACAGTGCAATTAAGTGATTATCAATAAGCTGAAACGATTAATCTGATGTTTCGGTTTCCCAACTATCATTAATTCACATAAATTCCAAGCCCTAAGCGGATTCTAATCCCTTTCCGATTGTAGCAGCAATTAAACAAGCGCAATTGACACTATGAGATATATGTTCCTATTTCCGAATTAAGCAAACGGATTGAAGCGCTCGTGAATTAAGAAAACACGATCAACACACGTGAATTAAGCAAACATGATCAAGGTATAGGAACATAGAATCATCAAAATAAATCAATACTTATTCTATACAACTTGAATTAAGAAACAAGGCATATAGCATAATATTGAAAGAGACAAGCAAATTGATCGGGAATTATGGAACCTCAAGTGTCGGCGGAAACCGATTACAGCAGACTAATCCCTGGTGATTAGTTCTCCATCACAAACATGATACAAACCCTTGGAATAGACTAAAAACAATGAAAATTCTCTCTGATTTGCGTCTGCCCTGGTGCCTTTTATATATCAGGTTCGCGTCACGGTCGTGATGGCCATCACGGCCAGGCCGTGACGTATTCTGCCAAGGGCGCGCATTCAAATTCTGGTCTATCACAGTCGTGATGCCAATCACGGCCAGGCCGTGATGCTTTATGACTTTGGGTGCTGATCTGTCACGGTCGTGACCTCCATCACGGCTAGGCCGTGATCAATTCTGTTCTTCAGGGTTCTCTCGTCACGCCTGTGATGGGTATCACGGCTGGGCCGTGATGCTTTCTGACTTTCAGGGTCTTCTCATCACGCCCGTGATGGTCATCACGACTGGGCCGTTATGCTCTCTGATCTTCATGGGGTCACGGCCTGGCCGTGATGGCTTCTGCTTTAAGAGTCCTTCCCTTTTTGCTCTTCTTATTAACCTGAAAACATGAAATAGCAGTAAATGCTTTATTTGACTCAAAATTAAATAAAATGTCCTAAAACTACTTAAGAGACTCAAAATGTTGCTTGAGGACAATTAAATCCAAATTTGGGTCAAAACGAGGTTAAACTCGAGTAATTAGTGCAAAAGCCATGGTCTTACTAGTTATAAAACTAGACGGGTCAGAGGCTTATCAAAGAGATTGCAGTGTTTAGAGATTTCTGGCCTATAAATCCTATGAAGGTCGAACCTAGAAGGTTATGGACCTAGGATACTTTGTTTTTCATTTTCCAAAATGATCATGGTTTTGAGATCCTTACTATGTATGGATGCTAGACCTGAGAGAGTGGAAAGTTTAGAGAATGCTAGCCTATTTTAATAGCCTTGGCCGAATACCCTAAGTTTATAACTTAGTGGGATTTTAATTCAACCTTGTTAAATGATAATTATTTATGAACTCCCAACACTTAAGGATCATAAATCCACGAGTTGTATAATTTTTGGGGATCTCTAACCCTAATTTATTATCTTGGCCGAACCTAATACCTTGTGGTTTAGTGTTCTTGGTTGATTTTAACTTGTGATCTTGTGTTTATAACCTTAGACTTCTATCGCGGAGAAAGCGAGGATGTTCGCGGTACTTCTATCCAAGCATCTCATATCTCTACCTAACCAAATGTAAGAGGGAATTGCCTAGGGATATTCAATGACTATATGCATGTGTGTATGTGTTTAACTTGAGTGATTTGAATATTATTATGATATGGAGCCAATACTTGAATGACTTGTTTACTTGAGCTATTGTGATTATTACTTGAAGTTGATTATTACTTGCTTTGCAGTATTGTGAATTATATATATGTGATGAACTGTCATTAACTATGATATTACTGTTTGAGATATATTACTGTTGATTGAAGTTTGAGAATCCGGACTTGAGTCTGTGCTCAATGATTATAAGGATTAAAAGCCTTAATAAGCCTTGAATAGAACTTTGAAAGTTTTGGTTTCGTTTATAAAAGTTATGTGTTTAAAGTGCTTACTTCAAAAAGAATAAGATTCTCGTTTTTAAAAGAAATGTTGAAGTGATTTTAAGTCAACATAAACTACTCTTTCATGATCTAAAGTTTTGTACGAGAGGAAACCTTTTTCGAACTATGTGTTTTATGAAAGAAAAACCCTTTGAAAATATTTGACTTTATTCCATCAAGGATTTCAAAAACAAATGAATTTCCTAATTGCTTTATAAAAGATATTGCAAAGGAAAAGGATTTTCTCCTAAATGATTTGGAAACGTTCCGGTTACTTGGATAAGTGACCGAGGTTTTGTTTTGGATTTTATTTTCACTGAGTGAAAAGTAAGCACATGTGAATAGGAATCTAGTCGGGAGACGTCGCTCTAGTTTTCCGTGATATGCACGTGATCTAGGATCCGTGTCAAGAATTATGGAACAAGGGTCCTAATCATGATGTTATGGGCTAAGTGTCCAAATCTCGGAATTGAGGACTGTGCGTCCTGATTTCGTTGCTGCGGAATAGGAGTCCTTATCATGTTAGAATAAAACATGGATAAAATCATAAATGGTTTTTATGACCACAAACCTTGACTGCGGCATCGGTCTAAGGTGTTGTGATTGAGCACTCGGACTGCACGTCCTATGTTATTGATTTTCAGGTGATGATGAAATTTATGAATAGTCGCTAGCCTTTAAGCTTTGACAACGAATGAGAACGAACACAAAGAAAACATCGAGAACTAAATGTTTTACAGTTTCATTTACTGT
This sequence comes from Sophora flavescens, assembly GCA_030762895.1. Classification (NCBI taxonomy): domain Eukaryota; kingdom Viridiplantae; phylum Streptophyta; class Magnoliopsida; order Fabales; family Fabaceae; genus Sophora; species Sophora flavescens. Next base: position 116,706,540 of record CM061063.1, read on the forward strand.
AGACGTGCCCGATGTGGTTTTAACGTGAGACCTTAACATGAAAGGTATCATGTGACGGTGTATTATCGCTGTTCTTAAAATGGACAATGAGACGGTGTACGTGTATCATTATGCCTAAATGGACAATGAAATGGTGTGCATAATCGTTGTGCCTAAATGGCCAATGAGACGGTGTATTATAATTGTGCTTAGCTAGCCAATGAGACGGTGTATCGAGCCTGATCAACTCATTTTGAGGATGTTGGGATCTCCGGAGATTAAGTTTAGAGCCTGATGATTGAAGTGTCATGTATTATCTTTATAAAACCGATTGATTCGAGTATGAGACCCACTGATATAACACTTGTTGTTTTATCTATGAATAATTCTTAAATGCTAATATGCCAATGTGTTGTATGTATCATGTATATGGTTGTTGTATGATATATCCATTTGTCGGTGTCTCACTCTTATAGTTATATCAGGTCCCTTCGGGTTTTTCTGTAGTACCTTAGTACTCCAGTACCGATGTTGCAGAGGAGTCTTTCTAAGTCACTTGAAGACCTAGTGTTATAGGTTGGGAAAGTATTCTGATTTGGGGTCTCTCCAATGAATATTTGATAGAATGACCAGCTTAGGAGTCTGAGTTGGGTTGTATATCTAAAGAGGTCGGTAAATGTAGTGTTATATACATCCATCTGTAGTTTAAACTTTTTCTTTTGAAAACAGAAACTTAGAGAAATGTTGTATGTCATGGTAACTTTGTTACGAATGTGACTTTACGTTTTAAATGTATGTATTATGGATTTCATAGTTATCCTTAAAGAAAAATTTTATACCCCAGTTTTCTAACTTAAAAGAAAACAATTTTCCGAAAGTAACTAGCAAATTATCTTTTCAATTTACTTCCGCATGTGTTACGTAGTAATATCGAGGGGGGTGTTACACTCAGTACCTATGCTGCTGCTGCAATGGCCAAAACTGAGGAGCTGATGAAAATGAAAGAGGAAATGGTGGAACAAAACACTACTGAGGCTATGGAGCCAAAGAAGAATATCAAGAAAAAGACCACAGCAGCAAGGAAGCCTGGCAAGAGACCAGCTGGTGGCATTATTATCAAGGAACCTTCTGATGCTCCTACTGTGAAGAAGCAGAGAAGAGTTATCTTCTCACACAATGAAGACGAGGAAGCTGATGAGGACAGAGTTCCTATCAGTTCCATCCTGAAGAAGCAGAAAACTTATGTTGCTGTTGCTGAGGTCGTTGTGCCTGTCTCAACAAAACCCAAAAGGCAACTAGCAAGAAAGACAAGAACCACTAAGACTTCTAAGGTAACCATCTCTGCTAGTGATCCTGTTCAAATAGCAGTAAATGCCTTAGTGTCTAGTCTAGAAACTAGAGTTGATGCTGTTTCTGTTGATGATAACATTGCTGTCTCCACTCCATATGATGTATACATTCCCACACCCCTCTCACCCCAACCAACACAGATTGACCAAACCACAAACTTGCATACATCTTCACATGCTCACTCACAAATAGCCAACTCATCCAGACCACAATTTCAACCAATTATCCATGCCGATGATCCCTGGTTCAATCAACCAAATGATGGCATTTCCCTTGGTGCTCCCTTCCCAAAACCTTTAAGAACCTTATTTCCCTTCACCCCAATTTCTGTTATTTATGATGGCAAATCTGAGGATTGGGACAAAGTAAAAAGGGAATGCAGAGTTCTGTTTCTCACTCACCAACCTGAACATATTCCTTACAGGTGGTACCCCCTACCAGAGTATGAGGAAGAAATACGCCCACCTGTTGAACCATTTCATTTACCTCATCCTCACTGCAAATTAACCACAAAAGTGCCTTCACAAATGCACAACAACATAGGACCCTTAGTCACTCACCTGCCCCTAAACAAATCCCCCCCCCCCCCCCCCAGAAAAATCTATCCGAACCTTGTCAAAACTCCACCTCTCTTACCCCTCACTGATGGAGTTGAGAAACACATAATACCTGTATGGGAGACAGTCCCTCTAAGAAAGAATCTTCCTACCATCCCTGAGAGAAGAGCAAGATCATCCAAGCATGTCCCCATAATCATGACCATTGACACTAAATGGGTATCCTTTGAGCATCCCAGAGTCTATGGGAGGGCCTCTGATTTCTTCCTGGATCAACTCATCTATGAAATGCTGAAGTGGGAATTCAGTCATTCCAGAGTTGATAGAGCCGCACATTTTGTCCCTCCATCATGACTGAGACATAGTAAAGCAACCAGAGTTGGAATCATGCCTTACAGAATTTGTCCAAGACTGCCGATGGTAGATCTGAATAAGGACAAGGACAAGAAGAACAGAATATTCAAAGGAGTCATGCCTGAAGCTGAATCAGCAATGCTTGATCTACATCAAGAAACTTTTGACTACTCAATGCTGGATTTCTTTTTGCATACTGAATCCATTGGGTTGATCAATGAACAATGTGCTGCAGATTTCTGGAAATCTCACATTATTCACTGTACATGAGAAGCATCTTCCTCTGGACTGACCCAAGAAGAGAAGAAGGAAATTCCTAAAGTCATAGGAAAGTGTGGTCTTTCTAACTTTCGGTACATGATCTACAAAGACCTTTGAGGACTTCCCATAACAAGTCGAGATGTGGAATTCTCCTACCCCATCAAATGGGCAAAGGAAGTATCAGTGACCCCTTTACCCCTCCTAGTGATTAATCCTACTTCGTCTTCACCTCCTTCTGAGCTTCTAGAAGATGAAATTGTAGTTGAAGGACCTGGCATGAATGCCACTATTTTTGGCTCAGGTGGTCATGAAGAAGAAACTGCTGAGTCCATCTTTAAACAAAGCTCATCAGAAAGCACTCTTCTCAACCACTAGCCTTGGCTGTGATGCACCCCTCAGGTCACCCTGAACACTCTAGAGCCTTAAGCACTTTTCAAGAATCTGCTGAGAGTTCAAGACAACATGCTCTCCCACGAAACCTTGAAGAGATACTTGGTAAAATAGTTGATGACAGAGTTGGCAAGATAGTTGATGAGAAGGTTGAGACGATGATTGAGAAAATTAAGGAGGATGTCCAACAACAAGTTCAAACATCAATGGCTCCAACCTTAGAAGTTGTCAATAAAATGTTGTAATTCCTCATGGATTTCAAGAAAAGCTAGACTCAGAACCCTCCACCTCCTCCTGCCTAACCTTAACCTTTTATCTTTCCTTTTATATACTGACAATGATGGTCCACTCCTTTTTACCTTTTTGGCTGATGACAAAAAGGGGGAGAAAGAAAAGAAAAGAGATATTTTTATATATAAAAAAGTTAGTTTTTGAAAAGATCTTATTTGTCTGCATATGCATATTCTGTTCTCTACTTGATAACTGCTCTGATACTTATGTTTGCCTATTTGCTCTGATATCTGCTGACTATGCTTATTTATTCCTTCGTATATACTTTTTTACTTATTTGAAGTTTATCTCATATGCTTTTGATTATTTTGTTTGGGGGGGGGGGGGGGGGGGGGGGGGGGGGGGTTTTAAAGTTGGTTTTTCTTTATTGGGGGGCTTATATGAAGTTTATCTCATATGCTTTTACTGATTATTTCTCTGTATTCTTTGTCTTAGGGGGAGCTCTGCGGGCTCTCTTAGACTTTGCTTTTCAAATTTAATTAGTTTTTGTCATCATAAAAAATGGGGAGATTGTTGGAACCAAAGTGGTTTTGGACTAAATAATCTCTATGTTTTTATTTTAACAACAAGATTAAATTTGCTTGGTAAAGTGTTAGTTGAGATCTAAAATGTGCTTTCAGTTATGCAGAAATATTTAAATATACGTAATAGAAACTTGGGATAAGTTTTCATTGAAAAATACACGTCCATGTTGAGCAAAATTGGCAAGTGCGCCAAAACGCTTTGTAGTAATAAAAAAAAATCGTCCCCAGGGATTGAACCGTTAACTACTAATGTACCAACTCAACTTCGTTTGAGCAACCGAATGGTTTGAAAGTGGCTTTCGCCAATAACTAAGAACAACAACTTAACAAAGAACAAAATATTTTTGGTATTTTTCAAGTGAGAAAATAAAACACAGAAAATTGGTTTTTAATAATCAAAGAAGAAATTGTTAGAGGATCAATTTCCCTGCCTGTCCTACCTATTCAATCCTGGAAATTAACTTGAACAGTTTATCCAATTTCAAGAAACTGAGTTTTGTAATTTATCCTCTAATTCCTTAGGTGAATAAATCTTTCTGTCTAAGTTACTAATTCAATTCCTTGAGTATTAGATAAATAGCAGAAACATTAAGAAAGATTTTCACTCAAAAAAATTAATTTGATTGTGTTCTTATTCCTAAGTAACACGCGCAAATCGTTTATTCACAAACAGCGATTATGAACTCGAATTTCCCAATTGCAAATTCATACAGTAGATAAACATGCAAACAGTGAATAAACGCTTGAAATTAAACAAACCAGAACAAAGTAATTATCCATAATAAAAACAAGTTATCTAGACAGTTCCATCTACCTCTAACAAAAGAAAATTATCTACACATAATAGAAATAGAACAAACTCTGGAAGAAGATGAAGGCAAGGTAGTCATCATGAGTCTCTACTCATCAGCTTCAACTCTCTTGATTGCTCCCTTTTCTCCCCCTCAAAATTGTATAGTTCTCTCTATATTTTTTTTCCCGTGTGGCTACTGTTCTTTTCACACTGTGCTGCTACTGTGTCCCCCCCCCCCTTCTGTTTTGCACTTTTTTCTTTTATGTTGCGGCGCTGCCCCTCCTTTTCCCTTTTTGCATGGGCTGTACTTCTATTTTTTTATAAGCCCAAAACCTTGGAGCTTCACGTGGCCTGCTGGGTGACTTTTTCTTCACTTATAATTAAAGACTCCCAAACCTCTCCAGCAAGCTCCTTGTGCGGCATGTTTGGAAATCCAATTCCGAATTTAATTTGCTTTTCTGTTCACCAATTAGCCATGTTACTTCAATTTGTCCATGAGTTGTGGCTTAACAATTTTAAACAATTGAGCTTGCATGTTTCATCAATTTCTATTTTGTTGGGAGCCCAATGTCCAATTAATGTAAATCTTTTTTATTTCCTACAAATGTAAACAAATAAAAACACTATTAGATTAACTCTAAAAATTTGAAATTAAACTAAAATATTCAAAACACTACTTAAAACTAAATTACCTAAACTTAGGGACAAAACTCAATCAATTAGTACAAGAAGGAGCAACAATCCATCCAATAAGCACACAAAAATCACATAATCTAGAAGATTATCACACCACAAACCTAAGACTTTGCTTGTCCCCAAGCAAAAGTAACCCAAACTAACACATAAAACACTAAGGACAACAGACCAAGCAAACATCGACTCAAGGGACACCCTAACTTAACAATAACAAAGCAATGCACCACCCAACCATGTAAGAAGTCCTTAAACAAAAGAATCACCTTATAACAAGTTTACATCCAAGAATATTCCAAAGAAGAGATCATAACAATGGTGCTCCAAAATTTCCACACTTGAAAAATTAAAGAACATGGCTAATTCAATTAAGGAAGAACTAATGGACACCCAACTACTTACAGGAAGTGCAATTTCACTCAATCACTCAAATTTATGTGGGTAATAATTGCAAGTGTATCACTCAAATTCACACATCAAAACCATACAACTTCAAGTTTGATTTTCATCTCAATCATTCATCCTCAATTCACATCATGCATAAATCAAAGGGACTTTATTTAGGATGTAATGTGGCAAGGTAAATAGGAAGGATAAGAAAGGATAAACAAGCTAGCACCAAAGGAAATAGGAGAGCAACAATTACTTTAAAGAACCATGCTTTGCATACAACCCTTTTCCCACCTCTTTCTTTTTGACTTCCTTCACCTTCTTTTCTTTCAAAGCACCACTTTATTTTTCTCAAGTATTTCATACCATTTTTCATTTTTTTTTTGCATTTATTTTTTTGTCTTCTTTTTTTTTTGGGTAACCATTCCTTCATTTCACCAACATATATGAACAATATTCTCCTCTACACTTATGTCAAACCCACTCACAATAATTCAATGCTCTCATATCCACTAAGGTTTGGGTAGAAACATTGTTTTTCAAGTTAAGGCTCATGGGTAAAAATAAACAAAGATTTACATATAAAGCTCAAATGGGCTAAGCAAAGGGAAAAAAATCAAGGTTGGCTATTTGGTCAAAGTTGCTACATGAAAAACGGACCAAATCATTTTTATAACATGCATGTGAATCATGAACTTCAAACAAGAACCAAGCAAACTCAAGAGCATGAGTTTCAACGGTGCACTCACAAGAAAGAATTTACAATTATAGGCTCAAATGACTCACAATGATAAAGTTAAGCAATCCAATTAATTCTCACCAAAATTTTATAGCCATGAACTTTAATCAACAAGGTTTAACACAATGAACCAAAGTTATGAAATCCAGTCAAGAACAAACTCATATGAAAAACTAAACCACAAGTATCATTTTCATATCAAAGGAAAACAAACATGGTGGTGTACAATACAATGAAATTGCCAAGAATGGGGTTCTACACAAGCATGCTTATTATTATTATTTTTTTCAAAGAGGAGTACTGACATTAACTTGCAAACACTAAAAAAAAACACTCAAAAATAAAACAGCACACAAACAGAAAAAAATAAGAACAAAATAAAGAAAAAGAAAAGAAAACTCCCCTATCTTGCGCTTCCAAAATTTGGTCCAAACTTGAGGTCACCATCATTAGTGCCTCCTATCCTTCCTTTTTGTCATGAGATGCCATGAAGCACAACTAAATATATATCTCAAAACAGAGAAAACATTAGCACAAGATAGACAAGTCATAAAAGAAAAAACAACTAAATATATATGAGTCATTTTTTTTTCTTTCTAAATTTTCTAAATATTTTTTTTGAAACTAACAAGTTAACAAAACTAAAATAAACTAAAATAAAAAATTAACAAAGAAAAGAAAAACTAAACTACCACTTGGGATGTCTCCCAAGAAAAATTCATGTTATGGGACTTAGTGAGATTGCTCACCCTCCTTAGAAGGCGAGTGAAGGGTAATGTTAACCCTGTTCCTGTTCAAATCACCCCCAAAGTACAATTTCAACCTTTGGCCATTTACCTTAAAACTTCTTCCAAAATTTGGCTCTGCAATCTCAATTGCACCATAGGGACTCACTTCCTTAACAACAAAAGGACCTGACCATCTAGACTTTAACTTTCCGGGGAAAAGTCTTAGTCTAGAATTATACAATAACACTTGTTGTCCTGGTTCAAATTCTTTCACAATTATTTTTTTATCATGCCATCTCTTGGTTCTTTCTTTATAAATTTTAGAACTCTAATAGGCTTGCAACCTAAACTCTTCCAGTTCATCTAACTGCAACAACCTTTTCTCACCCGCAGCTTTCAAGTTAAAATTAAGCAGTTTCTCTGCCCAATAAGCTTTATGTTCCAACTCAACAGGAAGATGGCATGATTTGCCATACACTAACTAATATGGGGACATTCCAATTGGATTTTTGAAAGCTGTCATATATGCCCAAAGCACATCATCCAATTTTCTAGGCCAATCTTTTCTTGAGGAACCTACCACTTTTTCTAGGATCCTCTTCAGCTCTCTATTTGAAATTTCAACCTGTCCACTAGTTTGTGGATGGTAGGGGGTAGCTATCCTATGTTTCACACCATATTTATTCAGCAATGATTCAAATTGTTTATTACAAAAGTGTGACCCCCCCCCATCACTTATCACAGCTCTAGGCACCCAAAACCTTGTAAAAATGTGTTTCTTAAGGAAAGAAACCACAACCTTGGCATCATTGGTTGGTAATGCCACAGCCTCTACCCACTTGGAGACATAGTCTACAGCAACCAAAAGATATTTATTTGAAAAAGACGATGGGAATGGTCCCATAAAGTCAATCCCCCAAACATCAAAAATTTCAACCTCTAAGATGGATTTTAGAGGCATTTCATTCCTCTTAGAAATGTTCTCTACTCTTTGACATCTATCACATTTTTCAACAAAATTGTGGGCATCTTTAAACAAAGTAGGCCAATAAAAGCCACATTGCAAGACCTTAGCGGCAGTTCTTTTGCCACTATAATGCCCACCATATTCAAACCCATGATAGTGCCACAAAATTTTTTCAAATTCATCATCAGGGACACATCTCCTAATGATCCCATCAGCACATCTTTTAAACAACAATGGTTCATCCCACTCATAAAATTTAGCATCATGAAAAAACTTTTTCTTTTGCTCCCAACTTAAATCAAGAGGGACAATACCTGCAGCCTTATAATTTGGAAAATCGGCAAACCAAGGGAAAGAATTTACCATCATCAATTTTTCATCAGGAAACTCCTCCGAAATGGAAGGAATGTCCTTGTCCCCCTCAGTTTGGACAAGTCTAGAGAGATGATCTGCCACAACATTTTGCTTTCCTTGCTTGTCTCTTATCTCCAAATCAAATTCTTGGAGAAGCAATATCCACCTAATCAATCGTGGCTTAGCATCCTGCTTAGCAAACAAATAACTCAAGGCAGAGTGTTCAGTGTAAACAATGACTTTAGACCCAACAAGGTAGGATCTAAATTTGTCAAAAGCAAACACAATAGCAAGTAACTCTTTTTCAGTTGTGGCATAATTTTTCTGAGCATCATTCAACACACGACTTGCATAATAAATCACATGCATAATTTTATTTTTTCTTTGTCCTAACACTGCACCTATAGCATAGTCACTCGCATCACACATAATTTCAAAAGGTAAACTCCAATCAGGAGCAACCATCACAGGTGTAGAAATTAGTTTTTCTTTTATTTTATTAAAAGCATCCAGACAAGCATCATAAAACACAAAATTTGTCTCTTTTTCCAAAAGGTTTGTCAAGGACTTAGCAATTCTAGAAAAATCTTCTATAAACCGCCTATAAAAACCAGCATGCCCAAGAAAACTTCTTATCCCTTTCACATTAACTGGTGGTGGTAACTTCTCAATTACCTCCACCTTTGCTCTATCCACCTCAATTCCTTTTGCAAAAATTTGATGACCAAGAACTATACCTTCTCTTACCATAAAATTACATTTTTCCCAGTTAAGAACAAGGTTAGTTTCTTGGCATCTTTTTAAAACCAAAACAAGGTTGGATAGGCAAATATCAAATGACGATCTAAACACAGAAAAATCATCCATAAAAATTTCTATGCATTTTTCAATTAAATCAGAAAAGATTGAGAACATGCACCTTTGAAATGTGGCGGGTGCATTACACAACCTAAAAGGCATACGCCTATAGGCAAAAACCCCAAATGGACAAGTAAAGGCTGTTTTTTCTTGATCTTCTGGGGCTACTGTAATTTGATTGTAACCCGAGTACCCATCCAGAAAGCAATAGTACTCGTGCCCCGCCAACCTTTCTATCATCTGGTAAATGAACGGAAGCGGAAAATGATCTTTCCTTGTAACTTGATTAAGCTTCCAGTAGTCAACACACATCCTCCAACTAGTGACTTGCCTTGTAGGAATCAACTCATTGTTTTCATTCATCACCACAGTCATACCACCTTTCTTGGGAACCACCTGAACCGGGCTCACCCACTTATTGTCAGAAATGGGATATATTATACCTGCATCAAGTAACTTTATCACTTCTTTCCTCACCACTTCCTTCATAGTTGGATTAAGCCACCTTTGATGTTGAACCACTTGTTTAAAGTCCTCCTCCATAAATATTTTATGCATGTAGAATGTAGGACTTATCCCCTTTAAATCACCGATGTTCCAACCAATGACTGACTCGTGATCCCTCAATACTGAGTAATTTTTCCTGCTCACTTTCTGACAACTCCACATTCACAATTACCGGATTCTTATTTTTCTCATCCAGAAAAACATTTCAGATTTGAAGGCAATGGTTTCAGCTCCATGGGTGGCTCCTTTTCCACTACCACTTCTTCTTTTTCCAATTCTTGTAATTTTTTATTTGAAGAAGAGGTAGATTCCAAAGCTTCCAATTGATAGATACATTCAACCACCTCAGAATTGACTTCATCATGGACCTCCTTAATTTCTTTGCCTTTCATCAAAGTTGCTTCCAAGGGACTTTCTGCAGCACTTTTTTCAAATTCCTCTAGGACCAAGGAATCCAAAACTTCAACCCGGAAACAACAATCAGAATCTTGAGCATGCTTCACTACTTCTTTGATTGAGAAAACTACTTTTTCATCTTCTTCTCTCAAAATCAGTTCACCTTTCTGCACATCGATCAAAGCTCGACTTGTAGCCAAAAATGGCCTACCAAGAATAAGAGGAACTTTAGCATCCTCTTCCATATCCGGCACTACAAAATCTGCAGGGAAGATGAATTTATCAATTTTAACAAGTAAGTCTTCCACAATACCATAAGGATATTTTACCGAACGATCTGCCAACTGAAGAGACATCATAGAAGGCTTCAATGTACCAATTCCTAGCCTTTTAAAAATTACAAAGGGATCAAATTGATGCTTGCTCCCAAATCACAAAGAGCCCTGCCAACCTCCATATTACCAATCTCACAAGGAATGGTGAAGCTTCCTGGATCCTTCAACTTAAGAGGCAATTTTTGTTGAATGATATCACTACACTCCTTTGTAAGCATAACAGCTTCCTCTTCATTGGCCTTCCTCTTCTTGGACAACAAATCCTTCATGAACTTAGCATAACTTGACATTTGTTCTAATGCCGCAGCAAATGGAATATTAATCTGCAGCTTTTTGAACACCTCCAAGAAACTGGAAAATTGCTTGTCTTCATTCTTCATCTTCAACCTTTGAGGATAAGGAATTTTAGGAACAAAGGACAGCGGCTGTGTTGGCTTGTCAACTTGTGAATTTTCAGATTTTTCAGCTTCTTCTTTCTTCTCTTCAACCACTACTTCTTCCTCCTCTTGTTTCTCATCATGAACAACTTTTTCAAAATCCTTTTCTTTAGAAGACTCCTCCTGGTCAACATTGTTCAGAACCTTACCACTCCTTAAATGAATTTCTTTGCATTGCTCTTTTGGATTAGGAAAAGTATCTCCTGGAAAAGTACCTGAAGCTCTTTCAGACAACTTTGGCCATTCCACAACAAAGTAGCAAGTTGTTGAGAAATCACCTTTTTAACTTGTTGCTCAATTAGATTACTATCCATAACATTCACCCCCAAGACTTTCCTGTTTTGCCTATCATGTTGCATATTAGCACTGCTAGCAGCCATGGTCTCTAATATTTCCAAAGCATGTTCTGGACTCTTCAAATCAAAAGCTCCTCCACAAGCAGCATCCATCATCTGTCTTGCATTCGGATCCAGCCCATTATAGAAAGTTTGAGCTAAAAACCAATTGGGCAAAGAATGTTGAGGACATTTTCTGAGTAGCTCCTTGAACCTCTCCCAAGCATCATACAAAGCTTCTGACTCTAGCTGCACAAATGAGGTAATTTCACTCCTCAATTTGGCTGACCTCGATGCTGGAAAATATTTTTTCACAAACTTGGACTCCAAATCATCCCATGTTGAGATACTGCCCTGTTGCTATGACTGAAGCCAACTTCTAGTTTTATCCTTCAATGAGAAAGGAAAAAGCCTCAATCTAATAGCGTCATCTGAAGCTCCATTGAACTTCACCGTATCACATATCTGAAAGAAATTCTCCAGATGATGATTGGGATCCTCTTGAGCTCCTCCACCAAACTGGTTCCGGTGCATCAAATTAACGAGTGCAAGCTTAATTTCAAAGTTGTTAGCCTGCGCAGCAGGTCTCACAATAGACCCCCGGGCACCTTCAGTATTGGGCTTGGAATAATCCCTCAATGTCCGCCTAGCAGGTTGCTCGGTCATGACTGTTTCAACTTCAACCACATGTTGTTGTAAAAGTGCTTGTTCCATTTCTTGTTGCCTGCGAAACTTGGCTGTCTTCCTGTTACTCTTAGCCATCTTTTCAATTTCAGGATCAAACAGCAAAGAATTCTTGTCAACAGTACCTCGCATACACAACTCAAAAGAAAATCAGTGCACACTGATAATATAAAATAAAAATAAAATTGCAGCAATTATAATAACAAAATGAAATGCTCAAATTGAGATTTCCTTGGCACAACTAATATTAACAAAAATCAATCCCCGGCAACGGCGCCAAAAACTTGTTGAGCAAAATTGGCAAGTGCACCAAATCTCTTTGTAGTAATAAAAAAAATCGTCCTCAGGGATTGAATCGTTAACTACTAATGTACCAACTCAACTTCGTTTGAGCAACCGAATGGTTTGAAAGTGGCTTTCGCCAATAAGTAAGAACAACAACTTAACAAAGAACAGAAAATATTTTTGGTATTTTTCAAGTGAGAAAATAAAACACAGAAAATTGGTTTTTAATAATCAAAGAAGAAATTGTTAAAGGATCGATTTCCCTGCCTGTCCTACCTATTCAATCCTGGAAATTAACTTGAACGGTTTATCCAATTTCAAGAAACTGAGTTTTGTAATTTATCCCCTAATTCCTTAGGTGAATAAACCTTTCTGTCTAAGTTACTAATTCAATTCCTTGAGTATTAGATAAATAACAGAAGCATTAAGAAAGATTTCCACTCAAAAAAATTAATTTGGTTGTGTTCTTATTCCTAAGTAACACGAGTGAATCGTTTATTCACAAACAGTGATTATGAACTCGAATTTCGCAATTACAAATTCATACAGTAGATAAATATGCAAACAGTGAATAAACTCTTGAAATTAAACAAATCAGAACAAGTAATTATCCAAAATCAAAACAAGTTATCTAGGTAGTTCCATCTACCTCTAACAAAAGAAAATTAGCTAGACATAATAGAAATAGAACAGACTCCGGAAGAAGATGAAGGCAAGGTTCCCTACTCGTCAGCTTCAACTCTCTTGATTGCTCCCTTTTCTCCCCCTCAAAATTGTATAGTTCTCTCTATATTTTTTTTCCTGTGCGGCTACTGTTCTTTTCACACTATGCGGCTCCTGTGTCTTTCCCACCTCCTGTTTTGAACTTTTTTCTTTTAGGCTTAATTGTACTTTTGGTCCCCCAAGTATCACGATTGTGCGATTTTGGTCCCTCGGGTTTCAATTGTGACAATTGGGTCCTCCAAGTATCACGATTGTGTAATTTTAGTCCCTCGGGTTCCAATTGTGCCAATTGGGTCCCTCAGATATTACGATTATGCAATTTTGGTCCCCCAGATATCACAATTATGCAATTTAAAATGTCTGTAGCCTACGTGGCACATGTGAGACTAATTTGGCACTTAGTGAGGTCGGTTTGGCAACTTATATGACATTCCTATATAGTATTGTTGACACCTCACATACTTTAATTGACACGTAGGATGTCATGTAAACTATCAAGTTGGCCTCAATAAGTATAAAATCAGTCCCACATGTGCCACGTAGGCTACTGACATTTAAAATTGCATAATTGTGATATCTGGGGGACCAAAATTGCACAATCGTAATATCTGGGGGACCCAATTGGTGCAATTGGAACCCGAGGGACTAAAATTGCACAATCGCGATACCTGGGGGACCCAATTGTCACAATTGAAACTCGAGGGACCAAAATCGCACAATCATGATATTTGGGGGACCAAAAGTGCAATTAAACCTTTCTTTTATGTTGCGGCGCTGCCCCTCCTTTTCCCTTTTTTGCATGGGCTGTACTTCTATTTTTTTATAAGCCCAAAACCTTGGAGCTTCACGTGGCCTGCTGGGTGACTTTTTCTTCACTTATAATTAAAGACTCCCAAACCTCTCCAGCAAGCTCCTTGTGCGGCATGTTTGGAAATCCAATTCCAAATTTAATTTACTTTTCGGTTCACCAATTAGCCATGTTCCTTCAATTTGTCCATGAGTTGTGGCTTAACAATTTTAAACAATTGGGCTTGCATGTTTCATCAATTTCTATGTTGTTGGGAGCCCAATGTCCAATTAATGCAAATCTTTTTTATTTCCTACAAATGTAAACAAATAAAAACACTATTAGATTAACTCTAAAAATATGAAATTAAACTAAAATATTCAAAACACTATTTAAAACTAAATTACCTAAACTTAGGGACAAAACTCAATCCATTAGTACAAGAAGGAGCAACAATCCATCCAATAAGTACACAAAAATCACATAATCTAGAAGATTATCAGTCCACCCATGTAGACAGGCTGCTCGATGTTTTGGTAAAAGTTATTTATTTATTTAATTGAGTAGACTGATTTTCTTAAGTAGACGAGGCTCTAAATGGTTACTAGACTGAAAGCAAAATAACTTCTTAAATACAGTAAGTCCAAAGACTTGATAGTAAACGTGTCTAGATTGTCACGTAAGCAGACGAAAGTAATTGATAAAATTGAATGAACTGAAAAATAAAGTAATCTGGTAGACGAGCTCTATTTGCCACGTCACTAGATGGAGATCTTTATAACTCATTGAGGAATAGCAAGTCCAAAGACTTGATAAACGAGAGGATATGCCACGTCATCGGACGAGCAAAATAATTTGTTGAAACAAACTTTGTCTCACATATAACTAAGTAGACGACGTTTTTTTTTTTTTTGTAGACGAGCTCCATCTTTGAATGAATAAATGCAATCCGAATCTCTTGAATTTATTTCAAATGATTGATATTTATTTCAATAGAATATTTGTTCTTCACATTTGTCTTATCTGCTTTAATGTTTTACCTTGTTGTAACAGAAACATAGTACCATCAAGAAATGCAAAAAGTAAAATCGTACAATGAGTTACTGCAAAACGATCTATATGATGGCAACTTTATGGCTGAAAAAGCTAGATTGTACACAAAGGAGGAATAACAAGTTCTCAAGCTGCAATACTCAGAGTAGTAAGCCTCCAATTTTATGCTACCTCGATAACCAAGAGTACTATTCATCTTACCACAATCAAGCTATCAGTCACAACGGATATCATGCATTAAATGCTATCTCTAAACAAGATTATTCAAAATAACCGTTGAAGAAATGCAAGTGAAGAAGAAGGTCACTATAAATAAGAAGACATGAGATACTGAAGAAGAACTCTTGCCTACACAACCTTGCCAGCTCAATTTTTTGTCAAACTACAATCACTCATACTCATATTTCTTTAAGAGCAAGAGTCAGTATTTCTTAATTTTGAATATTATGAAAATATTCATCTGATCTTAAAATTTCATATCCTCACAGATAGTGAGTTAAAAAGATCAAACGTTAAATCTCTTTGTTAGAGTTAGAGCCTGAAGAGGCTTGGTAAGAAAGAAATACTTGTAGCCTGGAGAGGTGTTGAATACTTGGTTGTAATCTATTTGGAAAATAGTGGAGAAAAACCTTCAAGTAGAAGGATCTGGACGTAGCTCTTAGTTAGAAGAGAGTGAATCAGGATAAAACATCTTGTGTGAATCTTTTACTCCTAAACTCTTACCGCTTTATTTGTTTCTTACTGAGGGGTTTTGATATTGCTTTTGTTAAAGTTTTTTAAAAAAAATATCTATTTCTTTGTGCTTGCTTCTGATTCTAATCTCCTTGTATGCAAAAATTATTTTAAAGGTTGTTTTTGAAAATTATTAACAAACACAACTCAACCCCCTTTCTTGTGTTTGCCTATGTCAACTTCAGGATTCATCCAGTAACAGCCATCATTGATCCATAAAAATCTACATTGAAAGATTGCTTCATCTAACATCTACTTTCAAGACATTTAATCGGATCAATACACCAATAGGAGAAAGAGCAAAAACCTCCACATGAGCCTGCAGAAATCCACTGCCAAGAAAGAACTTTCACCCTCTCCACTATATATATAAGATCTGCAGTTTTATTATAAAAAATTATCCCATTGCATAGCTCCTAAATACCCCACATCACCATGTCATAGCAAGACACAGCCACCAGACTTCACATATCTACTAATTCCTTCCCCAAAATAGACCAATAGATGGTGGATAGACTCTGGAATTAAAAATTCAATCCCCAACCACACAAAAATTCTAGCCCAGATTGAAGAAGAGAAGGAGCAAGTCAGGAGTAAGTGATTAACAGTTTCATCACAACAATTACAAAAGACACAAAGCAAAGTCGCATCTTCATCTACGGCCCTCCTATATCGTAGGTTTACCTTTGTTGGAATCCTATCTAACAATAATTGCCAAGAGAAGGCCACCACTTTTAATGGAGGCTTTCTTTTCCATAGCCAAAGAGATGTTTTCTCCTCCATTTCAGAAAGTTGTACCTGCTGGTGTAATCTGTTGGAGAGCTCCTCATAAGCAGATCTTGCTGGTCTATGTAGATGACATTGTCTTCGCAGGCAATGATATGACAGATTGTATTACAATTTATGATTTTACAATCACCCTTTAAATTATAAGGTAAGTTCATTCAAAAGATGAAGTCCACAATGTAAAAGTTGATATATCACGACAAATCTCATGAAATCCATTTTGTAATATTTATCATCACTCGAATCAGAAAGGAGGGGAATCCTCACCCATCTCCCCTCCTCCTTTAAATTTGTGTCCCTCCAAGCCAGAGAGTCTGAGGCTTCTTAGAAGGCTTCATAAGCAATATTCAGATTGGTTAAATGCTAGCTTGGATTTCTTTGGAATTTGGATTCTTATAGCCTTGCAGCTCAAACAACATCTTTCTCTATTTTGGATAAATAAAGAGTCAAAGACCCAAAACACCATAGTCTACAATACATTCTACATACACAAACAATTTTAAAATGATTAATATACAGTTTTTTTTTTTAGTACAGAACTTATTGAACATTTCTAACATATACACAAATCCATCAATGCTCACATTTACAGAATTAACCCTTTCGGCTTCGTTGAGCAGTAGGGGGTAATTTCTCTGATGGACCAGTAGGAAGCTTCTGTCCAGTCTCTTGTTCAATCCTCTTCTTAAGCTCTCTAAGTATTCGGATTTGTCCCAGCTTCTCAGGAGACAACTTGTCCCAATAAATTCCTGCGGTAAAGATTTTACTCAGTCTTTGAAGAAATATCATAAATTATGACATCAAATAAGGGAAAGAACAAAGAGAAACGACATCATTCAGGGTTGAAAACTGGCATAGAAATTATGTCTTTCCAAGGGCATCTCAATGATTTATAAACTAAAGATTCAATGCCTACTCACTTGAACCCAACCTTAGAAGAAAGGGATTGTTTGCAAAATGAATATGCAATGTCAGATAGCATTTGTTTCACCAACCTTGAGGCTTTGGAATAGATGTTTGTGTGAAAATGACCTGGGTTGGAGTACAAATAATATCCACTGGTACATCATGGATTAACAGCTTTTCAACTGGAATATCATCCACCAATTGACAGTCATGCACTGCAAGGGTAGTTCTCATTTTATGTCACATAAGATGCAAGAAAAATTGTAAAACTTTATACATGACAAGAATAAATTGGTAATGAACACAACTGCATGTTATGAAACAGTATGGTGGATCTGCAGATGAAATTGCATCAAAATATAAAAGAACTCAGTAAGCATGTCAGTAATATTTACAACAAAATTACTTCACTTTCAGGTGCTTCCCCTGCCCCACTGTCACTTTTTATAACAAATGATCATTTTAAAACCGCATATGTCTTCAACTTAAATAACTCTTTATTTATAGAGGTTAGAGAATGATACCCATGCTGTCATACGGTACCCATGCTTCAAAAACATGAAATAAGCATGAATATACTCTTGCTATTGAAATTGTCTCCTCAAAATGTTCAAAAGAAGCTTTCAAAGGACTATGGCAAAGGGATATTGGCAGAGACAGGAACCAAAATTACCAGAGGTAACAACTGGTGTTGAGTCATCGATAGCTCCCATGTACCGCAGCATACCATATTCAAGTTCTGCAAATCCCTGCACTTCACTATTTAGTTGAAGGAACATACAAGTTCGAAGCCCATTTCCATATTTAAAGCTCGTATGAAATTTCATAGAGCAGTAGAAAAAAAGAAAAAAAATTCTTTTGTTACATATGATGCCTTGCAACTACACCGTGGTTGGTTTCCCTGAGAGCTATTGGCTCATTGGCTGCAAACTTTTAAACCCAGGATCACAGATTGCCAAGAAAATATGTTAGGCATGGGCCTCCAATTAGGACAGGAGTCATAAAGGGCCTCTGTTAGTTAGGCATTGTTGTAAAGTAGTAGGAGTGAGTTAGTGAGTTAGTCTACTATAAATAGAGGTAGAGGACGTAAAGGAAGGTAGGCATTTTGTGAGTTAGTCTTGGGACTGGGGAGAGATCAGGTTCTCTCGAATAACCCGAAAGTGTAATTGTTCATTTCTCTTGCTAATCTGAACTAGTTCCTATCAAAATAAAACCTATATAGATCTAGGCTCATCTAGCCTTTTGATGGATAAGCCAGCAAATAAACAGGATATTAAACATGACCATAGAAAATGTAAAAGACATATTATACCTCTCCCTTTCCCAATCGTGCACCTGTCCTTGGGTCTACAGCAACGGATCCAATGACAATAAGATCTACCTTTATCTTTTCATCTAACCCAATTGGCCTTCCATGCTTGGCAACCCCGACAGAAGTGCAGGCTTCCTTGATCGTATCCAAAGTTAACATGTTGGATTCAAGTATAGAGAAAAATCCTGTCCTCAGCCGTGGTTGAGGAGTTAACAACTTCTTTCCATCTGCACAGGTATCGATTATTGAAGATACAATTAACAGAACAATAAGGAGAAGAAGAAAAGGAACCACAAGCTTTGAATTAATTAAATTCTCAAACTCTCATATCATCTCTTCTCATTAATTATAATTTTCTAAAATTGAACACAGCATCTGTTTTCGTTAGTTGAAGTTTCTTAATCTTAATGGTTAGCATTGTATTCAGTTAGATCATAATGGGCCAACAACAAACTAGTCACACACTTGCACTTGTCAAAATAATAAGGCAAATCATGTGCAAATATGGCAGTCCCAACAATCACCGAAATGCAGGTATACCTAACTTAACAAAGTACAATATAATACTATCAAAGAAGAAAAAAAATGTAAGTAGCAATCCTGGAACAATAAATTATGGACAGCTTATTTATAAAAGTCTTCATCGCTGTCAAACCCTTAACTTTAGTAGTAGATTAATAGACCATCAAGGTCGCAGACTCCTTAAATGTCGTAACTCATAAGGTCTTAAATGTCCTAATAACCTAAATATTAGATGCACCATGCCAATCCAGATGGTGAGGATTCTAAAATTCTATGTTGCAGCAAAACCATATGTTCAGTATTAATCCATTATGTTAACAGATACCTAAAATGTCACAAGGTCTTAAATGTCCTGATAACAAAAGGATAAGATGCACCATGCCATCCACATGGTGATAATCCTCAAAATCATTGCTAATAATTTATCCCTGACTTATGAGTGTTGACTAGTTCAATAATGATATGGAGACAATTCAAAGCCTATCATTATCAAGCAGAGAGGCACAATATTGTTAGTGAATCCATAACCAACCAGGACAAAATACACTGCTATCAAAGTGTCTATATGCTATACTGACATAATGTAATATGAAATGTGCATGTGAACAGAGAATTAACCTACCAGCAAATATTGTTGCAAAAGGCACCAAGATCTCGTAAATTACTTTACAGTCTACACTATACCTATATGTGAAACACTAAAACATAAATAACTGTAATTTTTTTTAAAAAATTTATAACATTTCTTTTATGATAAAACTAATAGCAGGCAGTATCCATACATCATTACAGAAAAAACCAAAGGTTTCTAAAACGTTCAAGTCAAAGCAGTGAGTATCAAACTATTAGAATACACAATTTTTTGACAAATTAAACTTGGATTGGATTCTAATGAACTATTCATCATAGAAAGACACAAGTTATAAACATTGAATTTAAGCAATTCCAGCTACCTGATTATCCATTTTTGTTAAACTTCTTTTACCGAAGTCTTGCTTTTATTAGCAAAACTAATAATAGTTCACCATAACATGCTTGTACAAAATTGCAGTAAGAATTAATAAACCTGTTAATTAACCCAACCTGACCGTCATTTGCTGCTTGAGTGATGCCAGTAACACAACTCTTAGATGCAAATACCTATACAACTGTGCACGTGACAGCAAGCAAGTTTAAAAGGAAAAGCAGAGCGCAACATACCCGAGCTTACATGCAATAACTTGTGATGTCATGCATGCAGGATCATGTATCTAATTGCGTGCATCTTGCACTACTTAACTGTCAAGCAGCCTTTACTCTTTATTTTCCACTTAGAATAATGTTGCTACTTGCTACTTAGACAACTCTTGTAATCACAACTGTGCACAACTGCACAACATCATAGTTTAACATGACAAAGTTTAAGCTGAGCCACCTAGATTGAGAAGGAGACACTCCTGCAATTGTGCATAGTTGTGAATGCAAGTGTTGAGTAATAGCATTGTCCTTCCACTTATTTTGATCATATATTTTTAGAAATCCTTTGTATTCTCTTTCTGTTTTCAGCAATCTATGATACTAATACATCTCAAACTGTGAAATTTAGCAACAAAATCAACAAGGCACCAAAACAACTTGTTCATAAATAATATTCCCCCCCTCCCCACCCAACACCACACACACAATCTCCAAATGAAGTATCTGACCTGAAAGAGTGAGAAACCTGACTTGTTTCTGAGGAGAATCTGGATTAACCTTCACACATTGTGCAACTCGAAACACATCTAGCCCCCTCATCTGCAAAAACCCAAATTAAACAACTCTAACCAAAGTCTAAGAGACACTCCAATTTCCTGTTGCTAACCCATCAAACTATTCCCACTCACACCGATAAAAAAAAAATCCTTAGACTCAAGTAAATTCAAGTACCCTTACACCTGTAAATAACTTCTATGAACTTCAAGATTTATCATCGGATGGATTCTTGAAAGTGTTTTTGTTCGCCAATTAAATCCCTAAAATATTTAAAAATGTCACCAGATTGTCCTTCTAGGGACTTAATTGGTAAAAAAAAAAACCTTTTAATTTAAGATTATCTTAAATCGTTGGAGGAATTAATTGGTGAAAGAAAACTTTTAGAGACTTATCTAACGATAATGCTATCTAAACATCTGAAAAGTTGACACATACAACACCTGGTTAATGACTTTCAAAATATTGACGTGATGAGTTTAGTTAATGGATACATCTCTAGTGGATGGGTAATTTGTTAACCAACAACTTCATTAATGATGCACAAAACTCAACGTGTCGTTAACTACGGACATCAGTTGTTCAAATAATTGAAATGCTTTCAAGGACTAAAGTGAGATTTTAGTCACAAATAATATTCATCCTACAATAATACATATAAGACAAAAGTAGTAAAAACCACTTTCATCAAAATGCAGTTAAAATGGAAAAACCTAGAGCCGCCTCTCTCTCTCAACCTTTCCTCTACTCCTTTTTTCCTTCTTCCTCATCCACCGAAAGGAGTGGTTTTGGGCTATTTTTTGACCTGCAATCACCCCTCTACATCGTTTTTTTTTTTCTCCTTTTACCTAAATAAGTGGTTTTTCCACATAGATCTGGTTTTTCTTTCGTGTTTTCATCCTTTTGTTCGTCGTCTTGTTGCAGCGTCGTTTGGTTTCCCGTCTTGTTGCCGTGTTCGTTTGGTTCATATTGGCAGATAAACTTTGATCCATTACCGATTAAATCAAGACTTGGGCGTCAACGTTACAGATCCGAAGGCATGGGTATTCCGGTCACTTTGATTTTGTTACATAGGCATTTTACCGTGTTATACTATTAACCTGGGTGCCCTGAGTTTTTAGCGATGTTGAATTTGTGTTATTTTCGATGTATTTTATCCATTTAAACGAATGAATATCTTTTTTAGTAAAAAAAAATCAAAATGCAGTTAATTTTGCAAACTATAATCCAATGACAGTTTAATGAATTAGTACCTTTTCAGCAGCAAGAGAAGCGCCAACGAAATTGGGAATCCGGTGGTGAACGGGTCGAGGGTTCTGCGCGAAGTTGCGAGCTTCCATCATATCCCATATCCTCTTTCGGATGACCCATTTCCAAGCTTTCGGGTCATCTTCTCTCTGACTGTTAGAAGCCTCTGCCATGGCTTCGCGAGCCTCGGCGTCAAGGGTGAGCCTCTGGGCCTCGAAAGCAGCCTCGTCGAAGGCCGTAACCTTGTTGTCGGTATTGCTGGCTTGCAGCTTCGACCACCTGCGAGAATTCGAGGACAGAGAATGATGCTTCCACGGAGAGAGTGTGTTGTTGTTCTTGGTATTTTTCCTCAGCATGAGTGGATACCATAAACGGATTGCACATGATTCCATTATTTTACGATAACCTTGGGTTTCAAATTATGGTTTAAACCTGAATAAAGTGTTTCCGTTTTCTCTGTAACTAGATTATGTTTTTTTTTTTTTTCCTTCAAGCTACTCATTTTTAAAAATTATATATCAAAATAATATATTTTTGAATCAATTTATCAAACTAATCTGTTTTTAAATTTTTATTTTTGTTAACTAGTGGCATCAGTTTGACTAATACCATTAACTTGTTGACCTGTCATGTGGCAGGTCTTGATAGGTCCGAAAATCTAGAAAAAAAAATTATACAAAAAAAAAATTGGAGAAAAAAAAAGGAAAATCAAGTCACCACGTGGTGCACTCTGGTGGAGTGGCGTCAGTCAAATTGACTTGCCACGTGACAGGGCCTGATTGATTAGTCAGTGTATCTTGAAAAAAATTTTAAAAAAAGGTTTTTTGGGTTAAAAAAATTAAAAAAGAAAATAAAAATAGATTATTAATTAATTAATATAATTCTATTAATAAATTTTATCATTATATAATTATACTAATTAATTATACTACTAATATAATTAATAATTAATTAATACCAATTAAATTTTATCATTATATAATTATACTAATTAATAATAATATACTAATTTTTAAATATAATTATACCAATTAAAAGGTTTTTGGGGTTAAAAAAAATTAAGTAAAATAAAATTATGTTATTAATATTAATTAATATAAATAAATACTAATATAATTCTA
Source organism: Sophora flavescens (assembly GCA_030762895.1). Lineage (NCBI taxonomy): Eukaryota > Viridiplantae > Streptophyta > Magnoliopsida > Fabales > Fabaceae > Sophora > Sophora flavescens. The sequence goes on from CM061063.1 coordinate 116,729,668, forward strand.
TTAATTCTATTAATATATATTATTATCAATATTATTAATACATAATTATCAATATTATTAATACATAATTATGTTATTAAAACAATTGAGGGACCAAACTGAATATTTTTAAACATCACATAGGAATATTTAATATAATTATACCAATTAATAATATTATTAATATAATTAAAAATTAAATAATATAAAGTTATTTGTATAATTTAATAATATTTGTTTAGAAATTAATTTTATAGGAGTAAACAAAAAAAAGAGTTTTGAAAAGAAAATTAATCAAATCATAACAATGTTAAGTTAAAACAAAATAGATGACATGAAATAGTTTTTTTTCCTCCAGAAAACGTTTTGTGCTTGTGAATGCTATGTTGTCACCTACATCTCTCTTTAATGCAGTTTTTTCTTTGTTTTCTTTCGTTTGATCTTAATTCATCTTCTTCCTGAGAGAGAGAATCACGTATGGTCATCTGTCACATAGGTCTCTCATGTATCACGCATGGTCTTATCACTACAAGGAAGTCATGTGACGAGGCTGATCATCTTTGCAGTCTACTATTCTAGCTGCTAACTCACGAGACCCATTGTTGGACATGAAGGAATCTTGCAGCATGCAAATAATCATCCAGAGAGGCCTTTTAAACGTTTTGCATGTTGGCTTTTTTTCCAAAGTGACATTAATTAGTATAATTATATATTGATAAAATTTAATTGGTATTAATTAATTATTAATTATATAAATAATATTATTAATTAGTATAATTATATAATGATAAAATTTATTAATAGAATTATATTAATTAACTAATAATCTAATTTTCTTTTTTTTTAAATTTTTTTAACCCCGAAAACCTTTTTTAAAATTTTTTCACAATAGAATTATATTAATTAATTCTTATAATTATATTAGTATTTATTTAATTTTTTTAAACATCAATGAGGAATTTTTAAAATCAATTCTCCCTTTATTAGTAATTATAACTCTTTGTTTTATTAAAAATCAAGTCAATTAAACTAAATTAACTAACTTTCTTAATAAGTGTGAAATTAGTTATTTTTGTTTATAATTAAGTCCGGAGGTAGTAGTTATTAATATTAATTATATAATGATAATATTGATAATTATAAAATTAGAATTTAATAATATAATTAATGATAACATTAAATAATATAATTATGCATTAATAACATTGATATAATATTTTTCCCTTAATTACATTAGTGATTTTTGTTTATAATAATATTAATATAATTTTATTATTAATAATTAATTAATATAATTATATAATGATAAAATTTATTAATAGAATTATATTAATTAATTAATAATCTAATTTTTTTTAACCCCAAAAACCTTATTTTAAATTTGTTTTCACAAAAAACTGATGGACCAATCAAGACCTGCCACGTGGCGCAGACCTGATTTTCCAAATTTTGTTTGCAAAAATTTTTTTTAGCATTTTTATTATTACTTTTTTTTCAGATTTTCCGACCAATCAGGACCTGCCACGTGACATGTCAACAGGTCAATGGCGCCAGTCAAACTGGCGCCTCTAGTCAACAAAAAAATTTAATATTTTATTCAAAAGTAGATTAGTTTGGTAAATTATTTAAAAAGTATGTTATTTTGGTATATAGTTTCTAAAAGTGGGTCACTTTGGGAAGAAAAAAAAACCCTAGATTTTCGTGGGGTTGAATTGTGTTTGTTAATTATTTTCGCAAAAACCTTTTTTGAACAAATTTTTCACAAGCAGAAGATAAAAAGATTAAGCACACAAGAAATCTTTTTTAAAAATTAACAAAACCAAAATCAAATCCCACAGTTAGTTAAAATAAATAAAACTGTAAAAGATAAGGGATATAAAGTACACTCAGGTATTTTATCCTGATTCACTCTTTTCCAACCAAGATCTACGTCCAGTCCTTTCTACTTGAAGGATTTTCTCCACTATTTCCAAATAGTTTCTACAACAAGTATTCTTCACCTCTTCAGGCTACAAGTATTGCTTTCTTGCCGAGCCTCTTCAGGCTCTAATAAAATCACAGGGATTTTTCTGAGATCTTTCTAACTCACTATATGTGAGGGTATGAAGGTTTAAGATCTACTGAATATTTTTACAAATATTCAACCTTAAGAATTACAGACTTTTGCTTTACAACAAGAATATGAGCTTTGAATATCTTGTCATTGATCAAATGGCAAAAGTTGTTCTTCAGTGCTTGAGACCTTTTACATATATAGTGGCCTTCAACTTCTCTTGTAAATCTTCAACGGATATTTGAATAGTTTCGTTATAGAGATAGCATTAAATGCATGATATCCGTTGAGACTGATAGCTTGATTTTGGCCATGTTGGAAAGCATCCTTGGTTATCAGAAAATCACAAAGTGGAGGCTCACTGTTCTAAACAATTATACATTAAAAATTTTCTTTCCTCCTTTTTGTATAACCCAGCTTTTGTCCAACAATAAAGATGTCATCGTACAGATCGTTTTGCAATTCCAATTGTACTATTTGTTTTTTGTATTTCCTTTATAGTATTATGAACTTTCTCACAAAGGAACAAGATGTTAATAATTATAAAGAACATATATTCCTTTGAAATAAATATCAATCATTTGAAATAAATTCAATGTGGTCCAAATTGTATTAAATCATATTCAAGGAAGTAAAGATATAGAAAGTGTAGAACCATGTACAGGGATTCAGTTTCAGAACGCGTCTACACAAGGTTTTATTCTGCTCATCCATTGATGTGGTAGAAGCCCTCGTCCAGACAAGTCTTTGGACTTGCTAAGTCCTTAGAGAAACTCCATCCAATGACATGGCACTATGGACGTCTACTGAATTTTAGTTACGCACTATGCATGTATACTTGAGTTTCAAGGATAGCACTCGTCTGCTGACGTGGCAAGATGGACGTGCTTATTTTCAAGTCTTTGGACTTGCTGTACCTAACAAGTTATTTAGGTATTCATTTATAGCATTGTCTACTAAAGAAAACAACTTAGGTATTCATTTATAGCATTGTCTACTAAAGAAAACAACAAGGTAAAATTACCACAGTTCTTGAGCAGCCCGTCTACAGGGGTGGACGCGTATTTTTCAATTGGAACTTATCCCAAGTTTATTTTACTTATAAAAGTGTTCCTGCATAACTGAAAGCACTAGTTAGATCTCGACTAACACTTTGCTAAACAAATTTAATACTTTGTTAACATCAAAACCTAGAGATTAAGAGAACCAGAACCACTTTGGTTCCAACAATATATATATATATATATATATATATATATATATACACACACACATACAAATAAATTTAAGGATAAAGGCCCATTTTTGTCACTGACAAAAAGTGCGGAGGCTATTTTAGTCCCTGACAAAAACAAATTACTCTGTTAGTCCTTGACAATTACTAACGTGGGATACATTAGTCCCTACGTTGACTTCCGTTAGCGACCGTCCGTTAGTTGGGTGATGTGGCCGTTAAATCGTCCTAGCTGGTCCCGCTATCTCTGCCCAGTTGGATTTTAATTTATTTTTCAATTTTTTAATCTTTCAAAAGCAAAAAACAACATCGTTTTGGTCCCTTAAGAAAAGACGTTTCAGCTTCTTCTTCTTCTTCCCTGTATTTGCTGCCTCAAGAACCCTAATTTTTCTTGAATTCTAAACAGGGAAGGATAAGAGGAGGGAACCATCGGAGGAGGAGAAGGCTGAGTTCGGGCCAACCAAGTCGTTGACGCCTGCTCCGCCGGATTCATGTTCTCAAACGGAATGCGCGTTGGCCATAGAGCTGGGGATTTTTGGAACATCAACCAAGCTTCCACTGCCTAAGTGTAACAGCCTGATTTTAATTATGTTGTTCAATCAGTTAAAATATAATTAATTATAATTTAATCGGAAAGTTAGAAAGTGTTTTTGAATAAAATAAAATCATATTCATAGTATACTTTATGGTAGAAGGTTACGGTAAAATTTTAGGTTGAAAATTTAGACGAAACCCAGTCTGCGTTTTCACTGGCAGTAAAAGTTTACTGAGCAGAAAACCTAATTTTGACACGTGAACGAAATGGTTAGTGTTTTTGTCGTGTTTCCAATGACTTTAGTAATTTTGAAAATTTTACGTTCGGAATTAAAATATAATATTTTATCTGGGTGAAATACGATCGGGAACTTGAACCGGATACACAATGGAACAGATTAGGGAGCTAAAAAGGTTTGAAGTGACTTGTTGAAAAGTAGGAAATGGTGATGGGAGTCTCTAGTCACATCCTAAAAAAAGGTCATGATTACACTTTTTGAAAATAATGTATTTTACTACAAAAATCACTTTTTTCCACACATTTGATCCAAACACTCCATAAGCCAAACTTGGAGCCCAAGTCCCTCATTTTCTCCCCTCAATTTCGTGCTCTCTCTCTCTCTCTCTCTCTCTCTCTCTCTCTCCTCTATAAAAACACTACATCTTCTTCATTTCCTCACTTTCTTCTTCATAAACACATAAACTCCATTTTTGAAGCTTCAAAAGCTTCCAGTGCTTTCAAGTGAAAACTTGTCAAGATCATCATCAATCCTTCTTCTACTTTCTCATCTTAGGTAACATAGTCATCTCCTTTCTTTTCCAAGCTTTTGTTCTTCATTTTCATGGATTTTCATTTCTAGATCTAGAATAAATCCTAAAAATGTGAAACCAATTTCTATGATCTAGTTATGATCTCTACTCTCATTATCAAGAGCTTTTGATCAAAAACATTTTCCTTCCTATAAAACCCTAGTTGACCGAATCTAGAGAGAAAAATGGGTATGATGTTTTTGTGTCTTTTCTAAATTCTAACACTTGATTCATACTCTTTAATAGCTTTATGGTCTTAATCTAGAAGCTTAGCTTCAACAAAGTTTTCTATCCTAAATTCCATGTATGGGCCGAACCTATGTAAGACAGAGGAGTTGATGTTTTGTTGATGTTTTTGAAAGTTAATGCTTGATTTGAACTCTCTTATACTTGTATTGTCTAAATCCAAGAGCTTGAATCCAACAAAGTTTTCTAACCTATTTTTTTTACATAGGGTCGAAACCCTAACATAAAAGGGGTGAAAGGTTTTTTATTGATTTGTGAAATCTAATGATTGATTCATACTCTTTAATACTCTAAGATCATTGATCTAAGAAATTGTGTTGTTTTGAAAACCCTAGCCTATTTTGTAATACAAGACTGAAACCTACCCTAAGTGGTTGGATGATTTTTATTCCATATTTCACGTTATAGCAATTTATCTAAGTTACGTAGAACCTAAGTGATAAGTATCCAAAGGCTTATGTTGAGAAAAGAATCCTAACTCTAATTTGAATTAAATGGCCAAACCTAGCTTAAAGAGAACATAGATGAGTTTGTTTGATTTATTGGTTATTATGTTGATTGGTTGAAGGTGGAGTTAGTCCTTTGTGTGTGACAAAGAGCAGCTTCTAGTTCGGGAGTTCGGTGATAACCCAGGTGGGGGAAAGAATCAACCTATCGTCGGAAATCGATAAGTAGTAGATTATACAATAATTATGTAGGGCGACCTAAACCCTACTAGAGATCGAGTAATCAACCAGACCAAAATCACATTGGAAACTTTTTCTGTAAAACCAATGGTGATTCGAGGATTGTAGGTTTATCGATGTTAGGATTGATTTTTATGATATTGAGGATGCTTGATTTTATTATTTATTGATTTGATTGTGATGTATTGCTTTTGATGTTTGAATATTTATGTATTTGAGGATGTTTGTTGTCTGTCATGGCCGTGAAGGTTTTCAGGGTCAGGCCGTGACAGAGTCTGACTTTGTTACTTACTTAATTTGATTATTATGTGTTGGTTGTGATATTTTATGATATTTGGTAATTTTGTTGATATTACGTGTTATGCATGATATGCCTGGTTTATTATTATTATGTTTAGTAAACTTTAAGCAAAGATCTATAAGTTGTTCGAGAGATAATTGTTTGTTTGGATGTGATTATCATGGTGATTTAGAGGTGGCTAACCTAAATGAATTATTTTAAAGAGGTGTGGTGACATAGAGTATGAGTTGAGGCTTTGATGAAAGGTTAAGGCACTAGGATGTTGTTAAAATGGGTTGGTGAGATTCATGTGTTGGTATTGTTATTCACGATAGTGTATTGGGAACACACAAGGTCAATGTATCCAATCATGGATACAATATGTCACGGGTCAGTTCTCTGACAGGAATGGGTAACTACTGTGATACCCTTGTAGTTCTGGGGTGAGTTGTCCCGTATTCTAACGGGAATGAGGATACTTTTGTATTGTGCAGCTATTCTCTAGCGAGAATGAGGGAATAGTGTCATCCTTTGAATAAGCATCCTAACGGGAACGAGGGTGTGTCACATTCACTAGATGAACACCTTAACGGGAATGGGGGTGGAACACCTTAATGGAAATGGGGGTGGAACATCCTAATGGGAATGAAGGTGTGCACTAGGTGGAACATCCTAACGGGAATGAGGGCGTGCCCCGATGCAAACGAGGGACGGTGACAGGAGTGGTAGTGGCCACGTTAACGTAAAGACATGGTGACAGGATTAGAGAAGTTACGTTAAAATGAAGTGTTAGATGTCCTGAGAGTAAGGGTAGAGGAAGATATCATAATTTGAGGATGATTGTTAGTTATGGGTGATGTTATGTCTGTAACAATTACTGTCTAATTTACTATGACTCTTTTCCACTTTTGATGATAGAACCGCTTCTTATCCCCTGTACTCTTTCTGTATGTTTTATTTTATCTTTTATGGGATCGTGCTTGAAGACTCTGGCTGAGTCGAACGAGGAAGAATTGGATGGAACTCCCTATGAACTAGAAGCCGGAGGTCGAGTCGTGACCCATGGTGATTAGGGTCTGAGTAGTGTATGGCCAGTGCGTCTTGCGAGACGTTTTTAATATGTTTTCCGGTGTTTAATATTTTGTCTAAGTATATGCCTGTGAGGGATCCTACTGATAGGATACCCTCAACAATGTGTTGTAATATGCATAATATACTTATATTGTGATATGTTATTCTATATGAAGTTGTATACTTTATAAGTTAATTTTTTTAATTTTTTTACGTATTTTCATATTAAGCGCTCGAGTAAGAAAATAGTTAATGAAGTTTTAGTCTAATAGAACATCGGGGCACAGCGGGGTGTCTCACTAAGCTTCCGAAACCAACGGAGCTGCTTGCCCCGCCGTCATATCCGTCTGCATCGTCGCCATATCCACCTGCGTCACTCCATCAGCTCCAATTCCATAATTGGTCATTCCCCAAAATCTTTTCTTTTATATTATTTTGGCTAGTTCGTTGATACCCAACATTTTGGTTATGCTCAATTGCAATATTTCATTCTAATTCTGCATAATTTTGATTTTTGTTTTTTATGATTATGGTTTGATTTTCTCTGGTATGTGATTCTGTTGTTTGTTTTAAGGCAATGTTTGTTAGTTTCATTTTCAATCATTATACTTGTTGTTCTTTTTATTTAACGGCAGGTAGGTACCTTAAGAATAAAAATGACGATGCAGGGTTCATCTTTTTCTGTTGAAGGAGAGCCCAATTCTCTTCGGGCATATATTATGTCGTACAGGGTTATTGTGGTATGAAGTGCTACAATAGATTTCTTTATTCCATAATTTTGATCTCACTCTGTAATTATGTCGTACATGGTTACTGTGGTATGAGTTTGCAGTCGTTAGTGAAGGTTAAGGCTACTGGGTTTAGAATTATGGTTCTTGAGGCAGCAAATACAGGGAAGAAAAAGAAGAAGCTGAAGCTTCTTTTCTTAAGGGACCAAAACGACGTCGTTTTGGGCTTTTGAAGATTAAAAATTGAAAAATAAATTAAAATCCAACTGAACAGAGATAATGGGGTCAACTATGACGATTTAACGGCCACGTCACCCAACTAACGGACGCTGGCTAATGGAAGTCAACGCAGGGACTAACGCGTTCCATGTTAGTAATTGTCAGGTACTAACAGAGTGGTTTTTTTGTTGTCAGAGACTAAAATGGCCTCCGTACTTTTTGTCAAGGACCAAAATGGGCCTTTACCCTTAATTTAATTAAAGTCTAAAAAGTATAAATTGAAAAATAAAACATCTAAATCTAAAAATAAGATCTTCAGAATTAATTTTGTAATTTAAATTTGAATATTAAAATAGAGATTCATTCTATAATTAAAAATAATGTAAGAGATTTCATCACGCTAAAAAGAGTATATTCAATTTAATAAATGTTCATATAATTTTTCCTCTATAAATTTTCGTCCTAAAAAAATCAGTAAAAATAAGTTAAAATCAACGGATTTAATAGTAATATCTATTAATTAGTATCTTTGAAAAATACAATAAAATAAAAATTATTTTTTTAATGTAGATGACATTCGTTCAAGATAAATATTCTAGTTTAATGCTTATGTAATAAATATATTTATTTATTTATTTATTTGATATCAAAATTATTTTAATAATGAAAAAAAAAGAATGACTAAAATAGTTTTTTTTTGCTCAAGTGACCTGACAGCGGAGCATGAGGAGGTGGTAACAAAAATGTCTCACATTACTCCTTTAGAAACAAATTTCTAGGAAATAAACAACCCTTACCTCCAAGGGAGAGAATAGATCTTATCAGCAAAGGTTTAGCTAGAGTTGAGTATGAAGGTGAGAACAAGTTGCTTCCTAAAATTATCATTGATGATAGTATTTTTGGAGAGTTGTGTAACCCTTGGAAGGAGGCTCTCATCGTCAAACTCCTGGGGAAACACGTGGGCTATAAAATCATGCTCACCAGACTCAGCTATCTGGAAATTGGCGGAGGGCTTCGAGTTGATGGATGTGGATAATGGGTTCTTCCCAGTAAAGTTTGACTTGGAGACGGATAGAGAAAAGGTGATCGGAGGTGGCCTTGGATGATCTTTCATCATTATTGTTGAGACATCATAAGTCTGAGACATATTTAATATGTAAATTCTTTAAGTTTTGATGATTTCAAATAGATTAAATATAGTAATATTGAACCTTATGAAATTACCGATAAGTCTGATAAGTGTGCAGGAAAATAGACTTAAGGTCACTCGTCTAAAAACCCAACCCATCTAATTTTTAGTACAACCCGCCTAAAAATTAATCAACTCAGACATAGACCAAGTCAAAGCTCAATTAAGATTCTGATCTAGTTGATGACTTGGCAAGAATCACAATTCTGAAGAAGCTTTAGAAGATCACTCGTCTAAAATGACTCGACCACTTGTCTAAGTTTTGACTCATTATCATCCGTCTAAATCTGGACTGCACAAGTATCTGTCTAAATTTCAAACACTGCTACACTTGATAAAGTGTCAGTCTGTCAGAATGAAGTCCAAGTCAACCTTATTTGAATAAGATGCCTTCCTAAAGGATCTCGAAGACCTCTGGACAATAGCATCAAGGATAAAGAATAAAGAACGTTTGTTTCAAGGTTTTAAGGAATAAAACACGCAATCTCTGTACCACAGCAGTCACCTTTTAGCTGTTCTAGTACAAAGTAAAAGTGCTTTCCAGAAAGTGAACCGAGTGTTGTACTGAAAGAGGAAAGCTCTCTGCTGCAAGTACAAGAAGCATGTTGCTGCAACTCTGATACAACAGCTGCTCAGAACAAAAGTGTACTGTTGGAATGCCTTGTTAAAACTCGACGTCCCTAAACAATTAATTCCTACACAACGACTATTTGGCATTAATGGCGTTCCAGAAGCTCAAATCAAAGAACACACTTTCTGAAGTTGTGCCTAACGGATAAATTGATTGAAGTCTTTATATAGATCAAACCATGAAGATGAAGACAAGAAGTTGAATATCATTGAGAACACTATGCAAGAAACATTTAATCACTTCATTAACTTCTTCATTCTTTCATTGAATACTTCTTCAATCATTTGATATTAATTCGCAGTCTTTCATACTTCATATTTATTTCACTCTGAGTGTGATCTGAAAGATTTGCAAGTTGTATTAATTAGACAAAACATTTACTCCTTACCGAGTTGAGCATGAAGAAGCTAGGTGAGAAAAGAATAATTGTTTAAGTGTTGAGCCTGGAGAGGCTAGGTGTGAAAAGAATACTTGTACTATAATCTGATCGGTTATAGTAGAAACTTGATGCTGCCAAGAACTGGACGTAGCCCTGTGGATTTTGGGGTGAACCAGTATAAAACTATTGAGTGATATTCCTCTTCCCTTATCTCTTTAAATTGTTTAAGAGTTATTTGTTTAAACTTTTAACTTGGGGAGTTAATATTGTGAATATCAATCTCTGTTTTAACCTTCTCTGTGTGCGCGTGTGTTCTGTCTCAAAATTAGACAAGTCACCCGTCTAATTTTCTGTTGATTTATTTTTTTCTTGTTGTGCCTACGAAAATAATTGTCAGTTTCCTAAAAAGTTGGTAAACACAATTCAACCCCCTTCTTATGTTAACTTTGGTTATTTCAGTTGGTATTAGAGCTCAGCCTTTGGGTTGAGCACTTAACAGTATAGAGGAAAAGATCTTGGAAATGGCAGGAGAAGCCAACACAAGCAAGAATCATGCAGGAGAAGGATCCTCAATGTCGAGACCTCCATACTTCAATGGAGAGGACTACATCTACTGGAAAGAGAAGATGAAGTGGTTTTTACAATCCACTAACTCTATTCTCTGGGATAGCATTGAAGAAGGTCCCTATGATCCTAAAGATGACAAAGGAGCAGAAGTTCCTAAAGCTAGCATGACCTCTGATCAAAGAACAAAATGACAATTTAATGTCAAAGCTAGATATGCAATCATGTATACTTTGAGCAGAGAAGAGTTTGAAAAAGTCTGTGCTTGTGAATCTGCTAAGAAATGTGAGATTCACTAGCTATTGCTCATGAAGGAACTAACAAAGTAAAGGAGACTAAAGTCAGTATGTTGGTCAGAAAGTATGCTGTTCAAAATGGAAGAAGGAGAAACTATTGGCCAAATGTATGAGAGATTTCAAATTTTAACCAATGGATTGAAATCTTTGGGAAAAGTTTACAAGACTGAGGAACATATTCAAAAGATTCTCAAAGTCTTCCAAAACAATGGAGACCTCTTGTAGCTGATGTGTCTCAAGCCAAAGATCTATCAACAATGGAGCTAGATGAGCTTCTTGCACCCTTCAGATCCATGAACAGTAGCTGATTGAATAAAATAATGGAATGAAGAGCAAATCCATTGCTCTCAAGGCTGACAAGAAATCATCTAAGGGATCTGCATCAAAAGCTCTCAAAGTTGATGAATCTTCAGATGAATCTGAGGAATCAAATGAGGATGACTCTGATGATGAAGATGATGAACTTTCTCTTCTTACTAGAAAAATGAAAAAGCTCTGGAAGAAAAGAAACTTCAGAAAGGACAAACCTTTCAGGTGTTTCAACAAAGAAAAATACAACAAAGATGGTGGACCAAATGACAGAAATGTCATTGTGTGTTATGAATGCAAAAAGCATGGTTACATCAAGGCAGAATGTCCTCAACTCATGAAACAACCTCCCAAGAAGTTCTTCAACAAAAAGAAGAAGGGAATGATGGCCACTTGGGAAGATCTTGACGAAAGCTCCACTAAAAGTGAAGGAGAGGAGCTTGAAGCAAATCTCTGTCTTATGGCAGATACTGATTCAGAATCAGAAACTGAGGTACAATCTGAACTTGAGAAATTGAGTGATGCCTATAATGAACTATTGGAAGAATCCAACTGTATATCTAAAGCTTTCAAATCCCTCAAGAGACAGTATGTTAAACTCTCAAATGAGTATACACAAATCTCAAGAGTGTGAGAAGTTAGCTGAAGAGAACAGTAGGCTTAAGACTGAAAAGTCTAAAGCTAAGATCTCAGTTGAAACTGTGGAAAAATAACCCTAGTGTGTTTTGATTAATGACTAAACTAACTTGAATTACACTTTGATTCACTAATTTATTACCAAGTTTGAATGTTTTTATAAGATATAATCAGTACAAGGAAAAGGATGCAAATGATCAAAGGAGCAAAAGAAGGATCATGAAGAAAT